>CM041779.1:290610102-291347602 GCA_023374045.1 Limonium bicolor
ATTTTTGTACTAGTGACATGAGGCAATGGAAGAGCCATAGGATTAGTGGAAGAAGAAAGGAAAAATCTGTAACAATTGTTGAAGAAGGAAAAACTGTAACAGTGGAGGAAAATTAACAGTGGGAAGTGTTTTGTAAAAGTTGATATAGAGATGGATTAGGTTAGTTTTGATTGCCTAATTAGGGTCAAACACCCTAGATTTATGTAGGAATATTGGGAAGGGATTGGTAGAAGTTTGGAGTTGAAACAAAGTTCAAAAAACAAATATTTTTCATTACTGCAACTGGTCCGGGTTTGTAAACAAGTACAGAAACCCGGACCAGTAAAAAAATCGTAACAGATTGTATTTAGAAGGAGTGGTCCGGGTTTGCAAACCAGGACCTAAACCCGGACCACCATTTTCACACCCGAGAGGAATTACAAACGTATGGTCCGGGTTTGTAAACCATGACCTAAACCCGGACTTTACACAAATCATTCCCGAGGATTTTTGCAAAGTAGTGGTCCGGGTATGTAAACCGGACACTAACCCGGACCCTACTAAAAACTTCACAGAAATTGTTTTAAAGCTATTCTAAGGTAGAGTAAGGATGGGTAATGATAGTATAAGGTACGCAAGACTTAATTAATGATGTTAAAGGTCATTAAGGCCATGAACAAGTATGAGAAGTAATTAGGAAAGTTGTAAGTATATGAACATTAGTTAAACCGAAATAACGGGATAACGGGGTAAGTACGGGAGTAGTAGTTATTGAGTACCGTATGAGCATAGCGTTATATTAATAACAATGTTGAAACATTACCAGTGGAAAAAGTGTGAACCAAGGAACAAAGGAACACATGGTAAAAGCTAACTCCGGTGAAAAGTATGATTTTCTCATGCCCCGTATGCTAACTGAGTTACGTTGATTTGTGTGCTGTATGCTGGCTAATCAAGACTAAGCAGGAAGACGGTTTATTGTCTTTCATTGTATGTCTTGTATATGTTGTATGAGCTAACCCTTCTTGATGATTGTGTGGCTTCACTTAGTGCGTAGACCAACTCATAGATGAGTCTTGTGTTTAGTGACTCGTAGTAAGAGTCATGTTGTGAACTAACGGGAACGTAGAAACGCACTAAAACTAATGAACCAACAAATGATAACGCAAACCAATGAACTCACTAGAATGTGAGAGAGTGCACGGGAGTAGTAACCTCCCGAACAGTAGGAGAACCGAAATAAACAATCCACAAACAATAAGTAATGGAAGTATAAATAAAAACCTATTAGAGGAATTAATGTTGGTGCAAGTCATGAACCATGAGAGTAGTAAAGAATGATGAGGGATCTTCAAACCATTTAGCAACTAGTCAACCCACTATGAGAGGACCAGACTGATGTAAGTAATGTCCCGAACATGAGAGTATTCGATACGTTGGGGAAATCCTTAAATTGAGAATACTAGACGGTGGTAATTCCCTAAGCTAGTGGAGGTTATCGAGAGACATATTTCTAGGCTAATCCATGAGATTGGAAGATACCGAGAGAGGAGTGTTGGGAATTTGAGTGATCCTGTAAAAACAGACATTTGCATATTTGAGGAGCTAGGAGTAGTATAACCCTTTGTATTTGTAGGCCCGGTGGCGAGCTTGTGTATGACTCCGCCCAGAGACCCAAAAGTAATGAGTATTGTGTATGTATGAGTAAAGTAATGAGTAATGAGTATGTATGAGTATGTAATGAGTAGCGAGCAATGAGTAAGACGAGTAAGGAGAAGGGTATGGGTACTGAGTATGTGTGAGCAAGTGATGAGTACTGAGTAAGAGTAAGTAGTAGTGGTAGAGAGTACGGAGTAGAGCATGAGTAAATAATGAGTAAGGTAGTGAGTGCAACGTGAGTAAAACAACGAGTAAGTAAGATTAAGCTTGGGAAACTTTGCGAACGAATAACTAACGAACGGTTGATGGACAAGTGTCTTCCTGGTAGGAAATGAACCTTGTATATGTATGTAAGTATGGTTGATTGTATTGTTGTAGCATGAGTATGTATGTATGCATGTAAAACGAACTCCATGTATATCCGACCCAAGTAGTCGGCGTACCGCGGTTAGCACGCGGTATATGCGAATTTCATATGCAGCAATTTTGCTGAGCCCTAGGGGCGCCGTTTATTTTTACAGGTATTCGAAGCTGACCGCCGTTCGAGAGAGTATGACGGGGTTGCTATGTAAGCATGGGTAGTTGAGTAATAGGGATGTATTTGTAATGTATTGCAATTTGGAAGTCCAAACTGTATCGGTAATTTAAGGATTCTAGTAGACTCGACATAGTATTGTATTGGAGTTGTAATTGAATTATGGTGAGTATGCAAGGGAAGGTAATGTATTGTGTATAGTACTCGGTATGTTCAATTCATCAGACCGATAGTATGTAGTAGTGTAGCTGGCCTTATTAGTCACGTGGGTGACTAGCGGCATTGTACACCCGCCGTTGTGTATGTATTATCGTTGTGAAGGTAAGTATTTGTACAGTAATGACAGTATTAGTGGTTGGGGTGTTACAAAAAGTGGTATCAGAGTGAAGTATCGCTCTGATGGATGAAAAAACCGAGTTTAGGAAAATACAAGTTAGGAATTAGAGGCTTAGGGCTAAGGGTTGAGTGTTAGCGTGTGAGGTACGCTAGACAAGAACTTCCACGTGAACCGGAAACCTACAAGAACCATACCGCCCTCCGCAACCCCCGCAAACCCCCGGGTATGAAATCGGGAATAGAGGCCAGAGAGATGAAAAACCTCTCACACTCGGATAAACCCGATCTGGCAGTTGCAAAAGTAAACCTTATTAGAAGAGAACCTGTCATATGGTAGATTCCGAGAACCGCAAGATTGAGAACCGAAATCCCGGAGCCGGGTCCCTTTGGAACAAAACAAAACAACCACATTAATGATCGTAGACCGAAGATCCTAAACAAAGGATAAGGAATTTATGGCACCATGGGGCGACATGCTTCGCAGTCGCAAGATAAACATGCGCAGCAAGCGGCGAGAAGGGAAGCACAACCGTGCAACGAAGCGAAAAGGACAGAGTAATGAGGCCGAGACAAGAGAGTCTACGAACTGTAATGTTTGATAATACTAATAAGGTATACAAACCGACTAAGGAATTAGTCGAGGTTGGATTAATACCAAACCTACACGCCAAGAGGCCGTAATAACCGAACAACACGGTTCAGATAACTATGAAAGTATTCATAAAACATGCACCTATAGGACTACAACGTGGTTCCTAAGGATAAGTCAAGTCTCGTTCACCATAGTGAAGGTGTGTGGCACCCGGATGGACGTCAACCATGTCAAGTACCCTGAGAACGACTCAGGAGGTCGATCACCAAGATCAAAAGACCCAAGGAAGATCTAATGAGACCACCAAATATGGATGGAAACGATATCGTAACCGGTATTGATAACTGAAAAAACAACCTACCCGCGCACTTGCCTAGGGCAAGTGCAACAACCACAAGACAGTTGGAAGAGTTCTAATGACCAACAAGTACCTACTAAAGTATCACCAAGAGGAATGAAGCAAATATAGGATCACTAATCCTAAGAATTTGAAACAGTGAAACCTTGGAAAGGCCTAACGGCCCGACCATTGTATTAAGACCATACCAGTCAGCGAGAAGCTGGACTTGGTCAAGACCTCAGACATGGCAACACCATGAAGAATTTCTTTTAACACCGAACTGTTATTTCAAAACCTAGAATTTTCTTTCAAAACTACAAATCTTTCTTTTAAACCTCGGATTTTTAAAACCAAACTAATGGAGTTACGGTGAGTATCATAGAATGATACAAGAGGAGTTGACAATAGAATGCTTCACCTAGGCGTGTGACGAGCACTACGAGTGTACCCAAATACGGGATGTGGACGCCGCACTCCGAAGGAGCTTGCGGACCTGACAGATAGTTAGCTAAGTGGTAATGTACCAACAAGGTACCCCACGTATGTATACATGTAGTGTACGGAACACGGGAAGTAGTCAACTCCGTTCTACGGACGATAAGTAAATTCAAACCCAAACAGCCGGACACCTCGAACAGCAAAGGAAACTCAGACACGCTTACAAGCTAAAGAGTCAGAAACTCACTCCAGGAGAACCATTAAGAGTTGAAAGTGCAAGAAGCACTAACGACGGAATAAGACATTGGATATGTCTCGAAGATATCGAAGTAAAGCATGATAACTGGAAGGAATACCCAGTCTAAACACTGTAAGGCAGATGCCTAAACATTAACACATCAATGTTCAAGGAACGGGATGGAATTCCCAGGACAACTACCACAAACACACAGGGTGATCATAAAAGTACCGGGAAATACCATGCATCACCGAAGAGAATATCAAACCAGTTGGCATAAGGAAAAACACCAATGGTCTACCCTAAGAACGGAAGACGCTATAACCCTCAACGGATAACTCAGATCCAGAACCGCATGGTAGGATAACAAACTGCACATACTCATAAATGTCAGCCAGATGTCGCCGTGTAATTAGTAATACCCAGGAGCGATCCATAAAGGGTATCAAGTCAACACAGTTGAACGAAATGTCGTGATAAAGACACCACAATTGGGACGAATATTCGGTTAGAACACCGTAGGGATCCCACTTGACGGGGGATACCCTAAATTAATAAATGATACCGATCAATACCAAGATACAAAAAGGGTCTCCAACAAACGGAAGTGTGATGCGACGATCTTATCATGGAGCCCAGTATCACCTCCAAATCTAGCGATGGCTTACGGAGAAAAAATCACTTGGAAACAGCCTATGATGAGCAGAGCTCTAGGCGATATGGCTAGTATGCCATGAAAATATTACCATACACAACACAATGGTTGCAAAACCCATTGTAAGCCATATGGAAAGTGGTCAAGGACGACACCAATAAAAGGTTAATATCAACGAGCGAGGATACTCCTCATAAATGTGAGACCGCGAGAGCGGTGAACACATGGATTCTAAA
The DNA here is from genome assembly GCA_023374045.1 of Limonium bicolor. Classification (NCBI taxonomy): domain Eukaryota; kingdom Viridiplantae; phylum Streptophyta; class Magnoliopsida; order Caryophyllales; family Plumbaginaceae; genus Limonium; species Limonium bicolor. The sequence continues at coordinate 290,615,111 of CM041779.1, forward strand.
GAAGGGGATACCATCAATAAATATCTAATAACACCCCTGTCAGAACCACTAATGTAGTGAAGCTTGAGCAAACAATTATTGCCAAGCAATGTAAGATAAGCTCCAAACAACAACTGTTGACAACCAAGGAGTAACCGGTTCAATAAGAACTCGATATGTGGGAACATAAAGTATAAGTAAATACACTCAAGGAGCTCAGAATTATAAACATCGAACCATGATATAAATAGTGGAAATGCATGAGCTGAAGCTAGCAACAGCGGATGCCATGTAAACCAATACTGTGGAATCCGTAAGAACATGGTGCGCAACAGGCAACCAACGTATGCGAGTAATCACCCAATGCTATAGAGTTGTTAGTACAAGATGGTAGACAGACCGGGCAACAAGCCAGGAGTCTACACCAAATGATGAAGCACCACACGAAGAAGTAATACTCATTCCTATTGCGATCACATAAGAGAGTTACTGCCAAGGTTTCACGCCTCTGCACTCTATAGGACTGAGTGTTTTGGTATTGCACTTGTACAGTTAATGATCTAGTGGGATAGCCAGGAATATGGAAAATGTAAGTAGTGGTAAATTCTTTCTTTCACCAATGAACATGGCATAAGCCAGTTAAGGCAAAAGCTTAGAAACAAACCGTGCGGCCTAAGGCCAAAGAATCACAAAGAGTGTGAAACACACCGACAATCACAAGATGTGAATTCCATAGGAATAAAAGTGAAAGGAGACTTGAGAAAGTCATAAGGACCGACGCACAGAAAATGCAAGGTCACACAAGTAAAGAACACTTGTACGGAACCAGGAAACTGACATAATTCAGAATCCACTGATAACAGAGGAAGCACTACAACTAAGTAGTGGCTTAACCTCACCCGACAATAAGTCGGAGGACCAAGTGAATGATCACTACAAAAACAACAGTATGCATATAGGTTGCCAGAGAGCCGGTTATAAATCTAAAACTCATTGAGTTCGCGCAAGGTAAAAGAATACCGCGCTTGATGAAATAAACCTTATTCCCACAATAAGAGCGATAAAAGGTGTTATGTAACACATTACGGATAACAAGAAGGGCGAATAACCCAAGTTATCAGGGTCGCGCAGCAGAAGCTAGTGGGCCTAGAATTCTAAGTGGAATACAACAAGTGAATAAAAGGTTAATAATCAATGCCTTAAAGCCATTTAAGCTAGAACCGAACCCGGTTAAGAGTTAAATAAACTCTGATGAAAATTCTTGATGCAGGGACTAACCGATAATACGGTTAAGAGCCATTGTTCAAGGAACATTGTATAATAGACCGCATGGAAGCTGAACCACTCCATGACGGCTGAATGCCTTCGACCAATGTTCAACATTGACACATGGTAGATTACGTGGGCGTAATCCCTTTTAAGGGGGTAGAGCGAAAACCGCGAAATGTATGTTTACGTGATAGGTGCGTAAACTACAATGCGCATAGCGCAAGGGAATTCGTTTTGATGGGTGATACTTATGTTACATAAACATTTGTATTCACTCATCGAGTAATTGTAGTTATTTGGGGAATAAGAATAGAAAGGAGTAGAGAAACTCCAGGGGAATGAGAACCCCGATTGGTAATAGTATGAGGAATGAGTACGTATGGGAGACTTGAGGAGTATAAATCGGTATGAAGCCGATGTATTTTATGAGTATAAATTTGGTATAGCAAATTAATGGGATATTATACCCATGAATTTCCTAAGTATAGTAGTTGGAGAAGATGTACTAATAATTGATGAGATGATTAGTAAGTAAGTGAATTATATAAATTGGAAAATGTATGTGTGTGATTATGAGTAGTAAGATTCAAAAGATAGAAAACGAAATAATGTTTGACGATTTGTCTGTTTGGAATGGAGGTGGGAGGTGGAACTTGATTTGCTAGCGATCAAGGGAAACTGAACACAAATTGGGGTGGAAGGATAATTCAACACCAATGCTGATCACATTGGGGTTGAAGGACTCTGGAAGCTTCCCTTAAGTGGTCACAGTAAAAACACTAGTAATAGGTATAATCATCATAAATGGAACTTGGGAGATGTATGCAAGTTTTCAAAATGAATTTCCAAAACTAGTTTGGTACAATGTTTTCTTCAAACCTGAGAACGAGGATCGGTTTTGAAACCGCTCCCACGGGGGCTAGTGGATCTTCCATGCCTAGGCACGGGTATCTGGCCGAAACCATAGAGGTGAAGCTAGTTTTGAGTCAGTGGAAGTGTTGATTAGTTTTGAAACCACTACACCGTTCGTGCGGCGGTCCTAAGTGGCTGGTTGGGTGCGGTGACAGTGTTTGTTTTGTATTTTTCCAAGGGCACTGGGGCAGCGTAGTCCCGAGTAAGTATGAGTAAGTATAAGTGTCTGAGGATCTCTATATGTGCAAATGAATTTGATTTGAACCAAAGGACCGTAGAGCCAGAAAGAGTAAGTGCTCAAAGTCATGACGGCTGTGAACCCGAAAGTGTAAGTGTTCAAACATGACCGGTACCTGAGGGATCGCTTGACATGGGAGAGGATGGTACCTCATTTATCTACGGACGGACCCCATGAAGAGCTTGTAATGGATATTTTTTATTGCCATGCATGCAGTGACATGCTGTTTGGATGTGTAGTATGCATCATGTCAGACATTTGGAGTTTGACAAGTTATATGTAGAGGTCATAACCTTAGCATAGAATATTTATACGAGTAACAATATTAGATTCACCAACTTTGAGGGCAAAGTTCTTTAAGGGGGGTAGATTGAAATACCCCGAACTTAAATATGGTGACTAAATTATTTTAATATGGTATTTAAGGGCCTAATAGTGCCTAAGTAATTTTGGTAAGGAAAATAAATCCAAAAGAAAGAAAGAAACGCTTAAAAAGCAAAAGACACTAAATAAGCGTTAAATAACCAGGTATGAGACCTCGGTTAGCGTATTATGTGGATTCCTAGGGCTTAATAAGACCAAAATAGTATATGGGAACAACTCCCGGAGAAAAAAGATCCAAATAATGTATTAAACCGCTAATAGAGCTTTAGCGCACGTTTTTGAGAAAACCCAAAAACATGATTCTAAGTGGTCAAACGAACCCGTAAAAATTATAAATTATTAAATAACAATAATTAAGCATTAAAGGAAGCTTAATAACCAATAAAATTAAATAAACGAGAAAGTTCTAGAAAACGGGCCCGGTTAGTGAATAGTACCCAAACCGGGTAACATAATGAGCGTTTTCTGTAAAAGATGAAAAACGCTCCAACTAGTAGTAATGTGTGGGGCCGATTTTTTAATGGGTCAAATAACCCTCACACACACATGTAACTAGCTAATAAGTAAAGGGAACCAAAAAGCAAAATAGAAAAAAAAGTAGACAAGTACTTTAACCTTTTCTCTCACCTCACTCTCTCATTCTCTACTCTCTCTCCCCCATTCCTTCTTCCCAGCCGATCTCTCCCTCCTCTCTCTTCTGGCTGCTGCGATTTTGGAGCTCCACAAGAAGCTCTACTGGATTCTCACTTTCTTCTCCATGCTCCACCTTCACTTGAACTCCAAATGCAAAAATAACCACATATTCTTGCTCTCCTCATCATCGTCTACCTTCCCTCTTTTCAAAATCCAAAATGAGGAAGTTCATCTCCATGGGTTTTCCCCATTCAAGAGAAAATAGCGTCAATGGGTAGCTTGGAGTCTCCTCTCTCCATTAAGGTAAAAATCTACATGAAAAACTCATGTTCTCTTCACCTTCCTTTAGTAACCGATTTTTACCCCTTTGTAATGCTCCATTTTTCTCTTTCTTGTGAGCATAATTCCAACCTTCCAATGGTGGCGAGAACACCTTCTTGAACCAAGGGCTAAAACCCCTCCTAAAAGCTTCAAAAGGTAAACCCTAGAAATTTTGTTTAAACATCTCAATGAATTAGCATTAATTTAAGGGTTAGTATGTTAATTGCACTTGTTTTGTGTGTATTGAGTAATGGGAATGGAGTTTGGCAACTCCATTCCCCATGTGACCGATTGTGCAAGAAAGAGAGAAGAATGAATGGAAAAGAAAGGAGGAAATGATAACTTAAGGTAAGAGCTCTTTCTTAGTGCTCTATTTTAAAATGCATTAGAGTAATGGGAACGGGTAAACAAATTAAAGAAACCAAAATATTGTATTAGTATTGAATTGTGGAAGTTTGAGAATGTGTGAGCTAAGTATTTGGATTGTAGGCCTTAGAGCCAAATAATGGTGTATGTGTATTAGTATTGTTGCTTGATGGAGTATTGATGTATTGGTGTTGATTTGAGTGCTGATATGACCCTTGTAAGGGTGTGGCTAGATTAGGAATGGATTTGATGGAAAACTGTGTATGTGGCTAAGTAAGAAAAGTAGGTGAGCTATGGCAAAATTTTAGTAGGAATTGTGCATTAAGAATGACTTGGTGAATGGGAGAACCAAGATGTGTATTGGGATTTAGTAGAGATGATTTAGTAACTAAGGAGTAGTAGTTATGGTAAGAGAATGAAAGGACATAAAATCTGTAGCAAGAGATGTTGAAATGTTTTGGAGAAACAAGGAAGGATTAGTGTGTAGGACTTAGTTAAATGAGTATTGTACTGAGTAAGACTTGGGTTGAGTATAATGCAAATGAGGCAATGAAGAGCCATAGGATTAGTGGGAAGAAGAAAGGAAAAATCTGTAACAATTGTTGAAGAAGGAAAACTATAACAGTGGAGGAAAATTAACAGTGGGAAGTGTTTTGTAATAGATTTGTATAGAGATGGATTAGGTTAGTTTTGATTGCCTAATTAGCGTCAAAACACCCTAGATTATATGTAGGAATATTGGGGAAGGTATTGGTAGAAGTTTGGAGTTGAAACAAGTTCAAAAACATAATTATTTTCATTACTACAATAGGTCCGGGTTTGTAAACAAATACAGAAACCCGGACCAGTAAAAAATCGTAACAGATTGTATTTCAGAAGGAGTGGTCCGGGTTTGCAAACCAGGACCTAAACCCGGACCACCCCATTTTCACACCCGAGTGGAATTAAAAACGTATGGTCCGGGTTTGTAAACCATGACCTAAACCCGGACCATACACAAATCATTCCCGAGGATTTTTGCAAAGTAGTGGTTCGGGTATGCAAACCCGGACACTAACCGGACCCTACTAAAAACTTCACAGAAATTGTTTTAAAGCTATTATAAGGTAGAGTAAGGATGGGTAATGATAGTATAAGGTACTTAAGACTTAATTAATGATGTTTAAAGGTCATTAAGGCCATGAACAAGTATGAGAAGTAATTAGGAAAGTTGTAAGTATATGAACATTAAGTTAAACCGAAATAACGGGATAACGGGGTAAGTACGGGAGTAGTAGTTATTGATGTACCGTATGAGCATAGCGTTAATAACAATGTTTGAAACATTACCAGTGGAACAAGTGTGAACCAAGGAACAAGGGAACACATGGTAAAGCTAACTCCGGTGAAAGGTATGATTTTCTCATGCCCCGTATGCTAACCGAGTTATGTTGATTTGTGTGCTGTATGCCGGCTAATCAAGACTAAAGCATGAAAACAGTTTATTGCCTTTCATTGTATGTCTTGCTGTATGTTGTATGAGCTAACCCTTCTTGATTGATTGTGTGGCTTCACTTAGTGCGTAGACCGACTCATAGTTGAGTATTGTGTTTAGTGACTCGTAGTAAGAGTCATGTTGTGAACTAACAGGAACGTAGAACACACTAAACTAATGAACCAACAAAAGATAACGCAAACCAATGAACTCACTAGAATGTGAGAGAGTGCACGGGAGTAGTAACCTCCCGATAACAGTAGGAGAACCGAAATGAACAATCCACAAACAATAAGTAGTGGAAGTATATAAATAAACCCTATTAGAGGAATTAATGTTGGTGCAAGTCATGAACCATGAGAGTAGTAAAGAATGATGAGGGATCTTCAAACCCCTTAGCAACTAGTCGACCCACTATGAGAGGACCCGACTGATGTAAGTAATGTCCCGAACATGAGAGTATTCGATACGTTGGGGAAACCCTTAAATCTGAGAATACTAGATGGTGATAATTCCCTAAGCTAGTGGAGGTTATCGAGAGAGATACTTCTAGGCTAATCCAAGAGATTGTAAGATACTCCGAGAGAGGAGTGTTGGGAATTTGAGTGATCCGGTAAAAACGGACATTTGCATATTTGAGGAGCTAGGAGTATAGCCCTTTGTATTTGTAGGCCCGGTGGCGAGTCTTGTGTATGACTCCGCCCAGAGACCAAAAGTAATGAGTATTGAGTATTGTGTATGTATGAGTAAAGTAATGAGTAATGAGTAAGTATGAGTATGAAATGAGTAGCGAGCAATGAGTAAGTACGAGTAAGGAGAAGGGTATGGGTACTGAGTATGCATGAGCAAGTGATGAGTACCGAGTAAGAGTAAGTAGTAGTGGTAGTGAGTACGGAGTAGAGCATGAGTAAATAATGAGGTAAGGTAGTGAGTGCAACGTGAGTAAAACAACGAGTAAGTAAGATTAAGCTTGGTGGAATTTTGTGAACGAATAACTAACGAACGGTTGATGGATAATGTGTCTTCCTTGGTAGGAAATGAACCTTGTATATGTATGTAAGTATGGTTGATTGTATTGTTGTAGCATGAGTATGTATGTATGCTTGTAAACCGAACTCCATGTATATCCGACCCAAAGTAGTCGGCGTACCGCGGTTAGCACGCGGTATATGCGAATTTCATATGCAGCAATTTTGCTGAGCCCCTAGGGGCGCGTTTTATTTTTACAGGTATTCGAAGCTGACCGCCGTTCAGAGAGTAGGACGGGGTTGCTATGTAAGCATGGGTAGTTGAGTAATAGTGATTGTATTTGTAATGTATTGCAAATTTAGAAGTCCAAACTGTATCGGTAATTTAAGGATTGTAGTAGACTCGGTATAGTATTGTATTGGAGTTGTAATTGTATTATGGTTGAGTATGCAAGGGAAGGTAATGTATTGTGTAGAGTACTCGGTATGTTCAATTCATCAGAACGATAGTGTGTAGTAGTGTAGCTGGCCTTGTTAGTCACGTGGGTGACTAGCGGCATTGTACACCTGCCGTTGTGTATGTATTATCTGCTGCAAAGGTAAGTATTTGTACAGTAATGACGGTATTAGCGGTAGGGGTGTTACAAATTGGTACATTTATATCATGGTAAAAGACGAAAGTTTTAAGGTAAAAATGCTGATTTTAGGTACCTTTCTGACCCAAAACTCGCCCCCAATTTTACTATGATTTTAGTACTGGAATTAATTTATTTAGATGGTCAATTTATCCCCTCTTAGGATTATCAACTCGTGGCTCCTCAAAAGCTTCAAGGTAATTGCGTAGAACGCATTTTTGTGACACCCGAAGGTGCGTTTTTGTGCTTTAAGATTTTCTGGAAAATAATTAGTCGCTATGAGTTCCAAGTGTTTATTGACATTGTTTATAGTCAATAATAATATGTTAAGGTGTTACATTGAGTTATATGGGGTTATAAAGACTCATAACTCAATTTTTGGGCTACCGGGACACTCCCTTGGCAAAAAGGAGCGTTAAGAATTTCCCCCGAGCACTTTGCTTATTTTGAAAAAGTAGCTCGATTACTCTCTTTAGAATGTTGAATATTGATGTTAGGAACTCTAAGGATTAATTATATAGGAGTTCGTGCCACCTCGGCACTCCTCCGGGGCATTCCCAGGCCTTTATGGGGCCCCCATCGGGAACTTCCGAGCACTTATATTTAACTGGGAATTTATCATGAGTACTTCATCATATATGTTTAGTAAAGTGTTGTTGTGCTTTTGGAATGAAGTGTAATGCTTTATTTTATTTTATAAGGTATTTCCGGGACTTCACGCCTTAAGGGAACTCCCGGGCATATTGTATTTTTACTCAGTTCTAACTGAGGACTTGTGTTTTAAAGGTCATAAAATGATCCTTGATTAACTTCGTATGAGTTTTACACACTTATATAACTTGGTTTGCTTAAGGTCCGACTTAACGCTCGTTTATGACCTTAAGGAGTTTAGGTGCGTTTTAACGCCCAGGTGTTTATATATTTTTCTAAGGGTTTAATAATCCCTTAAATAACACTTATTTATCATTATTTAATTATTTAACGGTTAGGGGTATTTCAGTCTACCCCCCTTAAAAGGACTTTGTCAGGAAGTCATAACTTCTACTTACATATCCTATGGAATCAAGTTCCTCATATCTATTCCCTGTATGCTTATCATTCCTGGGTGTCAATAAGTTCCTCATATCTATTCCCTGTATGCTTATCATTCCTGGGTGTCAATACTATATTGACACCTCTACATTCCATCAGTAATCTGAGTGTATGCAGTTCGTACATAAACATAACCTTGCTCATGGCAAACAATGTAATCATAGCATAAGTAAGTTGATAAATACTGTAAAGTAAATAAGTGTTCCAACTTCCTAGCTATCCCACTCGGTCATCACTGCACAAGTGCAATACCAAAACACTCAGTCCTACAGAGTGCAGAGGTGTAAACCCTTGACAATAAATCTCTTGTGTGATTGTAGGAATGAATATACTGCAAAGTAAGTAAGTGTACTTTTATTAACCATCCATGTGTTACATAGAACACGTTAATAGCCATCCAAGTGTCACATAGGACACATCAATACCAAGTGTCACATAAGACACACCAATAACCAAGTGTTACATAGAACGCACCAATGACCAACCAAGTGTCACATATGACATATTAATAACCAAGTGTTACATAGAACACATCCATAACCATTCAACCAATTGCACACATGCGCAACAATCAAACACAATCAACCAAATACAAAACTAGTATAGACTGCAGATATGCAAGTCGCATGTGGTGCTCTACCCCCCCCCCTTAAAAAGGGTTACGCCCACGTACCCCCCACAAGTATACACAAAACTAAGAGAAAAGTGTTGGATACTTGTCTCGTATGGAGTCTTCTAACTCCCATGTCGCCTCCTTAATGTCGTGTTTTGTCCACAAGAACCTTGACCATTCTAATGGTCTTGTTCCTGCTCTCCCTAGTCTTGGAGTCAAAAATGCGAACTGGGGTCTCTTCATATCTAAGTGTAGGATCTAGCTCGAGTGTCTCGGGCTCTAAGATATGTGATGGGTGAGGCACATATTGCTTTAGCTGAGAAATGTGAAACACATTGTGCACTCTCCCAAGTTCAACAGGTAAATCTAATCTGTAGGCTAATGGGTCCACACACTCCGTAATAAGGTACGGTCTTACATACTTTGGCTAAGCTTGCCTTTCTGCCTAAATCTGAAAACTCCCTTCATAGGTGATACTCTAAGGAAGGCTCGATCGCCTATTGCGAACTCCAGGTCTCTCCTACGGACATCAGCATATGACTTCTGTCCTACGAGGTATAGCCTCCAAGAATCTATGCATTCTCTAACATGTTCCATAGTGCATTAGTATTCTTTTATATTTGAATCCCGTGTGTATGGGTGAAGGTAATCTACTATCTTGTACATTGCCAATATTATCTCATGGCTTATTTAAACTATCGTGTGTAACACACTTCCATTAATCGTCGCTTGTAGTTGTAATCGTCGGCGCTCGGGTCTTGTATTAATATTGGGGCTTACTTAAAATCTCTCTTTGATCTTCAAGTTATCATCTTGTGATTCTGGTATTTGAGTTTACTGTCACCATATTCGGTTTTCATTTTCAATGTACAGTATGAGCTATGGTCGAGCCGTGCATCTTATGTATAATATAGAAAGATTTCTTGATACTATTGATTTACCATTTGTTGGTAGTACATACACGATTACTATCGTATGTTCATCAGGTATACCACAGTAGGGTTCCCGCTAAGGTTTCTAACAAGGTACAGTTTTCTCTCAATTGAACATGTTCTTGCGGTTGTGAATCAACTCATGTGAGTATTAGTATAATGTTCCTACTCTTTATATTCTACCATGTTTATAGGTAGGTTTCCATTTAATATATTGTGTTTGAATTCATAAAGAAAGACATGGAAGTCGATCTTTCCTTCCAGATGGCAATTTGGCCATAACTTAGAAGATAGCTTGAGAATACTTTTATTATAGGTAATTGTCTCTTGATCTCATATTTAATTTATTAACATGGTTCATGAATAGTAATAGTTAGTATTTCCCTCACAATTGACTATGTTTCCAACATACGCGGAGTTGTTTTAGCTATTTAATCTCCTCAGGGTAACGTGGACAACTTAACTCTTAATTTACACCTTCTACATCTCATATACTTATTAGTCAAATTTTATATTAGATTTAAGAATAAATAATTACGTATCACAGAAATATTTGTGACCACTTGTAAGGAGTCTCAGGAATCATCCAACCCTGACGGGGTCAGCATCAGTGTTGAACTATCCTTCCACACCATTTTGTGTTTGGTTTTCCCTTGATCTGACCAGGACCAAGTTTGACCTCCCACACCAAATATCAAACAACCACATAATTATCATTTTCCAGATTTTATCTTATCGAACTTTGTAACGTGGTGATTACTACATGTACATTTTCCCTCGATTGTTATACAACTATTCTAATAACTGTTATAACCTATACTTGAATCTAGTGTATTACCAAATCCCAGGAACCATATTCCTTTGGTCAAATCATCAAGCGGGGAAGCCAGTTTTTCCTCTTGGCATAAAAGATAAATTCCTACTAAAACATCTAGGCACATACTGTCTAATAATTATATTCAACAATCATTTGACTCTTAAACCCATCATACAAGCAATGAATTTAGTTATGGACTTGGATGCCTTAGAGTACACTCTTCTCTTTAAAAGGCTTATCTAATGTTTAACTTATTAGGGCTTGATTATTGCCTATACTTTGGTTATCATCACTTGGGGCAAAGACAGTCATAGTTATTACTAAATTTGGGATAAGACTCCAAGGAAAGGTTTTCATAACCCGATCAACAATTACAGTTCCATAAAGTATTATTTCCTCCGCCTTAAAGCTTGGCTTTTCTTATTCCATCTAAACTCCATAAATCAAGTGAACCATATGTTCAGCCTAGGTTAAGTATCTCTTAATATCAGTACCATCTCAAACTAAGGGTTTCCAGTTTGGATCCTACGGTTTGGTAGAAGGACAATCAAAGCTTATTGTTTGTTTCTATCTCTTAGAAACGTGGTTAATCCACAAGCTCAATAGCTTCCAAAATAGGCCGATTAGGTGTATCAAATAGAGGTTTTAGAATCACAAGGATTAGTACATAACGTTAGGAAGGTTTATGTGTAAAACAATTGTTACAAGCCAAGGGGTATGTTTTCCTACTTTTAAATTTAACTTCCACTCACTTTTAGTGTATATATTAATTCAAACTTTTAATATAACTTATACCACCTTCATCGTAAGTGTCAAGGAGAGTTATTCGTTACCATGTTTATATTAAAATTTATATTACATAGGGGGTTAACCCTATTTGATTTCTTGCGCTCTTTATTCGCGTTCATAAATGAGCTGTCATAGAAGACATATGCTCGTATAGAACCATAAGGATAGTGTAGGACGTGAGCCTCAAAATAGGGTAGATATATTTAATGATACTTAGCCCTCTGAAATGTATCAATACTCCTCAACGTTTTAGGTTTACATCCTCCAAATTATATGTATATATGTAGCATTTGCTATTCCTAATTAGGTAGTCCTCCCGACTTCAGAAAATATAGATTCAAAGTTTGTTCTCTTCCCTTTAGTAATTAGGAGTCGAGCACTGTCACTATATTGATACTAGCTGAGATCCTTGGTATTTTCTTAGGTATTTAAAACCCGTGCTTATCCATGATGGATGTTTAGTTATATATTTTGAGATTCTGTTTCTCTGTTGTCATATTTCGAGGTTTCGCACTATCTTCTCTCAAAGTTAATAGGGATTGTAAGATTTTCCAGTCCCGCACTGAGCGGTGAGCTCGGTGCCTGGGTATCCCATAAAATTTCAATGTTTGCTCTTCACGTGCAGGTCTTCAACAAAACCTTTTTGACACTTCATGTAGTCTTAAGTATTTTATATTAATTAATGCATTCCTTTTCATGACATCTACTCGTCATTTAGGCAGGTCATAATTTGTAGTTACTGTAAGTTTGGACAGTTGATAATGCCCTCGACGGTCCAAGCAAAAACTAACTTATTATTCCTCACTGTACTATATCACACCCTTTATCCTAAGGCTAATCTCGGTTTGTATTCGTTTAATACTCTTAATCCCATGGTACACTAATCTGGATTCTCCACTATATATCAACGCGTCTCTTGACTTCAAAATAATCTTGTTCACCTTATCCATCCTCTTCTTATCACCGTATAAAACTCAGTATCATCTCCTATGGAGAATGATACAACTGGTATCCTAGGAACTCATGCTCCATCTACCTTTCTTACTTCACTATATAACCTAGCCTATGGATCTCAATCCTTACCCATACACATCATATATAATTTAAGTTTTGATCCACTCCCATATCCTGGGATATAAAATCCTCCAAGGCCTATCCCCAAAGTTCTACATTAATTTACAATAGTTATTTGTTCATTTTTAGTTAAGTATTGCTTGAGTAAGATCATGCCGGGTCGAAGTACTTGGCATTATGCCTCTGGATATTCCTGACCTTCGCACATAGGCTTAGGTGACCTCGGTCTCATAGGTAAGGGAAACAAATGTCGAAGTATCTTATTAGGTGAGAGGTTACCTAAGTTAGGTCTCTCTAAATTTGATACTCACTAACACATACAAGTCTCATCGACTGATAATTATAACACACATTCAAGCATCATGCATTTGGTTTAGGTTCTAGGCTTACCAGTTTCGCGCTGAGTGCTAGCCTCATTGCCTGAAGTTCCCACTGTGTACACGGTATTTCTTCATGGAACTATCTCCTTTCCCTTCCGACTCCCGGATGAGGGTGGCGGTCCTGCCGGTCCTCTAGTATAGGTGTTGTTCTGTGGCGTCTGGTCTCCTCTTAGTCATCCCGCCATAATAGCTGGTGTTCTCTATGAACCTCTAGCTCCCTTGTATACTCGGCTCCCTGGATTGGAAAAGCATTCATACTCCCTGTGACCTTCCTTTCTGCAATAGCGGCACTCCACCTTCCTTCCTGAGCAATCTACGCCTGGTGATCCTTTCCACAAATTTACAGTAATAGTGATGTTGGGTTGGCTTATTACCTCTAGGTGATGCTGATCTTAGTGGCTAAGCATCAATAGCTGTGCCGGTCAGACGAGGGACCTGCTTCTTCGTCTTCTGACCATGGAAATCCTTCCGCCCCTTCTTCTTTTCAAAGAATCTCTTCCCTTCTTGTAGTAACCGCCAGAGGTTGCTCCACCATCATCTCCTTCAGTACTCTTTCTCTTCTTTCTTCCTGCGCCTCTTCCCCTAAACTTTTGAATCTTCACAGTGTTGGAGTAGTCGACTCCTGGTATGTAGTCCAACAAACTGGTGAACCACGCGTAGTACGGGTCAACCTTTTGACTCCCTTGGATTAAGGTCTCGATCTCCTACTTTTCCTCTGCTTTAGGTGTTCGGGGTAGAACTTCTCCCGCAACACTTCTACAAACGCTGTCTATCCAAAGTCCGGTGAAGCTCTACGGTGGCCCTCCACAGACCGCCACCAAATGTCAGCTGCGTCCTTCAGGTTGTACGCGGCGATGTTGACTTTCTGGTCTTCTAGAACTCTGACAGCCTTGAATGCCTTCTGGTGCTCTATATGAAACTTCTCTAGTGCGGCGGGGTCCGGTTCCCCTGAATAAGTCGGTACTCTCGCGTCTGCAACGCTCTTCAACCAGTTGGTTTCCCCGGGCTGCGGCGGGTAGGGTATGGCTCCCGTAAGTTGAGCTCCTAGCTGCTGCGCGAAGGCCGCCATGGCTGCTGCTAGGCCTGGTACCTCTGGAACATCCGCTAGTGTCTCGCCACCGCGTCCACTGCTGCCTCCACGTGGTCTCCTCTTGTCGACATCTATAGTGTATTATTATTACTACTCGGTTGCTACACCGTTTTACATACACAATCACAAATATATATAAGAAAGTTAACCACTAGCAATAAGGATATTCCTAGATTTTTCTAGGTCACGAATCCTCACAGACGTTTCCCCGTATTCCCAAATATCCTATGCTCATATTCTGGACTCAGTTACGCTCTGATACCACTTTTTGTAACACCCCTAATCTTAAACCTGTAATAACGTCGCGATTCGTAGCATAATAAATAACAATTCGCTGTGGAAAATAAAACTATCTACCTTGGTGTTACACGCCGTTACTCACCCTTGTGAGTAACAAGGCATCCTTACCCTTTCCAACAATACAACTCCTCACGCTGTGATGAACAGATACTGAGCACTCTAATTAATTCAAACCAAATCCAACTAATTGAGCAACTAACTGAATACACAACCTCCTTAATACAATACAAAATAAAATCAAAGGTGTTTGTTGAAAAACACATCAGCTACCCCCGTGTCCCACACTCCGGCTTGAGTCTTCTTCAATAACCTACAATGTTTGGCCCATTGAAGGCTCAGCAATCGAAATGCTGGTATGCTAAATGTAGTCTTAAATCATCTAGACTCCTTAAGTCGTTTTAGCCATCTTGATATTAGATTCTTTACATGAAATGCCGCTTACAATAATAACAGTAAACATTAAACACTCACATAACAATTCACCTGTAAACATCAATGTACAATAGTACACAACACCAATAACCACACATCAATAATCCATAACAATAACCAATAATCACACATCAGTAATCCTTAACAATAACCAATAATCACATAGCATATTCATAACAATAACTAACAAGATACGCGTATTAAATGTACTTGTTAGTTGGTCACCTGGCCCTTATCTTTTAAACCAATCACTTAACCTTTTCCTATTAATTTCCACCTCAGGCGTCATGTCAAGACAACCCTTAATAACTTATTATGGACGATAGTCCCCTGGGTTCCAATGGAACCGTTACCAGCTGACCTTATGGCCCTGGATAAATATTTTGACCGATCCGGTCGAACCTGTGCACCAACGGCAGTGCCCTCTTGAAATACCCCAAACTTAGATATGGTGTTTAAATGATAAACTAAGATATAAGGAGGCTAAATAATGCCTTAGAAACATTTCTAATCAAAGAAAATATAAGGAAACACCAAAAGAGCAGTTTAAGCAAAAACGTGCTCTAAGCATGGAGAGACTTGGGAGAGTACCCAAATATTGTTCTAAGACCTTAGTAATATCCTAATGGTCATTTTAAATCAATTACAAAAGAAAACCAAGCTTGAAAACAAGTTAAAACACAAAATGTGCTTTAAGGAGTCTTAAAGCACATTTTGAAAAATTGTCTTGTAAATGAGTTTTGAATGGCTAAATGTCCATCATTACTCTTTAATTAACATGTGTACTATATAGTATCACATTGGAAGTCTATATCAATGGGAAATCAAAATTTCACAACAATGTGCCTTGTTTTGTGAATAGTACCTTTAATTAAGCAGTTTAAACATAAGTCAATATAAGTGAGATATTTGGTCAACAAAGACTTAAGTACCCTTGTTACTTAATGGGGGCCGGTTTTTTAAGGTGAGTCACCACCTTTATGAGTCATTAAGCAAATAAAGAGTTATAAAGCAAACTACTATTCACTTTACAAAGATAAATATCTTACCTTTAATCATCTCTCTCCTCACCTCTTCATTCTCTCTTGTTCCCACGGTTTTCTCAAGCTCTCTCCCTTCTCCATTAACGTGAAGAGCAACTCCATGCTAGCTTCACCTTCTCTTGCACACAACTTACTCATTTTAGCTCCAAAACCAAAACAAATTACATATTCCTCTTAGTTAGCTCAAGCTATCTCTTTCTATCTTTTCAAAAATCCAAGAGCTTTGATTTGGTTCCAAGCCAAACCACCATTAGAGGAGGAAATTCAAGTTTGGAGACTCCATTGGCTTCTCCATTCTCTTAAGGTAAAGAAAGTGTAAGAAAATCTAGGTTTCCATCACTTTTCTTCATAACCGAAAATACTTGCTCATGAGGCTTCATTTTAATGCCTTGTTCTAGCTTGTTTTCTACTCTTCAAAGGATTGAGGAGGTCCTTCTTGCTTCATATCCAAGCTTGTCTTGAGAAACCAAGGTAAAACAATCACCTTAATACCTTAAAGCACATTTTTTTAACCTAGGGTTTGTTCCTTAGGGTTAATGTATTATCTAGTGCTCATTGGAGTCATTGGATATTGGTTAGAACATTGGCAAGGAGATATATATTGGTGACCGATATTGAGGAAGGGAAAACCTAAGGAAGAAAGTTTTAAAGCTTGTAAAAGAACAAGGTAAATTACTTACCTTAAGGTGTTTTATTGTTTAAGGGAATGAGATTTAGATATGTGATGAGTTTAGTGTAGAGTTTACATTAGAAAAGGGTTATATATGACCTAGGAGAAACAATGATCATGATTGTGAACTTGTGACTAAGGAGCAAATGAGAAAAAGAGATAGTTTAAGAATATCAAGGTGAATTACAAGAAGCATTTTATTTCAATGGGAGCCTTGTTGTGTGTATTCGCAGATTGAAGGCAAATATATGTGGAAATTCAGTGGTTAAGGTCATTGTCATTTAAGGGCCTAAGTGCCAAGCATTTAAGTTTATACACTATGTAATGATGTGGTGTAGTTTTAGTGTAAATTGTGTGTTAAGGTGTTGTGACGAGAATTTGAGTGATCTTGGTTGTTTGATGGTGAAAAACCAAGTGTTTGGATGTAACTATATACTAGAGAACCCATGGCAAAATTTAGAGGAGAACCTAAGTGTTTAAGATGTTCTAAGGAGATTTCATGACTAAGGAAGTACTAGGAAGTTCTAGAGGTTGTCTTGATGGAAGAGGGTGAGATTAAGGTGTTTAAATGACTTGTAATAACTTAGGCATCACTATGAAGGATTTAGGAATCAAAAGAGTGTACTTGGGTATTTAGGACTTAGGTAAATGTTGATAAAGAATCTAGGAAACTTGGGTAAGTTAGATGTAAATGAGTGTAAAACTTTTAGATGATTTAGGTAGAAACTAGAGTTTAGAATTTAAGGAAGGCTTGGGAAACGTAATAGCGATGCAAGTGGTGTATATGGTGTGGTCAAGCTCTTAAGGAGGGAACTTTGGGCTAGTAGAAGTGCTAGGTGAAAGGAATGTTGAAATGTAGGGAAAGAAATAAGTTTAAGTGTTAGTAGTTGTTGTAAGAATTGTGTAAAGGATGGGAATGAGTTTGGAGGATGGTTTAAGATGAGTTTAAGGGTCTAAATGATGTTAGAACTCATTGGATGGCTTGAGAAAAAGTTTAGTGAAGATTTGGCAAAGTTTGGGCATGTTTTGGTGGCGTCCGACCCAGGGGTCCGACCCAAGTTTGGGTCGGACAGCCTCTGTTTAACGCCAGGGAAAGGTTCTGGAATGGTCCGACCCAGAGGACTTGGGTCGGACATGGGTCGGACGGGTGCATTTTTGAGGGCGGTTAAGTTTCTGGAATGGTCCGACCCAGAAGGTTGGGTCGGACATGGGTCGGACATGGGAGGTTTAGAAGACGG
The DNA here is from genome assembly GCA_023374045.1 of Limonium bicolor. Taxonomy (NCBI): domain Eukaryota; kingdom Viridiplantae; phylum Streptophyta; class Magnoliopsida; order Caryophyllales; family Plumbaginaceae; genus Limonium; species Limonium bicolor. The sequence goes on from CM041779.1 coordinate 290,632,760, forward strand.
AAAATTTCTGAAATGGTCCGACCCAGTTGGTTGGGTCGAACGTGGGTCGGACATGTAGAGTTTTTCAAACTCGAAAGTTACTGGAAGGGTCCGACCCAGAGGGTGGGTCGGACGGTGGGTCGGACGACCCTTAAAACTTAAAAAAAAAGAAATCTTGGATTCTAAGGATGATAATTGGTAATAAGGTATGCCTTTGGTAGGGTAGTAATGATTAGGACCCTAAGAACTTAAGGGATTAAGTTAAGTTAAGTAAGAACCTTAATGTTTTATGTTAAGTTTATAAGGTTAAGTGGCAAGGATTTAAGAGGATATCCAATGGGAATCTTTAGGGACTAAGTGAGTTAAGTAAGGTGCAAATAACTAATGGCCTAAGAATGAATCAATGTTTTAGGTTTGTGAATTGGGGCCCCGGAGAAGGTTAATGAACAACGATCGATGGTGAACGGTACAATCCTTCTTGGGACCTGCTTGCTAACGAGGTGTCCCTCGGCTTGTGTGCTATCTGTTTAAATGCTATGACTAAAACAAGATAAAGCATGCAACCGGTTATATTTGTTCTCGTTGTGTTTGTGTTATCTTTGCACTAACCCGCGAGACTTGAGATTGTTACTAACCGAGTTTAGTACTTACTGAGTTAAGAATAAGAGTTAAGTTTTGGTGGTTGTTGGTTAATGCCCATTGAGGCTTAGCTAGCACATGGTGATTAAGATTTCTACTAACTGGAACTTGAGTGAGGAAACCCGGGACCGAACTCCGGTCATGCATGCTAAGGAAAGGGGGACGGTATCTGAATCAGATCCGCCCTCCGCTTAAGGACTTGTCTTCGGACTTGTAGCCTAGGGCCGGTTTCCGGCTCAGCTACGCTGGACTCCCGTCCAGAGTAGGTGGCATTAAGATGGTGCGGTGGGATCACCTAAATCCCAGGTTTGAATTAAGCTACAACCATTCCCCTCCAGGAACGGTTTGTAAACTGAGAATAATTGAGATTAAGATTAAGGTAAGGTAAGGAACGGAGATTAAGGAAATGAGGACTAAGGAGGGGGTTACTAACCCACTTGATAAGGGAACGCTTGAGTCGTTCATTGTTTGTGAACTATGCATGTTCATCTGTGGATTATTGTTATTGCACTTCATATCATGCTTGTGTATGTAATCAATTTCCATGCTATCGACAATTAGTCATCGTAGCCCCGTTAGCTTGGGGGCCATGAGAGGGTGTACCAGCATTCGTGCTGACCCCCTTTGGGGGCTGTTTTTACACTTGCAGGTAAGAGACCCATGAGGACGCACTACGAGAGTAGGAGCGGTTAGACTTAGGATGGGCTGTTTATTTTGAGTACGGGTTGTGCTTGTGCTTCCGTCTGTTATATTTAAACTGATGTAAGGTTGTGATTATGACTCAGCTACTTGTACTCAGTTGGTTGTGGTATTTTTGATGATGATGTTTTGGGTGGTCATTTATTTTGGATAAGTGTTGTAATTGATAAGGCCGGTATATTCTAACGATCAGACCGTAGCAAGGTCCAGGTGTTTATTATTTCCGTTGCGACGAATTCGAATAAGGGTACAGTTTTGCGATAACCACGATTGGCTTTGGATGGGGTGTTACACCTCTGCCATCCTCGAATGTGACTGATGGATTCCCTTGGGTGACTCCCCATTGAAGTCTCTCGTAGTGATCACGATGCGCAACCAGAAAGTCAAACATTCTGGATTCCTCTCTTTATAAGTTAGCCCTTTTTGTCAGTGACACAATAACCAATCCTTGAGTTAAGACTATAACAGTTGACCATCAGTTAGGTTCAATAATACCTAAAGGTCAGTTAGTCTTGTTCCAGTCTAGATGTATAAACTTCCAGTCATAAGACATTCGCGTAACAATATAACGCAACAGTGTTGAGCAATACAGTGTACAATATCATATACATAAAATCAAAGATATCGCTCTTAAACAATTAAACACATACCGTCTGGACCTTAGGAAAATCCTTAGGACATTCAGACCACACAATTAACATACCGTTCACCAAGTAACTACTAGCTTGACAAATTCCTATTCAGTAGTTCCTTCCCGTACGCCGTTATTTAAACATGCAATACCGGGTAATATTAATATAACTATTCACTAAATATTATAGTACTGTCACTGTAGTGTTTATACTCGTTGTATAATAACTCTTGTATGTTCTTTATTTCCCCCCGTTATTTAACAGTGGTTCTAGATAGTTCATTAGTTCATTATTTTATGTGATCCCCACATGTGATAATGAATTTCCACCTTGTAGTATGTTTCCATTTCCTTAATTATATACTCATAATTGTTTCCACTTATTCTTTATATTATATCCTTAGGTCATTTTTTTATAACCACAATTATTTTTAGACTTTATATTATACTCCATAATACATTATATTACCTAGTTTTACTTCCTATCTTTATTAAATTACAAAACCAACCTTTTTAATTTCGGTATTTGTATTTTGTACCCAACAACTTTTATAACTTACCAAATGACCATATAACTTTATAATTTACCAATAACCACTTTAATATCTCGGTAATTACCAAATGAATATTCTAATTTTTATAAATTACCAAATAACCTTATAAATTCGGTAGTTACATAACATACACATTAACTTTTGTAAATTATTAATTAACCACATTACCTTTTTAATTTACCAAATATCCATATTAACTTTCATAAATTACAATCTTATTATACCAACTTTTATAAATTACAAATAAACCCCTTAACTTTCGGTTTTCACTTATATTTTCCTTTATTCACTTTTTAACCCCAAAACTCAATATAAGTTACATATTAACTTATAAACTATAGTTTTAATATTTAATTTCCTAAAATGACCAAGTGAACACTTATATTTTCATAAATTACCATTTCGCCCCCTTTTTAATTTGATTTCACATATATCTTTTATAAATTACATATTCACCCCAAAACGTATATAAACTTAATATTTTATGTCATAAATCCTTTTAACCCAAAGTTTTTGGTCAACACTTTGACCAAGACTTAATTTCATAATTAATACTTTAATATACCCATAAATTCATATGTAATTCTCTGCCATACACTATAGTTTCCAATATTTACAAAATAGTCCTAAAACTTTATAAAATGTTATTTCAACACTTAACCACTTATTTAAATTCACCAAAATTCATAATATTAATTCCTACCTTATATTATACCATAATTATACCAAATCCACCCTTTTATTCTCGACAATTATAATAAGCACTCCAAACTTTTCAAAATTTACATTTTAGCCACATAACTTTATAGATTAGCCATTTAAATACTTGTAGCTATTTTTAATATTCCCAAAATTTATAATATAAGTTAATACATTCATATATATTTCAAAAATCACTAATATACTCATATCATTCTCGGCTTTAATATATTTACTATATGGTTTTAAAACATGATTTAAACTTTATAATATATACATATAAATGTATATAAGCCATATAACACTTCTAAAAATTATGCTAATGACTTAGAATGATTATAATCTCAAAATAGAACATTTAATTCTTAGAAATTTCAGTTTATATTATATGCATCTTAATTAATTTTTGTGACACATATTATACCTTAAGGTAATAATCTTACCTTATATGTTATAAATTATTTTCTTGACAATATAACCCAATGTCTTTGGCCTTAATTTATTTAAAGGTTATATATAATTTTTATACCAAAGTTTGAAGCTTAAATCAAGCTTAAACTTAATAACCCTTAATTATATAAACTTACTCCTTAAATCAAGACAATTCTTGTACTTGATTTCTCCTTGAATTCCAAGCTCTCCAAATTCTATTTTGATGAAGAGAATTCGGCCTCCTTGAATATATTTAGGAGATCCATTTGTTAGACTTCTAACAAGGATTTATAAATAAGATTTGGAGTAGTTTTACAAGAGTTTACCTTAAGAATTTTTCAAGGAATTTTCGGTAGACCTTGAGATGGTTGTAGATCTAAGTTTCCTTCATGAAATAATGAAGAGAATATAGGTTTAGAAGTTCATAAATTTTCGGTAATAACCTTAGGTATTTTGCTAGGATTTTCAACATGAAAATATACCTTAACTTGATCTTGTTGTTCCTTGTGTTGTTGTTGAATCTAGGAACCTCCTTGGAACATTAAAGCTTGGCGATTTTAGCAAGGTTGCTAGGATGATTTCTTGCTTCAAGACTTAGTAGATTTAACTAGGAAATTACATAGAAATGATGTTAGAACTTAGAAACACCATTAATGGAGCTTTGAAGCTCTAAGGAATTAACTTAGCAAAAGAAGAAGAAAAGAGAGAAGGGATAGAGCTTACCAATCGACCAAAGGAAGGCAAAGAGAATGGCTAAGCTCACGTAAGGTAATAAGGCAATGGAATGAAGGAATTCTCTTTTGATAAATTAATGTCAAATTTAGGTATTCTTTTCCTTAGTTTATTGTTTTTGTTTGGCTCCATAAATTGTCTATAATTGACTAGACTTATGGCTGGTTGTCAAGGGAATAATGAAGGCTTTGTTTGATAATGGAAACTAGAAGACAAAGACAAGGTGGCCAAGGTAATAATTTAGCAATTTAAATGTTGTTTCTTCCTTGTTTCCCTCTTGCATTTACGGTAATGTGGTTGCTAGTATGGCATCTGATTTTTTACAATTAAAAACATAGGAATATGGCTAGGTTGGTAGATAATTTAGCTTGATTTTAATAAGGCAATCTAGCCTTATTTTCTTGCTTCAAATCGGCACACATGTGTTGTATAAGACAATAGATTTTGTTGTATTTGGCAAGGAATATACATAGGTAGGTGGCTAATTTATTTGATTAAGTAGACAGCAATAATTCCCCCTTGTCCATGCTTGAAATCGGCAGCACATGGCTTAGTAACATGGCTGTTTCAATTCCATATATTAGACTAATGCTAAAGTAGATTCTAGTCACTTTACTTTTAGTATTTTAATTTCTTTGTTTTTATATAAACTAATCTTCTTGTTTTTCTTGTAGGAAAATCAGTAATGGGGCTCCCATTGACTAAATTATTTGACACAATACAACTTGGTATATTAAATCACCCTAAATGGCGCCTAACATGGAGGCTGTATGGGACTGATTTTTATTTTAATTCCTGTCACACTATATTGTAAAAATACCATACTAATATGTGTAATAGGTTCCAGCATTTAATTGGTACATTTATATCAAGGTAAAAGATGAAAGTTTTAAGGTAAAATTGCTGATTTTAGGTACCTTTTTGACCCAAAATTTGCCCCCATTTGTACTATGAGTTTAGTACTGGAATTAATTTATTTAGATGGTAAATTTATCCCCTTTTAGTATTATCAACTCGTGGCTCCTCAAAAGCTTTAAGGTAATTGCGTAGAACGCATTTTTGTGACACCCGAAGGTGCATTTTTGTGCTTTAAGGATTTTCAGGAAAATAATTAGTCTCTATGAGTTACAAGTGTTTATTGACATTTTTTATAGTAAATAATATATGTTAAGGTGTTACATTGAGTTATATGGGGTTGTAAAGACTCATAACTCAATTTTCGGGCTACCGGGACACTCCCGAGGCAAAAAGGAGCGTTAAGAATTTCCCCCAAGCACTTTGCTTATTTTTGAAAAAAGTAGCTCAAGTACTCTCTTTAGAATTTTGAATATTGATGTTAGGAACTCTAAGGATTAATTATATAGGAGTTTGTGCCACCTCGGCACTCCTCCGGGGCATTCCCCGGGCCTTTATGGGGCCCCCATCGGGAACTTCCAAGCACTTTATATTTAACTAGGAATTTATCATGAGTACTTCATCATATATGTTTAGTAAAGTGCTGTTGTGCTTTTGGAATGAAGTGTAATGCTTTATTTTATTTTATAAGGTATTTCCAGGATTTTCAGGCCTTTAGGGGCCCTTAAGGGAACTCCCGGGCATATTGTATTTTTACTCAGTTCTAACTGAGGACTTGTGTTTTAAAGGTCATAAATAATCCTTGATTAACTTCATATGAGTTTTATAGCTTATATAACTTGGTTTGCTTAAGGTCCGGCTTAACGCTCGTTTATGACCTTAAGGAGTTTAGGTGTGTTTTAACGCCCAGGTGTTTTATATTTTTCTTAGGGTTTAATAATCCCCTAAATAATACTTATTTATTTTATCATTATTTATTATTTAAAGGTTAGGGGTATTTCAGTACAGCACCACATAGCCAAAGTCTTGTGAAACCGGACATTAATCCCTAGGCACCCACGTTAAGCCTTTCATAAATCTCCCTTTTCTAATAAATTAAACTCCCCAAAACTAGCCAGTCTGTGATGAAGAACCGACCCGGTGACCAAAGGAAGAAAGGAGCCTAACTCTTGGACGACGTCTATGCCAGTCCAAAAGAAGCAACATTGATACAAACCTAACGAAGCGATTCGTAAATGGTCCCAAAACGACATAGGATCCAAAGAGCACACATCAAAACAACTCTAAAAATTCAAAACAGGGAGACACAAGAATCGCAATAATAGGGTAAAAGAAGGCAAATTAGAATGGCCTTAAAAATCTAAATGTCAAAAATAAGAGAAATGATGTTAAGGCCGATTCAAAAGTTGAAAGTCTATAACTCAAAAACAAAGCCAGCATAAAGCAGTCAAACGACTTCAAGACAAGAATAGCGAATCCGAGAGAAGGGGCAAGTTGCAGCTTCGGTTACCCTTTAAGCTCCTCATAACCAAAATATCCCTTCATGGTCCCATTGTCTTTCATCACACCCCATGACCCCATTATAAGCTTCAAAGAGCTCCGACTTGATAGTTGTGTGTCTGATCGAGTCAAAGTAGAGGATCAAACGCGTAAATCCATCAAACATCAAATTTAATAGTCATAAGGTTATGAATTTAAGGGATGATGAGTGCCAACATCAAACACACTGAGTGTAGGTAGAAAAAGCACACTAGTAAAAATCAAATTTTTAGTTATAAAGGTTCTTGCAACGATTTAATATCGTTATCATAGTTGTTATTAGTGACAAGATTTTGTTACCAAAAATAGTTTTAGAGATTTAAAAAAAAATTAGACTACAGTAACAATATACTTGTTATAAAATCATATCTTTAGTAACGATATAACTTTTAGTAACGAATAAAGTTGTTACAATAAATAAATTGATCTTTGGTTACGCCATCACGTGTAACGACATGTAACAACTTTTATCGTTACAATAAATTAAATTAGTAACAATTTTGATTTTTGGTAATGATTTTTTATTGTTACCAAAAATCTATATTCTAGTAATGGCACCACATCAAATAAGCCTTAACCCCGTAAGATTTGAAAGGAGCAAAAAACACAACAGTCCTGAACTCTAACATTCCCAGGCTTGTCATAAGCCCTGGCTATCACCCACTACCGAAGGTGTAACACCTCATATAGGTAACTGTCCAACAACCTAGCTCCCAAACCATTCAGGATTGAAAACTAGCCACTTTAGAACCTCAATCCTCACTTGGGCTTAAAATTGGAAGGCCTTACTATTGTACTCAACTCATTTGTATCCTTATAAATCATTCACATTACTACTCATATCCCGATATGGGATGGGGTATTACATACTCCCCCACTCAAAGAACATGACGTCCTCATCGCAAGCCTAACATCCAAATCCCATGGACCTCCTTGGTAGGTGTCGGCTAGCTCATTCAGGCATAGTCCCGAGTCAGCTTGATACCATTTGTAACACCTCGTATCGGTAATTGTCCAACAACCTAGCTCCCAAACCATTCAGGCTTGAAAACTAGCCATTTTAGACCCTCAATCTTCACTTGGGCTTAAAAGTGGAAGGCCTTGTTGTTGTACTCAACCCATATGTATCCTTATAAACCATTCACATTACTACTCATATCCCGATGTGGGATGGGGGTATTACAGTAGGCATATCTTAAATTCTAAACACCACACATAAAGCACACTTCCAAAATTCCATTTTAAAACCATAGGATAATGTAAGCCCTGACCACCATCCATCGGTCCCAACCACCATCAAGACCAGAACCCGAAAGCATGCTCAATTTCAAAAGAATGAAGTCTAAAAACCATGTTAGAAATGAGAATTTCATGATTTTTTGGTGAGAAAGATGTTTGTTAATACACAAATGGTCAAAGTTTTGACAGGTAAACCACACCACTTTTTTACTCCGAGTCAACTCCAATTTTCATAACCGAATCAATCTTGTTTTGACATTAGAGTCAACCTTGTTTTTTACATCAAGTCAACCATTTTTGACAGAAGTGTCAACATTCTTTTTTGCACTAAGTTAGTCCCATTTCAACACAACTTTTGCATCAAACTTACTTTGCATCATTGCATCTTTCAATATGAGTGTTATCCCTAAAATCTTTACCCTCGTTTAAGCATGACAAGGTTTTTTTTCTAGATTCGATGCATGGCTAAGGGTAAAATTGTCATTTTACATCCAATGGATACATCTTTTGTTTTGAAGAAAATAGGGGCTTCAAGGTGGTAAAATATGAATGGTTATACCGCAAAAACTGAGACATGTGGTATGTGTGACATGAAATCATATTCGCATAGTGGTGAAGAGTATAAAAGAGATACAAGAGGTCAATGGTTCGAGTTAATGACAAACAACTTTTAAAGTTTCCACTCTCTATTTTCAAAATCAGATTTTATTTGTAAAGTAGAAAGCAAAAAAAACAAAAACAAAAAGACTAAAAAATTCTTCTTTTCAATTTGTATTAAAAAAAATAAAGATAACATTTGAAATGTGATCCCAAAAAAACCAAAACAACAATCGTAATCGTTAGTTTTTTATGACTATCCCTTTTAATTCTCTTAACTACTTAATTATTATTTTCAAAATTCAAAAATATCCTTTATATTTTTACTACTAGTTTATTTTATTAACAAAATATTTTTTCTATTTTCATTCCCCCAATTTTAATCGTGATTATAGAGAGATAAGGGAGAAATTTTTCTCTTAAGCATTATCTTATTAAACCCATTCAGCTAGTTGTCACTCTTTTTTTGTAACACCACTGGCGTTAATCCTATGCTTACCGTCTAATCGTCCTGTTAATCCTACTACGTTGCAGCGGAAATACTACTACTACGGCGGGTGATACAACACCGCTAACCGCCCATACGGCTAGCAAGGCTTACACTACCTACAGTTACAGTCTGATGCCCTAAGTATACCGAGCTACTACATTACATACTGAATACAAAAACCATATACTTACATTGCTGGATTACCGAGTATTTAAAGTATTTACTTACATCCCTTTTCAATCTTTCCAAAAGAATGAGTTTCTACAAGCTACTCATCTACATCATCCCAATATTCTTTCATTACCCAAAAGGGTGTACACTATGGTACACCGGCTAACAAAAACCTACAGCCGTGTACAACATAGTACACCATTCACAAGTCGCCAATTACAGACAAAAGAAATTAAGCTTAAGCTCTTCGTCATCTTCATCCGTCTCGAGGACCTGCGTGTAGTAAAAACATCGCCCCAAGGGGCTCAGCAAAAGTTGCGCATAAACTCCGCATATACCGCGTGCTAGCTAGGGTATGCCGACTATTTAAGGTCGACTGTACATGCGGTTCATTAATTTCATACATACATGCTTAACATTCATCATACAATCATGCTCAATACAATACACAACCCAAAACAACAATACAATAGAACACACAATACTTACCTTCCCAAGGGTTAGTAAAATTCCGCAACTGGGTTAATCGGAATGCAATTTACTCTTTTACTCATTACACATTACTTACTCTTACTTTACTTACTTACATAACCATACTCGTTTACTCATTCTTACTTACTTACTTTTACTCATGTTAATTCGGTATGACCTCCGGCCCAGGGACTACACCGTCCCACCACCGGGATTTACTTGACTCACCAATCCGGGATGCTACCCATTTAAGGGGTTTGGGCCGCGGACCAGTTAAAGAGTCAGGAATTGGATCCAACCTCTTGTGTCTCCGCATCCTCACGCGTGGCCGAAACTATATCGGACTTCTACTCATTCCAATTTAATTACCAATTTAAGTTAGATTGGTTAGCTTGTTAGGAATCAGTTAGAAGTCCAATCACAATCACATTTGGTTACAATACAATACATCATACATACACACACTCATATTCATCCATACATCTCATGAATTATACAAACTATGATTTAAAGAAGATATGCAACAACGAACAATCTCATGATATTCACAAGTAAGCATACTATGTCCGATTCATGCGTTTATCTTATTTGATGATCAATTAGCACACACCACACAAATTAGAGTAACCAAGGTAGCATACAGGGCATGAGGAATTCATACCGATCACCGTGGTACTTGTATCCCAACTTTCCTCCGGTGTTCACAATCCAAGTCCTATGACATACATACAATCGAGTGATTAATCTAACTATCATTAACTAAACTCCATTACTCATACGTTTCCTAACTCATACTTAATGTACCTTTACAATTCTTATACTTACATATGGATTACTTACTCTTTATTACTTTTAAAACTTGTTTATACTCTTAATGACCTTTCAGCATCCTCAATTAAGTCTTACTTATCTTATACTATCATTACCATTCACTTCCTTACCTCAATACCCATTTAATGCACTTAATTTTACAATTTTTTGGTTGGTCCGGGACCCTGTCCGGGTCTTAAGTCCCGGACCAACACATGGTCATAACTCTCGGCTATTTTAATTGCATGGTCCGGGTCCTCTTGCTGGACTTGAGTCCTGGACCAAAGGCAATTAAAACTCTCGGTGACTTTTATCACTATGGTCCGGGTCTTCTTACATAGGGTAAGTCCCGGACCCTTAATTCTCAAAACTCTCGGATGGTTTATTAGGGGTGGTCCGGGTCCTTGCACTGGACCTAAGTCCCGGACCACTCCTTTCTCTAACTCTCGGATACAAATTGCAACATGGTCCAGGGACTAAGTCCCGGACCTACTACAGAATTTTGCAAATTTGACATTTTCTTAATCTGTTACAAACCAAGCTTTGCCTAAGTAATTCCTCATTGTTCCTACACTTAATCCCACATATTTAAGCACCCAATTAGTCTCCGAAACATGTTTAAATCCATCTCTAACCTATTACCTTTTTATGCTAATTCACTCACTTATTTTCTTAAGCTCTCGTTTCAGCACTTGCATTTTCTTCCTTTAGTTGCATTATGCTACAGATTTCAGCTCTCACTTTCTTCATCTATAGCTCCCTATTCTAATGTCATTCCTAATGCTTACAATGCATTAACTATCTCTCCTAACCTACCCACTAACGAGCTCAATTCAAAATCTGTTACAAGACATATTTTACCTAGTTTTCTAGTTGTTAAGTGTTCTGGTTCTAGGTAAATTTTGACATAACCTCCCTTAAATCTCTACATTCTCACCACATTATTTACTCACATTTTGCAACCCAATTCACCTGTTTTCAATAGCATCAATATACAAAGCTCTCATACATAAATAGCAATACTAAACACTCCTAAAAATTCCTGCACACTACATCAATTTCCCAACTAAGTTTTGACAGTTTTTAAATGTCTTCCAAGCTTCAAGATTGTTTGGTTCTTCTTACACATTGTACCACTACTCGTTACCATTTTCAAGTACATATTTTACCCTACTAACATTTGTTACATACATATTCACCAAGCTACATAAGAGAGCATAATTACCTTGTTCTTCTTCTAGTTTGTTTTTCTTCTTCTTGCTTCTACCTTCTTTCTTGCTTTTTTTTTCTTCCCACCGGTTTTGTAGATTAAATTCTCTAATACTACAGCCCATCAATACACGCCATCATTTCAATCCCAGCTAGCCCTTAGATTATATTAATGCTTTAAGGTAAATTTCTAGGGTTTAGGAAGTCATTACCTTGCAAAGGAGTAGGTGAAGCTTAGAGTAGCACAAGGGCAATATTTCTACTCCTCCAACTATGCCAAAATCAGCTGGGACAAGAAGGATAAGAGTTCACCACTTAGAAATTTCTATTTTGAGAACAAGAGCAAGAAAAGATGGTGCTTTTAGATTTCTTGAAGCTCCAAAGTAAGAACATCCATGGAGATGAAGTTGATAGTTTTCAGATTTTGAAAGGTGGAATATGTTCTCCTTGATGAGGGGATTCCAATGGTATAGTTTTTGTAATTTTTCGTGAAGGTTTGGACACTTAACAAGAGGAGAGAAGTGGAGGTTTTGTGTGGGGTGCTCAATTCTCCATTGTTGTCTCCTGGAAGCAGAAGAAAATAGAGAGAGGGGGTGAGGTTGTACGTGAGTGGAAGAAGAGAATAGAGGAGAGAGAGTGGTAAAGTAAGGCATGTTACTTTTTGGCCTTTTTAATTGTTTTGTTCTTTTGCAAATAAAAAGGAGATTAAGAGTGTGTGAGGGAAGAAAGAAATCGGCTGACACACAGCCCATTGTGGGTTTTAAAAATTTATTTACAATATTGGACACACTAGTTCGGTTATTTATGTTTTTACCCCACAATTTCCTGTTTTTGACAGTTTTTTCTATTTTCTCATTTTATTGATTTTATTGGTTCTAGACCTTCACTAATATTTATTAATGACTATTTAGTTGACCAAAATTGTTACGAGTCTATTTGACCCGCTTAAAGTCACGTTTTCCCGGTTTCCTCGAAAAACGTGCTTTAAGGTTCGTTAGCGTTTTAATTCGTTTTAAAGCTCCGTTTTCTTCGAGATTTGTTCCCTCATGATTATTTGGACTTAATTAAGCTTCTAAAACACTTATTAGCCTAATTAATCACTACTTTTAATTACGGGGTATTTCAATCTACCCCCTTAAGAAACTTTGCCCTCAAAGTTGCTCAAGGGTTAATAGTTTAATTATTCTACTCATTAGGCAAACCAATTGCCATAATGTGTCTTTCTACACCTATGAGGTGTTTACTTCTTTTCACATTGCAAGCGTACACAAATCAAGCATCATATGAATTCACATACACAATCCACATTTCCATACACATATATCCATATTACACCAATACACCATACATTGCACATACACATCCATACACTACACATTACACATACATACCAAACACACTCCGCACTACATGTGCCATCAAAATATATTACAATACCTACACACTATGCAATGTTCACCCCGAAGCAATGCAAAAGCAAAAAGGCTCTACCCCCTTAAAAGGGGTACGCCCCGTACCCGTATGTACTAAATACTAGACAATCTAGTCTATGAATAACTGTGGGTACTTCACCTTCATGGCATCTTCCAACTCCCATGTCGCTTCTTCGACATCGTGGTTTGATCATAGGACCTTCACCATTCGTATAGAGTTATGGCGAGTGTCTCTGGTCTTCCTATCAAGGATTCTCATGGGGATCTCGACATATCTCATTGTCGGCTCAATGGAAAGTCTCTCGGGCTCTAGAACATGAGAAGGATCAGAAATGTACTTCTTGAGTTGTGACACATGAAAGACATCATGGACACGTCCCAAGTCCTCAGGTAGTGCTAACCTATAGGCTACGGATCCAACTCTCTCGGTGATAGTGTACGGCCGTACAAATTTTGGGCTTAGCTTGCCCTTCTGACCAAAAAGGAATACGCCCTTCATAGGTGAAACTCGCAAGAAAACTTGGTCGCCCACGGCGAACTCAAGGTCGCGTCGTCTCACATCCGCATAGGATTTCTGTCTATCTTGGGCTGCCTTCATATTGGCTCGGATTTGTTGCACTTCCGCTTGAACTTGTTCTAAATACTCCGGTCCTATGATGACCGCTTCACTCGACTCATCCCAACACAAGGGTGTACGGCAAGGTCTACCGTATAGGGCTTGGAATGGCGACATCTTAATCGAAGCATGATAGCTATTATTGTATGAAGCTTGTCTAACCAACTCCCTGAAAGTCTAAGGCACATGCCCGAAGCATGTCCTCCAGTGTCTGGATGGTTCTTTCTGTCTGACTGTCGGTCTGAGGATGGAAGGTGGTACTCTGCTTCAATTTTGTACCCAGCGTTTCCCGTGTAGCTCTCCAGTATCTCAAAAGAAATCTGGTGTCGCGGTCAGATACTATGGTTTTCGGGACTCCGTGATGTCTGATAATCTCCTTGTCGAATAGCTCTGCGAGCTTCACTACCTTCCAGGTGTCCTTCATTGGTATGAATCTGGCAACCTTGGTGAGGCGATCGACTACAACCCAGATCATGTTGAGTCCTCCCCTAGCAGGTGGGAGTCCTACAACAAAATCCATGGAGATATCGTGAAATTTCCACTTCGGAACTAGCATCGATGTACCATCCGCTGGTCTACGATGTTCAAACTTACTTTCTGGCATGTTAAGCCATCTGAATACAACTGTCAATCGGATTTCATTCCAGACCACCAGAAGTACCGCTTCATGTCTTTGTACATCTTTGAGGCTCCTGGATGGACTGACAATGTAGAACTGTGTGACTCTCGCAGGATGCGATCCCTTAGCTTAGCATTGCTTTGGGGGACGCATAGCCTGCCATTCAGCCGAATCAAACCATCTTCATGCAACTTAAAATCATATTTCTTCTTTTCAAATGTACCATCAGTGATCTTCTATTTGATTTCGGTTAGGTAAGGGTCGCTGAACTGAGCATCTCGCACCTCGTCAACCAAGCTAGAAGAAGCGAGTAGCGAATGGAGCGAGTGTGCTCAACGGCTCAGGGCGTCGGCTACCACGTTTGTCTTCCCTTCCTTATACTGTAGGTTGATGTCGTAGTCTGAGAGAAACTCCATCCACCTTCTCTATCTCATGTTCAATTCTTTCTGTGTATATACATACTGTAAGCTCTTGTGGTCGGAGTAGATGGTGATGCTTACCCCATAGATATAGTGTCGCCATATCTTCAAGGCGAAGACAATGGCTCCTAGCTCTAAGTCATGTGTCGGGTAATTCTCCTCATGCTTTTTCAGCTGACAGGAGGCATAAGCTACAACCTTGCCATGCTCCATGAGTACGCATCCCATTCCCTTTCCTGATGTGTCGGAATACACCTCAAATCCCTCTGTGCCCTCGGGAAGTGTGAGAATCGGCGCTGAGGTCAATGAGTCTTTTAGGCTCTGAAATGATACTTCGCACTCGTCTGTCCATACAAACGGTGCATCTTTCTTCATCAATGTAGTCATGGGCTTAGCGACTTTCGAGAAGTCCTTAACAAATCTCCGGTAGTAACCGGCTAGACCAAGAAAGCTCCTAATGTCGGTAACAGTCTTGGGTCTAGGCCATGATCGTACAACTTCGATCTTAGAAGGGTCAACTGATATACCTGCGCTCGAGATGATATGACCAAGGAATGATACCTGATCTAGCCAGAACTCGCATTTGGAGAACTTCGCATACAGCTGGTTCTCGCGCAGTGTCTCAAGTACTTTCCTCAAATGAAATTCATGCTCTTCTGCTGATTTGGAGTATACGAGGATGGCATCAATGAATACAACAACTGAGGTGTCCAACTGCTCACTGAATAATCGATTCATGAGGTCCATGAATTTTGCTGGTGCATTTGACAAACCGAATGGCATGACTGTGAATTCGTAGTGGCCATATCTGGTGCGGAATGCCGTTTTCTCAATGTCTTGCTCTCTGATAGCAATCTGATGATACCCAGAACGGAGGTCAATCTTAGAGAAGACTGAAGCTCCTTTCAGCTGGTAAAATAGGTCGTCGATACGTGGCAATGGGTATTTATTTTTGACGGTAACCGTATTCAGCTCGCGGTAGTCAATACAAATTCGGAGACTACCGTCCTTCTTCTTCACAAAGAGAACCGGTGCTCCCCAGGGTGATACGCTCGGGTGTATAAACCCTTTGTCGAGTAGGTCACGTAGTTGTTCTTTCAGCTCTGTCATTTCAGCCGGTGCCATGCGGTACGGTGCCCTAGCAATGCCTGGCAAGAGGTCAATCTCAAACTCTACTACTCGTCGAGGTGGCATGCCGGGCAGCTCCTTAGGGAATACATCAGTGAATTTAGATACAATGGGTACTTCCGGGTTGAACTCTTGATCTATCTCCAGATCTTGTACATAACACAAATACACTTCATGTCCCTTTTTGAGCTCCCGGTACATGGCCATGGCGGAGATGAGTGTGGTCGAAGGCTCTCTCGGTCTCTGGCGGTAAGATACAGTAACCCTAGATGGACTCTTGAGCAGCAATCGATGCTCGGCGCAGAGGATTCTACCCTTGTGCCGCTCCAACCAATTCATTCCGACTATTACGTTGAATCCCAGTCCATTAAACTCGATGAAGGAGATGGGAAATGATTCGCCTTTGATTTCGATCGTGGCTGACTTGTAGTATTTAGTACACCGTATCCGCTCCTTCGATGGAAGAGTAACCAGAAAATTCAGTAGCTCATCCGCATCTAGCTTCAACCTCTTCACAAAAGATGGTGATATGAAGGTGTGAGAGGCGCCGGAGTCGAATAACACATTGGCTTCAATGCCGTTCACTGGGAAGGTTCCCGTTAAGATGGTGCCGCTTTTACCGGCTTGTGCTTCGGTGAGGATACTCAGGTTACCTTCGGTACCGAGTCCACAACCTATTGAAGTCACAATTTTATAAGTATTGCTGGTGGACACAAGTGGAATTGAAATCGACACTGCTTTTTATTGATAAACCACCCATCATACATACCGTGTCTCTAATACACGTTACTAATACATTACATGATACTATGAATTTAATATTTCCTAAAGGTAAGGTTCAGGCGTCCTGGTTTCATGTGTGTGGCATTGATTATTGCCGGCGGTGCCGTATTCAACTTGATCTTGTTGATCCCATGATACAGCATCCTAGATTTTCCACCCATGATTAGGACATCTCCCGATCTCAATACCAATTCCTGTGCGAGGTCCACACGCTTCTGCTCGCTATACATAAATACGGTGTCATAACCAATGGACCAAGACACTACGGGCACTCCTTGTTCATGAGATTCCGCTGTCTCGTCCTTTTCTTGGTGTAACCCAAGTCGTCCTTCTTTCTCATAGAAGTTGACGATACAGAGGTCCGCTTCAAGTGCGGGAACCGGATCATGTTCGCATTGTTGTGCAAGTTCTACTGCTTCTGTGACAAGTGTCTAAAATTCTGGAGGTATTGTCGGTGGCGTCGCTCCGTCTTGTGTTCGTGTCTCTTGGTATGTCTTGGTATAAGGATTCCAGTCCTTTCCAAGCACATCATTTTCAGCTTCATCTTCGCTCCACCGGGGAATTTGGGTGTATAAAATCCTCCTGGACCCGTTCATAGCTCGTTGCATCATCGGATGATTGAAATTTGGGCTTCGGGTGTCAGGTATTCCTTTAATAAGATCATACCTGGTCGGATGACCTAACACTGCTCACTGGAGTAGTAGTGATTGGTGATGTCGGTCTCTTCTTGATTTGATTTCGAAGGTATTGGATAGCAGATACTAAAACTTCCTATGGTTATAAATTTCATCTACGGTGAGTACTAGTTTCAACTACTTCTTTTCATGTTCAATACACACTTCAATTCATTCACTCATGCATTCATTCAAACAAATACTCCAATACTTAGACATGCTTCTCAAGGATTCAAGGTTTAGATTAATTACCTGGGCCGGACTTAGAACCGGACCCATCACGGTCAATCACGTGCAAGACAGGCTGCCTCTGGGGTGCGCCCCTCTGAGGACCCCGGGATCCCTGTCTCTGTGGTGCCTGCTGGGTCGGTGCATCGCCAAATGCAACCTCCTTGCCTTCCCTTTGCTTGTAGCTTTGGAAGTTCCCTCTGGGTTTGGCATTTTCGGGGCAAAAGTTGGCTCGGTGTCCGGGCTTCTGACAGTTGTAGCACCGGATTTCTCTCCCATTACAATCTAGGCCGGGATGATCTTGGTTGCACTTCCTACATACATATGCACGGTTGTTGGAGTAGTTCTTGGTGAAACCGGAGCCAGAGCCCTTAGGTGGGTGTGATCTCAGTGGCTTCGCAGCCACCGATGCAGAAGAACCAAATTGAAGAAGCTCAATTAGTTTGCCCTTCTCCTGGGCACTTCTCTCACTGGGGAAGTTCTTTTGGGTTTGCTGAAAGAATTTCCCTTTCTTCTTTTTCTAACTCTTCCTTTGGTTCTGCTCCTCGGCACTAGTGTTTTTGTTGTTGGCCTTGCGCTTAAACGCGGTTTCTTCATCCCTTAGCTGGCAAGTGATCTCAACGCGAGATGCCGCGTGATAACACTCCTGAAGTTTCAGGTATTAGCCGGGATTCTTAATTAAGAAGATAGAGGTAAAGATTTAAGGATTTATAATGGTACTAAGGGTTAATCGATATTTACCTGAAGAGAGGTAAATCTAGTGTAGCCCATGCCGTACCGAAGGCGATGGCTCAGACCGCCATAGAAGCGATCGACCAACACCTGGCCGGTGTACCCAAGGTTGGGTAGAAGTCGTAGAAGAGAGGTGAAGGTGCGGTAGTATTCGTCGACAGACATCTTCTCTGTCATTCTCAAAGCATCAAGCTCTAACCGTTTTCTGGTTTTGACATGCTCGGGGTAGTATTTGGATCGGAGGAGGGCTGTAAAGGATTCCCACTCGAAGGTGGGATCAGCAGCATGATCGTTCTTGATTAGTTTCCACCAATCCATGGCTGCATCCTTAAGGTAGTAGGCGGCTAATCTCACTCGAATTCCAGCAGGACATTCGAGAGTCTCAAATGCAGTCTCCATTTCGGAGATGTAAGCTTCGAGCTTAGCAGGATCGCTCTCACCTCTAAAGCACGGAGGTCGGAGATCTGCGAAAGCTTTTACCCAGTTTACTTCTCTGGGTGGAGGGGGCGGGATTGGTCCCATTTGATTCTGTTGGTTTTGTTGGGTCTGCTGCATAGCAGTGATTACTTGCGGTAGCATCTGCGCTACCGTGGCGGCGATGATCTCAGCTATCGTCTGCACGTCAGGTCCTTTAGAGGCTTCGCCTGTAGCTCGGCCTCGGCCTCGTCCTGACATCTGAACATTTAGCATTTACATTAGGATTTGCAAGATACGACCAAAAGGTCTTGGAATTTAAGCAAGGTATCGCCCATAAGGACGTCAAGGGTATCCGTTGTTAACAACGGTAGTTCCTAGTTAGGTTTCTAAGTATCCGTCTTAAGACGGTTGAAATCCTAACTCGGTAATCCCTATGCTCGGTATTTCTAGGTCATCAAAGCGTAACTACACTCTGATACCACTTTTTGTAACACCCCTACCGTTAATCCTATGCTTACCGTCTAATCGTCCTGTTAAACCTACTACGTCGCAGCGGAAATACTACTACTACGGCGGGTGATACAACGCCGCTAACCGCCCATATGGCTAGCAAGGCTTACACTACCTACAGTTACAATTTGATGCCCTAAGTATACCGAGCTACTACATTACATACCGAATACAAAAACCATACACTTACATTGCTGGATTACCGAGTATTTAAAGTATTTACTTACATCCCTTTTCAATCTTTCCAAAAGAATGAGTTTCTACAAGCTACTCATCTAAATCATCCCAATATTCTTTCATTACCCAAAAGAGTGTACCCTATGGTACACCGGCTAACAAAAACCTATTGCCGTGTACAACATAGTACACCATTCACAAGTCGCCAATTACAGACAAAAGAAATTAAGCTTAAGCTCTTCGTCATCTTCATCCGTCTCGAGGACCTGCGTTTAGTAAAAACATCGCCCCAAGGGGCTCAGCAAAAGCTGCGCATAAACTCCGCATATACCGCGTGCTAGCTAGGGTACGCCGGCTATTTAAGGCCGACTGTACATGCGGTTCATTAATTTCATACATACATGCTTAACATTCATCATACAATCATGCTCAATACAATACACAACCCAAAACAACAATACAATAGCACACACAATACTTACCTTCCCAAGGGTTAGTCAAATTACGCATCCGGGTTAATCGGAATGCAATTTACTCTTTTACTCATTACACATTACTTACTCTTACTTTACTTACTTACTACTAGTTTACTCATTCTTACTTACTTACTTTTACTCATGTTAAGTCGGTATGACCACCGGCCCGGGGACTACACCGTCCCACCACCGGGATTTACTTGACTCACCAATCCGGGATGCTACCCATTTAAGGGGTTTGGGCCATGGACCAGTTAAAGAGTCAGGAATTGGATCCAACCTCTTGTGTCTCCGCATCCTCACGCGTGGCCAAAACTATATCGGACTTCTACTCATTCCAATTAAATTACCAATTTAAGTTGGATTGGTGAGCTTGTTAGGAATGAGTTAGAAGTCCAATCACAATCACATTCGGTCACAATACAATACATCATACATACACACACTCATATTCATCCATACATCTCATGAATTATACAAACTATGATTTAAAGAAGATATGCAACAAAGAACAATCTCATGATATTCACAAGTAAGCATACTATGTCCGATTCGTGCGTTTATCTTATTTTGTGATCAATTAGCACACAACACATAAATCAGAGTAACCAAGGTAGCATACGGGGCATGAGGAATTCATACCGTTCACCGTTGTACTTGTATCCCAACTTTCCTCCAGTGTTCACAATCCAAGTCCTATGACATACATACAATCGAGTGATTAATCTAACTATCATTAACTAAACTCGATTACTCGTATGTTTCCTAACTCATACTTACTTACCTTTACAATTCTATACTTACTGGTGGTTACTTACTCTTTATTACTTTTAAAACTTGTTTATACTCTTAATGACCTTTAAGCATCCTTAATTAAGTCTTACTTATCTTATACTATCATTACAATTCACTTCCTTACCTCAATACCCATTTAATGCACTTATTTTTACAATTTTTTGGTTGGTCTGGGACCCTGTCCGGGTCTTAAGTCCCAGACCAATACATGGTCATAACTCTCGGCTATTTTAATTGCATGGTCCGGGTCCTCTTGCTGGACTTGAGTCCTGGACCAAAGGCAATTAAAACTCTCGGTGACTTTTATTACTATGGTCCGGGTCTTCTTACATAGGGTAAGTCCCGGACCCTTAATTCTCAAAAACTCTCGGATGGTTATTAGGGGTGGTCCGATCCTTGCATGGACCTAAGTCCCAGACCACTCCTTTCTCTAACTCTCGGATACAAATTGCAGCATGGTCCGGGTCTTTGTCCGGGGACTAAGTCCCGGACCTGCTACAGAATTTTGCAAATTTGACATTTTCTTAATGTGTTACAAACCAAGCTTTGCCTAATTAATTCCCCATTGTTCCTACACTTAATCCCACATATTTAAGCACCCAATTAGTCTCCTAAACATGTTTAAATCCATCTCAACTACTACCTTTTTATGCTAATTCACTCATTATTTTCTTAAGCTCTCATTTCAGCACTTGCATTTTCTTCCTTTAGTTGCATTATGCTACAGATTTCAGCTCTCACTTTTCATCTATAGCTCCCTCTTCTAATGTCATTCCTAATGCTTACAATGCAT
The DNA here is from genome assembly GCA_023374045.1 of Limonium bicolor. Classification (NCBI taxonomy): domain Eukaryota; kingdom Viridiplantae; phylum Streptophyta; class Magnoliopsida; order Caryophyllales; family Plumbaginaceae; genus Limonium; species Limonium bicolor. Next base: position 290,654,306 of record CM041779.1, read on the forward strand.
TAACTATCTCTCCTAACCTACCCACTAACGAGCTCAATTCAAAATCTGTTACAAGAAATATTTTTACCTAGTTTTCTAGATGTTAAGTGTTCTGGTTCTAGGTAAATTTGACATAACCTCCCTAAATCTCTACATTCACCACATCATTACCACATTTTGCTACCCATTCACTATTTCAATAGCATCAATATACAAAGCTCTCATACACAAATAGCAACACTAAACACTCCTAAAAATTCCTGCCACACTACATCAATTTCCCAACTAAGTTTTGACAGTTTTTTAATGTCTTTCAAGCTTTAAGATTGTATGGTCTTCTTACACATTGTGCACTACGTTACCATTTTCAAGTACTATTTTACCATACTAAAATCTTTACATAAATATTCACCAAGCTACATAAGAGAGCATAATTACCTTGTTCTTCTTCTAGTTTGTGTTTTCTTCTTGCTTCTTCCTTCTTTCTTGCTTTTTTTCTTCCCATGGTTTGTGTAGATTAAATTCTCTAAACTACAGCCCATCAATACACCCATCATTTCAATCCCAGCTTGCCCTTAGATTTATAATGTTTTAAGGTAATTTCTAGGGTTTAGGAAGTCATTACCTTGCAAAGGGAGGTGAAGCTTAGAGTAGCAAGGCAATATTTCTACTCCTCCAAACTATGCCAAAATCGGCTGGGACAAGAAGGATAATAGTTCACCACTTAGAAATTTCTATTTTGAGAATAGGAGCATGAAAAGATGGTGCTTTAAGATTTCTTTTTACCTTAAACCAAAGGGGTGAAGAAGGGGCTTCTAATGGTGGTCTTGAAGCTCTAAAGCAAGAACATCCATGGAGATGAAGTTGCTAGTTTTCGGATTTTGAAAGGAGGAATATGTTCTCCTTGATGAGGGGATTCCAATGGTATAGTTTTTGTAATTTTTGGTGAAGGTTTGGACACTTAACAAGAGGAGAGAAGTGGAGGTTTTGTGTGGGGTGCTCAATTCTCCATTGTTGTCGCCTGGAGGCAGAAGAAAATGGAGAGGAGGGGTGAGGTTTTACGTGACTGCAAGAAGAGAATAGAGGAGAGAGAGTGGTAAAGTAAGGCATGCTACTTTTTGGCCTTTTTAATTGTTTTGTTCTTTTGCAAATAAAAAGGAGATTAAGAGTGAGTGAGGGAAGAAAGAAATCGTCTGACACACAGCCCATTGTGGGTTTTAAAAATTTATTTACAATATTGGACACACTAGTTCGGGTTATTTATGTTTTTACCCCACAATTTCCCGTTTTTGACAGTTTTTACTATTTTCTCATTTTATTGATTTTATTGGTTATAGACCTTCACTAATATTTATTAATGACTATTTAGTTGAGCAAAATTGTTACAAGTCTATTTGACCCGCTTAAAGTCACGTTTTCCCGGTTTCCTCGAAAAACGTGCTTTAAGGTTCGTTAGCGTTTTTAATTCGTTTTAAAGCTCCGTTTTCTTCGGGATTTGTTCCCTCATGATTATTTGGACTTAATTAAGCTTCTAAAACACTTATTAGCCTAATTAATCACTACTTTTAATTACGGGGTATTTCAATAGTGTGATACCCAGAGTAGGGGTCACTTCCCACATCGATCGGGAGAGAGCCCGAACCATGCCTTATAGGTGTGGGGATACTCTTCCCTTGTGTGAGGCCTTTTGGGGATGGTACCCCGAGAACAAAACCGTGCGGGCTGCGGCCCAAAGTGGACAATATCACACATGTGGGTTAAGAGTGGGCTGTTATAGATGGTATCAGAGCCAGGCCCAGGTCGGTGGGCCAGCGGGGACGCTGGGCTCCCAAGGGGGGTAGAGTGTGATACCTAGAGTAGGGGTCACCTCCCACATCGATCGGGAGAGAGCAAGAACCATGCCTTATAGGTGTGGGGATACTCTTCCCTTGTGTGAGGCCTTTTGGGAATGGTACCCCGAGAACTAAACCGTGCGGGCTGCGGCCCAAAGCGGACAATATCACACATGTGGGTTAAGACTGGGCTGTTACATTTTTTGTTTCTTTATTTCTATCACTTATTTTTCTTATACCTAAGTTTGTTTATTTTCAAAATCTGAAAGTGTGTTAAGTTGTTAAGATTTTGGAGCCTCTTATCTACACCCAATCTTCTATATAAAGTGGATGCACATTGCACTAATGAAAAAAAAACACATAACATGCATACATCATAAGTTCATTTTTTTCACCATGGGTTCATCGCTTTGCTCCTACAATGAACATCACATGAATTCAACCACCATTCTCTGTGCATAGACCCATTGATGCTCTGTCAAACCTCAACCAATAATCTTTCCTCTTTTGTTTCTTGATAACTGCTTGAAATAGCCACTAAAAACTAGTGAGTTATCCATTACTGTTACAGTTATGGGATTGTAAAGACAAGGAACAGAGAGGAGGGATACCGATAGCGTCGTACTTACATTCACCGTCTCACTCATGCGTGTTATAATTCTCCAAGCTCTAATCGACTCCAATCCTGATGTCAAGATAACTATGCTCCACCTTAACGAGGATATATTACGTCAGGGGTGGAGCCAGGATGTAAATTATACGGGGTCACTAATTCTTCGAAGAAAAAAATTATAACATATTTGATCGTAGTTGGATTTGAACCCAGGATAACTCACTCAATATTTCTATCCCTTACCACTACACTACCAACAATTCTCTAATATATGGGGTCACTATACTACATACATATAAAATATAATTATTATACACATAGGAATCTCTGCATTCTTGGAAAAACGTGGGGTCACGTGACCCCACGTGATCCCCCTTACATCCGCCCCTGATTTGATAAAGAAAGTAACACCAGTTAGAAGAAGGACTACACTCGAGTAGAGCCACGGGAGAATGACAAATGGGGCTCACAATAACTACTGAAGAACATTGATGTTAATTTTCTGCTATGGTGCAAGCTTACAAATCAATCGATCATTACACTTATGAATCCTCCATATACCAGTATCATGAATGGAGTCGAAAACAGCACCAGTAAGCACAAGAGACCTCAAAGCAACCATAAGGGTGATAACGCACATATTTGAGGACCATCAGAAAGAGGCTTGTGAATTCCATCTCTTGTTGAGGGTTTTTGTTGTTGGTGTCATTGTTGTTGCTGTTAGCAAGCAGCTCTTTACAATTCGTGAAATAACCCAAACCTTAATATGTTAATTAAATAAGTGATTATTAGTTTCTAAGGCTAATTAAGTCCTTAAGATCATGGGCGAAGAAATAAAAACCAAAAAGAAAAAAATAAAATGCGTAAAAGGTCACAAAATGTGAAAACGCGTTTTAATTATTTTAGGAGGTATATAACCTTCACTAGGGTTACAAATATATGTTTAAACCCTAATTACATACTAAGAACATGTGGGAAAAATTCCGGAAGAAAACGGATTCAAATAAGGCGTTAAAACGCTAACGGAGTCTAAAGCACGTTTTTCGAGAATACCCGAAAACGTGACTTTAAACAGTCAAATGACCCCGTAAAAATTATAGTTTATCATAACTATAAATAAGAATTAATGGGAGTATAATAACCATTAAAATTTAAGAAACGAGAAAATTCCGGAAAACGGGCCCGGTTAGTGAAGAGTGCTAAACCGGGTAAATTAACGGGCGTTTTCTGTAAAAGACGAAAAACGCTCCAGCCTGTACAGTTATGTGGGCCGGTTTTATTATGAAGATAGCCCCTCACACATGACTAGTTAGCTATTAATTAAGTCAAAAGAGCCAAAAAAAGCAAAAAGGGTACAACTACCCCTTTATTCTTCTCTCTCCTCCTTTATTTCTTTTTCCTCTCTTCTTTTTCCTTTCTCCTTTCTTCCCCACGTTCTTTCCTTTCTTCCTCCAGCGATTTTTCCTCCCCTCCTCTCTGTGTGTTGCGATTTTGAAGCCCCTTCAATGGCTTCCCCCTTTCTCCTCTTGCCCAAGCTTCGTTCATGCTCCAAACGAAAAACTAATCACATATTCTTCTTCCTCATCAAGCTCTACCTTTCCCTCTTTTCAAAATTCGAAAATGAAGAACTTCATCTCCATGGGTTTTTCCCATTTGAAGAGAAAAGCACACCATCTTGTAGCTTGGAGTCTCCTCTTTCAAACAAGGTAAAAAGTTCAAGAGAAAAACTCATTTTTCCCATTTTCATGCCTTGGCCGATTTTGGCTCTCTCTCACACCTTGTTTTTCTTCTTTATTTTGAGCTCCATTACAACCCTCCAATGGTGGAATGATTCCCTTCTTGATTCAAGGGTGAGAACCTCTCTTAAAGGGTTCCAAAAGGTAACCCTAACCTTGTGTTTTAAGCCCTTAAATCGATTTAAAGTTCTTAAGGGTTTGGATAATTAATGAAATGTATTTTTGTGTTCTTGAATGTTGGGATGGAGTTTGGAAACTCCATTCCCTCTTGACCGATTTGAGGAGATGAGGAGCAAGAGGAAATTAATGAGAGACTTGTGAAAATAAGGTAAGAACACTACCTTAAACATTGTTAAAATTGTTTGAATGTTTGGGATGGGTAAACAAGTTAATGAACCCAATTGTGGAATGAGTGTGATGAAAATGTGTCTAGTTGGTGTGGAGAGATTTGTGAATTAATAGTTTGAATTGAAGGCCTAAGAGCCAAATATTTTAAAGTGGAGATTGGTATTGTGTTTATGGAGTTATGGTGATATTGTTGATGTGATGAGTTGAGGTTTTATTGTGTGCTGTTAGGACCCTTGAAAACGGTGTGGCTAGATTAGGAATGAAGAGGTTGAGTTTTGATGATGATTGATGAGGATGAATATGTAGAGATTATGGGAAATTATGTCAAAATTTCTATGGAAATGAGTGTTTGATGATGGTGTTATGGTTGAGAGTGTCTTGGTGATTTTAGGTGTTCTTGTGTGACTAATGGAGAGAAGACATTGTAAGTGTTAGGTATTTTGAGGAGGAATGAGTAAAGGCTTAAGGAATTAGAAGATGAGTTTTATGTGTGTTTAGGGGGGGATTAAGATGTGTTCGAAGTGTCCAAATGAGGTTAGAACATATTAGGATATATGAGGAAAAGTTTGGAGTTGAAAGAATAAATTAAGAGAAAAATCTGTAGTGGACCGACCCAGGGTCCGACCCAGTTCTGGGTCGGTCGGACCATGTTAAGCCAGCCAGAAAGTTTCGGTAATGGACCGACCCAGAGGGTTTTGGGTCGGTCGGCTTAGCTTTGGGTCGGTCGGCAAAATTTAACGAAGGAAGTTTCGGCAATGGACCGACCCATAAGGATGGGTCGGTCGTGGGTCGGTCTAAGGTTGTTGTCTGAACCAGAAAGTTACTGGAACGGACCGACCCAGGGGTTGGGTCGGTCGGTGGGTCGGTCGACCCTTAACAAAAAAAAAAAAAAAAAATTTTAATTTCTAAGAATGTTAATTGGTATTAAGGTGTGCCATTAATAGGGTAGTGATGATTGGGACCCTAAGAACTTAAGTAATTAAGTTAAGATTAAGTATAAACCTTAATGCTTAAAGTTAAGATTATAAGGTTGTTAAGGATAAATTAAGTAAGTTATAATGGTGATTGAGTGGTAAGAAGTTGTAATACAAATGTAAAGTTATAAAACTATCGAACGGGGTTAATCATGGGCGCATTAGTCGTTAAATAATTATGTTACCCCGATATTAATAAAGATAGTTATAATGTTACCAGTTGTACAAAGATTTTCAAGGAACATGTGGGGCACATTAGAGTGCATCTTCGGTGACAGGTATGGTTTTCTTGCAACCTGTGTCCTAACGGATTACACCGGCTTGTATGCCAACATGTTTTTCTGTGTGTTGCCACCTTGCAAGATAAAGCATGAAATGAGTTTACAGTAATTCATATTGTGGCGTAAATAATTCCGATACCGCTTAACCTTAGTTATGTGTTAAATAATAGATAACCGACCTTAGGTTCACATAAGAGTTCGGTATGCGGAATAAACGTCCCAACCCATGGGAACGTTCTAACCACGGCTATCAGTGCGTTAGTATATGTTGTGATTATGTGTGATGTATGTGAGTTGTTTGGTATGTTGTTGTTGTTATCGGATACAGATATCCATGTTTGTAAAAAGGGATAATACTCCCCTTATGTGTCTAACCGAGTTAGTAACACTATGTGATGTATGTATGTGATAAGTTCCATAAGGGAACCTCTAACTAATAAGTATATGTTATGTATGGAGAGGAATCCGGTGTGTGCCGGTCGCGCGTGTTGTTTGGGAGTTAATACATATATGTGAATTAACTCCCATCCTGTTATGTTAAGGGTTGTTTTCCTTCATTGGATTTCGACCTCCCATTAGCTTAGCCAAAGCTTACCTACCCGACCTCCATATCGGGCTAGGAGGGAAATTATGTGTAATGTTGTTAGGGTGTTGACGCCTATGTTGCTTCGACTCCCTCTCTGTTACCCACAAGCTTAACCAAGGCTTACCTACCTCATCACTATTGGAGTTAGGGGGAAATTATGTATGTTGTGTACGGTCCTATATGAGGCCGCCACTCAAGTAAGAAATGTATGTATGTTGTGCTCGGGCTTATATCACCCCGGCACTCCCTAAATGAAGTTCATGTACTCTAAGAAGAGTGAAATTAAGTTGTGTATGCTATAAAGTGAAGTGTGTGTTGTTATGTGGGTGTGCTAACCTTGTGCATGTACTCATTAATGGATGTTGCTTATAAGCATGATGTATGTATGAGTTTGTGCATGTTTGAAATAAATCAACTGCATGCTAAGATGACAAATAGTTGTGCGTGGCCCGGTAGCATGCGGGCTGCGGGATTACCATACCAGCAAAGGTGCTGACCCCCTTTGGGGGCCCCCATTACTTTTCAGGTACAATGAAGCTGGTAGCCGTTCGAGAGTAGGACGGGGTAGTTTTGTATGTGGTAGTCATGAGATTTGTGCAAGTATTGTAGGTGTAGTAAGACCGAAATTGTATCGGCATTAGTTGAGAAGTACTCGGTACAGTTGTAATGTAAGTGAATATGGTATGTTGGATATGAAACGGTATTGATGTGTAGTTGCTCGGGAATTTAGTCCATCAGACCGGTACGATGTGTGTATGTTAGCCTTGTTAGCCACGTGGGTGGCTAACGGCGTGTAACACCAAAGAATTAAGTGATGTTTTGGGTTATGAATTCCGCTGCGATGTGTTAATAAGGTGTTGTTAGAAGTTGGGGTGTTACAAAAAGTGGTATCAGAGCGAAGTATCGCTCTGATGACTGAAATACCGAGCTTAGGAAGTACCGAGTTAAGAGTTTAGTACTTTGGGTTAAGGGTTGAGTGATAGCGTGAGAAGTACGCTAGTTAGGGAACCAGTGTGTACTGGATACCTACAGTATCCATCCCGCCCTCCACAAACCCTATTTTAACTTGGAAAGAACGCCAGAGAGATGAAAGTCCTCTCTTACTCGGGAATACCCGATCTGGCTGTTATAAGTCCTTATAAGTACGGAGAACCTGTCACACGGTAGATCCGAAAGGGTGAATCCCGAAGACGGTTCCATTTTAACAATATAACCGCTCTTGTTAGCGAAAAGTGAAGAATCTTATACAGAGAATGGAATTTCCAGCACCCTGGGTCGACATGCGGAGCAGTCGAGGACAACCAGCTTGCAAGCACCAAGCGTGCAACAGTGAGAAGTGAAGTAGTGACCCGAGACGAGTGTCTACGGGACTACAATGTTAACTAATACACCAACGGTATACCAACCGAAAGAACTACAGTAGTGAGGAGGATACAATACTAAGTAAAAAGGGGTCTCCCAGAATGGGAAACACCCTAGTTAATGGATGTCATGTGAAGACAGTGAGAAGTACCCGAAGTTATTGTTAAGACTGTAAGATCAGCAAGGGCCAGCAAGGCCATGATGTTAAGCGGGTGAAGCAATACCGCAACCAATGTATTGAACCGATAACAGATTGCATGGCGCACTTGCCATGGCAAGTGCTGCTATAACAAGGCTGTACGGGAAATTTTAAACTACCAAGTACTTAGTAAAGTACCATGAAGTTAAGTGGGATTATCATAACCGTGGAAGGGCTTATTAGCCTGACCTCAGTGCTTGGAAACACACTCAGCAGGAAGCTAGACTTGGATAAGGCAAGAAACGTTGTAAAACCACGGAATTTTTCTTTAAACCTAAAATCATTTTCTTTCAAACTCTTTTCAAAACCAGATTTTCTTTCAAACCCATTTTATTTCAATTCTTCTTTTCTTAAACCAACCAGAAGACCTACACCGGCCTCAGTGCCACATGGTAGGTAAGTTTTACCCAGTTACTTTTAAACAACCGGATGGAAACCGGTAAACCCAAGGGTAACAACCCGAGGGAATGGAGTGAGTTCATAATAATACAACGGTGGATAAACTTCCCTTGATTAAGTTCGGGAAGCATGGAATGCATATTATCTTAGGATAATATAAGAGGAGTTGACAACAGAATACTTCACCTAGGCGTGTGACGGACACTACGAGTATACCAACTGTAATGTGGGACGACCGCACTCCGATAGGAGCTTGTGGGCCTGACAGACCTACTTATGGGTTAGTCAGGTAAGTAGCAATGTATCAGTAGGATACCCCACGTATGTATACGAGTGGAGCCTGGAACACGGGAAGTAGTCGACTCCATACTACGGTCCGAAGTAAAAGTCAAGCAAGAGCAATGGAGTACCATCGAATGGTTGAAGTAAAGGAACCCAGTCAAGTTAAAGAAAGAATAAAGGAATCAGTAAGTTCATTTTAAGGAAATGTTTAAAGGTGAACAAGTGCGAAGTGCACTGGTTAGTAAGTAAAGAAATCGCACATGTCTTAAGAACCTTGGAGGATGAACATAATAGCTGGAGCAAGTACCCAGCCTACATATGGTGAGGCAAATGCCTAAAATGGATATGTTAATGTGCAATGATCGGGATGAGACTCCCGAGATATCAATTTCACTAAAGAGGATATTTAGCCCAACAAAGAACGCAGAGCGAAGTAGTAAATTAAACATACAAATGAGTGCAATCCAGATGAAATGGCATAACTTAGTAACACCCAGGAACTATCCTTAAAAGGGTGTTTGGATCAACAATGGTTGAACGAGATAACGTGACAGAAACGCAAGGGTTGAAACTAACACCCAGTTTAAACATAAGTCGTCAGGAGGAAGTCTGACATCCTTGAAGGAGCATACCATGAAAGGAACAACGACCTTGTCATGGAGCTCAATGCAACCTATAAACCATGTAATGTTGTACAGAGAGGTAATGTGTGTGGATAGCCTACAAAGAGCAAAGCTCGAGGCAATAAGGCTTATGAGCCACAAGTAGAATGTGTTAAGGAAATGTTGTTGATCACAGAAGTGTATGTAATATAAGTAAGTAAAGCGGATAACGAACCACTGCTTTAAGAGTGGGGATACCTCGTGATATGTGAAACCGCAACAGCGGTAGTTATGTGAACTAAGTTCAGGGAATATGTTAAGAGTTGACTATGTTGCTATTACCCAAGAATGATGTGAGTAGGAATAATACGAAAGGAGGTGTTGCACCAGTTGTGGAGACCGGAAGAGTGAAAAGGTCAAATAGCAACCACCATAGGTGTGGGATGCCTACTGTGTAATGAACAACGCTCAAGGAGCATAAAGGCTCGAAGAATAAGAGTATCCAGCAATAAGCCCAAAAAGTGGCAAAACACAGTGTAATGGCAGAAGCTAATATAATAGCGGATGCAGTGTAAGTTGATGTTATACAATGAGTAAGAGCACGGCGCGCAGTAAGCGACCGTTGTATAAGTATTGCTAAATAATAATGTGGTGAATAGGACCCGTTATGAGTGAAACTCAATGGACATACAAGTAAGGGATGAAACGCAGACTGGACAATGATCCAGTAGTTAGTACTATGTGATAAAGAACACAGTGCGAATTCCTATCGCTACCGCATAAGAGATTACTGTCAAGAGTTTACGCCTCTGCACTCTGTATGACTGAGTGTTTTGGTATTGCGCTTGCACGGTAATGATCGAGTGAGATAGCTAGGAAGTTTGGGTAATGTCAATTGTGATGGAAGAACAAGACTTATGATGTGATAAAACCGATGCATAAGAGAAGCACGGTCGTACCAATAAAAAGGTACTTGATTAGCATAAGCAACTATAGTAACACGATTATTAAATATCGGTATGGAATATACCTCAAGTGTTGGAAATAACTGACAGAGTACTACACAATACGTAGTAGCTCAAACTCAAACGACAGTAAGTCGGAAGTAGTCAAGTTAAACACTGTGAAGTACAAAGCAATACATACAGTAAATTATCATGGAAGTGGATAGTAAGTTTTGTAACTCACCGAATTCGCTTACGGTAAGAAATACCACGTGTCGGTTGAGAAACCGTTATTACCAAGATAAAGGTGATAATCGGGGATGTATAATACAGTAAGGATAATGTATGGAGCAAACTAAGCTCTAAATTATCAAGAGTTGCGCAGCAGAAACTGGTGAACCAGTGAGTCAAACGATGAATGTGAATAGTGAACATGAGTGAATGGCAAACTAATGATGCCTAAAAGCCTCACAGGCCAGAATCGAAACCAGTTAAGAGTCAAAGTAAACTCTAGGAATTCTTGGTTAGGGACTAACCGCCAATATGGCTAAGATCCTCAAACCAGAACACATTGTGTAATAAACCGCGTGGCGATAAACACTTCACGACGGTAGAATGTTCTAAACCAGTGATTAACTGATTGATTACGTGGGCGTAATCCCTTTTAAGGGGGGTAGAGCGCAGAACCACTTAGTGTTTTTACCGTACAAGTGTACGGAATGGTGTGCATAGCACAAAATGATTTGTTTTGATGATTGGAGCGTGTTACATAAACATACGCATTCATTCATGGTTAATTGTGGTAATTGCGCACTGAAGATGCGAATACCATTGTGATAAGTGTGTTATTGTGTTAAAGGATGTGTGTGAAAGTATATGTAAAAGGGAGTAGAAAAACTCCCGGGGAACTAAAACCCCGACAGTGTATGTTCATACAACGTTAAATGTAAAACCGTATATTGTATTTTGGTAAAAGTATATATATACAGTATTGTGATTTATGAAGGGTCATGAAACCGACATAGAGCCTAGTGAGAATTAAATTCCCTAGGTAGCTTGATTTAAAATAAATCTGGAAAATGATTGATGGACATAGTTCCACCCTTGGAGATGTAATGATTATGACTAGATGGATCAAAAGATAGAAAATGGTATATGCCTGAATTAGTTGTTGTTTGAAATTGAAGTGGGAGGTGAAACTTGATTATCATGAGATCAAGGGAAGCCGAACACAAATTGGGGTGGAAAGATAGTTCAACTCTGATGCTGATCACATTAGGGTTGGATGATTCTTGAAACTCCCTATAAGTGGTCATAAATAAGCACATCAAGAATAAGATGCAGTTAGCAATAATTGGACTTGGAGTTGTATGAGTTTTCAAAAGAATTTTAAATTGGGTTTCAAATTTTCAATTGGTATTTTCAATACTTCAATAAATATTTTAAGATTCTTAAGTGGTATTTTCAAAGGAAGGACTACCTTTATGTGACCTCGTAGAGGATTTTCAACTTGTATCCTTCCAATAAAGGATTTCATTATACTTAACCTCATAGAGGGTATTTTCCTACTACTTGCTCACGAGCTGAGGACGTATGAGCCTTTGTCTTAGGACCGGCGACATGAGAAGTATATTTTAAAGATGTATGCAATTGTTTTGATCTCCCAAAGGAACGGGGACCAGAGTGTCCATCGCGACCGGTTCTGCGGGATCACAGTGTATATGTACTCTACATGGGTCTCGAACCCATGAAGAGATGGAAAAGGAATTTCTGGTTGATATACATGCTATGACATGTTGTGTGGTATGTGTAGTAATTATTATTTTGGACCTTGAGTCCTAATGTGATTGAATTCCGAAAGTGTTATGTTACCTAGACCATGTGTCTAAAGGTTTATGTTATCAAGACCTAAGAGTCTAAATGTTGTTATGTTACCCAGACCTAAGAGTCTAAGGGTTGTTATGTATGTACAATGTTGTTAAGGTACCCGGACCATTAAGTCCGAGGATACTATGTAAGTATGTTATGTATGGATGTGTATATGTACCCGGACCATTAAGTCCGAGGATGTAATGATGTTGTTTTTTATGGAAGTTTATGTTGCAAGTAATCCCGGTGTTCAAATTCAAGTGATGCTAGGGAAGTGTGAACTTCGAGGACGAAGTTCTTTTAAGGGGGGTAGATTGAAATAACCCAAACCTTAATATGTTAATTAAATATGTGATTATTATTTTCTAAGGCTAATTAAGTCCTTAAGATCATTGGCGAAGAAATAAAAACCAAAAAGAAAAATAAAATGCGTAAAAGTCACAAAATGTGAAAACGCGTTTTAATTATTTTAGGAGATATATAACCTTCACTAGGGTTATAAATATATGTTTAAACCCTAATTACATACTAAGAACATGTGGGAAAAAAAATTCCGGAAGAAAACGGATTCAAATAAGGCGTTAAAACGCTAACGGAGTCTAAAGCACGTTTTTCGAGAATACCCGAAAACGTGACTTTAAACAGTCAAATGACCCCGTAAAAATTATAGTTTATCATATAACTATAAATAAGAATTAATGGGAGTATAATAACCATTAAAATTTAAGAAACGAGAAAATTCCGGAAAACGGGCCCGGTTAGTGAATAGTGCTAAACCGGGTAAATTAACGGGCGTTTTCTGTAAAAGACGAAAAACGCTCCAGCCTGTAACAGTTATGTGGGCCGGTTTTATTAATGAAGATAGCCCCTCACACATGACTAGTTAGCTAATTAATTAAGTCAAAAGAGCCAAAAAGCAAAAAGGGTACAAATACCCCTTTATTCTTCTCTCTCCTCCTTTATTTCTTTTCCTCTCTTTTCTTTCCTTTCTCCTTTCTTCCCCACGTTCTTTCCTTTCTTCCTCCAGCGATTTTCCTCCCCTCCTCTCTGTGTGTTGCGATTTTGAAGCCCCTTCAATGGCTTCCCACCTTTCTCCTCTTGCCCAAGCTTCGTTCATGCTCCAAACGAAAAACTAATCACATATTCTTCTTCCTCTCATCAAGCTCTACCTTTCCCTCTTTTCAAAATTCGAAAATGAAGAACTTCATCTCCATGGGTTTTTCCCATTTGAAGAGAAAAGCACACCATCTTGTAGCTTGGAGTCTCCTCTTTCAAACAAGGTAAAAAGTTCAAGAGAAAAACTCATTTTTCCCATTTTCATGCCTTGGCCGATTTTGGCTCTCTCTCACACCTTGTTTTTCTTCTTGATTTTGAGCTTCATTACAACCCTCCAATGGTGGAATGATTCCCTTCTTGATTCAAGGGTGAGAACCTCTCTTAAAGGGTTCCAAAAGGTAAACCCTAACCTTGTGTTTTAAGCCCTTAAATCGATTTAAAGTTCTTAAGGGTTTGGATAATTAATGAAATGTATTTTTGTGTTCTTGAATGTTGGGATGGAGTTTGGAAACTCCATTCCCTCTTGACCGATTTTGAGGAGATGAGGAGCAAGAGGAAATTAATGAGAGACTTGTGAAAATAAGGTAAGAACACTACCTTAAACATTGTTAAAATTGTTTGAATGTTTGGGATGGGTAAACAAGTTAATGAACCCAAATTGTGGAATGAAATGTGTGATGAAAATGTGTCTAGTTGGTGTGGAGAGATTTGTGAATTAATAGTTGAATTGAAGGCCTTAAGAGCCAAATATTTTAAAGTGGAGATTGGTATTGTGTTTATGGAGTTATGGTGATATTGTTGATGTTGATGAGTTGAGGTTTTATTGTGTGCTGTTAGGACCCTTGAAAAGGGTGTGGCTAGATTAGGAATGAAGAGGTTGAGTTTTGATGATGATTGATGAGGATGAATATGTAGAGATTATGGGAAAGTTATGTCAAAATTTCTATGGAAATGAGTGTTTGATGATGGTGTTATGGTTGAGAGTGTCTTGGTGATTTTAGGTGTTCTTGTGTGACTAATGGAGAGAAGACATTGTAAGTGTTAGGTATTTTGAGGAGGAATGAGTAAAGGCTTAAGGAATTAGAAGATGAGTTTTATGTGTGTTTAGGGGGGGATTAAGATGTGTTCGAAGTGTCCAAATGAGGTTAGAACATATTAGGATATATGAGGAAAAGTTTGGAGTTGAAAGAATAAATTAAGAGAAAAATCTGTAGTGGACCGACCCAGGGTCCGACCCAGTTCTGGGTCGGTCGGACCATGTTAAGCCAGCCAGAAAGTTTCGGTAATGGACCGACCCAGAGGGTTTTGGGTCGGTCGGCTTAGCTTTGGGTCGGTCGGGCAAAATTTAACGAAGGAAATTGTTTCGGCAATGGACCGACCCATAAAGGATGGGTCGGTCGTGGGTCGGTCTAAGGTTGTTGTCTGAACCAGAAAGTTACTGGAACGGACCGACCCAGGGGTTGGGTCGGTCGGTGGGTCGGTCGACCCTTAACAAAAAAAAAAAAAAAAAGAAATTTTAATTTCTAAGAATGTTAATTGGTATTAAGGTGTGCCATTAATAGGGTAGTGATGATTGGGACCCTAAGAACTTAAGTAATTAAGTTAAGATTAAGTATAAACCTTAATGCTTAAAGTTAAGATTATAAGGTTGTTAAGGATAAATTAAGTAAGTTATAATGGTGATTGAGTGGTGAGAAATTGTAATACAAGTGTAAAGTTATAAAACTATCGAACGGGGTTAATCATGGGCGCATTAGTCGTTAAATAATTATGTTACCCCGATATTAATAAAGATAGTTATAATGTTACCAGTTGTACAAAGATTTTCAAGGAACATGTGGCACATTAGAGTGCGTCTTCGGTGACAGGTATGGTTTTCTTGCAACCTGTGTCCTAACGGATTACACCGGCTTGTATGCCATGTTTTTTCTGAGTGTTTGCACCTTGCAAGATAAAGCATGAAATGAGTTTACAGTAATTCATTATTGTGGCGTAAATAATTCCGATACCGCTTAACCTTAGTTATGTGTTAAATAATAGTAACCGACCTTAGGTTCACATAAGAGTTCGGTATGCGGAATAAACGTCCCAACCCATGGGAACGTTCTAACCACGGCTATCAGTGCGTTAGTATATGTTGTATTATGTGTGATGTATGTGAGTTGTTTGGTATGTTGTTTTTGTTATCGGATACAGATATCCATGTTTGTAAAAAGGGATAATACTCCCCTTAGTGTCTAACCGAGTTAGTAACACTATGTGATGTATGTATGTGATAAGTTCCATAAGGGAACCTCTAACTAATAAGTATGTTATGTATGGAGAGGAATCCGGTGTGTGCCGGTCGCGCGTGATTGTTTGGGAGTTAATACATATGTGAATTAACTCCCATCCTGTTATGTTAAGGGTTGTTTTCCTTCATTGGATTTCGACCTCCCATTAGCTTAGCCAAAGCTTACCTACCCGACCTCCATATCGGGCTAGGAGGGAAATTATGTGTAATGTTGTTAGGGTGTTGACGCCTATGTTGCTTCGACTCCCTCTCTGTTACCCACAAGCTTAACCAAGGCTTACCTACCTCATCACTATTGGAGTTAGGGGGAAATTATGTATGTTGTGTACGGTCCTATATGAGGCCGCCACTCAAGTAAGAAAATGTATGTATGTTGTGCTCGGGCTTATATCACCCCGGCACTCCCTAAATGAAGTTCATGTACTCTAAGAAGAGTGAAATTAAGTTGTGTATGCTATAAAGTGAAGTGTGTGTTGTTATGTCGGGTGTGCTAACCTTGTGCATGTACTCATTAATGGATGTTGCTTATAAGCATGATGTATGTATGAGTTTGTGCATGTTTGAAATAAATCAACTGCATGCTAAGATGACAAGTAGTTGTGCGTGGCCCGGTAGCATGCGGGCTGCGGGATTACCATACCAGCAAAGGTGCTGACCCCCTTTGGGGCCCCCATTACTTTTCAGGTACAATGAAGCTGGTAGCCGTTCGAGAGTAGGACGGGGTAGTTATTTGTATGTGGTAGTCATGAGATTTGTGCAAGTATTGTAGGTGTAGTAAGACCGAATTTGTATCGGCATTAGTTGAGGAGTACTCGGTACAGTTGTAATGTAAGTGAATATGGTATGTTGGGTATGAAACGGTATTGATGTGTAGTTGCTCGGGAATTTAGTCCATCAGACCGGTACGATGTGTGTATGTTAGCCTTGTTAGCCACGTGGGTGGCTAACGGCGTGTAACACCAAAGAATTAAGTGATGTTTTGGGTTATGAATTCCGCTGCGATGTGTTAATAAGCGTGTTGTTAGAAGTTGGGGTGTTACAATTCGAGAATGGTTTTGAAGCGCATATCACTCGACTATTGCAAACGGTAAAATTCATATTATAAATACTAAGAAATAATCCTGGAAAATAACAAATCAACAGACCGTCGGGTTGCAAAAATCCCGGTCGAAATACTATAGCGTTTAAGGAGCGACCAGGTGTCAATCCATGGGACTTGAAGAAAATAAGTCTAGCCTAAGACAATGGTTAATTCAAAGGGGTTTGTTTTTGTTTTGGGATTTAAATAAATAATAAGAACGAGATAATTAAAATAACAGACAGAAAAATAAATAACAGATAAAATAAAGTGATTGATAATATGGATGAGCGGGACTCTAGGTTCAGGTTAAAACCGTTTGATCAATTATGTCTACTGGTTAATTAAAGACAGAGTGGCAAAATTCCTAATATTTTCTTTAGAACTAAATCATAGATTCAGAAGAACTCATTTACCAGAAATGCGGGGTCTAGTCTAGAGTCGAGCAGAAAACACATGTAAACGGATTAAGTACAAGGAATAATAATTTGCGTCAGAAGGAATAATTAATTAGTCCAATCAATTTATCCACAGATATACAGATTAACTCATCCGATCTATTTATCACTTGGTCGGATCAAAATAGATTTAGTAAAGCAGTTCAATAAACTCATGACATTTATTAAAAAGCGCAAGAATAACATTAATCATAACAATCCGTAATTAATTAAAACCAGAAAATATAAATTACATAATTAAAACAAACTGAAATAAACCATCCCCTAGAGTAAATCCTCTAAACCGACATAATAAATAAATAGACAGAACAAGAAATCATCTTATCTGACATCCTGAATTGCTTTGTTATTTGGACTGATAATATGTTGATTCATAGGTTGTATAATGGGTGTGAATGGAAAATGGATGAATGGATGATGAAGGTGATTGAGGTGCTATACGGGTGGTGATGTTGTGGAGATGAAATGGAATGGAGATGGTGATGGGATGAGAGTGTGTTGGGATGAAGGTGTAATATGTGTGAGATGGAATGGGATGGAATGGTGAGTACGGTGGCGGTGTGTCTGATGGAGGATTAATATGTGGTTTACGATTGCGGGCTTGAATGGTGAAGGATGTATCGCTGGAGCAGGATGGTTGAAGAACGATGATGTGGTGGTGATGAGGATGGTATGTGGATGATGGAGGACATGGAACGTAAATCGCCCGCCAGAAACAATTCCCCCCGTCGCTCTGGATTTATTGGAGAATTTCATATGCTCGTCACTGAATGTCGTCTCCACGTGAATGAATCTCCAGAGTGGATGAATACTGAGGCGGTGGAGTACTGGTCGTCGTCATGGATGTTGTGCGATGCCAGCATGTCCCAGGCGTGAATCAAAACAGGGATTATTCTCCTGATGTGTAGAAGTCTCTCTGGCAGTATGGTGATGGTAGATAATAAATTGAGATGGATTAAATTAATGCCACCGTCCACATCTTCTAATAGCGTGAGTGTATTCCCATGAGTGCTGGCCAACATTTTGTTGCAGCCGTGAGTGATCCTAAGTGAGAGTCCATGTGCATGTGACCTGAATATATATGGTGTTGTACATGAATAACTAATGATGGGGCCATGATGAAATTCTGCTGGCAGCATGATTGTAACAATAATCAATCTCCCTCCTCTACTGTAGCCATTGTATTTGATCGACAACAAAAGTATGACGTGAAGAATTGATAGCCTGGAAACGTGAGTATATACATATATAATTAAAACGTGAGTATATATAAATGTATTGATAATGAATTCTCATCATTAGATATAGCATGATTCTTTTATTATAATGAAAACGTGTTATATATATAACACTGTTTCTTGCATTGTAATTAAAGATGTGAATCCACATTCTTTTTTTTTTTGCATTTGATACATAATATGCATCAACTCTCACATAAATATTAGACTAAGCAAAAGCATATGATAAGTGAGAAATATGGCATGAATTGTTATCAAAATAGGAAGAATTAAAGCCTAAAAAATATATGTATTTCACATTTATCAAACTTCCTCACACTTAGGTTTTGCTTGTCCTCAAGCAAATACAGAATATGACTACTCTTGAGGGCCGTAGTATTGAAACTCAGGATCAAACAACTGCTGATGGAAAACAAGCAAAATGACCATCAAAAGAATAGTTCTGCTATCAGCTGCAGGTTTTCGCAATCAGTGAAAAAGATAGTGAAGTTTAAAAGCTTGGAGAAGTTAGACTATAGAAACTGAAACAGAATAGTTTGTGATTCTCCACCATTTCTTTCCTCTAACCTTTGGATGACAAGGGGTGTGAAGTAACACCTTATTCCGTGATACCTTTGAAATACCCCAAACCTTGATATGTGGTTTAAATATCAAATTATGGTATGTAAAGGCTAAAAAGTGCCTTAGTAACATCAGTGAACAATTTAAACCATAATAAATGCAATAAAGCATTAAGACACAGTTTGAGCAAAAACATGCTCTAAGCTATGAGTGAACTTGGTTAGGACCCAGAGAGCCTACCAAGACTTGATAACATTTAATTATGATTTAATAAGGCTAAATAAGTCCTTAGGAAACTTGGTAGACAATGAAACCAAACAAACACAAGGTAATACCTTAAAGTCAATATGAGCAAAAATGTGCTCTAAGCTGGGGATAATGTGTATAAGGCCTAATGGTCATACCTATGCCTTAATTATATGTTAATGAACATATTAAATCAATTACCAAAGAAAACCAAGCTTGAAAACAAGTTAAAACACAAAATGTGCTTTAAGGAGTCTTAAAGCACGTTTTTGAAAAATTGTCTTGTAAATGAGTTTTGAATGGCTAAATGTCCATCATTACTCTTTAATTAACATGTGTACTATATAGTATCACATTTGGGTGGCTATATTAATGGGAAATCAAAATTTCACTTCTATGTGCTTTGTTTTTGGTGAATAGTGATTTTATAACTAGTTTGTAACATATAATGTTATAAGTAATCAAATTGGTCAACAAAGACTATTATACCCCCTTGCTACTATTTGGGGCCGGTTTTCCTTAGTGACTCACCACACCTACACAAACAAATGAGTTAACTAAATGATAAAGCAAAAGTTACTATTCACTTTAGTACAAATATCTTCTAAAAGCAAAAGCAAACCTCATTCTCTCATTTCCCTCCTCATTCACACGTATCCAACCTCCTCCAACCTCTCTTCTTCTCTTCTATCTCTTCTACGGTTTGCAATAGTACCACACCAAACTCCATCTTTGATCTCTTGTATCTTCTAGCTCCAGGTCCAAATTCAATTTCAAGACCACCATTCTCTTAGTTAAGTCAAGCTCTACAATCTTGTCTTTTCAAAACTTCAAAACCACCATTTCGGTGCCAAGGAGAACTTCCATGGAAGGAGCTTGAGCTAATATTTTATGCCTTGTTGATCACCTTTGCTTCAAGGTAAGGAAAAAACCAAAGAAAACTTCATTTCCTTCACTTTTGGTGTTGACCGAAAATGCACCTTGTAATGGTGTCTTCTCTTGTCTTGTTTTAGCTTCATTTGAATCTTCCAAGGGCTTGAGGAGTCCTCTCTTGAATATATTCAAGCTCTCTTTCCATTCCAAGGTAAAACAATCATGTTAATACCTTAAGATAATATATGTAACTAGGGTTTATAATGAGATGAAGCATAACGCTTATATACTCATTTCAATGTTGGTATATTGTTTAGTTGTTGGCAAGGAACCAAATGCCTTACCGGTTTACAAGGAAACAAGAAAGAATTTGTGAGGAAAAGAGGTAAACAAGCTATCTCAATGTGGTTTAATGCCTTAGGAGAAATAAGCTTATAATGCTTGTTAAAACTACCTAAAGAGCAAATGGTAAATGAGCTAGTAAAATGCTCTCAAGGAGTTTATTAAAGGAATATGTATTGTTGGGTGTATTTGCAGGTCAAAGGCATTATTATGTGGGAAATTCAGTGTTTAAGGTTTATGCAATTTAAGGGCCTAAGAGCCATGCATTTAAGGGCCTAAGTGCCAAGCAATTTAAGTTATGCACTATATTGTGATGTAGTGCTTAATGTGTGAAGTTTGTGTATAAATGTGTTTGATGGATTTTAGGTGTTCTTGGATGAAATAAGGTAGAAACCTAAGTTTGGATGTGGGTATATACTAGAGAAGCTATGGCCAAATTTGGGAAATGTGTAAGAAGTTCTAAGTGTGGTAAGTGAGTTTTGGTGAACTAGGAAGGATTAAAGGTGAATGAATGTTTACTTGAGAAGAAAACATGTATTAAGGTGATTTAGAGTGATGCAAGGATTTAGGTGTTGTCTTGGAAGTTCTAGGAATTCAATGGGTGTTTTGTGAATGTATTAAAGTCTTGGAGAAGTTGTTTAAGGTTTAGGTAAGGTTGGTGTTCAAGGAATAAGTGATGTTTAGGTATGATGTGAAAAGGAGATTTAGTTAGTAAGAAAAGAAGTCGAGAGGTGATGATAAGGTGTAGAGGAAACACCTTGGTATTGTGGTCATTATAGGTGAAATGCCACCTAGAAATCATAAGGAGAAAACATTGTAAGTGTTAGGAATTTTGTGGAGATATAAGTAAAGGTTTAAGGAATTAGGAAACATAGTTTTGTGAGTGCTTAAGAATGTCTTAAGGGTGTGTTGAAGTGCCAAATGATGTTAGAACACATTAAGAGGCCTTAGGAGAAGTTTGGTGAAGATTTGGCAAAGTTTGGGTAAGTTTAGAAGGCGACCGACCCAGGGGCCGACCCAGTTTTTGGGTCGGTCGAGCCTCTGTTAGATGTTAGGGAAGTGTTCGGTGAAGGTCCGACCCAAAAGGGTGGGTCGGACATGGGTCGGTCGGTCAAGTTTCAAAGGAAGGAAAATGTTCGCACATGGACCGACCCAGAATGGTGGGTCGGACGTGGTCGGACGGGCATGATTATAAGGAGGTAAAAGGGTTCTGTAATGGACCGACCCAGCTGTGGGTCGGTCGGTGGGTCGGTCGGACCAAAAACATGGTTTAAGGTTATGAAATGATATGTGATGATGGGATTGGTAGGTAATGATTTATAAGGATGTTAAGGACATGTTAGGTGAGTTTTAATGACAATTAAGTGGGTTAAAAGTTGTATTAAAATGTGAGAGTAAAAACAAGTTAAAAATGTTAAGTTATGTAACTAAGTTAACGGGGAAAAATTAAGCATTGACATTAAATGATCAAGCAAACCCGATGTTAATGAAAACACGTGTGATGTTAACAGTTGTTCGAGAATTGCTCGAGGAACATAAATGGACAGGATAAGTGGACTCCGGTGACAGGTATGGTTTTCTTGCAACCTGCGTCCTACCGGATTACACCGGCTTGTATGCCAATGTGTTTTCTGTATGTTTGCCACGTTGTAAGATCAAACATGTAATGAGTTTACAGTAATTCATTTATGTGGCGTGTACAACTCCGATACCATTTAACCTCGAAAGTGTTAACCTTAGTTAACTGAGTCTAGGATCACATGAGAGTTCGGTATTCGGAGTAAACGACCCGTACCATGGGACGTACTAACCACGGCTATGCGTGTGTTAATTGTGTGATATGTGTATGTGAATGTAGGGATCTCCCTTGTATATTTAACCCAGTTGTAATACTGTATGTGTTGTTATGTGATAGGCTCCATAGTGGGATTCTAACTAATATCTAAAGTAAGTATGTACTAACAGTAGTGAGGAATCCGGTTTGGCCGGTCGCGCGTTGTTTGGGAGAGGGTATCCTTCCTAGCCTTACCCTTCTCTTTGTTATGGTTGTTTCCCTCACGGGTTATGATCTCCCATTAGCTTACTCCAAAGCTTGGCTATTCTGACTTATGATCGGTTTAGGGGAACATGTGTTTGTGTGGTGTGTTCGGGCCTCCAAACCCGAACCGCCTTAACTTAAGTTACTCGTCCAACTATTAGGACGGTAATGAGTGTTGTTGTTATTGTATAACGAGCTTATCATGAGACTGGCAACATTCTCTAGGCTCACCAGTGTGTAAACAATGTTGGGTCGGTTCCTAAGCGAACCATTCCCGTTGTGTTATGTGTTTTGTTGTGATGCAATATCCATTGCGGTATTATGTTGTGTACGTGGAAACGTGCAAGTGTTGTTAGGTGTTGTATGTAGTGTATGTTATATGTTGTATAATGTAGATTGTGTGGATCATGGATATGACTCCCAGTTTGTGATAAGAGGCGTTTAAGGATAACCCGACTTAAGGGTATGTGTCGTCTATTAAGGAAGTAGCTCCATTGGAGGAGAAACACTCTAGGGATGATGAATGCCATGGGTGACTTGTTATGTAGGATGTGTTATCCGAATGATTAGCCCATTGAGGCGAAATGTTAAGTGTTGTGTGTTTATTGTCACATGCATGATTTAAAATAATCAACTGCATGCTAAGACGACATTAGTTGTGCGTGGCCCGGTAGCATGTGGGCTGCGGGATTACCATACCAGCAAAGGTGCTGAGCCCCTTGGGGCCACCCCTTTCTCTTCTTTTCCTATTTCAGGTACGAAGTGCTGGAAGCCGTTCGAGAGTAGGACGGGTAGTCATTGTACATGGGTATTCATTTAAGTGTGTATATACAGTAGGTGTAGTAAGACCGATGTTGTTGTCGGCACCAGTTTATAAATACTCGGTATAGTTGATAAGGTGTATATTATTGTTGTTGTTAATGGAAAGGGATAATAATGTATAGTTGCTCGGGAATTTAGCCCATCAGACCGGTACATTGTGTATGTATTAGCCTTGTTAGCCACGTGGGTGGCTAACGGCGTGTAACACCAACAAGTTAAGTAATGTGATGAGGTTTGTATTTCCGCTGCAGTTATTGTAAGTATGTAAATGTTGGATGGGGTGTTACAACCTTTCACACCACATATTCATGATCAGAATAAGCAAAAAATGAATTACACATTTAACTTTTCAAAGTTCATTTTCCTTAACATTCTATTCTGCCATTTGCATATTTAATTCATCCCCTACTTTCTCTTCACCCATGTAGCGGCTTTGGGCCTTCTATCCAGATCACAAGACCTTAGGTAGATGGGTGATGAGGCAACCCCAATGACTTAATAACCGAATGAAGATGCTTGTTTTGCTTCAGAAATTTTAATTCAGATCAGCGGAGTACCTTGCCTTATCTTTTCATTTCAAACTTTCACATCATTCCCAAGACCTTAAACTAGACCAATTCAATTTTCATAATCAGCTAATCCACCAAATTTCATTGAAAATGGATTCAATTTGGACAAAACTATACATACAAACAGCCAAAAGCAGAAAGATTCTTGAGGTGGCCATCAAGCTTGTTTTCAAAACCTCAACAAAAATTTTAACCTGGAGATTCACTATTTATTAGCACTTAAAAGAAGCAATCCTTTCAAAATAAGGACAAACAAAAATAAATGTGGCATTAAGTGCAATTGTCAATATTTAGAAAGTACCCCTACTTCCTCACACTTAAGAGGAGAAATGTCCTCATTGTTCACAAATTAAAACCAAGAAAAGAACTTTCTAAATATTGTAAAATCATTAAGCATTTCATTCAGGACAATGATGCCTAATATAAAAATAATCTTTAAGTATAAAAGTCATGATAGGCTGAACATAAACATTAAAAATAAGGAGAAACTGAAACTCCCCTGATATCGTAGATTGAGGAAGGCTCCCTTCCTCACACTTAAGCTTGAACAAATGGGGTAGGTTTCCTCACACTTGCATTCAAGCAAGTGTCCAGCCTTGGGGGTACATCAAACACCATGAAAAGTTTCACCTGCACACACTCACTACTACCACAAAACGCTAAAAGCGTTGCGTTGAAAGCAGGGACACCATTGCCACTTCTAAATAGAAAAGTAAAAATAAACCAGAAAACAAAAACAAAACAAAAACAAAACATAAAGTTAACCACTGGGTTACCTCCCAGCAAGCTTCCCATCTTTATAGTCTTTGGCTAGACTCTCGCTTCATTATCCAGGATCGAAAATAAAAGTTGACAGTGGTGCCAACGGGGATATAAAGTGGCCAACAATCAGGATTAAACCACCTGGATCAAAACAAAGTGTTACCTCAACAAATAAAATAGGAAAATAAATGCTCCATAAATCCTGGTTCTTGAGGAGGTATTGACGGTAACAGGTCTCGTGCAGAAGACCAGGTGTTGATTGCTGTTCTTCCTCAAATTGGAGGATGTAAACATCTTCCTCTTATAGGTGAGGATCGACAAGGTTTTGATACTGGCAAAGTGATGGTGTTTCTTTCTTCTCATATTCGAGGGTTAAGCATCCTCGCCTTTTGGATAGAGCAAGGAGAAGGAGGAAAGAAAACCGTCTGCAATAGGGTGTACTCCGTCATGGATCGCTTTGCTTCTTGGTTTTTGCAATATTAGAACTAGCTGAGTTTTTAACTCCGCAATTGTGTCTTCCAAATCAGCAAAGAACTTCATTTTGTTCATGTATGGGTCTTCTCCCTCAGATTGTTCGACAACATTGTTTATGATTGTATTGTGTTGTGGAACACCGATATTCTGCAGGTAGTCTGGTTGATCCTCTAACCACAATTGCTCTTGAAATTCAAGACAATTATTGATCTCATGAGGTCCCGTACAATACGAGCAATATATATCTTGGGAATAATAAGATTCCCATATAAATTGCTCCTCACTTGCCATTATTAGTTAGAAATAACAAAATAAACTAATAACAAAAATAATTGACAACGAAATCCTTTACCATTTTTTTTAATTAAATAAAACGAAAGTTAATAAATTAAAATAGTAAAAGAAAATGAGAGCTGTAAAATAAAAATTAGAAAGGACATAATTGAATTGCAGGAATTTAAATGACGAAGAAAATTAAATGATAGTAATTTAAATGACAAAACTTAAATAACGGGAATTCAAATAACAATTAAATAAAGAAACATAACAAAAATAAAATTACTGAAATTTAAATGACTGTAAATTAAATGACAAAAATTAAATGACAAGGAAATTTAAATGACAGTAAAATAAACAACTGGAAATGTAAATGGCAATAAAATAAATAACTGAAATATTAAATGACAACAACAAAGATAAATAGATTAAACAACACAAAAATACAGTAAACAGTAAATATAAATAGCAGACAAAATAAACAGAATTACATAACAAAATTAAAATAATAAACCAAAATTATAAACTGAATTACGAAACAAATAAAAATAGAAAGCAAAATAATAC
Organism: Limonium bicolor; assembly: GCA_023374045.1. NCBI lineage: Eukaryota > Viridiplantae > Streptophyta > Magnoliopsida > Caryophyllales > Plumbaginaceae > Limonium > Limonium bicolor. Next base: position 290,679,965 of record CM041779.1, read on the forward strand.
AACAGAACAATGAATTAACCAAGGCTAGGGACTAGACAAAGTCAAGTCCCCGGCAACGGCGCCATTTTGCAAATGGTAAAATTGATATTATAAATACTAAGAAATAATCCTGGAAAATAACAAATCAACAAACAGTCGGGTTGCGAAAATCCCGGTCGAAATAGTATAGCGTTTAAGGAGCGACCAGGTGTCAATCCACGGGACTTGAAGAAAATAAGTCTAGCCTAAGACAATGGTTAATTCAAAGGGGTTTGTTTTTTATTTTGGGATTTAAATAAATAGTAAGAACGAGATAATTAAAATAACAGACAGAAAAATAAATATCAGATAAAATAAAGTGATAGATAATATGGATGAGCGGGACTCTGGGTTCAGGTTAAAACCGTTTGATCAATTATGTCTACTGGTTAATTAAAGACAGATTGGCAAAATTCCTAATATTTTCTTAAGAACTAAATCAAAGATTTAGAAGAACTCGTTTACAGAAATGCGGGGTCTAGTCTAGACTCGAGCAGAAAACATGTAGGATTAAGTACGAGGAATAATAATTTGCGTCTGAAGGAATAATTAATTAGTCCAATCAATTTATCCACAGACATACAGATTAACTCAACCGATCTATTTATCACTTGGTCGGATCAAAATAGATTTAGTAAAGCGGTTCAATAAACTCATGACATTTATTAAAAAGCGCAAGAATAACATTAATCGTAACAATCCATAATTAATTAAAACCAGAAAATATAAATTACATATTAAAGCAAACTGAAATAAACCATCCCCCAGAGTAAATCCTCTAAACCGACATAATAAATAAATAGACAGAATAAAAAATCATCTTATCTGACATCCTGAATTGCTTTGTTATTTGGACTGACAATATGTTGATTTATTGGTTGGATAATGGGTTTGAATGGAAAATGGATGAATGGATGATGAAGGTGATTGAGGTGCGGTACGGGTGGTGATGTTGTGGAAATGAAATGGAATGGAGATGGTGATGGGATGAGAGTGTGTTGGGATGAAGGTGTAATATGTGTGAGATGGAATGGGATGGAATGGTGAGTACGGTGGTGGTGTGTCTGATGAGGATTAATATGTGGTGTACGGTTGCGGGCTTGAATGGTGAAGGATGTATCGCTGGAGCAGGATGATTGAAGAACGATGATGTGGTGGTGATGAGGATGGTACGTGGATGATGGAGGATATGGAACGTGAATCGCCCGCCAGAATCAATTCCCCCCACCCCGTCGCTCTAGATTTATTGGAGAATTTCATATGCTCGTCACTGAATTTCATCTCCACGTGAATGAATCTCCAGAGTGGATGAATACTGGGGCGGTGGAGTACTGGTCGTCGTCATGGATGTTGTGCGATGCCAGCATGTCCAAGGCGTGAATCAAACAAGGATTATTCTCCTGATGTGCAGAAGTCTCTCTGGCAAAATGGTGATGGTAGATAATAAATTGAGATGGATTAAATTAATGCCACCGTCCACATCTTCTAATAGCGTGAGTGTATTCCCACGAGTGTTGGCCAACATTTTGTTGCAGCCGTGAGTGATCCTAAGTGAGAGTCCATGTGCATGTGACCTGAATATATATGGTGTTGTACATGAATAACTAATGATGGGGCCATGATGAAATTCTGCTGGCAGCATGATTGTAACAATAATCAATCTCCCTCCTCTGCTGTAGCCATTGTATTTGATCGACAACAAAAGTATGACGTGAAGAATTGATAGCCTGGAAACGTGAGTATATACATATATAATTAAATCGTGAGTATATATAAATGTATTGATAATGAATTCTCATCATTAGATATAGCATGATTCTTTTATTATAATGAAAACGTGTTATATATATATATAACACCGTTTCTTGCATTGTAATTAAAGATGTGAATCCACATTCTTTTTTTTTTTTGCATTTGATACATAATATGCATCAACTCTCACATAAATATTAGACTAAGCAAAAGCATATGATAAGTGAGAAATATGGCATGAATTGTTATCAAAAGGAAGAATTAAAGCCTAAAAAATATATGTATTTCACACTTATCAAACTTCCTCACACTTAGCTTTTGCTTGTCCTCAAGCCAATACAGAATATGACTACTCTTAAGGGTCATAGTATTGAAACTCAGGATCAAACAACTACTGATGGAAAACAAGCAAAATGACCATCAAAAGAATAGTTCTGCTATCAGCTACAGGTTTTCGCAATCAGTGAAAAAGATAGTGAAGTTTAAAAGCATGGAGAAGTTAGACTATAGAAACTGAAACAGAATAGTTTAGGATTCTCCACCATTTCTTTCCTCTAACCTTTGGATGACACGGGGTGTGAAGTAACACCTTATTCCGTGATACCTTTCACACCACATACTCATGATCAGAATAAGCAAAAAATGAATTACACATTTAACTTTTCAAAGTTCATTTTCCTTAACATTCTATTCTGCCATTTGCATATTTAATTCATCCCCTCAGACTTTTCTCTTCACTCATGTAGACGCTTTGGGCCTTCTATCCCAGATCACAAGACCTTAGGTAGATGGGTGATGAGGCACCCCCAAGGACTTAATAACCGAATGAAGATGCCTGTTTTGGTTGAGAAATTTTAATTCAGATCAGCGGAGTACCTTGCCGTATCCTTTCATTTCAAACTTTCACATCATTCCCAAGACCCCAAACTAGACCAATTCAATTTTCATAATCAGCTAATCCACCAAATTTTAGTGAAAACGGATTCAATTTGGACAAAACTATACATACAAACAGCCAAAAGCAGAAAGATTCTTGAGGTGGCCATCAGGCTTGTTTTCAAAACTCAACAAAAATTTTCACCTGGAGATTCACTATTTATTGGCACTTAAAAGAAGCAATCCTTTCAAAATAAGGACAAACAAAAATAAATGTGACATTAAGTGCAATTGTCAATATTTAGAAAGTACCCCTACTTCCTCACACTTAAGAGGAGCAATGTCCTCATTGTTCACAAATTAAAACCAAGAAAAGAACTTTCTAAATATTATAAATCATCAAGCATTTCATTCAGGACAATGATGACTAATATAAAAATAATCTTTAAGCATAAAAGTCATGATAGGCTGAACATAAACATTAAAAATAAGGAGAAACTGAAACTCCCCTGATATCGTAGATTGAGGAAGGCTCCCTTCCTCACACTTAAGCTTGAACAAATAAGGTAGGTTTCCTCACACTTGCATTCAAGCAAGTGTCCAGCCTTGGGGGTACATCAAACACCATGAAAAGTTTCACCTGCACACACTCACAACTACCACAAAAACGCTAAAAGCGTTGCGTTAAAAGCAGGGACACCATTGCCACTTCTAAATAGAAAAACAAAAATAAACCAGAAAACAAAAACAAGACAAAAACAAAACATAAAGTTAACCACTGGGTTGCCTCCCAGCAAGCTGCCCATCTTTATAGTCTTTGGCTAGACTCTCGCTTCATTATCCAGGATCGAAAATAAAAGTTGACAGTGGTGCCAACGGGGATATGAAGTGGCCAGCAATCAGGATTAAACCACCTGGATCAAAACAAAGTGTTACCTCAACAAATAAAATAGGATAATAAATGCTCCATAAATCCTGGTTCTTAAGGAGGTATTGACGGTAACAGGTCTCGAGCAGAAGACCAGGTGTTTATTGTTGTTCTTCCTCAAATTGGAGGATGTAAACATCTTCCTCTTATAGGTGAGGCTCGACAAGGTTTTGATACTGGCAAAGTGGTGGTGTTTCTTTCTTCTCATATTCGAGGGTGTAAGCATCCTCGTCTTTTGGATAGAGCAAGGAGAAGGAGGAAAAAAAACCGTCTAATAGGGTGTACTCCGTCATGGATCGCTTTGCTCCTTGGTTTTGCAATATTAGAACTAGCTGAGTTTTTAACTCCGCAATTGTGTCTTCCAAATCAGCAAAGAACTTCAGTTTGTTCATGTATGGGTCTTCTCCCTCAGGTTGTTCGACAACATTGTTTATGATTGTATTGTGTTGTGGAACACCGATATTCTGCAGGTAGTCTGGTTGATCCTCTAACCACAATTGCTCTTGAAATTCAAGACAATTATTGATCTCATGAGGTCTCGTACAATACGAGCAATATATATCTTGGGAATAATAAGATTCTCATATAAATTGCTCCTCACTTGCCATTATTAGTTAGAAATAACAAAATAAACTAATAACAAAAATAATTGACAACGAAATCCTTTACCATTTTTTTTAATTAAATAAAACGAAAGTTAATAAATTAAAATAGTAAAAGAAAATGAGAGCTGTAAAATAAAAATTAGAAAGGACATAATTGAATTGCAGGAATTTATATGACGAAGAAAATTAAATGATAGTAATTTAAATGACAAAACTTAAATAACGGGAATTCAAATAACAATTAAATAAAGAAACAGAACAAAAATAAAATTACTGAAATTTAAATGACTGTAAATTAAATGACAAAAATTAAATGACAAGGAAATTTAAATGACAGTAAAATAAACAGCTGGAAATGTAAATGACAATAAAATAAATAACTGAAATATTAAATGACAACAACAAAGATAAATAGATTAAACAACACAGAAATACAGTAAACAGTAAATATAAATAGCAGACAAAAATAAACAGAATTACATAACAAAATTAAAATAATAAACCAAAATTATAAACTGAATTACGAAACAAATAAAAATAGAAAGCAAAATAATACAACAGAACAATGAATTAACCAAGGCTAGGGACTAGACAAAGTCAAGTCCCCGGCAACGGCGCCATTTTGCAAACGGTAAAATTGATATTATAAATACTAAGACATAATCCTGGAAAATAACAAATCAACAAACAGTCGGGTTGCGAAAATCCCGGTCGAAATAGTATAGCGTTTAAGGAGCGACCAGGTGTCAATCCACGGGACTTAAAGAAAATAAGTCTAGCCTAAGACAATGGTTAATTCAAAGGGGTTTGTTTTTGTTTGGGATTTAAAAATAATAAGAATGAGATAATTAAAATAACAGACAGAAAAATAAATAACAGATAAAATAAAGTGATAGATAATATGGATGAGCGGGACTCTGGGTTCAGGTTAAAACCGTTTGATCAATTATGTCTACTGGTTAATTAAAGACAGATTGGCAAAATTCCTAATATTTTCTTAAGAACTAAATCATAGATTTAGAAGAACTCGTTTACCAGAAATGCGGGGTCTAGTCTAGACTCGAGCAGAAAACACATGTAAACGGATTAAGTACGAGGAATAATAATTTGCGTCTGAAGGAATAATTAATTAGTCCAATCAATTTATCCACAGACATACAGATTAACTCAACCGATCTATTTATCACTTGGTCGGATCAAAATAGATTTGGTAAAGCGGTTCAATAAACTCATGACATTTATTAAAAAACGCAAGAATAACATTAATCGTAACAATCCATAATTAATTAAAACCAGAAAATATAAATTACATAATTAAAGCAAACTGAAATAAACCATCCCCTAGAGTAAATCCTCTAAACCGACATAATAAATAAATAGACAGAATAAAAAATCATCTTATCTGACATCCTGAATTGCTTTGTTATTTGGACTGATAATATGTTGATTTATAGGTTGGATAATGGGTGAATGGAAAATGGATGAATGGATGATGAAGGTGATTGAGGTGCGTACGGGTGGTGATGTTGTGGAAATGAAATGGAATGGAGATGGTGATGGGATGAGAGTGTGTTGGGATGAAGGTGTAATATTGTGAGATGGAATGGGATGGAATGGTGAGTACGGTGGTGGTGTGTCTGATGGAGGATTAATATGTGGTGTACGGTTGCGGGCTTGAATGGTGAAGGATGTATCGCTGGAGCAGGATGATTGAAGAACGATGATGTGGTGGTGATGAGGATGGTACGTGGATGATGGAGGATATGGAACGTGAATCGCCCGCCAGAAACAATTCCCCCCATCGCTCTGTATTTATTGGAGAATTTCATATGCTCGTCACTGAATGTCGTCTCCACGTGATTGAATCTTCAGAGTAGATGAATACTGGGGCGGTGGAGTACTGGTCATCGTCATGGATGTTGTGCGATGCCAGCATGTCCCAGGCGTGAATCAAAACAGGATTATTCTCCTGATGTGCAGAAGTCTCTCTGGCAGTATGGTGATGGTAGATAATAAATTGAGATGGATTAAATTAATGCCACCGTCCACATCTTCTAATAGCGTGAGTGTATTCCCATGAGTGTTGGCCAACATTTTGTTGCAGCCGTGAGTGATCCTAATTGAGTGTCCATGTGCATGTGACCTGAATATATGGTGTTGTACATGAATAACTAATGATGGGGCCATGATGAAATTCTGCTGACAGCATGATTGTAACAATAATCAATCTCCCTCCTCTGCTGTAGCCATTGTATTTGATCGACAACAAAAGTATGACGTGAAGAATTGATAGCCTGGAAACGTGAGTATATACATATATAATTAAAACGTGAGTATATTAAATGTATTGATAATGAATTCTCATCATTAGATATAGCATGATTCTTTTATTATAATGAAAACGTGTTATATATATATAACACCGTTTCTTGCATTGTAATTAAAGATGTGAATCCACATTCTTTTTTTTTTGCATTTGATACATAATATGCATCAACTCTCACATAAATATTAGACTAAGCAAAAGCATATGATAAGTGAGAAATATGGCATGAATTGTTATCAAAATAGGAAGAATTAAAGCCTAAAAAATATATGTATTTCACACTTATCAAACTTCCTCACACTTAGCTTTTGCTTGTCCTCAAGCCAATACAGAATATGACTACTCTTAAGGGTCGTAGTATTGAAACTCAGGATCAAACAACTGCTGATGGAAAACAAGCAAAATGACCATCAAAAGAATAGTTCTGCTATCAGCTGCAGGTTTTCGCAATCAGTGAAAAAGATAGTGAAGTTTAAAAGCATGGAGAAGTTAGACTATAGAAACTGAAACAGAATAGTTTAGGATTCTCCACCATTTCTTTCCTGTAACCTTTGGATGACAAGGGGTGTGAAGTAACACCTTATTCTGTGATACCTTTCACACCACATACTCATGATCAGAATAAGCAAAAAATGAATTACACATTTAACTTTTCAAAGTTCATTTTCCTTAACATTCTATTATGCCATTTGCATATTTAATTCATCCCCTCAGACTTTTCTCTTCACTCATGTAGCGGCTTTGGGCCTTCTATCCCAGATCACAAGACCTTAGGTAGATGGGTGATGAGGCACCCCCAAGGACTTAATAACCGAATGAAGATGCCTGTTTTGGTTCAGAAATTTTAATTCAGATCAGCGGAGTACCTTGCCGTATCCTTTCATTTCAAACTTTCACATCATTCCCAAGACCCCAAACTAGACTAATTCAATTTTCATAATCAGCTAATCCACCAAATTTCAGTGAAAACGGATTCAATTTGGACAAAACTATACATACAAACAGCCAAAAGCAGAAAGATTCTTGAGGTGGCCATCAGGCTTGTTTTCAAAACCTCAACAAAAATTTTCACCTGGAGATTCACTATTTATTGGCACTTAAAAGAAGCAATCCTTTCAAAATAAGGACAAACAAAAATAAATGTGGCATTAAGTGTAATTGTCAATATTTAGAAAGTACCCCTACTTCCTCACACTTAAGAGGAGCAATGTCCTCATTGTTCACAATTAAAACCAAGAAAAACTTTCTAATATTATAAAATCATCAAGCATTTCATTCAGGACAATGATGACTAATATAAAAATAATCTTTAAGCATAAAAGTCATGATAGGCTGAACATAAACATTAAAAATAAGGAGAAACTGAAACTCCCCTGATATCGTAGATTGAGGAAGGCTCCCTTCCTCACACTTAAGCTTGAACAAATAAGGTAGGTTTCCTCACACTTGCATTCAAGCAAGTGTCCAGCCTTGGGGGTACATCAAACACCATGAAAAGTTTCACCTGCACACACTCACAACTACCACAAAAACGCTAAAAGCGTTGCATTAAAAGCAGGGACACCATTGCCACTTCTAAATAGAAAAACAAAATAAACCAGAAAACAAAAACAAGACAAAAACAAAACATAAAGTTAACCACTGGGTTGCCTCCCAGCAAGCTGCCCATCTTTATAGTCTTTGGCTAGACTCTCGCTTCATTATCCAGGATCGAAAATAAAAGTTGACAGTGGTGCCAACGGGGATATGAAGTGGCCAGCAATCAGGATTAAACCACCTGGATCAAAACAAAGTGTTACCTCAACAAATAAAATAGGATAATAAATGCTCCATAAATCCTGGTTCTTGAGGAGGTATTGACGGTAACAGGTCTCGAGCAGAAGACCAGGTGTTTATTGTTGTTCTTCCTCAAATTGGAGGATGTAAACATCTTCCTCTTATAGGTGAGGCTCGACAAGGTTTTGATACTGGCAAAGTGGTGGTGTTTCTTTCTTCTCATATTCGAGGGTGTAAGCATCCTCGTCTTTTGGATAGAGCAAGGAGAAGGAGGAAAAAAAACCGTCTATAATAGGGTGTACTCCGTCATGGATCGCTTTGCTCCTTGGTTTTGCAATATTAGAACTAGCTGAGTTTTTAACTCCGCAATTGTGTCTTCCAAATCAGCAAAGAACTTCAGTTTGTTCATGTATGGGTCTTCTCCCTCAGGTTGTTCGACAACATTGTTTATGATTGTATTGTGTTGTGGAACACCGATATTCTGCAGGTAGTCTGGTTGATCCTCTAACCACAATTGCTCTTGAAATTCAAGACAATTATTGATCTCATGAGGTCCCGTACAATACGAGCAATATATATCTTGGGAATAATAAGATTCTCATATAAATTGCTCCTCACTTGCCATTATTAGTTAGAAATAACAAAATAAACTAATAACAAAAATAATTGACAACGAAATCCTTTACCATTTTTTTTAATTAAATAAAACGAAAGTTAATAAATTAAAATAGTAAAAGAAAATGAGAGCTGTAAAATAAAAATTAGAAAGGACATAATTGAATTGCAGGAATTTATAGAACGAAGAAAATTAAATGATAGTAATTTAAATGACAAAACTTAAATAACGGGAATTCAAATAACAATTAAATAAAGAAAGAACAAAAATAAAATTACTGAATTTAAATGACTGTAAATTAAATGACAAAAATTAAATGACAAGGAAATTTAAATGACAGTAAAATAAACAGCTGGAAATGTAAATGACAATAAAATAAATAACTGAAATATTAAATGACAACAACAAAGATAAATAGATTAAACAACACAAAATACAGTAAACAGTAAATATAAATAGCAGACAAAAATAAACAGAATTACATAACAAAATTAAAATAATAAACCAAAATTATAAACTGAATTACGAAACAAATAAAAATAGAAAGCAAAATAACAACAGAACAATGAATTAACCAAGGCTAGGGACTAGACAAAGTCAAGTCCCCGGCAATGGCGCCATTTTGCAAACGGTAAAATTGATATTATAAATACTAAGACATAATCCTGGAAAATAACAAATCAACAAACAGTCGGGTTGCGAAAATCCCGGTCGAAATAGTATAGCGTTTAAGGAGCGACCAGGTGTCAATCCACGGACTTAAAGAAAATAAGTCTAGCCTAAGACAATGGTTAATTCAAAGGGGTTTGTTTTTGTTTGGGATTTAAATTAATAATAAGAATGAGATAATTAAACAACAGACAGAAAAATAAATAACAGATAAAATAAAGTGATAGATAATATGGATGAGCGGGACTCTGGGTTCAGGTTAAAACCGTTTGATCAATTATGTCTACTGTTAATTAAAGACAGATTGGCAAATTCCTAATATTTTCTTAAGAACTAAATCATAGATTCAGAAGAACTCGTTTACCAGAAATGCGGGGTCTAGTCTAGACTCGAGCAGAAAACACATGTAAACGGATTAAGTAAGGAATAATTTGCGTCTGAAGGAATAATTAATTAGTCCAATCAATTTATCCACAGATACAGATTAACTCAACCGATCTATTTATCACTTGGTCGGATCAAAATAGATTTGGTAAAGCGGTTCAATAAACTCATGACATTTATTAAAAAACGCAAGAATAACATTAATCGTAACAATCCATAATTAATTAAAACCAGAAAATATAAATTACATAATTAAAGCAAACTGAAATAAACCATCCCCTAGAGTAAATCCTCTAAACCGACATAATAAATAAATAGACAGAATAAAAAATCATCTTATCTGACATCCTGAATTGTTTTGTTATTTGGACTGATAATATGTTGATTTATAGGTTGGATAATGGGTGTGAATGGAAAATGGATGAATGGATGATGAAGGTGATTGAGGTGCTGTACGGGTGGTGATGTTGTGGAAATGAAATGGAATGGAGATGGTGATGGGATGAGAGTGTGTTGGGATGAAGGTGTAATATGTGTGAGATGGAATGGGATGGAATGGTGAGTACGGTGGTGGTGTGTCTGATGGAGGATTAATATGTGGTGTACGGTTGCGGGCTTGAATGGTGAAGTGTATCGCTAGAGCATGATTGAAGAACGATGATGTGGTGGTGATGAGGATGGTACGTGGATGATGGAGGATATGGAACGTGAATCGCCCGCCAGAAACAATTCCCCTCATCGCTCTGTATTTATTGGAGAATTTCATATGCTCGTCACTGAATGTCGTCTCCACGTGAATGAATCTTCAGAGTAGATGAATACTGGGGCGGTGGAGTACTGGTCATCGTCATGGATGTTGTGCGATGCCAGCATGTCCCAGGCGTGAATCAAAACAGGGATTATTCTCCTGATGTGCAGAAGTCTCTCTGGCAGTATGGTGATGGTAGATAATAAATTGAGATGGATTAAATTAATGCCACCGTCCACATCTTCAATAGCGTGAGTGTATTCCCATGAGTGCTGGCCAACATTTTGTTGCAGCCGTGAGTGATCCTAAGTGAGTGTCCATGTGCATGTGACCTGAATATATATGGTGTTGTACATGAATAACTAATGATGGGGCTATGATGAAATTCTGCTGACAGCATGATTGTAACAATAATCAATCTCCCTCCTCTGCTGTAGCCATTGTATTTGATCGACAACAAAAGTATGACGTGAAGAATTGATAGCCTGGAAACGTGAGTATATACATATATAATTAAAACGTGAGTATATGTAAATGTATTGATAATGAATTCTCATCATTAGATATAGCATGATTCTTTTATTATAATGAAAACGTGTTATATATATAACACCGTTTCTTGCATTGTAATTAAAGATGTGAATCCACATTCTTTTTTTTTTGCATTTGATACATAATATGCATCAACTCTCACATAAATATTAGACTAAGCAAAAGCATATGATAAGTGAGAAATATCGCATGAATTGTTATTAAAATAGGAAGAATTAAAGCCTAAAAAATATATGTATTTCACACTTATCAGCTATCAATGTCAAAAGGAGAGCCCCCCTTTCGTAACATATATGGCTGAAAAAAAAAGACTTCAAAAAAACATCAAAAGGTAATCGTTAAGTTTTTTTTTTGATAAGTATGGCCTTTAGCGTACATTGATAACATAACAAAAGTCACACAACCTAACTATCTTTAAAGAAATATCATCCCCCTTCCAGGTTTTAAAGACTAAAGAACTATTATACAATCTAGATATAAGTAGTAGATTAAAATCTGTTTCTGAGTTGTCTAAGGTAATTTCAGCAACCAAGGTCAAATTGACCGCCATTATCAGATTCTCCCATCCTAGAACAGAATGAACAACTTGATAATTGCCTTGCTGTAAATGCTTCCTCACAAGCTCAAAAGTTTGGAGATTTTTAACATCCACTTCCACTTCTTCCCATCCTTCCTCTCGAGCTAAGTTTAGACCAAAAGTGATGCCTTGTATCTCTGCTTCTTCTTCAGTAGTGGAGAACTTCATAATCTTGTTGTAAGCAACCACTATAGAGTGGTCTCTCTTCCTTATAGAACCTGATAAAACCAGGTTTCTCCCTTTTCCAATGACTCCTGCAATTGATTTTTATAACACCCTACACAGGGGGAGCCCAGGTGTATAAAGAAGTGGAGTTAATTTTTCCAGAATTCATTCTGTTTTTGTAAGTCTCAGTAAAAGCCAGATTATAATCAATAAGAGCAAGCCATGGCATTTGCTGATTATGTCTCACAGTGTTTTTCGCATCATATATAGCCTACATTGTGTTCATGACCTTTTCCAGTTTTTCATCTGGCCACTTATCAACGTTAGAGAAAATCCAGTCTTGTATGCCTTTTTCCTCAGTAGAAAGAGGTCCATGAAGGTTTATCACCCCCTAACCAGAGAGATTTAACCATCACACACTCACAAAAAGTGTGAAACATCGTGTCAAATTTGGAACAAAAACAACAGAGAGGCGAACCCCCTACTCTTCTAGCTATGTTTGCAACACAAGGAACTATATTCCTCATGAATTTCCAGTGTAAGAGCTTCACTCTAGGACTGCAGTTGAGTTTAGAAATTCTCTTACTCAAAGCTGAAGTATTATTACCTCCAGAAGCTTGAGCAGCTATTACCGAGTGGTAATCTAGATTATAAGCTGATTTCACCGTGAACTTACCATCTTTTGTCTCGTTCCAAATCCAAAAGTCTTTCTTGTCTTTGAAAATTTTAGTACTGGTAATGTCTTCCATGTCTATCTGCCAACATTTCTGCTCCAGAAGACTAAGATTCCAATCGGAAGTATTTGGGATAATGTAAGAGGAAACTATCTCATTCTGAATGTTACAAGGGGGAGTAGTATATGGTTTAAAACTAGAGGACCTAGATATCCAGGATCTAACCAAAACCTCGTATCTTTTCCATCTCCAATCTGTTTTCTAATGCCTTTCTTAACAAGATTCAAAGAAGAAACAATAGAAGACCAAATAGGACTGACTTTGTTTCCTTTCCTCACCTGAATGATAGAGTTGTTAGGAAAGTAAATTCCTTTCAGGGTACAAGCTACCAAGGAAGTGGGATTAGAAAGAATGTTCCACACTTTTTTGGCTAACATAGCCCTATTCAAAGAAGCTATAGATTTAAAACCCACCCCTCATACAATCCTGGGCTTACAAACTTCTTCCCATTTAATCCAGTGAATGCTCTTCTTATCCACTGCTCCTCCCCCCCCCCCCCCACACCAGAAAGAGGCTAGCATGGAATTGTTTTTTTAATGATCCATTTGGCGAGAAGAAAGAGAGTCATTGAGTACATAGGAATTGCTTGCAACACACTGGATACTAACACAGTTCTACCAGCCTGGGATAAAAGAGTTTTCCAGCAAGCCACTTTTTTCCTGATAGCCTCTACGATATAGTTAAAGAACTGGTTTTTGTTTCTCCCATCTTCATTGGAAGGCCAAGGTATTTGTTAAAAGAAGAAGTCTCTTTGAACACCAGAATTTGACAGATTTGATTCTTGATAAGAGGGTTTAGCTTCCTACTAAAAACAATCTCTGATTTTCTAGAATTGATCACATGACCCGAAGAAATGAGAAAGGAGTCTAGAGTTCTCTTAAGAAATTCAGAGTTTTTAATAGAACTGCTGCCACAGAAGAGTATATCATCTGCAAAAGCCAGATGAGTAATACTAGGACCATCTTTGGGCAATTTGTTACCTTGAAATTTACCTTTCATGTCTGCCTGATTCAAAACACTAGTCAAAGCATCCTGGGCCATGATAAAGAGAGAGAAAAATATCCTTGTCTTATTCTTCTTGGAGAGAAAAACTTCCCAGGAGCTCCATTAATAAGAACCGAACATTTGACTGGGGAAATACAGTTAAGAGCTGGCTTTAACCACTCATCTGGATAACCCATCGAGATCAGAGTTTCTTTAATGAAACACCACTCGATCCTATCATATGCCTTGTTGAGATCAATCTTAGAGCAAAGCTACCTTTCTTAGCAGCTTGACTTTTAGCAAAAGAGTGCATAATCTCACCAAAAATAACAACATTATCAGTGATCAGCCTTTCTTTAACGAAACCAGATTGACTAGAGGAGATGATATCAGGGAGAAAGTCTTTGATTCTATTTGCCAGAACCTTAGTCACTATCTTATAAACAAAGTTACATAGTGCTATAGGTCTGAAATCACAAATATTGACTACTCCTTTCAATTTAGGAATTAAAGCAATGTAAGACTTGTAACACCCCAACTACAACATTACACTTAACAACCATTTGCAGCGGAAAACATAACTCATCATTTACTTAATTTATTGGTGTTACACGCCGTTAACCACCCATGTGGCTAACAAGACTAATACTTATACATTGTATCGGTCTAATGGACCTGATTCCCGAGTATCTACACATTACAATCTCGTTCCATTTCCAACAATCAATATACATTTACATTCCAACTGTACCGAGTATTTACAAACTAATGCCGACAATAACTTTGGTCTTACTACACTTACAATCCATAAGTAATTAAATGAACTACCCATGCGCAAACAACTACCCCGTCCTACTCTCGAACGGCTTCCAGTTCCTTGTACCTGAAAAGGAAAGAAAGGGTGGCCCCCGAGGGGCTCAGCACCTTTGCTGGTATGGTAATCGTGCAGCCCGCATACTACCGGGCCACGCACAACTAATTGTCGTCTAAGCATGCGGTTGATTATATTTAAATCATGCATGAAAACTATAAACACATAACATATTACATACCCACAATAATGGGGCTCAACAAATCAGTCAACACATCTATACTTGTGAGATCACTCATTGTGTTCTTTAACCCTTGAGGGTTTCTACTTTAATAGAGCTAATTTCTTGTTAGACTGTAACACCCCAACCGTTACTCTCGTCATTACCTCTCTAAACCGTTACTAATTACTCTACTCCTGCAGCGGAACTCTAGTTACAACGAGGGGTGAAACAACACTGTTAGCCACCCATGTGGCTAACCAGGCCTTTCTTACTTACCGTAACGGTCTGATGAACTGGAACAACCGAGTACTTCATACAACACAATACTCAATTCCTTTCTTTACTATACCGAGTCTACAATATACGGATGCCGATAACATACTCGGACTTACACCTCTTTCAAATGCATTAGTAATTACTATCTAATACCCATGCTTCATAGCAGTCCCCGTCCTACTCTCTCGAACGGTGGTCAGCTTCAAGTACCTGCACACTAAAAACGTTCCCCCTAGGGGGTCAGCTTACGCTGCGCATGAAATTCGCATATACCGCGTGCTAACCGCGGTACGCCGACTACTTTGGGTCGGATATACATGGAGTTCATTTTAATCAAACAACATGCATCATGGCAATACAATATATATGTATATCACACAAGGAATCTACATCCAATCACGGAACACGATTCCTAACTAACATAACAATGTTGTTAGTGGTAACTGGTTACTCTTAGGCATTGAGGGTTATTCCTCACTATGCCTTGTTTACTTATTCAATACCTCACCCGCTCTCTCGGGTTACTTATTCATATACACACCCATTCTCTTGGGCTACTCATTCTTATACTTACCCATCTCTCGGGTACTCATACATATACTCACCCCTTTCTCTCTGGTTATTTATACTCATTATCTCACCCACACTCTTGGGTTATTTATACTCAAGCTCTTGTAGATTCTCGAGACACTACAGGTCTCCTACGTCACGCTTGTTACTCTTATTACATACTTAAGCCAAAACTCATGGCCCTCTAGCATAGTTACTTCCCCGGTTTCGACCCTACTCGGGTCTAGCATGGTGGGAAGGTTCAACTAGCTCACGGAACTCTCTTAGTTCCTATCTCTTTTACTTAGGTCCGACTACTCTCGGACTACTCTCGTTCCCATACACTCCTCTCTCGGAGTTATAATAATATCATGTGTATTAGTCTAGAAGCATCATTCTCGATGTTTCTAATGACTTTGGGAACTTTACTTAAATTCGGGTAATAGGTTTAAGTGTTACCCTCACAATCATGTGCTTGTACATTCGGATATTTTCTTATACCGGGTAAAATCCTCATATAGGAGGTCGACCATGTCTCAAGGGAGTTACATAGTCCCTTAGGTCTCTTTTACCTTTCTTATAAGTTTACATTATTGGACTAACTTCAATCCTCTCGATGGAGGTCATTTATCTCTCCACTCATATTTATTTCGTGGATTGTTTCAATGAGGTTCTCTAACCGTTATCGGGTATTTGCTCAACCCGTACACCTCCTCACATTTAGGGAGTTCATATGTTGGTGTTATCGTTATACTTTAATCGATAGCTTGTGTGTGTGTTTGCATATTACCATTGGTTATGTGACTACCCGTTCAACGGGTTTCTAGTCAATCAGTACTCACTAAGAGTCGGTCTATGCACTAAGTTAGACCACACCGGCATACAAGTATGTTAGCTCATACAACATACAACAATGCACGCATAATCAAACAAGGGATTATTTTCATGCTTTAATCTTGATTAAGCCGGCACAAACACACAAATCAGAGTAACTCGGTTAGCATACGGGCATGAGAAAATCATACCTTTCACCGGGGTTTTTACTTTTACCGTGTCATCTCACCATGCTTGGTTCACACACGATCCACTGATAACATTCAAATGTTTTATTAACATCAAAGCATTACGGTATGTAAAACCAATACTCCGTACTTAACCCCGTTTATCTCGTTATCTCGGTTTTACACTTGTTAATTTGAGTTCTCATTTCTCACTCTCTTCTAATACTTTCTTACACTTCTTAGGGCCTTTACATGTCATCAAACAAGGCCTTAACATCTTATAACATCATTAGCATTCAAACCCCCATCATTAGTAACCTTTAAAACACTCACGGGGCAATTCTGGGGGTGGTCCGGGACTTGGTCCTTACCCTAAGTCCCGGACCAATACTCATCACAACTCTCGGGTGGAATTTCAACACTGGTCCGGGACCTTGTCCCTATCCCAAGTCCCGGACCAAACACGGCTTGCACTCTCGGCCTAAATAAATGGGGTGGTCCGGGTCCTTGTCCATGGACTAGGTCCCGGACCCTGCTAAAACCTGCAACATACATCATTTTTCAACCCCAATTCAATCCTTAATCCACCCTTAATCTTTCCATAAACTTTCCACAAGTTTTCCACATGTTTAATCACTTAAAACATGCTCTAAAACTCTTCAAATCATGGTTAAACCCTTACTCAAATTCTTGCCCAAAATCACAAATTTGCATTCTCCTTTTTCACTAATGCACACTTGTGCATTTTCTAACCTCTCTTTATACTTGCATTATTGCCCTCTCTTCATTTAACCATTCCAAAACTTCCAAGATAATGCACACCTCAAACCAAGTTCCATGACTCACTCTTAAAGCCTAAAATTCTCATTCCTTTTTCCTAAAGCTCCTTAGGCATTCACACAAGTTCTTGCTACAGATTTTAGCATAAATCTCCTCTCTTTAAACAAGTATTCCCATGGTGGTTTTCTAAGCCAAAACAACCACCATCAACACCTAGTTCTCTAGGTCATTACTTACTCACAACCAACGCAATCCACTTAAATTCTACACAAATTTCGCCATAACTTGGCTAATCTCTTAACATTACCCAAAACTCATTTCCTCACATCATTCATTCTAAAACTAGCCAAACCACAAGGGTTCTATCAGCACACACAATTCTATCAATACTCATTAATTCCTCCAAGGTAACACAATACATACATCATTAAATGCAAAGCTCCTTGGCTCTTAAATCAAGCATTAATTCACAAGTGCATCAAGCATTACTACAACTCTTCCTCATCTCGACAAATCACATGTCATTATATGTAGGGTTCATTAATTAATTTAACCCTTCCCAAAATACCAAAGCATTAAGTTAGGCTCCAAGGTAAATTTATTTACCTTAACTTCACAAGCCTTTACTCTTTTGACTCCTCTTCTTTCTCTTCTCTTTTCTCTTGCTTGAGAATCGGCCAAAGGCCAAGAAATTGCCCATCTCCATTCAATACACAAGGCAAGAAATGAGTTTAAGTAGAAACACCTAACCTCATTAATTTAAAATGCTTAAAGCTCTAAAATTGGTGATTACCTTGAAACCCTAGGATGAGGTTTTGATCAAGAATCAAAGGGAAACTCCCAACCACCATTTGAAGACTTGGAGAATAGCTCAAACAAGGAAAAACCAAGGCATTACAACTTGCCAAAATCGGCCAACACAAGAGGGTGAACAAAAGATGCATTTTCTTTGGATATTTTTACTTGGATGAAAGAGGAAGCTTCAAGCTCCAGGTTATGTGCTTTTCTCCTCAAATGGAACACCCATGAAAATGAAACTCACCATTTTCGAGTTTTGAAAAGAGAGGATGATAGAGGGTGATGAGATGATCAAATATGTGATTATTTTTTGAGTTTGGAGCTAAATCAAGCTTGGGCAAGAAGGAGAAGTGGTGTAGAAGCCATGGGTGGAGCTCCATTATCGTTCCAGAACAGAGGGAAGGAGGGAGTACGATCGGAAAGGAAGGAGGAAGGTGGGGAAGAAAAGAAAAAGTGAGGGAGGAGAGAGACTAATGTGAGTACTTATCCCTTTTTAATTTACTCTTCTTTTTCTTTTCTTTCCTTTTTCTTTTCTTTCTTTATTTGTGAGTGAGAGGCTTAGCCAATTAAAATCAGCCCCCACCTGTAGGTGTGAGCTGGAGCGTTTTTTCGATTTCTGACAGAAAACGCTCGTATTTTACCCGGTTGGCACTATTCACTAACCTGGCCCGTTTTTCAGATTTTTTCCTGTTTCTTTACTTTAATGGTTATTAAGCTTCCATTAATACTTAATTATAGTTATTTAATCAACTATAATTTTCACGGGTCCGTTTGACCACTTAAAGTCACGTTTCGGGTTTTCTCGAAAAACGTGCTTTAAAACTCCGTTAGCGTTTTAATCCATTATTTGGATGCGGTTTCTTCGGAATCATTCCCGTATACTAATTAGGCCTAACTAACTTAGGAATCCATCTCGGACCCTCTCGAGATCATATATCTCTTATACTCATTTAACGCGCATTTTAGCGTTTTTTCGCTTTTCAAGCGTTTTCTCTTTTCTTTTGGTTTTATTCTTTTTACCAATACTCTTTAGGCACCATTAGGCCTTTTATAATCATATTAGAGTAATTAATCGCCATTTTTAGATCCGGGGTATTAAAATCTACCCCCCTTAGGAACTTTGTCCTCAAAGTTGATGAATCTAGTGGTTTACTCTCATGGCATTCAATGCCAAGGTTATAGTACATGTATAAACCCTACTGACTCCACAAGTCAGCTCATTTCATACTACACATACCACACACATATCACAGCATGTATAGCAATCAAAATACTTTTGTTCTCTCTCCATGGAATCGGTCCGAAGACAAGAAGGCACTACAGTCTCGCAATCCATGTTGAGTGATATACTACTGATCCTTCAGGTACCGGTCACGTTGACACTTACTCTTTCTGGTTCACGGCCGTTTCATGACAAATGGCACTTACTCTCTCTGGCCCACGGTCCCTTCGGTTCTGATCAAAACGTTACACAATACATATCCTCAGGCACTCTGGTTGACTCACTCAACACAGGAACATCTCAGGGTACTCTCCCCGTCCCGCTGCCTTTGGAAAAATCACACTGACACCGCCCCAAACCGGTCACTTAGGACCGCCGCACGTACGGTGCAATGGTTTCAAAACTAATACACGCCCACCGTTCTACCGGTCATCAAGACTTAAGGCTCAGCCATCGGCAGGTGATAGCGGTTTCAAAACCAGTTTTCATTTCCATCTTCATACTTGAAGAAAATTCTTTTTCAAAATCTGTTTGAAAATTCTTTTTAAAAACACACCCAACTCAAATCAAATTATGGTAGCTGTATTTTCTTAGCGTGATTACTTGTGACCACTTATAGGGAGCTTCGAGAATCATCCACCTGATGTGATCAGCATCAGTGTTGAACTATCCTTCCACCCCCAATTTGTGTTCGGTTTCCCTTGATCGCTAGCTGATCAGTTCCACCTCCCACATCAGTTTCAAACAATCAGATAGACAAACATTTTCGTTTTCTATCTTTTACTTTTCTAGTCATATTCACGAAACAATTCGTTTCAATTAATCTCTAGTTCCTAGTACTTAGGTCATTTGTCATTCTCATTGCTTCACTACTTTACCTAGGTATTCCATACTTATGGCTTCATTTACTCAAATTGTTGCTCAATTTAAAACACATACATACAACTCAAAGGATGGAACTCACTCCCATCTATCATTCTCAATAAAATCACCTAGGGAACTCACTCCCCTCTTAGGTTACACATCGGTTTCATGCCGATTCATACTCATCATATCTCATGTCTAATCTCACTAGACATTACCTAGGGATTCTCATTCCCCAGAAGTATCTCTACTCTTTTCATAAATATTACATACTCGTTACTTGCATCACTCATGCACAACAATCATTATTACACATGAATGGTACATATGTTTATGTAACATAAGTTCCAATCATCAAAACAATTTCTTTGTGCTATGCACATAGTAGTTTACGCACCAATACGTAAACATACTCTAAGCGGTTTCTCGCCCTACCCCCCTTAAAAGGGTTACGCCGCCGTAACCAACATATGTATCACTGAAATTGGTTCATTAATTCGAGTATTTGAAGTGTTTTAACTTCAGTAAGGTTAATTAACTCATAACGGGTTCGGTTCTAGCCTCTAAGGCTTCAAGGGTTTATGATATAGATATAGTTAACCGAATCACGGTCCACAAGTTTCTGCTGCGTGACCTGTTAATCAGAGCTTAATTCGCCCTTGGTATTCTCAATGTATTTCAATCAGCCTTGGTATCTCTACCGTATGCGTATTCGATGAATTTTTATTGTCTCTCCAGTTCTCTGGGAATCTACTTCGTATAACACTGTATCCTTTGTGATTACACTACTTTCCCGACTTGTTGTCGGTTGAGGTCAAGCTACTACTTAGCATGTAGTGCTTCGTTTAATAGTGGCTCATGGATTATGGTTTGTTTCTTGGTTCTGTGCCAGAGTCTTCATTCTACTACTCTGCATTTTTCCACATATCGATCCTGGGCCCTGTGGTTACTGCCCACGTTCTTTGTGCATCTTTGGCCAATGGCCGCACGGTTATCTCTCTAGATTCTCACTCGACAGGCTTTGTTGACATTTCTCAATTCCGGCTTCCCACTCGATCATCACCGCACAAGTGCATACCAAAACACTCAGTCTACAGAGTGCAGAAGCGGTAAACCCTTGACAGTAAATCTCTCATGAGATAGGAATGAACTGTCTCCTTTACCACATTTCTTCATCACTCTAATCACTATCTAAATTACTCTTACAATGGTCGCTTACTGCGCACCTGGTCTTTCTCTTTCTATGGCATCCGCTACTACTTTAGCTTCCACCCAGGTGTTCTCGCCATTTACACGTGGCTTGCCATTCATTTGGCTCAATAATATACGTATTCTTAAAGTCTCTTCGGCGCACTGCGCGCTGCCTACTCTGCAGTTCATATTGCACACATACGTGTTTACTATCAATTGATTACTACTATAGTTCGTATACTCATGGAATATACACCATGCTCAAGTTTTGCTAGACCGCTCTAGCGGTTTCACATTACATACTTAGGTGGTAGCCTTTCTGGAGGATTCACGCAAATGCGCTCCATAGGCCCCATAATCACAAGTGGTATCCCCACTCTAAGAGGTGGTTCATTCACCACTGTTCCTCTTATGCCTTTGCATATGTTTACCGTGTTTGGATCTACGTATTGTAGTTGGTTTACCGGCTTATAAGCCACATTGCCTCGCCCTGCTCCATGCGGGCTGTTTATATAGGTTTCTCTTCTCCGTATGCCATTAGACGGTTAGGAGTTTTTCTGGGCTCTTGACATGTTGTCCACCACACTTCCGTACACGGAAGCCCTTTTTGTATTTTAATATTAATTCATGCCCTCTGGCAATTTAGGGTATCCTGTGTTACGAGGGATCCCTTCGGGTCTACCCGAGTGTTGTTAAGCACTTGTGTTCTCAACACGATGTTTCGTTCAACTACTGTGACTCCGGCACCCTTCTCGGATTGCTCCTGGGTGTTTTACTGAGTAATGCCATTACATCTGGCTTGTACTATGGTTATGTTCAGTTGTGACTTCGCCTTGCGGCTATGTCCTGACTATCCCGTTTAGGGTTGATGTCTCCCATTTGGGTAGATCCTTGTACTTCTAAACCTTCTACGTCTAGTCATTATCTCTTTAGTGAGGTATAAAGTGGAATTCTATCCCATTTATCGCGTACATTAATAAGTTCATTTAGGCATTCGCCGTTATTTACACTGGTATCACCCAGTTATTAGGTATTTCCTGAGACATATCATGCTGTACTTAATTACTCTGTGCTTCTCGCGCTTAATAAAGCCTATATCCTTAGGTCCGTCACCTTATGGGGTTCCTAGACTCCTTTATCTTGGTAGCTTCCTTGTGTTCTTCGATCAATTCGAGGTGTCCAACTGTCTTGGTTTTAATTGGCTCTTTCTTCCGTAGTATGGAGTGGTACTTCCGTGTTCCGTACTCTACTAGTAACATTACATGGAGTATCGTTTGATACGTTGCCACTTACCTGACTAACTCATAATTGGTCGTCAGGTCCGCAAGTCCTTCGGAGTGCGGTCGTTCCATGTCTCATTGGTGTACACTTGTAGTGTCGGTCACGCCTAGGTGAAGTATTCTGTCGCCACTCTCTTAAATCGTTATGATACTTACCGTGATTCTTGTTGGTTTTAAAAAATTCGGGGGTTTTTGAAAATTTCATGTTTTGAAGAAAAGTTTGAGTCTTGAAAGTAAACTCTTTGCGGCATTTCAATGCCGGTTGTTCTTACCAGGATAGCCGCTTGCTGACCGGTATATTCTTTATACAGTGGTCAGGCCTTTAGCCTTTCCAGGTTCATTCAGAATTTTTAGGGTTTGTGGTGCTATGGTCGGCTTCTCTTGCCGTCTGGTACTTGCTAATACTGGTCGCTTGTCAAAGCTCTTCTTAAAAGTCCGTTAATACTGCACTTGCAGTGGCAAGTGCGCGGTACAGGCGGTTTTTAGGGTTAACTAATACCGGTCCGGTACGTCACGTGGTATTTGGTAGCCTTGTCGGCTCTTCCTTGATCCTTTAGTGGATAATACTCTAAGAGTTGCTTCCATTCATCTTGACAGATACATTCAGTAGGTGCCTTTACTCAGGAGTTCCTTAATTACTTAGTGCTTGTACGTGATCGTTCCATGTCTTTACTTGGTTACGAGGTTAAAGTCATTTAGGCACTACTTCTGTAGTCCTATTCGGGTATATCCCGTAGTTATGCTTGTAGCTGTCTAAGCTGTGCCCGTTAGGTATTGCAACTTCTTCGGGTGTGGCAGGGTGGGTGTACCTACTCTCAACTAGATTCTTAGTCGGTTAGTGTACCGATGTTGGTATTACTTACTATGGCGGTCCGTAGACTTGTGTCCCGGTTCCCGTTAGTTTTCATAAGTTCATCTTGTCGCACGATTGGTGCTTTCTTCTTGCTGCTGCTCGGCCAGCTAGGTTCTCGCGACTGCTAAGCATGTCGCCCCAAGTTGCCACAGATTTCGGTCTCCTTGGATTAGGATTTCTCAATCTCTCGCCATTATGTGCGGTTATTGTCATTCCAGCGGGATCCGTCTCCGGGATTTCCGGTTCTCGGGATCTACCGCATGACATGTTCTAGTTCGTGTTGAAATATTTAATAACTGCCAAATTAGGTTTCCCTGTCTCTTTGGCGTTCTTTCCCAAGCTTTTAATGCGGGGGTTGTGGAGGGCGGGTTTGGTATTGTAGGTATCCAGATCATACTGGAAGTTCCTAACTAGCGCATCTCTCACGCTACCACTCAACCCTTAACCCTAAGTCTCTATATCCTAACTCGGTATTTCCTAAGCTCGGTATTTCCAGTCATCAGAGCGATACTTCGCTCTGATACCATTTTTGTAACACCCCAACCATTACTCTCGTCATTACCTCTTAAACCGTTACTAATTACTCCTACTCCTGCAGCGGAACTCTAGTTACAACGAGGGGTGAAACAACACTGTTAGCCACCCATGTGGCTAACCAGGCCTTTCTTACTTACCGTAACGGTCTGATGAACTGGAACAACCGAGTACTTCATACAACACAATACTCAATTCCTTTCTTTACTATACCGAGTCTACAATATACGGATGCCGATAACATACTCAGACTTACACCTCTTTCAAATGCATTAGTAATTACTATCTAACTACCCATGCTTCATAGCAGTCCCCGTCCTACTCTCTCGAACGGTGGTCAGCTTCAAGTACCTGCACACTAAAAACGTTCCCCCTAGGGGGTCAGCTTACGCTGCGCATGAAATTCGCATATACCGCGTGCTAACCGTGGTACGCCGACTACTTTGGGTCGGATATACATGGAGTTCATTTTAATCAAACAACATGCATCATGGCAATACAATATATATGTATATCACACAAGGAATCTACATCCAATCACGGAATACGATTCCTAACTAACATAACAATGTTGTTAGTGGTAACTGGTTACTCTTAGGCATTGAGGGTTATTCCTCACTATGCCTTGTTTACTTATTCAATACCTCACCCGCTCTCTCGGGTTACTTATTCATATACACACCCATTCTCTTGGGCTACTCATTCTTATACTTACCCATTCTCTCGGGTACTCATACATATACTCACCCCTTTCTCTCGGGTTATTTATACTCATTATCTCACCCACACTCTTGGGTTATTTATACTCAAGCTCTTGTAGATTCTCGAGACACTACAGGTCTCCTACGTCACGCTTGTTACTCTTATTACATACTTAAGCCAAAACTCATGGCCCTCTAGCATAGTCTTACTTCCCCGGTTTCGACCCTACTCTGGGTCTAGCATGGTGGGAAGGTTCAACTAGCTCACGGAACTCTCTTAGTTCCTATCTCTTTTACTTAGGTCCGACTACTCTCGGACTACTCTCGTTCCCATACACTCCTCTCTCGGAGTTATAATAATATCATGTGTATTAGTCTAGAAGCATCATTCTCGATGTTTCTAATGACTTTGGGAACTTTACTTAAATTCGGGTAATCTTAGGTTTAAGTGTTACCCTCACAATCATGTGCTTGTACATTCGGATATTTTCTTA
Organism: Limonium bicolor; assembly: GCA_023374045.1. NCBI lineage: Eukaryota > Viridiplantae > Streptophyta > Magnoliopsida > Caryophyllales > Plumbaginaceae > Limonium > Limonium bicolor. The sequence goes on from CM041779.1 coordinate 290,705,252, forward strand.
TACCGGGTAAAATCCTCATATAGGAGGTCGACCATGTCTCAAGGGAGTTACATAGTCCCTTAGGTCTCTTTTACCTTTCTTATAAGTTTACATTATTGGACTAACTTCAATCCTCTCGATGGAGGTCATTTATCTCTCCACTCATATTTATTTCGTGGATTGTTTCAATGAGGTTCTCTAACCGTTATCGGGTATTTGCTCAACCCGTACACCTCCTCACATTTTAGGGAGTTCATATGTTGGTGTTATCGTTATACTTTAATCGATAGCTTGTGTGTGTTTGCATATTACCATTGGTTATGTGACTACCCGTTCAACGGGTTTCTAGTCAATCAGTACTCACTAAGAGTCGGTCTATGCACTAAGTTAGACCACACCGGCATACAAGTATGTTAGCTCATACAACATACAACAATGCACGCATAATCAAACAAGGGATTATTTTCATGCTTTAATCTTGATTAAGCCGGCACACAAACACACAAATCAGAGTAACTCGGTTAGCATACGGGGCATGAGAAAATCATACCTTTCACCGGGGTTTTTACTTTTACCGTGTCATCTCACCATGCTTGGTTCACACACGATCCACTGATAACATTCAAATGTTTTATTAACATCAAAGCATTACGGTATGTAAAACCAATACTCCCGTACTTAACCCCGTTTATCCCGTTATCTCGGTTTTACACTTGTTAATTTGAGTTCTCATTTCTCACTCTCTTCTAATACTTTCTTACACTTCTTAGGGCCTTTACATGTCATCAAACAAGGCCTTAACATCTTATAACATCATTAGCATTCAAACCCCCATCATTAGTAACCTTTAAAACACTCACGGGGCAATTCTGGGGGTGGTCCGGGACTTGGTCCTTACCCTAAGTCCCGGACCAATACTCATCACAACTCTCGGGTGGAATTTCAACACTGGTCCGGGACCTTGTCCCTATCCCAAGTCCCGGACCAAACACGGCTTGCACTCTCGGCCTAAATAAATGGGGTGGTCCGGGTCCTTGTCCATGGACTAGGTCCGGACCCTGCTAAAACCTGCAACATACATCATTTTTCAACCCCAATTCAATCCTTAATCCACCCTTAATCTTTCCATAAACTTTCCACAAGTTTTCCACATGTTTAATCACCTTAAAACATGCTCTAAAACTCTTCAAATCATGGGTTAAACCCTTACTCAAATTCTTGCCCAAAATCACAAATTTGCATTCTCCTTTTTCACTAATGCACACTTGTGCATTTTCTAACCTCTCTTGATACTTGCATTATTGCCCTCTCTTCATTTAACCATTCCAAAACTTCCAAGATAATGCACACCTCAAACCAAGTTCCATGACTCACTCTTAAAGCCTAAAATTCTCATTCCTTTTTCCTAAAGCTCCTTAGGCATTCACACAAGTTCTTGCTACAGATTTTAGCATCAATCTCCTCTCTTTAAACAAGTATTCCCATGGTGGTTTTCTAAGCCAAAACAACCACCATCAACACCTAGTTTCTCTAGGTCATTACTTACTCACAACCATACGCAATCCACTTAAATTTCTACACAAATTTCGCCATAACTTGGCTACATCTCTTAACATTACCCAAAACTCATTTCCTCACTTCATTCATCCTAAAACTAGCCAAACCACAAGGGTTCTATCAGCACACATACAATTCTATCAATACTCATTAATTCCTCCAAAGGTAACACAATACATACATCATTAAATGCAAAGCTCCTTGGCTCTTAAATCAAGCATTAATTCACAAGTGCATCAAGCATTACTACAACTCTTCCTCATCTCGACAAATCACATGTCATTATATGTTAGGGTTCATTAATTAATTTAACCCTTCCCAAAATACCAAAAGCATTAAGTTAGGCTCCAAGGTAAATTTATTTACCTTAACTTCACAAGCCTTTACTCTTTTCACTCCTCTTCTTCTCTTCTCTTTTCTCTTGCTTGAGAATCGGCCAAAGGCCAAGAAATTGCCCATCTCCCATTCAATACACAAGGCAAGAAATGAGTTTAAGTAGAAACACCTAACCTCATTAATTTAAAATGCTTAAAGCTCTAAAATTGGTGATTACCTTGAAACCCTAGGATGAGGTTATGATCAAGAATCAAAGGGGAAACTCCCAACCACCATTTGAAGACTTGGAGAATAGCTCAAACAAGGAAAAACCAAGGCATTACAACTTGCCAAAATCGGCCAACACAAGAGGGTGAACAAAAGATGCATTTTCTTTGGATATTTTTACCTTGGATGAAAGAGGAAGCTTCAAGCTCCAAGGTTATGTGCTTTTCTCCTCAAATGGGCAACACCCATGAAAATGAAACTCACCATTTTCGAGTTTTGAAAAGAGAGGATGATAGAGGGTGATGAGATGATCACAAATATGTGATTATTTTTGAGTTTGGAGCTTAAATCAAGCTTGGGCAAGAAGGAGAAGTGGTAGAAGCCATGGAGTGGAGCTCCATTATCTTTCCAGAACAGAGGGAAGGAGGGAGTACGATCGGAAAGGAAGGAGGAAGGTGGGGAAGAAAAGAAAAGTGAGGGAGGAGAGAGACTAATGTGAGTACTTATCCCTTTTTACTTTTACTCTTCTTTTTCTTTTCTTTCCTTTTCTTTCTTTCTTTATTTGTGTGTGAGAGGCTACTTAGCCAATTAAAATCGGCCCCCACCTGTAGGTATGAGCTGGAGCGTTTTTTCGATTTCTGACAGAAAACGCTCGTTATTTTACCCGGTTTGGCACTATTCACTAACCGGGCCCTTTTTCGGATTTTTCCTGTTTCTTTACTTTTAATGGTTATTAAGCTTCCATTAATACTTAATTATAGTTATTTAATCAACTATAATTTTCACGGGTCCGTTTGACCACTTAAAGTCACGTTTTCGGGTTTTCTCGAAAAACGTGCTTTAAAACTCCGTTAGCGTTTTAATCCATTATTTGGATCCGTTTTCTTCGGGAATCATTCCAGTATACTAATTAGGCCTAACTAAGCCTTAGGAATCCATCTCGGACCCTCTCGAGATCATATATCTCTTATACTCATTTAACGCGCATTTTAGCGTTTTTCGCTTTTCAAGCGTTTCTCTTTTCTTTTGGTTTATTCTTTTTACCAATACTCTTTAGGCACCATTAGGCCTTTTATAATCATATTAGAGTAATTTAATCGCCATTTTTAGATCCGGGGTATTAAATAGACGACACTTACCCATTGGTCGGGTAATACTTAAATTCCTCTTATTATAACCTGGGATTGGTGCTCATGATCCGCATACTCCACATAACAACTCATATCACATTTTAACGTACATACAACATAACTTGGAGAGGGTCACGTGAGGACACGTACCCCGAGATGTGAGTTAGTAGTCTCATTGGAGCCTAGAGAATCTTTTTATTCCCATGCTAAGCTCGTTATGCAATAACTTATTGTTCTACATAGAGAACATATATTTACCTAAGATGCATCAGATATAATATAGTTCCGAACACACCGTACATATTAACTTTACTGAGATGTGTCGGTCTCAATATAGTACCGAACACACCGTACATATCCCCCGAATCCGACGTGAGTCGGTAAATAGCCTTGGTTAAGCTTGAGGGTGATTGAAGATCAAAAAGGAAAACAACCAACAGAGAGAGAGTTAAAGAAATTGTATACATCAACTCCCAAACAACGCGCGACCGGAACGACCGGATTCCTCACCCCCCATAATATATACATATATATATAGTTAAGAGCTCTATTATGGAACCTATCACATCCACACACCAATTGGTGTTACAACCGGGTTAAACACACAAGGGAGGTAAGCATACTTACACGCACAAACAACACATAACTAACTCACGCATAGTCGTGGTTAGAACGTTCCCATGGTTTGGGTGGTTAAATCCGAATACCGATCTCATATGTGATCCTAATTTGGTTAGCTATAGTTTAACACTTTCGAGGTTAACGGTATCGGAACTAAACACGCCACTTAAATGAATTACTACAAACTCATTTCATGCTTATTCTTGCAAGGTGGCAAACACACAGAAAAACAAGTTGTCATACAAGCCAGTGTAATCCGGTAGAACACAGGTTGCAAGAAAACCATACCTGTCACCAAGGTCCACTCTATTATGTCCTCTTATGTTCCTCGAACAATTCTCCGAAACAACTGGACATTACAATTGATTTCATTTACACATGCAGGGTTGGGGTAATATGATTGTTTAACGTCTAATGCCCATAGTTAAACCCCGTTAACTAGTTAAATAGCTTCACATTTTAAACTTGTTTTACTTTCACATTTTTCTACAACTTTTCACCCACTTAATTGTCATTATATGTAACACCCCTCTCCATAATCACGATATAATCTCTCACGTAGCAATAAATAAAACGTCTCGCAGCGGAAAAAACAAATAACCATTACAAAACTCACTCGGTGTCACCGCCGTTACTCGCCCATGCGAGCAACGCAGCCAAACTACATCCAACTTCCAATACAAATAAACTGCTAACCGCAGTGATAACGAGAAACTCCTATACATCACACTAAGCCACCATAAACATCGACAAGTGAGCGTCTACCCAATCCTAAAAAAATACTTAACCTTACCATAAGACCATACACCATCTTCATTACAATACCACATCTCCAATTACCCTGTTCCTGCTCTTCAGCTCCGACAATGATCAACAACCTGCATGAGTGTAGTATCAGCGATAGACGCTGAGTATGCCGGGCTTGGACCCTAATGGTCACTTGTCATTTTAACCATCTTGTTATTAGATTGGTTACATGCTTTACCATTTTACAGATATATTCAATACTGTAATAAACATGCATAATAAATCCAACCATCCATCCAAATATCCATAAACATTCAACCATCCGTCCAAATACCCAAACATTCATTTAATATTCCATACAACATTTATATATCAAACGTATCGAGTAATAACAATGTAATGTACAATGTACATTCGCCGTAGCGTACAGTTTTCTTATTTAATTCACCTTAGCCTTGTAGGCTCCATCCAACCATCAACACACAATAAAAAACCACAAGTATAACCAATGAACAACAAAGCGAAATAACGAGATTAAAAACAAGTATCAAGTCTAGTCCATGTATTGTTCGCCACAGTATAAGTCTCAATTGTTTTAGTTGTTCAGTTATACCTAGTGACAATGTCTCGTTAAAACGACATGTCTCTAGTTACCCATATATTATGGCGGGTCACCCACGGCAGTAGCCACTCCAACGGTAGAGTCTCCGACCAGCGAGCCATTCTAGCTCACGGGAAATTTTCTTGGTACTTACGGACCCGTACGCGGACATCCTGGTATCGTTTTTGTGATCACAGCGCGCACCAAGAGCCACATCCTCTTGGCTTTACTTCCATTCCATTAATTAATTAATTATACCATCGCATCGCATTACCAAATTTTCTAACACAGCAGACTAAGGTCATTAGTCCAATCCGGAGTCTGTAAACTCAGGATCCAGTGTTAGATACGAGAGCGGCGTATAGAAAAGGCCAATGCTCCGTACAAAAGTCTCAGATAATATGTATGTGTTATTATCATAGTGCTACAACGTTTTACTTACGTTCCTTATATTTCATATAAGATAGCACCATAGCCGCTAGTTCGTTCTATATATACATAGGTTCATATATACGAACCAATACTGTTAACTCAACAACAGTAAATAGTAAGCAGCTATAAATATACAATTCATGCATATTAATTAACACATTCAGACAAACAATCTTATCACAGATCGCACAGAAGCCTGAACTGAGGAAGTCCTCAGAGACAACCAGAGACACATAACAACATACAAGTTATATCAACCAAATCCGAGCCCAAGGAGCAACCTTAGGACAACTCGGATCAAACCCCTTTACATACCGTTCACCCTGACTATATTACGGTGGAGTATGAATCAGCAAGATCCTACGCTCCGTGTAGTCCGTTAGCTCGTCAAGCGTCCTTGTCAGAAGTATACTCTAAACGGTAATAAAACTATAAGTCAGTCTCCATGACTAACTACATCCGGTATTTCCGAACAATAAGTAACCCCGACAGTTCACCCCCGTTTTCTACAATTGTTTGTTGCAGGTTTCTCTAAAACAGTCGGCTCTGTTACTTAAAACGCGTACGTCAAAACATTCAACTGTTAAGTTTAATTCCTTATATTTCTTTTAGTCTTATCCACATCTAGTTTAGGTACGTAACCCATAGTTGCATGTATGCATGCATTCTAGTATTATATTGCATTCTAAATTCATAGCTTAAAGATCGTAACTATATCTTTTTTTTTAATAGCCACCACCATTAAATCATATGGTTTTCAACCAAAATATATTTATCCACCTTATATACATTATTCTTGTGTATGTATATATTTTTACCACGTAGGTAATTCTCATGAGTTTAATAAACTCTTATATTTCATGTTACTTTTTATCATCTTTTATTAGATGATCATTCCCATTAGTTGTATCATATTGTACAACATATATTAAGATTATTATCCTAACATGAGTAACATTTTATGTTGTATAATTACAACTTCTAAGGTTTATTCAATAAATACCTTAGTTTATAAATCTCATTCACTTACAGTTTGTCACACCATTTAATGTGAATACCTTATTTGTATTAATTTCATTAAACCACCCTAATACCAAATAATTGTTATAATATTTTAACATTATAGACCTTAGTCTAAATTCATTTTCCAAACTCTATCAATTCGGTAAAGCCCTTGAATTCATTTAAATTCTATTTTGACCACATAACATTATGTAATGCTATTCCATATGCTAATATCATTTGACATGATATTCTTATTTCCTTTAATTAATAACCTATGGTTTTTATACCAAACTATTTATTATTGCCACATGGGCACCATAACAAAACCATATTCTTTTTCACAAACCATAGTTTCCTTTATTTACAAATCACCCATTAATTTATACCATGTTATATATTCCATTTAATATAACATTTCTAACTTATAAAAGAGTATAACCTATGGTTATTTTTTGTAAATTCCGAACAGCCCTTGTGCTATTCTATAATTGCCATTTGGCCCTATTTATAACACATAGTTCTTCCATATCATTAAAACCATATTTGATACACATATCTTAATAAATTCTCTTAATAGTTCTAAAAATCACCAAATTCCACCAAAGGGTTATAAATATCCTTATTAACCCATATACTTTTGATATTTACCATTCCACCATCTATTTTTCTCCAAAGTGTCATAATGACATATTAACTATATTTATACATATATAGTTTATTTTAATTCCAAAATCCACCAAATAAATTCCTAAAAATTCCTAATAGCCCATGGGTGTTTAAAATACCATTGTACACCCTTTATTTTTGGTAATAACATATTTACCACATATGTTATAAAAATATTACCATTAAATACATAACTTATTATAAAACCTTAAATAAGTTATCTAACTTATTTATTTGGTCAAAGCCTAGCATGTGGTCAAGGTTGACCACCTTAATATTTCCTTGACCACCAATTCCTTATATTTACGGTTTAGTACCCAAACTTTCTAGAAATTACCATTTAACCCCAAAACTTTATAAAATCTTATAAACTTTATTTTAACTCCTTTTTAACTCTAATTTTTCGGCCTTATTATTCTAAAGCCCCCAAATTTAATTTAATTACACTATAACCCCTTATTCATTTTGGTAATAATTATACCACCTAAACTTAAATAAAAGCTTGTAAATGCATAAATAAAATGGCCTAAAATACATGGCCTTATTACAAACATTGTCTTGCAAAATAAATTACACATAAATGTCCCAAAATACATATAAATTTTCGGCCTCACCATATATTCTTCATTTATTTACCAAACTTCCACATGATGTCTTAAATTTGACAATTATGCTTGTTTAATTAGTTATAAAATTTATTAAACCATTCCTTAAACATTTTAAGGTCAAACAAGACCTTATTTTACCCTTCACTCACGGAAATTTAATTAGGAGTAGTTTAAGAACACATTAACTTAGCAAAGTTAATGTTTAAGTGATTTATACCTTGATTTAGCTTAGGTAATCCTTGTTTGGTTCGGCCACCTTAAGTAGAAATTCTCCACAGCTTGTTTTACATGTTTTCAAACAGAAAACAAGGCCTAGTTAGTCTCCAAGCAAGATCTAACCATAAGAAGTAATTTAATGTAAGATTTAAGGCAAAAATTACCTTAAGAGTGCAAGGAGAGTTCAAGATGGTTTCGACCTGAATCAAACACACCACAAGGTGTTAGATCCACCATATTGACATAGGAAATATCTAGATCTCAACAAGCTACCTTGTTATTAGGTTTTACCTTGGAAAAAATGCCTTAAAAGAGGGTATTTCCTTTGGATCTCGGCCACCCTTGCTCCAAATGGCTAACCAACAGATTCTACATGAAAAGGAGAAGAAGATGAGGCTATGACCAAAGTTTCACAGCCGAACTTGAAGGGAATCAAAAGTTATGAGCTTAAAGCACATTTTTACCTTAAAGGGCCAAGACTTGAACTTTCCTCCTTAGATCTGGTTATGTACGCAACCAACACTTCCTCTAACCTCAAAATCACTCTACATAGATGTATAGAAAAGGTTGGAGTGTAGATCAATCGAAAAAGGAAAGAAAGATGAAGAAAATGGGCATTTTTATGCCTTAAGAGCTTACCTAGAGCTTGAAACCTCATCAATGGTGCTTGGACACTTACCCACGGTTGTAGGGGAGCCAAAGAGAGCTCTTGGACAGAGCAAACTCGGCTGGAAAGAAAGAATGAGGGAAATGAGCTAATATTGTCTTAAAGTCACTTTTTTGAATATTTTAGGTTATTATTGTTTTGGTGACTCATCAATGTTTGATTGATGCTGATAATTGAAGGGAATTCGGTGGAGACAAGGCAAGGAGGCAGCCGTGATTGATTGGCAAGGGTAGGGCATGATTGAGCCAATTTTGAATGAAAATGAGTTAAATAATGTTACTTTAATTCCATTATTGTAAGGTGACTAAGCACCTTTGTCTTGTACCAGCTGGAGCCACGAAATGCAAGGAAAAGAGGAGCAATTGGAGGCTCCAAATCAGCTGGCTCACATGGGAAGGTAAGTGGAGCCCACCTTTTTTGTTTTATAAGGTAAAGTATGTCTTTTTTTGTTATTTATGCTAAAGTAAAGGACTATATTTAATTGTCACATGGTACTTGTCTCTTGGTCTGTTAAGAGACTTATTTATCTGATTTTATGTAGTCCATTTCGTGGTCAATGGTCAACATTGACCAACTTAGTCAATGTTGACCCAAATGGGCCCCACATTAGGGTTTTTAATATTTTAATATTAATTTTGTAAAAATTCGTAAATTTCTGGAATTAAATTCCTAATATCATATAATATGATATTTTATTATATTTAAAGGTATTTATAACCTTTTAGCTCATTTAAAACCAATTTAAAAGACAATTTCACAAAAACGTGCTTTAAGGAGTTTTAGCGCACATTTTGTGTTGCCTGGTGTTTCTGAGCTTGGTTTTCTTTGACAACGGTCTTGTTGTGTACCTTACATGATATTTGATCATGTAACTCAATTTTATATCATTTAAAGGTCATTAGGCCTTTAAGGTTTCTTAGAGTACATCTTTGCCCTTTTTGACCTTGAATCATGAAGTGCTTGTTCTTTGTGTTGGAGTGTTGTCCAACGTTATAATATGTTTAATATTATGTTAATAAACTTAGGACAAATTTTTAGGTCCTAAGAAGTTCATTTGGGTATTTATTTACCCTTAACAGTCAAAGGGTGCAACATCTTGTTTTGTTGACCACTGTTGTTCTCAGTTGACTTTTAAGGCATGTTTAGGCCTTAATTAATGTGGTTAAATATTTAATCCATGTTTTATTAATTTGGGGTATTTCAGTCTACCCCCCTTAAAAAGACTTCGTCCCGAAGTCTCTTAATCAAATAGGTAAGTATATATAAATGTATAACTACCCATTGTTCCCATAATGTATCTATGTGATATATCATTTACACACATCGTGTTGTGCTTATACAGCACATAGCCATCACGTTGTGGCGTTAGTTCAATCATATATGGATAAGTGATCCATCAGCACCATCATTTCCTATCAGTTCTACCAACCCTGACAACCTCCCTAAGGTTTCTATAACATTCCATTGTTCCACATTCCATCTAATGATTCATTTCGTATCTAGGCGATATCATATGTAATCATTCTATAAAGCAATATGAATACATATCACAGATAGCAAAGAAAAGTGTATACACATGGTGTAGACACAACATTCATACAGGTATCTCGTAAGATACATCACAAGTGTACATCACACACAAACACACCAAACAACACACCCCCGCGTACCAACCATAACCACAAAATCAATTCACTGTATGCCATGCATACTAAATAATTCACATACTAACCCAAACAAACCTCGTAGCCCATGCCCCGCACACCACCAATTCTTTGTATGCAATGCATACTAATCAAACAAAATTTAGTGCACCCATGTGCACAGCCAAGAGGCTCTACCCCCCTTAAAAGGGTTACGCCCCCGTACCCCACAAGTATACACTGCCGCTCCACAAGGAGCGCTGGATACTTGGCTCTCGAAGAGTTCACCAACTCGTGGATTATCCTCATATCAGAGAGACGGGTATGACTCTAGCCCTTCAGGGCTCCACAATACATAAAGGATGTGGCACTGATCTATTTGTGCTCTCTCCCAAGTTCATTCTAATGGGCCCACTCGCTCCGTATGAGGTGCAGACCCATGAACATAGGCTCAGTTTGCCTCTTTTTTTTTTTTACTGCTGTGAATCCACTGGTTTGGATCACTAGCATATACGTGTGTCTTCTCTCACTGACATTCAGTTGAGATATAATATGACATTGGCCATTGTTAGTACGTAGTGCTCTTTGCACTTGTCTTTGTAATACTAAGACGTACCAGCCCATATGTCTACAAAGATGGTGTTTGTCATCCATGTCTCCTGGTGATTTGTTCCGGAGTAACACACTGTTATAGTTCTTTTTTTTTACACACTCTTGTTGATATCCCTTTATCTTTCTGTGTTCTCACTAGATTAATAACTGCACGAGTGCAATACCAAAACACTCAGTCATACAGAGTGCAGAGGCGTAAACGCTCAACAACTAATATCTCATGAGTCAAACAGATAAGATGTGTGAATTATCCTGTGAGTGGTACATTCCAAATCCATTGTTCTTTGCTTAAGGTATCTGCTATCATATAGCTTTATCTTTTCTCCTTGCGTGGTCACGCGTTTATGTCCATATCACCTGGTAGATTTCCTCTGGATTGCAAGCATTTGCTTGATCCTTATGAGGGTTCTACATATTATTCGTCCATAATGGGTTTTCCTGTTTTTTTTTGGGTTCCTATCCTTGAACTGTTTCCTTGTCTTTCCTGTATACTGTCCACTGTTTTCTGTTGAAGGTTCTTTTTTTTTTCTAGCCCGTTGGTTTAACTGCGGCTCTTCTCGTCCATCTTCGAGGTAATCCGTCTTACTGTCCGTAGAATGGAGTTGACTACTTCTCGTGTTCCTAACACTACCTGTCTACTTGCATGGGTATCGTACTGATACATTACTTACCCGACTAACTTATAAATAAGTCTGTCAGGCCCACATGCTCCTAACGGAGTGCGGTCGTCCCATGACTCGTTTAGTAAACTGGTAATGTCTGTCACACGGTTGTTGTGAAGTATTCTGTTGTCAATCTCCCTCTGATGGATATCCTTTTTTTTCTGTTATTCCTCTTTTTTTTGTCTTCTTTTTGCTTCTGCTTCTTTTTTTTTGTCTAATAGTTCGTGTTATCGGTTATCCTGTAATAAGTGTTATTGCCTTTGTGGCATCCGTGGTAATTCGTATCATAGACTGGTTATCTTCAACTCGGTGTAAATAAAATCCGTGCTATATTAGCAAACTTGTTTCTCCTCCTTTTTTTTATCTCATTGAGTACAACACCTTTCCCCTTTTTTTTTCCCCTGTTGTTGTTTTTTTTTTATCATATCTCATCCATAGTTCATATTCGTCCCCCCATCCATGTAATTGGATGTATTGCAGATTGCATAATAGCTTGAGCAACTTGGCTCTTCACTTCCCAACCATCCTCACTGACGGTGGTGCATCTACAAAGGGTATGCTTGTCCATGAGGACTAAACTTTATCACTGGTAGTGATTAGCATTCAATGCCGGTATAACTGTGGTATTTGGATAATAGCCCTGTCTGAAACTTCCTCGGACGTTTAAACTGGTGTGTTTTACGGTCATAGTGGCTGTTTAATTTTCCAGTTGCAATGGTTGGACTAACGGTCCTTCCAAAAGGTTGCATAGGTTCTAATCTCAAGGTTTGTAAGAAAAGTTTGAAAAACAGTTTTTTTTTTTAAAATAGTAGTTGTTGCAGTTGCATTTGCAGTAGCTGTTACTGTTGCTGTTGCTGTCGCGCACTTGCTGTAGCAAGTGCGCAAGGCAGATGGAAATTTCAGTGGTTTTCTTGTCATAGCGCTTGCAATAGCAAGTGCGCCATGCAGGTGGAAATTCTGGTTCAGTAATTCCCGGTCTCATTGACTCTTCGTCATTGAGTATAGGCTACATGATAATGTAAGCATTAACATCATGTTCATATATATATTTAATTCGTCCAGGTTTCAAAGTTACTCGCATCAAGTTCCCAATCTAGTCTCTAAAGTCATACACAGAAAGGCGAGTGGTCAATGACTCACTCCCACATACTTATAAATAGTTCCTTCTAACATCCAAAGCAAGTACACAACATAGTAAGTTAACAAAGTCTTCCACCAGCGGTCTCATGGAGTTTAGGGTTTTCATGCCCTATCTACTCCCTTGTCTTTATAGGCTCCAGCATCAGTGGATGTCTGGCCATCCTGACCGCCTCGTGGTACTCCCCAGATCCTCCAGTTGAGGTCTTCTGAGTATTCTTTGGTGGCCTGTAATACGGCTCTCTGGGTTCATCCAGCATTCAAATTCCCTATGGTCTTCTTTGTGGAAGCACCGACAGACAACTTTGCGGCCTTCGCAATCGACCCCAGGATGGTCTTCCACAACGCTTACAGTAAAATGGCGCTGGGGCTGTCTGGTACCTAATGGTAGTAATTAAGTTTAAGTTAAAATCTGCGGTATGAAAGTTAGGTTACATTTTAATTTAAGAGGTGGGTGGTCCACCCTTAGGAGGTGCGGATCTCAGAGGCTTGCATCTATAGGGGGCCGTCAACCGAAGGACAGCTCTTTCCCTTTCTTTCCCTGGTGACCTTGTTGCCCTTTCTTTTGGAAAAACTTCCTGTTTAAATGTTTCGGGTCAGTATTTAAGATATTTAGTATGGTAAAATTGGTGGGATAAGTCCTTACTTTCCCTTCTTTTGGCTTCGCCTGAGATCTCCTCCACCCTCAGACTCTCCTCAGGGTTCTTCCTTTTTTTGCCCCTAGAGTCTCTTCCCGAGTCTGGAGCATTAGCTCCGTCCTCGAGGCAGCTCATAACACTCCTGGAATCTCCTTGGTAAGTTCTCACTAAGTAATTGGTATGTAAGTAAAGAATTTTATGGCTTTCATGTTAGCACCTGGATGGTAGTGTAGAGGGTAGCACCCATCGCTATCTGAATGCGAATAATAGTCCTCCCCGGAACTTCTCGACCTTCACGGTCTCTGAGTAATCCACACCGGGAATGAAGTCCAGCTGACCAATGAATCGAGTGTAATACTCATCCACGGTCAGACCTCCTTGGGTCAGTGTTCGGACTCCTGGCGCTTCTTCTGTTTGAGGTGCGCCGGATAGTATTTCCTCTCAGTAATTCTACAAAGGCAGCCCACGAAAAGTCGGGCGTAGCCAGGTGCGGGTCCTTGACCAACCTCCACCAAGTGCTGGCTGCATCCTTCAGATGGAAAGCAGCAATGGCGACCTTCTTGTCGTCAGGTACTTGTAAAGCTTCATAGGCCTTCTCATGTTCAACAATGTAACGCTCCAAAGCTACGGGATCTGGTTCCCCTGAATATGTAGGTGGTCGGGTCTCGTTAGCTGACTTCAGTCAGTTCGTTTCCCTGGGCTGTGGCGGGTGGGCTGGTGCTCCTCCTATTTGAGTACCCAGCTGTGCAAGAACGGCTGCAACCGTCTCAGCAACTCCTGGAATGCCGGGGTCACCGCCTCCACCTCTTCCAGTACCACGCCCCTAGTTCCACCAGACATCTGTAGTACAGTATGTCACATAAATACTCGGTAAATTACCGTACACAACCAATAGATATTGTTGCCTTAAAGGCTAACCTGTCACGCAATTTGCGTTCTAGACACAATATCTTTAGACGAATCGTCTCGTACTCCCAAATGTTTCCCAAGTCCTAAGCTCACTGTCTTAACCTACTTTCTCGTCATCAGAGCGGTACTCCGCTCTGATACCACTTTTGTAACACCCCTCTCCATAATCACGATATAATCTCTCACGTAGCAATAAATAAAACGTCTCGCAGCGGAAAAACAAATAACCATTACAAAACTCACTCGGGTGTCACCGGCCGTTACTCGCCCATGCGAGCAACGCAGCCAAACTACATCCAACTTCCAATACAAATAAACTGCTAACCGCAGTGATAACGAGAAACTCCTATACATCACACTAAGTCCATCAACCATAAACATCGACAAGTGAGCGTCTACCCAATCCTAAAAAAATACTTAACCTTACCATAAGACCATACACCATCTTCATTACAATACCACATCTCCAATTACCCTGTTCCTGCTCTTCAGCTCCGACAATGATCAACAACCTGCATGAGTGTAGTATCAGCGATAGACGCTGAGTATGCCGGGCTTGGACCCTAATGGTCACTTGTCATTTTAACCATCTTGTTATTAGATTGGTTACATGCTTTACCATTTTACAGATATATTCAATACTGTAATAAACATGCATAATAAATCCAACCATCCATCCAAATATCCATAAACATTCAACCATCCGTCCAAATACCCAAACATTCATTTAATATTCCATACAACATTTATATATCGAACGTATCGAGTAATAACAATGTAATGTACAATGTACATTCGCCGTAGCGTACAGTTTTCTTATTTAATTCACCTTAGCCTTGTAGGCTCCATCCAACCATCAACACACAATAAAATAACCACAAGTATAACCAATGAACAACAAAGCGAAATAACGAGATTAATAAACAAGTATCAAGTCTCGTCCATAGTATTGTTCGCCACTGTATAAGTCTCAATTGTTTTAGTTGTTCAGTTATACCTAGTGACAATGTCTCGTTAAAACGACATGTCTCTAGTTACCCATATATTATGGCGGGTCACCCACGGCAGTAGCCACTCCAACGGTAGAGTCTCCGACCAACGAGCCATTCTAGCTCACGGGAAATTTTCTTGATACTTACGGACCCGTACGCGGACATCCTGGTATCGTTTTTGTGATCACAGCGCGCACCAAGAGCCACATCCTCTTGGCTTTACTTCCATTCCATTAATTAATTAATTATACCATCGCATCGCATTACCAAATTTTCTAACACAGCAGACTAAGGTCATTAGTCCAATCCGGAGTCTGTAAACTCGGGATCCAGTGTTAGATACGAGAGCGGCGTATAGAAAAGGCCAATGCTCCGTACAAAAGTCTCAGATAATATGTATGTGTTATTATCATAGTGCTACAACGTTTTACTTACGTTCCTTATATTTCATATAAGATAGCACCATAGCCGCTAGTTCGTTTTATATATACATAGGTTCATATATACGAACCAATACTGTTAACTCAACAACAGTAAATAATAAGCAGCTATAAATATACAATTCATGCATATTAATTAACACATTCAGACAAACAATCTTATCACAGATCGCACAGAAGCCTGAACTGAGGAAGTCCTCAGAGACAACCAGAGACACATAACAACATACAAGTTATATCAACCAAATCCGAGCCCAAGGAGCAACCTTAGGTCAACTCGGCAAACCCCTTTACATACCGTTCACCCTGACTGTATTACGGTGGAGTATGAATCAGCAAGATCCTACGCTCCGTGTAGTCCGTTAGCTCGTCAAGCGTCCTTGTCAGAAGTATACTCTAAACGGTAATAAAAACTATAAGTCAGTCTCCATGACTAACTACATCCGGTATTTCCGAATTATAAGTAACCCCGACAGTTCACCCCTGTTTTCTACAGTTTTGTTACGGGTTTCTCTAAAACAGTCGGCTTTGTTACTTAAAACGCGTACGTCAAAACTATTTCAACTGTTAAGTTTAATTCCTTATATTCCTTTTAATCTTATCCACATCTAGTTTAGGTACGTAACCTGTAGTTGCATGTATGCATGCGTTCTTATATTATATTGCATTCTAAAATTCATAACTTATAGTTCGTAATTATATTTATTTTTTTTAAAATTACCACCACCATTAAATCATATGGTTTTCAACCAAAATATATATCCACATTATATACATTATTCTCGTGTATGTATATATATTTTTACCACGTAGGTAATTCTCATGAGTTTCATAGACTCTTATATTTTATGTTACACTTTATCATCTTTTATTAGATGATTATTCCCATTAGTTGTATTATATTATACAACTTATATTAAGATTATTATCCTAACATGTAACATTTTATGTTGTATAATTACAACTCCTAAGGTTTATTCCATAAACACCTTAGCTTATAAATCCCATTTATTTATAGTTTGTCACATTATTTTATGTGAGTACCCTTCCTTATACTAATTCCATTAAACCACCTTAATACCATATAATTGTCATAACATTTATGACATTATAGACCTTAGTCTAAATTCATTTTCCAACTCTATCAATTCGTAAGCCCTTGAATTCATTTAAATTCTTTTGACCACATAACATTATGTAATGTTATTCCAATGCTAATATCATTTGACATGATATTCTTATTTCCTTTAATAATAACCTATGGTTTTTATAACAAACTATTTATTATTGCCTCATGGGCACCATAACAAACCATATTCTTTTTCCAACCATAGTTTCCTTTATTTACAAATCACCCATTTAATTTTACCATGTTATATATTCCATTCAATATAACATTTCTAACTTATAAAAGAGTATAACCTATGGTTATTTTTTGTAAATTCCGAACAGCCCTTGTGCTATTCTATAATTGCCATTTGGCCCTATTTATAACATATATTTCTTCTATATCATTAAAACCATATTTTAACACATATCTTAATAAATTCTCTTAATAGTTCTAAAAATCACCAAATCCACCAAAGGGTTATAAATATCCTTATTAACCCATATACTTTTGATATTTACCATTCCACCATCTATTTTTCTCCAAAGTGTCATAATGACATATTAACTATATATTATACTATATAGTTTTTTATTTAAATTCCAAAATCCCCCAATAAATTCCTAAAAATTCCTAATAGCCCATGGGTGTTTAAAATACCATTGTACACCCTTTATTTTTGGTAATAACATATTTACCACATATGTTATAAAAATATTACCATTAAATACATAACTTATTATAAAACCTTAAATAAGTTTCTAACTTATTTATTTGGTCAAAACCTAGCATATGGTCAAGGTTGACCACCTTAATATTTCCTTGACCACCAATTCCTTATAATTACGGTTTAGTACCCAACTTTCTAGAAATTACCATTTAACCCCAAAACTTTATAAAATCTTATAAACTTTATTTTAACTCCTTTTTAACTCTAATTTTCGGCCTTATTATTCTAAAGCCCCCAAATTTAATTTAATTACACTATAACCCCTTATTCATTTTGGAATAATTATATACCACCTAAACTTAAATAAAGCTTGTAAATGCATAATAAAATGGCCTAAAATACATGGCCTTATTACAAACATTGTCTTGCAAAATAAATTACACATAAATGTCCCAAAATACATATAAATTTCGGCCTCACCACATATTCCTCATTTATTTACCAAACTTCCACATAATGTCTTAAATTTGACAATTATGCTTGTTTAATTAGTTATAAAATTTATTAAACCATTCCTTAAACATTTTAAGGTCAAACAAGACCTTATTTTAACCCTTCACTCACGGAAATTTAATTAGGAGTAGTTTAAGAACACATTAACTTAGCAAAGTTAATGTTTAAGTGATTTATACCTTGATTTAGCTTAGGTAATCCTTGTTTGGTTTCGGCCACCTTAAGTAGAAATTCTCCACAGCTTGTTTTACATGTTTTCAAACAGAAACAAGGCCTATTTAGTCTCCAAGCAAGATCTAACCATAAGAAGTAATTTAATGTAAGATTTAAGGCAAAAATCACCTTAAGAGTGCAAGGAGAGTTCAAGATGGTTTCGACCTGAATCAAACATACCACAAGGTGTTAGATCCACCATATTGACATAGGAAATATCTAGATCTCAACAGCTACCTTGTTATTAGGTTTTACCTTGGAAAAATGCCTTAAAAGAGGGTATTTCCTTTGGATCTCGGCCACCCTTGCTCCAAATGGCTAACCAACAGATTCTACATGAAAAGAGAAGAAGATGAGGCTATGACCAAAGTTTCACAGCCGAACTTGAAGGAATCAAAAGTTATAAGCTTAAAGCACATTTTTACCTTAAAGGGCCAAGACTTGAACTTTCCTCCTTAGATCTGGTTATGTACGAAACCAACACTTCCTCTAACCTCCAAATCACTCTACATAGATGTATAGAAAAGGTTGGAGTGTAGATCAATCGAAAAAGGAAAGAAAGATGAAGAAAATGGGCATTTTTATGCCTTAAGAGCTTACCTAGAGCTTGAAACCTCATCAATGGTGCTTGGACACTTACCCACGGTTGGAGGGAGCCAAAGAGAGCTCGGTACAGAGCAAACTCGGCTGGAAAGAAAAGAGGGGAAATGAGCTAATTTTTCTTAAAGTCACTTTTTTGAATATTTTAGGTATTATTGTTTTGATGACTCATCAATGTTGATTGGAGCTGATATTGAAGGGAATTCGGTGGAGACAAGGCAAGGAGGCAGCCGTGATTGATTGCAAGGTAGGGCATGATTGGATTCCAATTTTGAATGAAAATGAGTTAAATATGTTACTTTAATTCCTTATTGTAAGTGTAAGTCCCTTTGTCTTGTACCCAGCTGGAGCCACGAAATGCAAGGGAAAAGAGGAGCAATTGGAGGCTCCAATCAGCTGGCTCACATGGGAAAGGTAAGTGGAGCCCACCTTTTTTGTTTTATAAGGTAAAGTATGTTTTTTTTGTTATTTTATGCTAAAGTAAAGGACTATATTTTAATTGTCACATGTACTTGTCTCTTGGTCTGTTAAGAGACTTATTTATCTGATTTTATGTAGTCCATTTCGTGGTCAATGGTCAACATTGACCAACTTAGTCAATGTTGACCCAAATGGGCCCCACATTAGGGTTTTATTAATATTTTAATATTAATTTTGTAAAAATTCGTAAATTTCTGGAATTAAATTCCTAATATCATATAATATGATATTTTATTATATTTAAAGGTATTTATAACCTTTTAGCTCATTAAAACCAATTTAAAAGACAATTTCACAAAAACGTCTTTAAAGGAGTTTTTAGCGCACATTTTGTGTGCCTGGTGTTTCTGAGCTTGGTTTTTCTTTGAAAACGGTCTTGTTGTGTACCATACATGATATTTGATCATGTAACTCATTTTTTATCATTTAAAGGTCATTAGACCTTTAAGGTTTCTTAGAGTACATCTTTGCCCTTTTTGACCTTGAAATCATGAAAGTGCTTGTTCTTTGTGTTGGAGTGTTTCCCCGGTATAATATGTTTAATATTATGTTAATAAACTTAGGACAAATTTTTAGGTCCTAAGAAGTTCATTTGGTATTTATTTACCCTTACAGTCAAAGGGTGCAACATCTTTTTTGTGTTGACCACTGTTGTTCTCAGTTGACTTTTAAGGCATGTTTAGGCCTTAATTAATGTGATTAAATATTTAATCCATGTTTTATTAATTTGGGGTATTTCATTATAACTCGCCTAACTGTCTTAAACAACCTTATACATCTTACTTATCAATCCCCCATCATTCATATCATTTTCTAACCTTAGATAGCATTTTTTAGAGTGGTCCGCGACTTGGTCCTTATCTTAGGTCCCGGACCAACACTTATACTAACTCTCGGTTGATTTTTGGGTGGTCCGGGACTTTGTGCTGACCCAAGTCCCGGACCAATGTGTCTATGCACTCTCGGCCCTATTTTTGTATATGGTCCGGGACTTTACCACCCTGGAACCAAGTCCCGGACCAAGCTCCAGATTTGCATATTTAGCATTTTCAAGCCTTGTTCTACTTGTTCTCTTCACCCATTGTTTACCCAACTTCACACATACTTAGGCAATTTCTACTAACCAAGATAACACTTTGAACCTCCTTAAAATCAGTTCCTACTTGTTACTCAATCCTTACAACATCTCTTAACACTTGTAATATTTTTCTTTAGGTTTTCTAATGGTAGTTTCATGCCTATAACTCTAACTAACCAAATGTTACCTACCACCATTACCACTACTCCAAGGCATTATTTCTCACATACACCTCCCATACACAACTCCTTCTATTTTTCCACTAGTTCACTCTTAAGCCTTCACAAGCATTATACCTCTTTTTATTAACCAATTTTGCACAAATCTTACACTTCACATACATAACTTGGTGTGTCTAAAACACCATTTGATCTCTAAATCCCCCAATCATTTCTAGGCATCCTAGCACTCAATAACACCTTAACTTATTCCTTTCCATCAACTAACTCTAATGGTTCCTAGTATATCCTAGGTCACAATACTTCACCAAAGCACTTAAAACTCTTGTTTTCCCCAACTAATGTTTGCCATAGCTTCCCTAACACTCTCTTCTCACCAACACTTAGTTTTTCACCTTTAGACAATCAAAAAGACATCAAAACCCACCATGAACGTTATTTACACACAAACTACACTTGAACTACACTATATCACAATAATATGCATAAACTTAAATGCTTGGCACTTAGGCCCTTAATGACATGGCTCTTAGGCCCTTAAATTGTATTAAGGGAATTTTCATGAGATGCCCCTGAGGTTTGACCGAATTCACACCAAATACCCCTACCTTTTCAGAATTACTATGAGATACCCCTGAGATTTAGTTTTTAATACGAGATACCCTTCCGTCTATTTTCTCAGTAAACGTCTGTTAACTTTTTCCACGTTTCCCATTTTACCCTTAATCCAATTTTTTCATGAGATACCCCCACATATTTGTAACGACTACTTTCACCAGATACCCTTGCATGTTTCAAATGGCTAGTTTCACCAGATACCCCTGTAACGGTACTTTCACCAAATACCCATGTAACGGGTACTTTCACCAGATACCCCTGTAACGTGTATTTTCACCATACACCCCTGCAACATAAAACAGCTAGTTTTGGCCTATAAAATCAGAAAAAACATAACATTTTGACATTATAGTTTTCATAATGTGACAATGTCTTCCTCACATCAAGTTACTACTCGGTCACTACTGTTGCTGAAGGTACAAGATGCAATTGTGGAAGAGAAGCTGAAGTCCTGTTTCCAGAAAAAACACTTCATCCGGAAGAATGTACTACAAATGCTTACATTATAATAGACGGATAGATTGGGCAAACCACAACTAATCAACAGATTCCAATGGCACAACAACATTATATCCCCAACCAACACAGAGCTTAGAAGCAGTGCAACATGAGCTGATGAAGATCAAGGAGGAAGTGAAGGACTTGAAGATGCAAAGTTCAATGGGGGTGAGGGTAGGAGTATTTATATGCATATTCTATGTATTGTTGCTGCTGAAAATGTAACCAAATGTTAGAAATGTAAAAAAAATCAGAAGTATATAAAGCTTATACTTTGAGCTTGATTATTTCACAAATTGCAGCAGCTTACACATTAAGCTAGTGCATTTACATAGTTCCAGCAACTAATATTTCAGCTTATAAATACTCCTACCCCCCCCCCCCCCATTGAACTTTGCATCTTCAAGTCCTTCACTTCCTCCTTGATCTTCATCAGCTCATGTTGCACTGCTTCTAAGCCTCTGTTGGTTGGGGATATAATGTTGTTGTGCCATTTGGTTACATTTTCAGCAGCAACAAAACATTTCTAACATTTGGTTACATTTTCAGCAGCAACAATACATAGAATATGCATAATAATACTCTACCCTCATCACCCCCCATTGAACTTTGCATCTTCAAGTCCTTCACTTCCTCCTTGATCTTCATCAGCTCATGTTGCACTGCTTCTAAGCTCTGTTGGTTGGGGATATAATGTTGTTGTGCCATTGGAATCTGTTGATTAGTTGTGTGTTTTGCCCAATCTATCCGTCTATTGCAATGTAAGCATTTGTAGTACATTCTTCCAAATGAAGTGTTTTTTTCTTGAAACAAGGACTTCAGCTTCTCTTTCACAATTGCATCTTCTACCTTCAGCAACAGTAGTGACCGAGTAACTTGATTGTGAGGAAGACATTGTCACATTATGAAAACTATAATGTCAAAATGTTATGCTTTTTCTGATTTTATAGGCCAAAACTAGTTGTTTTATGTTGCAGGGGTGTATGGTGAAAATACCCGTTACAGGGGTATCTGGTGAAAGTACCCGTTTCAGGGGTATCTGGTGAAACTAGCCATTTGAAACATGCAAGGGTATCTGGTGAAAGTAGTCATTACAAATATGTGGGGGTATCTCATGAAAAATTGGATTAAGGGTAAAATGGGAAGAAATTGAAAAAGTTAACGGACGTTTACTGAGAAAATAGATGGAAGGGTATCTGGTATTAAAAAATAAATCTCAGGGGTATCTCATAGTAATTCTGAAAAGGTAGGGGTATTTGGTGAAATTCGATCAAACCTCAGGGGCATCTCATGAAAATTCCCTTGTATTAATCTTAAACACTGAATTTCCCACATAATAATTGCCTTTAACCTACAAATACACACAACAAGGCTCCCATTGCAATAGAAGTATTCTTGTAATTCACCTTGTGATTGTTTTACTAGCTCAACTTGCCATTTACTCCTTAGTCACAAGTTCTCAAATATGATTATGTTCTTTCTCCTAGGTTTTATAGCCCTTACTTAGTGTAAACTCTAAGCTACACTTAGTACATATCTAAATCCATCCCTTAAAACAATAAACTTCCTTAAGGTAAGTCATTTACCTTGTTTTTCCCAGCTTTTCCTCACACTCCTCTCCTTGGATTTTCTTGCTTGCTTTTTGGCAACCAACTTTAATTCCTTTGTCAATGTTCTAAGCAATATACAATTACTCCAATGAGTACCAAGGGATGCACCAAAACTTAAGGAATCATTCCTAGGTTAAAAAGAGTGCTTTAAGGTATTAAAATGGATAATTACCTTTAAAGTCTTAGGATAGACTTGGGTATGAATCAAGGATGACCTCCACTAGTCTTTGGAGATTAAAACAAGCTAGTTCAAGGAGTAAAAACAAGACTCCATGATAAGACAATTTTCAGTAATGCACAAAAGTGAAGGAAACTTAGTTTTTCTTTTACTTTTCTTTCCTTGAGTGAGAGAAGAAGCAAAGGAGCTCTTCAAAGTGAATTTTTCCCATTAAATTGAGTTTCTCCATGGAATCAAACTTGAGCTTTTGGAATTTTGAAAAGAGAGGAGGAAAGGCCTTGACTCAACTAAGACAATATGTGCTTAGTTTTTGATTTGGAGCAATATTGAACATTTGGTGAGCAAATGAAGTTGGAGAAGAGAGGTGTTGTAGCATGAACAGTTTTGGTTGGGAGAATGGAGGAAGATGACGGTGGGAACAAGAGAGAATGAAGGAAAAGTGAGGAGAGAGGTAAAGTTTGAAGATATTTATGTCATAAAGCAAATATTAACTTTACTTTATTTCCTCTTACTTTCTTTAGTTGGCTGGCTTGGTATGTTGAGTCACCACCTCTAAAAACCGCCCCCCTCCTTTTGATAACAAATATAAGGGCCTTGCTTGACCATTTAGCTAATTAAAGTTGACTAAAGCCTTAATTGAGCACTATTTGGGCACTATTCACAATTAGTGCATATATTTGTGAAATTTTTGGTTTCCCATCGATTTAGACTTCCTAATGTGATACTAAGTAGTACACATGTTGATTAAAGAGTAATGATGGACATTTAGCCACTCAAAACTCATTTCCAAGACAATTTTTCAAAAATGTGCTTTAAGGCTCCTTAAAGCACATTTTGTGTTTTAACTTGTTTTCAAGCTTAGTTTTCTTTAGTAATTGATTTAACATGTTAATTAGCATGTTAATAAGGTCTAGGAATGACCTTTAGGTCTTATACAAGGTTACACCAAGTCTATGGCAAGTATTTGCTTAAATTGACTTTATGGTGATTTCTTGTGTTTTGTTTGGTTGAAATTGTCTACCAATGTTTCTTAAGGACTTAATTAGCCTTATCAAATCATAATTTCATATTATTAAGTCTTGGTAGGCTCATTGTGTCCTAACCAAGTTCATTCCAAGCTTAGAGCATGTTTTTGCTCAAATTGTCTTTATGGTACTTTATTGTTTTTACTATGGTTTAAATTGTTCACTAATGTTTCTAAGGCACTTTTTAGAATTAATATATCATAGTTTAATATTTAAAAAACATATCAAGGTTTGGGGTATTTCAAGACTGATTTAGAGAATCAGAAATAATATTACCTTGAAGAATCTGAAGAACTGTCTCTGTCACTTGAGTACCAACCAGGTTCCAATAGGTTTTGAAGAAACAACCATTAAACCCGTCTGGACCTGGTGATTTATCAGCATTATTCTCTTTCATAGCTTTGACTATCTCTTCAGCTCTATACGGTTGCTTCAGACAGACAACTTTCTCTGTACTAAGTTTGTTTCTCACTGCATCCGTGAAGATATGGTCTATCTTCGGAGAGGTAGTTTGAGACATCTTCTGGAAATGGCTCCTAGATATACTCTCAATCTTCTTCCAAGTATAGCAAAGCTCATCCTTCTGATTATTGAGACCAAAAATATAGTTACTTCTCCTTCTACCATTTGCTCTAGAGTGGAAGTAATTGGTATTCCTGTCCCCATCTTTAATTCAATGGTCACTCGACCTCTACTTCCATCACAATTCCTCTTTGAATGCTAGGAGCTGTATTTCCATCAAGACCCTTTTTTTGTTATTGGCAATACCCAGAGTATGATGTGCTAAGTTAAGAGCTTCAAGTTCCTCCTTCTTTTTTCTAATTTTCCACTTTAATTTCCCAAAGGACCACCCTTTCCACCGAGACAAAGATTTCTGGATTTTAGCTATTTTATGATCAAAATCGCTGTTATTAGGACCCCAAATATCAGACACTATGCTATGGCACTTCTGGTCTTGGATCCAACTGTTCTCAAATCTACAACACCTTCTTGGTTTTTCCTGTTCACCAAAGAATCTGATGAATAAGGGGTTATGGTCTGAGTTCTCTTTTCTCAAATGTTCAACTGACATAAGAGGAAACACATTAGCAGCTTTGCTACAGATCAGAACTCTGTCAAGCCTACTAGAAGAATGATTCTCTTCTAATTGACCATTAGTAAACGTTCCTGATTCCTAAAGAAACCAACATCTAACAGATCACAATCCTCTACTACTTCTCTAAATAAACCCATCTGGCTATCGTTTCTTTTCCTTCCTCCTATTTTTTCATGATTCCACATAATCTGGTTGAAATCACCAGCTACCACCCAAGGGATTAAACTTGTTTTCTCAGCACTGAAAGAAGCTTCCAAGACAGATATTTCATAGACCAATCTGCCCACCCATAAAAACCTGTGAAATGGAAGAGGATTCCTCCAGGTAACTCAACTTCTACAGCTATGTGGTGCTTCTACACATTAATACAAGAAACTTTCACTTCCTTACTCCACAGAAGACCTAAACCCCACTCCTTTCTACACTTGGAACTGCCAGAAGATCATACCCTTTAAAGTTTTTATTAATTTTTTCTATCTCCTCTTTCGTTCTATGAGTCTCCATAAGAAATACTAGCTCAAGATTTTTAGATCTCAAGAGACCTTTAACCCAAGCTAATGCCTGAGGGCGACCCAACCTTCGGCAGTTAAAGCTAATGCAAGTCATTATGACTGGCATCCTTGCCCAAATGCAAGGTCTACCTGAGACTGAGAAAGAGTGTCCTCTTGAGAGTCCTTAATCTCATCTTCTTTGTTAGAAGATTTAATCTTAGGAGACTTAAGATTCTTACTCTTCTTCTTACTGATTTTAAAACTTAACTTCGAGATATTCTTATCAGATTTACCAGGATGAAATAGAATACCTTTTCCTTTCCTTTTGACTAAAGGCTGAGATGTCTTCCTTTTGAGTATCTAACTGGTTGTGACCTATTTGAGCCTTTCCTTTCGAATCTGCTTCTTTCATAATCTGAGTAATCGACATGTCAATGTCTACCTGAGGCTGAGGGAGACTTTTATGTTTTTTTGTTATCTGAGAAATAAACTTCTTAACAGCTTCTGCCCTGTTAAAATTGTGATGCAGGTCCCTCTTGTTTTGAGATCTCATTTCAGTAGTAATATGTTCAAAACTTGGAGGCCTTGTAGGATCTATACTGACAGACTCTTCTTGTTCTTTTCCTTAGTTCCTAAGACATGACAAGATTCTTTTTCTTATTCCTTATCACTGTAAGGATTACAACCAGTGCTTTGTGGTTCCTTAATACAAATTCCTTTATTAGAATAGACCTGTATTTCCATTGAAGCAAGAGCAATCTCTTCTCATTTTTCCTTTCCTTTATCTTTTTCATTTCTATTCTCTTGAGCTTCTATGACTTTGCTTCTAGGAAACTCCTTCTGATAATTCTCTTGATCTGTCACCTCCAGAATCGAGATGGGTTATTTATTGTTACTATTTTCCTTGGTCAATAACAATTTACAGTTTTGCTCAAGTAAAAAGTCTTCTGATAAAGCTGCTATGGAACCTGCATATTTTGTTCTCAGCCAAGCTCCATATCTCTCAATAGACTCTTTTTCCTTTTTCTTCCAGTTACATTCTACTAATATATGATCTAGTCTACCACACCTGAAGCAGAAGCTAGGAAGATTTTCATAAGATAATCTGCAGACTCTATCCTTCTGACCATCATTCACAACCAACACTCTATAAAGAGGTTCCGTGATGTTAATCTCCACTCTGATGCGCAAGACCTTTGAAGAAAGAGGATTAATCTTTTCTGCACATCCCACAAAAGTTCCTATCTTATTACCTAGAATAACAGTAGATGTTTTGTTGAAAAATATCATCGGTAATGTAACACCCCATCCAACAACAAACACATAACGACAATCTGCAGCGGAATACACACCTCATCAAATAACTTAACTCGTTGGTGTTACACGCCGTCAACCACCCACGTGGCTAACAAGGCTATTACATACACATTGTACCGGTCTGATGGACTAGATTCCCGAGCAATTGTACATCACTATACTTCTTCATTAACAACCCGCACTTACACTAACCTTACTAATGTACCGAGTATTACAACTGATGCCGATAACAACTTCGGTCTTACTACTCCTACTATATATATAACTTACATGATTACCCATGTACCACGACTACCCCGTCCTACTCTCGAACGGCTTCCAGCTCCTTGAACCTGAAATGGGAAAAGAAGAGAAAGGGTGGCCCCCAAGGGGCTCAGCACCTTTGCTGGTATGGTAATCCCGCAGCCCACATGCTACCGGGCCACGCACAACTAATTGTCGTCTTAGCATGCGATTGATTATATTTAAATCATGCATGCAACTGTAAACACACAACACATAACAATTCGCCTCAATGGCTCAACAAACGGATAATACATCCTTACTTGATAAGTCACTCATGGTATTCATTATCCCTAGAGTGTTTCTCCTCTAATGGAGCTACTTCCTTAATAGACGACACTTACCCGTTATTCGGGTTATCCTTAAACGCCTCTTATCACAAACTGGGATTCAACATATCCATGATCCACGTACTCCACATTGTACAACATATAACATGCATCCCATAACAACACATAACAACACTTTAACGTTTCAACGTGCACATAATAACATCGCAATAGAAATTGCATATTACAACAACATCACATAACATAACGGGAATGGTTCTCTTAGGAAACCGACCCAAAACATAGTTAATTTCACTGGTGAGCCTAGAGAATGGTGTCACCCTCATGGTAAGCTCGTTATACAAACAACAACAACACTCATTACCGTCCTAATAGTTGGACGAGTAACTTAAGTTAAGATGGTTCGGGGTTGGAGGCCCGAACACACCACACAAACACATGTTCCCCCTAAACCGATCATATGTCAGAATAGCTAAGCTTTGGAATAAGCTAATGGGAGATCATAACCCGTGAGGGGAAACAACCATAATAGAGAGAAGGGTAAGGCTAAGAAGGATACCCACTCCCAAACAACGCGCGACCGGCCAAACCGGATTCCTCATCACTGTTAGTAATACTTACTTTAGATATTAGTTAGAACCCCACTATGGAGCCTATCATAACTACACACCATACAGTATTACAACTGGGTTAAACACACAAGGGAGATCCCTACATTCACATACACATATCACACAATTAAACACGCATAGCGTGGTTAGTACGTCCCATGGTTCGGGTCGTTTACTCCGAATACCGAACTCTCATGTGATCCTAGACTCAGTCAACTAAGGTTAACACTTCCGAGGTTAAATGGTATCGGAGTTGTACACGCCACATAAATGAATTACTGTAAACTCATTACATGTTTAATCTTACAACGTGGCAAACATACAGAAAAACACATTGGCATACAAGCCGTGTAATCCGGTAGGACACAGGTTGCAAGAAAACCATACCTGTCACCGGAGTCCACTTTATCATGTCCACTTATGTTCCTCGAGCAATTCTCGAACAACTGATAACATTACAATTACTTTCATTAACATTGGAGTAACATGCTTGTTTAACGTCTAATGCGCCCATAGTTACCCCGTCATCCCGTTATATTTAATTTTACACTTGTGATTAAGTTCACAACTCTCACATCAAACCTAACATTTGTTTACACACTTTAAGACCTTTACATGTCACCAAAACAAGGCCTAACATCATCTAAAACCATTACCATTCAATCCCCCATCATTAGGAGCCTTAAACAATTTTTTTCTTCATCTCTGGTCTGGACCGCCCCTCTGGGGCGGTCCCAGGGGCGGTCCACAACAGATGCTACACGTTTTTTTTTCCACTTCTCTGCACTGGACCTCCCCACATGGGCGGTCCGTAGGGGCGGTCCACTGCAGAACCAATTTTCTAATGTGCTTTTCTCCCCTTTCTGAACTCCAAATTCATCCCAATTTTTCCTATGCTTTACACATGTTCTCCCACATGTTTTTAACATCTTTTGGGCACACTTAAACCCTCTCGAAACATCCAAAAAATTCCTTAAACTTTTACTCAACTTTTACTAAGTCCTTAACACTTAGAACATTTTTTTCTTACACTTGTAACTTGTATTCTTGCCTAAAACTTCACCTAACCAAAGTACTCCCTCACTACCTTATAACCACCCTTTTAAACATCATTTGCACTACACTCATCCCCTTTACACACACTCCTCAAGTCTTTCCCACAAGTTCATAATTAAACCTTCGCAAGGCGTTACACTTCCATTGTTCACCAAACTTTGCACAAGACTTACGACACCTCCACCATCACCTTGGTGTATCAAGAAATCATCCATTAGTTCCCTAAATCTCCAAGACTATGCCTAAGGCATCTTAACACCTAAGAACACCTAATTCACTTTCTTTCACCATCTTAACACTTAAAAATTCCTAGTACCTTCTAGGTCATAAAATCTCATTACAACACATAAACTCTTTTGTTTATCAACTAAATTTCGCCATAGCTTCTCTTGTATCACCTTACACCAAAACACATTGTTTTTCACCTTTAGACAATCAAGAACATTCAATCTTTTAATACACACTCTTATACACAAACATATGGTTTTTCATCCTTTAACCATCAAACACATTCACCTTCACAAGAGATGTTCTTTACACATAACTAAACCTTTAAACTACACTACATCACATATAGTGCATAAAATTAAATTGCTTGGCACTTAGGCCCTTAAATAACATAAACCATAAACACTGAATTTCCACATTTAAATGCCTTCAACCTGCGAATACACACAACAATGCTCCCATGTCTTTTTAGTCCACCTTGTGGATAGTTTCTAGCTCATTTCCCATTGGCTCTTTAGGTTATTTATTAAGCAAATATAGCTCAATTCCCTAGTACATAAAACAACATCAAGAGAGGTCATTTACCTCTTTGTTTTCCAAGCTTTCTCACTTGTTTCACTTGTTTTTCTTGATTGAAAATCGGCAAGGAGCTTTTATCACTTGTCAAACTTCTAACCAATACACATATAAGGGTAATGAGTATTAAGTTTAATACTCAAACTCATAATTAAACCCTAGGTTTACATAAGTGTCTTAAAACACTAAATTTGATGATTACCTTTGGAATTTGAAAGAGAGCTTGGTTAAGTGGCAAGATAGGACTCCTCCTAGTCCCTTGAAGATTGAATTAAGCTAAGAAAATAGCAAGACAAGGCACCATTGTAAGGTGAATTTCGGTTATACAAGAAAATGATGGGAACTTGGATTTTCTTTGATTTTCCTTACCTTGAAACAAAGGAGAATGACAAGGCATGGACATATGAGCTCAAGCTCCTTCAATGGTGAATCTCCATGGCACCGAAATGGAGCTTTTGAAGATTTGAAAAGATAGGATGTAGAGCTTACTCTAACTAAGACAACGGTAGTCTCGGAATTGAATTCGGAGCTTGGAGCCATGAGTTACAAGCATTCAAGATAGATGGAGAATGGCTACTTGCTGTAGCAAAACGAGAATGGAGAAGGGAGGATAGGTTGGAGACGGTGGGAACCAAAAAGAAAAGAAGAGAAAGTGAGGAGAGAGGTAAGTTTTGGAGATATTAAGTTATAAAGCAAAAAGGTAACCTTTACTTACTTCTTCTTTCTTTTAATTGGCAAGCCAAGTGTGATGACTCACACCCCTAAAACCGTGGCCCCTTACATATATAACATATATATGGCCTTTGTTGACCAATTAAACAACTTATGTTGACTTATAACTTAAACTAGCACTATTTGAGCACTATTCACAAATTAAGGCACATATTTGTGAAATTTTTGATTTCCCATTGATTTAGACTTCCTAATGTGATACTAAGTAGTACACATGTTGATTAAAGAGTAATGATGGACATTTAGCCACTCAAAACCCATTTACAAGACAATTTTTTCAAAAATGTGCTTTAAGGCTCCTTAAAGCACATTTTGTGTTTTAGCTTGTTTTCAAGCTTGGTTTTCTTTGGTAATTGATTTAATATGTTCATTAACATATAAATAAAGTCTTGGTAAGCTTATTAAGTCTTAACCAAACTTATCCCAAGCTTAGAGCACACTTTTCGCCAATATGGGCTTTAAGGTATTATTTGTGTTTTGTTTAGTTTAATTGTCTACCAAAGTTTCCTAAGACTTAATTATCCTTATTAAATCATAATTGAATATTAAATCGGGTAGGCTCTTTGGTCCCAACCAGTTCACTCCAAGCTTAGAGCATGTTTTGCTCAAGTTGTGTCTTAGTGCTTTATTGTGTTTTACTATGGTTTAAGTTGTACACTAACGTTTCTAAGGCACTTTTTAGCCTTTAAATACCATAGTTTAAATGTTTAACAACATATCAAGGTTGGGGTGTTTCAGGTAAGTTGTGAACTCCTACCCATATCTTCACATCTCGGCTTGTGTTCATCTATATGAATAGATGGTTTAAAGGCATCAAGACTAGAAGTCTATTATGAAGTGCCATGGACCGTTTGCCATTATAGACTTCATATCTGATCCAGAAGTGAAATGAATCGTGAACTTATTATTGCCCATATCAGTCACCTTAAAAAGCTTTTTGGTTTCCAAAGGTGGACCAGGAAGTTTTGAAGAGCTTTAGCTTGAACTTTGTTGGGGTGCCAGATCTTCCCAAAGAGAGAGTTACCTATATCAGTGCTTGCAGTATCAAAACGAAGAAGATCACCTTCCACTTTCTCCAACCCCCAGGATGTATCTTCGTCTCATTCCATTGTGATAATACTCCATCCATAAAACATATGTAGAATCTTCTTTTTCTTCTTTCTAACTCTTTTTTCTTTTGACAGTCTTGAGAAGTGTAAAGAGAAGATGTTCTCCAGCAGAACACAAGGTTGATCGTAAAACTGCTAATTGCCTGAAGATCTTCCGGTTAATAACCTTGATCAAGTCAAGATCCTTGCTATTTTTGTGCCCATGATCTTGGAGACTGTTTTCTTTTTTCTGCAAAGAAAATTCTACTATCTGACTAGATTTGTCTATAATCAGGTAGTTGAACTCCTCATAACTGGTCTTCATCATCATAAACTTCTTATGTGTCTTGTTTCTACTAGTGTTCCCTTCTTTGAGCAGAGTATTAAACTCCAACGCCTTGCTATTACCCCAACGTGGATGGTTCTATAGACGGCTTTAATACTCCAACCCCCACGTCTAATCTCAAGTCTCTTCTCCGTCCCCCTACTTTCTACTAGAAATAATGTATAGTATTTTCTTGTAAAAGAGCCTAACATCTTATTTACAAGCTTTTTTTAAGAAAATATATGTGTATTGCTATCATAGAAAACCCTTATAGAAGATAGTATATATATACATTCCTAAGTGGACTCTAGTAGATAAGTGTATTGGACTATATATTGGGCCAGTGGGCCTTGTAATGCTATACAATTTATTAATATGTACTGGACTTTAACTCCCCTGTAAGTCTAAACTAAGGTAAAGTCAAAGGAAGTTGGATTTGTTGTCAGAGAACTTAGCAATTATATACACTTAGTGAAAATATCGGTAACCTGCAGCTAAGAGGGAAAACACAAGTTTTAGGGTTCCTTTCCTCACACGCTCTCTAACAAAGAAATAACAGAGCTCGATGTTTTTTGCTCTTCTGTGTAGAACTGGGTTGGAAGACATGTAAAGGGCACCGATATTGTCACAGTAAAGGGTCGTCGGAGATTTGAGGAAGACACGGAGTTCTGAGAGCAACTGATGAGGCCATAAACCTTCTGAGGTAGCAGTAGCAACCGACTTGAACTCAGCTTCAGTCGATGAACGAGCCACAGTTCTTTGCTTCCTAGACGAACACGAAATGAGGTGATTCCCTAGAAATATGTAGAAGCCTGAGATTGATTTACGGTCCAGAAATGATCCCCCCAGTATGCATCAGCAAAATATGACTAACACCCATCTGTTCTATGGCGAGGAACAAACCTAAAGCAGAGGTGGACTTTAAGTACTGCGGAACTCATTTAACTCCTTTCCAGTGTGCTAATTTCAAGTCATACATGTATTAACTGAGCAGATCAACGGTGTAGTTTATGTCGGGTGTTGTAAATGCTAAATAATGTAATCTCCCCACTATACTACGATAGAGGTAGAGTCTTGGAACGGTTATGATGTTGTAGTATCGAATTTTTGACTGTAACCATCGGTGTGGACTGGGAGTACAATTTTGCATCTTTGCACATAGTAAGATTTGCTCAGTATAGTATGTCTGATTGAGATGTAGACCATTAGGGTTCCGCTGGACAGTAACACCCAAAAATTGATGTAGATCGCCCAGGTCTTTGATTGGGAATTCTTGTGAGATAGTTGCAACAAGTTCTTGCAATAGGATAAAGCTGGATCTTATTAGTAGAATATCGTCTACGTAGACCAGGATATAAACAATGTCGTTATGTCGATTGTAAATAAAGAGTGAAGAGTTTAAGAGAGAGGGGTGAAAACCTATTTGGATCGGGAAACCACTAAGCCTTACAAACCAAGCCCATGAAGACTGTTTCAAGCCGTATAGGGCTCTGTTTAGGCGACACCATGGTGTGGATGTTCCTTGTCAACAAAGCATGTAGGTTGCTTTATATAGACCGTATCCTCTAGGAACCCATGTAAAAAGCATTATCGACATCGATCTGCTTTAATGGCCAATTATGAGATATGGCAATGGAGAGAACTGGGCGAATAGTAGAGACCTTAACCATTGGACTGAATATCTTAGGGTAATCAACCCCTGCTGATTGCTATTGTAACATCCCTTACTTATAAATCTGATTAATACCCAAACATCATCTGATATATATATACAATAGTTCGAGTGGTTACAGCGGAAGTCTAATATACACATGCGCCAAAAAGAGATGTTACTGTCGCCACGCGCCCAATGCACGTGACAACAAGCCACCATATCCACAACCAACAACCAACCAAACGTTGTGATGACAGAGATAGCTTACCAGATAATAGTCTAATTCAAATCTTAACTACAACTATGAGCAATCCTACTACTTAGGGCTTAGTATAAATTTTGTCAGAAACCCAAAACATAAACATACCCCGGCCTGCTCTTTGCCATTGATTTGCCAATCTACACACTTGAAAAAAAAAACATTACTGAAGGAGTCAGCCCAGCTACTGAGTATGTCATCATGCAATCTTCCTGAACCCTCATAATTAACTCAGGTATTTACCAAGTGAGCCTGTAGGTTCATTTCATGCAAATTCTTGTTTATAATATATAACGAACATGCTTAACATATTAAATTTTAGCATAACAACAAAAACATATCATATAACATAACAAGACATAACATAAGCAACAAATTCATCATATTCAGGTTTCACACAAAATGTTTAAGCAAGTCAATCGTTGTCAGTGCCATCTGGCAATTGTTAGCATTAGCTAGAGATCCTTCAATTTCCCATCGCGTGTGTCCTGACATACTTCACCCGTGTCACGTGTTAGGAAGCGACATGTACCCTAGACGAAGGTGGGTCAACTTGGCAGTGGCCTTACCTGTCACGAGCACTTCTGAAATACCCCAAACCTTGATATGTTGTTTAAACTAAACTATGGTATATTAAGCCTAAAAAGTGCCTTAGAAACATTAGTGAACGATTTAAACCATGGTAAAACAATAAGGTACCCTAAACACAATTTGAGCAAAACATGCTCTAAGCATGGAGTGAACTGGTTAGGACCCAAAGAGCCTACCAAGACTTAATAATATTCAATTATGATTTATAAGGCTAATTAAGTCCTTAGTAAATTTTGGTAGACAATTAAACCAAACAAAACACAAGAAAACACCTTAAAGTCAATTTAAGCAAATACTTGCTCTAGACTTGGTGTAACCTTGTATAATACCTAAAGGTCATTCTTAGACCTTATAAACATGTTAATGAACATACTAAATCAATTACTAAAGAAAACCAAGCTTGAAAACAAGTTAAAACACAAAATGTGCTTTAAGGAGTCTTAAAGCACATTTTTGAAAAGAAAATTGTCTTGGAAATGAGTTTTGAGTGGCTAAATGTCCATCATTACTCTTTAATTAATATGTGTACTACTTAGTATCACATTAGGAAGTCTAAATCAAGGAAATCAAAAGTTTCAAAAATATAAGCCTTAGTTTGTGAATAGTAACTAAATAAGCTAGTTTATAACATAAGTCAACATAAGTAATTTAATTGGTCAACAAAGACCATAAAACCCCTAAGTACTAAAAGGGGGCCGGTTTTATTGTGGTGAGACACACTCTTGCTAGCTTGATAAGTAAATAAAGATGACAACTAAAGTTACTATTTGCTTTTAGCTTAAATATCTCCAAAAGCAAGTTTTTCTCATTCTCTTCTTTCCTTCTTCATTTCCCACCGTATCCAAATCTTCTTCTTCCTTTCTCCATTGGCTGCTACAGCTCACACACCATTCTCCATCTTTAAACTCTTGTAATTCCTAGCTCCATATACCAAATCAAATTCTAAGACCATATTTGTCTTAGTTAGACCAAGCCCTACACTTCTATTTTTCAAAAATTCAAGAGCTCCATTTCGGTGCCATGAAGAATCACCATTTAAGGAGCTTGAGATCACATTTCACACCTTGTTGTTCTCCTTTGCTTCAAGGTAAGGAAAATCAAAGAAAAAACTCTATTTCCTCTTGTTTTTGTGTTGGCCGAAAATTCACCATGTAATGGTGTCTTCTTTGGTTCTTTCATAGCTTCATTACAACTTCAAAGGGCTTGGTGGAGTCCTCTCTTGCTACTTAGTCAAACTCTCTTCCAATTCCAAGGTAAAACATTCATTGTTGTGTTTTAAGACAATATATATAACCTAGGGTTTGTAAATGAGTTTAAGCATGAAGCTTGAATACTCATTGGCTTTACTTGTGTATTGATTAGAACATTGACAAGTAACCAAGTCCTCTTGCCGATTTCCAACAAGGAAGAACAAGAGTGTTCAAGTAAAAATCTTGAAGAAGAAAAGAAGTAAACAAACTATCTCAATGCAGTTTAAATGCCTTAGGAAAAGTGAGCTTGATTGCTTAATAAAATACCTAAGGAGCCAATGGTGAATGACCTAGTAAAATGCTCTTAAGGAAACTAGCAAAGGGCATATGTGTTGTTTGATGTAATTGCAGGTCAAAGGCATTATTTATGTGGGAAATTCAGTGTTTATGGTTTATGCAATTTAAGGGCCTAAGAGCCATGTTATTTAAGGGCCTAAGTGCCAAGCAATTTAAAGTATGCACTATATTGTGATGTAGTGTATTGTAATTGGGCGAAGTTTTGTGTATAAGAATGTTCTTGAGGGATTTAAGCGTTCTTGGATGTTAATGGTGAAAAACTATGTGTTCTGGTGTAAGAATATACAAGAGAAGCTATGGCAAAATTTAGTTGATAATCAAAGGAGTTTAAGTGTTCTAATGAGATTTTATGACCTAGATGGTACTAGGAATAGGTTAAGTTTTAAGGTGGTGAAAGAAAGTGAATTAAGGTGTTCTTAAGTGTTAAGATGCCTTGGCCATAGTCTTGGAGGATTTAGAAATCAAATGAGTGTTTTACCCCACCAAAGTTATGTTGTATGAAGTGCTAAGTCTTATGCAAGTTTTGGTAAACAAAGGAAAAATAATGCCTTGTGAAGGCTAAGTGTAAATTTGTGAAGGAAATGAAGGAGTTTGTGTAAGGAAGGTGTAACTGAAAATAATGCTTATGGAGTAGTGGTGGTGTTAGTGAGGTAACATTTTGGTTAGTGGTTGTGTAGTAGGTATAAAACTAACACTTAGAAACCTAAGGAAAAATATTACAAGTGTTAAGAGATTTTGTAAGGAAATTGAGTAACATGTTTGGACAATGATTTAAGGTGACTCGGAGTGTTATTATGGTATTAGAATGTGCCTAAGTACATGTATGAAGTTTGGGTAAACAATGGGTGAAGAGAACAAGTTGAACAAAACTTGAAAATGTTAATAATATAATTCTGTAGCTTTGGTCCGGGACTTGGTTCTAGGCTAAAGTCCCGGACCATACACAAAAAGGGGCCGAGAGTTGCACAAATGCTTTGGTCCGGGACTTGGGGTCAATACAAGGTCCCGGACCACCCTGTAAAAACCACCCGAGAGTTCCTTATGTATTGGTCCGGGACTTAAGGTAAGTACCAAGTCCCGGACCACTCTAAAAATGTTATTTAAGGTTTGAAAATGATGTGTAATGATGGGGATTGATAGGTAATGATGTTATAAGGTTGTTAAGGACATGTTAGGTGAGTTATAAGGATAATTAAGTGGGTGAAAAGTGTAATAAAATGTGAAAGTAAAACAAGTTAAAAATGTCAAGTTATTTAACTAGTTAACGGGGGGTAAGTTATAAGCATTAGACTTTAAACAATCATGTTACCCTCGATGTTAATAAAAGTAATGTAATATTACCCGTTGTTCGAGAATTGTTCGAGCAACCTAAGAGACTCGTTAGAGTGGACATTGGTGACAGGTATGGTTTTCTTGCAACCTGTGTCCTACCGGATTACACCGGCTTGTATGCCAATGTGTTTTTCTGAATGTTTGCCATGTTATAAGATAAAATATGTAATGAGTTTACAGTAATTCATATATGTGGCGTGTCTAGTTTCCAACCATTTAACCTCGAAAGTGTTAAAACTTAGCTAACTGAGTCTAGGATCACATGAGAGATCGGTATTTTCGGATTTAACGACCCGAACCATGGGACGTTCTACTCACGGCTATGCGTGAGTTAATTGTGTAATGTTTGTGGTGAATGTATGGACCTCTCTTGTGTGTTTAACCCAGTTGTAATATTGTAGGGTGTATGGATGTGATACGTTCCACAGTGGAGCCCTTAACTATGTTTATATATATTATGGGGGTGGGAATCCGGTAGTTCCGGTCGCGCGTTGTTTGGGAGTGGATGTATACAGTTTCTTTAGCTCCCTTTCTATTGGTTATTTTCCTTCGTTGGTCTTCAATCACCCTTAAGCTTAACCAAGGCTTTTCTGACTCACGTCGGTTGGGGATTATGTACGGTGTGTTGGGATCACTATATCCGATCCATCTTAAAGTTAAGTTACTCGTCCGACTAACAGGACGGTAATGGCGTGATGTACGAGCTTATCATGAGGGTGTATTCATTCTCTAGGTTTCAAAGTTAACTAACTATGTTTCAGTCGGTTCGTAAAGAGAACCGTTACCGTTATGTTATGTGTTTATTGTTGCGCTGCAATTCTTATTGCAATGTGATGTTATATGTACGATAAAATGCGAACATGTGGATCATGGATATGAATCCCAGTTTTATAATAGGAGGCGTTTGAGGATAAACCCGATTGGTGGGTAAGTGTCGTCTATTAGGAATAGCTCCATTAGAGGAGAAACCCTCTAGGGTTAAAGAATACAATGAGTGATTTATCAAGTTTAGTTGTGTTGTCTGTTTTGTTGAGCCCATTGTTGTGGAATGTAATGTGTTGTGTGTTTATAGTTTACATGCATGATTCAAATATAATCAACCGCATGCCTAGACGACAATTAGTTGTGTGTGGCCCGGTAGCATGCAGGCTGAGGGATTACCATACCAGCAAAGGTGCTGAGCCCCTGGGGGGGGCCACCCTTTCTTTTCTTTCCTATTTCAGGTACAAGGAGCTAGAAGCTGTTCGAGAGTAGGACGGGGTAGTTGTTTATACACGAATAGCCATTTCAATTGTATATGTATTGTAGGTGTAGTAAGACCGAAATTGTTATCAGCATTAGTTGGTAATACTCGGTACAGTTAGAATGTATATGTATAATGGTTGTTGTTAATGGAAAGGGATAGTAGTGTGTAGTTGCTCGGGAATCTAGTCCATCAGACCGATACAATGTATATGTATTAGCCTTGTTAGCCACGTGGGTGGCTAACGGCGTGTAACACCATTGAATTAAGTATGTGTTGAGTTAAGTTTTCCGCTGCAGTTTGATGTCAAGTGTACGGTTGTAGTTTGGGGTGTTACAAAAAGTGGTATCAGAGCGAAGTATCGCTCTGATGACTGAATTACCGAGCTTAGGAAGTACCGAGTTAGGATTTAAGCACTTTGGGTTAAGGGTTGAGTGATAGCGTGAGAGATACGCTAGTTAGGAACTACCAGTGAATACTGGAAACCTACTATATCCTTCCCACCCTCCACAATAATCCCTGTTTTATTACTTGGGAAAGAACGCCAGAGAGAAGGAAGTCCTCTCTTACTCGAGAAAACCCGATCTGGCTGTTATTAAACATCGCTGTAAGTAAGGAGAACCTGTCATACGGTAGATCCCGAAAAGTGGGAATCCCGGAGACGGTTTCCATCTCAACAATGTTAACCGCATTTGATAGCAAAGAATAAAGAAACCTATGCATAGGAGAATAGAATTTCTGGCAACCTGGGTCGACATGCGAGCAGTCGAGAATAACCAGCTTGCAACGCACCAACCGTGCAACAGGCAAGAAGTGAAGTAATGGAACCCAGGACGAGAGTCTACGGAACCATAGTTGTTAAATAATACACCAACGGTATACCAACCGACTAAGGAACTACAACGTAATACCAAATAAGGGATAAGTCTCAGTAACCACAACAAATGAGTGGAACGGGCTACGAGGAAGATACAATACTAAATAAAAAGGGGTCTTCCAAAACGGGAAACACCCTAGTTAATGATTACCATGTGAAGATCAATGAGGAGTTCTGCAGAAGAGTGATTGTCAAGACTGTAAGGTCAAGTAAGGGCCAATGAGGCCACTGATTAGGGTACGGGTGAAAACAATACCGTAACGGTGTGTGTGTTGAACCGACAGCCAGTTAGCATGGTGCACTTGCCATGGCAAGTGCTGCTATAACAGGGATGTTCGGGAATTTTTTTTTTAACAAATACAGGTGCTTAATAAGGTACCACGAAGTTAAGGGAGATCATCATAACCGTGGAAGGGCTTAACAGCCTAACCAATGTATGTGGGAATAAACCAGTCAGCAAGAAGCTAGACTTGGTTAAGGCAAGAAGACGTTGTGAAACCACAAGAATTTTTCTTTCAAACTCAGATTTATTTCTAACTCTTTTCTGAAAACCAAATTTCTTTCAAACCAATACTTATCTTTAGCCTCCTTTTAAACCAAATCAGAAGACCTACACCGGCCATAGTGCCACACGGTAGGTAAGTTATTCCCAGTTACTTTTAAATAACCGGATGGAAACCGGTAAACCCAAGGGTAGCAACCCGAGGAATGGATTGAGTTCATAGTAATACAACGGAGGAGAGACTTTCCCTTGATTAAGTTCGGGAAGCACGGAATGCATATTGTCACGGACAATATAAGGGAGTTGACAACAAATACTTCAGCTAGGCGTGTGACGGACACTACGAGTGTACCAACTGTAATGTGGGACGACCTCACTCCGATAGGAGCTTGTGGGCCTGACAGCCTACTTATGGGTTAGTTGGGTAAGTAGTAATGTATCAGTAGGGTACCCCACATATACGAGTAGAGTCCGGAACAAGGGAAGTAGTCGACTCCATACTACGGTCAGCAGTAAAAGTCAAACAAGAGTAACGGATTACCAATAATGGTTCAAGTAAAGGAACTTAGTTAAGTTAACGAGACTAAAGGAATTAGTGAATTCATTTCAAGGAAATGTTTAAGAGTTAGGAGGTGCGAAGTGCACTAACTGTTATGTAAAGACATAGCATATGTCTTAAGGATCCTCAGGGATAAACATGATAGCTGGAACGGTGACCCAGCATGTGCATGGCAAGGAAGATGCCTAATGTGGACACATTAATGTGCAATGAACGGGATGAAACTCCTGGAATGATCTTCACCTGGACTACCAGGGAATATCGATCTTCACAGACGAGGATAGTAAACCCAGCTAAGAACGCAAAACGGCGTAGTTTAACTAAAACACCAATAGTGCAAGCCAGATGTAATGGCATAACCTAGCAATACCCAGGAGCAATCCTTGAAGGGTGTTTGCATCAACAGTTGTTGTACGAAATGACATGACAAAAACACAAGAGTTGAAACTTATACTCAGTAAAACATAAGTCGTCAGGAGCAAGTCTGACATCCTTGAAGGGGCATCCCATGAAAGGTAGCGTGATGCAACGACCTTGTCATGGAGCCCAATACAACCTCTAAACCATGTAATGTTGTGCAGAAAAGTAAATGTGCATGAACAACCTACAAGCGGAGCTCAAGGCAATAAGGCTTATAAGCCACAAACAAGATATGTTATGTAAATTTGAAGCAATCGTAGAAGTTTATGTTGAACAAGAAAATAGAGCGGAGAACGAACCACTGCTTAAAGAGTAGGGATACCTCTCAATATTGTGAACCGCAGGAGCGGTAGTTATGTGAACCAAGTTCAAAAAAATATGTTGAGGGACTATGTGTTATTGCGAGAGAGCAGTTAGTTTAGTAGCAGGTGTGTATAAAGTGAAGCACCGGGCTGAATAACGATGGCTTGTAACTCGAACAAGCAACGCTCAAGGAGCATTCTGTAGCCATCCAAATGAATGACGAACCATAATACGAATGATGTAAGTATATGTGTGGAAGTTAATGTGACAGTAAATACCATGTAAGTTAGTGTTATACAAGGAGTAAGAGCACGGTGCACTGTAAGCGACCGTTGTATAAGTATTGTTAAACGATAATATGGCAACTAAGCACAGTTACGAGTTAAACCCAGTGGAAATACAACAGTAAGTGATACCAAACGAACCGGGCAGTAAGTCGGTAGCTAGTACTATGAGATAAGAATCTCAGTGAAACACAGTGTAAATTCCTATTGCAATCCCATAAGAGATTTACTGCCAAGAGTTTACGCCTCTGCACTCTGTATGACTGAGTGTTTTGGTATTGCATTTGCGCAGTAATGATCGAGTGGGATAGCTAGGACTTGGGAATGTTAATGGTGGTGGAAGTAGAGAGAGACTTATAACACTATAATGACCGATGCATAGGAAATGCAAGGTCGTACCAATGAAATGATACTTGTACAGAATCAAATATGGAGGTGTGATTAGCAATAAGTGACTGTAGTAACACGGGATACCAAATATCGGTATGGAATATACCTCAAGTGTGGGAAATAACCGAGAGAGCACTACACATTGGGTAGTAGCTCAACCTCAACCGACAGTAAGTCGGAAGGAATCAAGTCAATCATTGTGAAATACGTAGCAGTTTACGCAGTAA
Organism: Limonium bicolor; assembly: GCA_023374045.1. Taxonomy (NCBI): domain Eukaryota; kingdom Viridiplantae; phylum Streptophyta; class Magnoliopsida; order Caryophyllales; family Plumbaginaceae; genus Limonium; species Limonium bicolor. Next base: position 290,748,107 of record CM041779.1, read on the forward strand.
GTTATTAGAGAAGTGGATGGAAAGTTTGTAACTCACCGAATTCGGTCACGGTAAGAGATACCAAGCGTCGGTTGAGAAACCATTATTACCAAGAGAAAGGTGATAAATGGGAGATGTACAATACATTAAGAATAACGAATGGGGCAACTAAGCTCTAAAGTTGTCAGAGTTGCGCAGCAGCGGTCAGTGAACCCATGCTTCAGATACCGAATATGCATCGTGAATACAAAGAATGGCTAATTATCAACGCCTAGAAGCCGCACAGGCCAGAACCGAAACGGTTATGAGTTAAACAAACCCCAATGGGAATTCTTGGTTTAGGAACTAAACCGCCAATTTGGTTAAGATCCTCTAACCAGAACGCATTGTATAACAGACCGTGTTGGAGTTAAAACACTTCACGATGGTAGAACATTTTAAACCAATGTTCAGTGGTTGATTACGTGGGTGTAATCCCTTTTAAGGGGGATGGAGCGCATAACCGCTTAGTTTGTTTTACCGTACAAGTTTACGTGAACTATGTTGTGCATAGCACAAAATAATTTGTTTGGATGATTGGTGCGTGCGTTACATAAACATACGCATTCATTCATGGTTTAATTGTGGTAATTTTGCACAGAAGATGCGAAATACCATTGTGATAAGTGTGACACTTTGTTAACTGTTGTGTGGTAGTACAAGTATAAGGGAGTAAAGAAACTCCGGGGAACAAAAACCCCGACAGTGTATAAATGTAAAAACCGTGTGTTGTATTTTGATAAAATATATGTATATATGTAATATAGTGATTCATGAAAGAGTATGAAACCGACATAGAACCTAGTGGGAATGAGATTCCCTAGGTAACTGGATTAAAGTGAATGGAGATAACTGATGGACGGAGTTCTATCCTTTGGAGATGTAATGATTATGACTAGAAAGACTAAATTATAGAAAATTGGAAATGAGTGTATTATTTGATGCTTGAAAATGAAGTGGGAGGTGGAACTTGATTTACATGTGATCAAGGGAAGCCAAACACAAATTGGGGTGGAAGGATAGTTCAACACTGATGCTGATCACATCAGGGTTGGATATTCTTGAAGCTCCCTTAAGTGGTCACAATTAACCACGCTAAGAAAAGAAGCAAAGAGCATAAGTTGGACTTGGAGTTTTATGTGTTTTCAAAAGGATTTTGAATCGGTATTTATAAAACGTCGATAGATACTTTGCATAATGAAAGTCCTCTTACTTAACAAAGAATATTTTTGTAGTACTTGCTCACGAGCCGAGGACGTATGAGCCTTTGTCTTCGGACCGGTGACATGGGAAGTATATATGTTAAAGATTAAGTGATTGTTTTGATCCCCCAGGGAATCTACGGGATCACAGTGTATATAAAGGATATTTTTGGTTGCCATACATGCTAAGACATGTTGTGTGGTATGTGTAATAAATATTATTTTGACCTTGAGTCCTAATGTGGCTGAGTTCCGAAAATTGTTATGTTACCCAGACCTATGTGTCTAAATGTTGTTATGTTACCTAGGCCTATGTGTCTAAATGTTGTTATGTTACCCAGACCTGAGAGTCTAAGGGTTGTTATGTAAGTACAATGTTGTTAAGATACCCGGACCGTTGAGTCCGAGGTTATCATGTAAGTATGTTATGTTATGTATGGATGTGTATATGTTACCCGAACCGTTAAGTCCGAGGGTGTGATGTAAAGTATGTTTGGTTATGGAAGTTTTATTTGCATGTAATCCCTGTGTTCTAATCCAAATGATGCGTGGGAAGTGTGAACTTCGAGGACGAAGTTTTTTTAAGGGGGGTAGATTGAAATACCCCAAACCTTGATATGTTGTTTAAACATTAAACTATGGTATATTAAGGCTAAAAAGTGCCTTAGAAACATTAGTGAACGATTTAAACCACAGTAAAACAATAAGGTACCATAAACACAGTTTGAGCAAAAACATGCTCTAAGCATGGAGTGAACTTGGTTAGGACCCAAAGAGCCTACCAAGACTTAATAATACTCAATTATGATTTGATAAGGCTAATTAAGTCCTTAGGAAATTTTGGTAGACAATTAAACCAAACAAAACACAAGAAAACACCTTAAAGTCAATTTAAGCAAATACTTGCTCTAGACTTGGTGTAACCTTGTATAATACCTAAAGGTCATTCTTAGACCTTATAAACATGTTAATGAACATATTAAATCAATTACTAAAGAAAACCAAGCTTGAAAACAAGTTAAAACACAAAATGTGCTTTAAGGAGTCTTAAAGCACATTTTTGAAAAAAAAATTGTCTTGGAAATGAGTTTTGAGTGGATAAATGTCCATCATTACTCTTTAATTAATATGTGTACTACTTATTATCACATTAGGAAGTCTAAATCAATGGGAATCAAAAATTTCACAAATATGTGCCTTAGTTTGTGAATAGAAACTAAATTAAGCTAGTTTATAACATAAGTCAACATAAGTAATTTAATTGGTCAACAAAGATCATAAACCCCTAAGTACTAAAAGGGGGCCGGTTTTTATTGTGGTGAGTCACCACTCTTGCTATCTTGATAAGTAAATAAAGATGACAACTAAAGTTACTATTTGCTTTTAGCTTAAATATCTAAAAGCAAGTTTCTTCTCTTTCTCTTCTTTCCTTCTTCATTTCCCACCGTCTCCAACTCTTATTCTTCCTTTCTCCATCGGCTGCTACAGCTCACACACCATTCTCCATCTTTAAACTCTTGTAATTCCTAGCTCCATATACCAAATCAAATTCTAAGACCATATTTGTCTTAATTAGACCAAGCCCTACACTTCTATCTTTTCAAAACTTCAAGAGCTCCATTTCGGTGCCATGAAGAATCACCATTGAAGGAGCTTGAGCTCACATTTTCACACCTTGTTATTCTCCTTTGCTTCAAGGTAAGGAAAATCAAAGAAAAACTCCATTTCCTCTTGTTTTTGTGTTAGCCAAAAATTCACCACGTAATGGTGTCTTCTTTTGGTTCTTTCATAGCTTTATTCCAAACTTCAAAGGGCTTGGTGGAGTCCTCTCTTGCTACTTAGTCAAACTCTCTTCCAATTCCAAGGTAAAACTTTCATTGTTGTGTTTAAGACAATATATATTACCTAGGGTTTGTAAATGAGTTTAAGCATGAAGCTTGAATACTCATTGGCTTTACTTGTGTATTGATTAGAACATTGACAAGTAACCAAGTCCTCTTGCCGATTACCCAACAAGGAAGAACAAGAGTGTTCAAGTAAAAATCTTGAAGAAAAGAGGTAAACAAACTATCTCAATGTAGTTTAAATGCCTTAGGAAAATTGAGATTGATTTGCTTAATAAAATACCTAAGGAGCCAATGGTGAATGACCTAGTAAAATGCTCTCAAGGAAACTAGTAAAGGGCATATGTGTTGTTGTATGTAATTGCAGATCAAAGGCATTATTTATGTGGCAAATTCAGTGTTTATGGTTTATGCAATTTAAGGGCCTAAGAGTCATGTTATTTAAGGGCCTAAGTGCCAAGCAATTTAAATTATGCACTATATTGTGATGTAGTGTAATTGGGCGAAGTTTTGTGTATAAGAATGTTCTTGAGGGATTTAAGTGTTCTTAGATGTTTAATGGTGAAAAACTATGTGTTCTGGTGTAAGAATATACAAGAGAAGCTATGGAAAAATTTAGTTGATAATCAAAGGAGTTTAAGTGTTCTAATGAGATTTTATGACCTAGATGGTACTAGGAATTTGTTAAGTGTTAAGATGGTGAAAGAAAGTGAATTAAGGTGCTCTTAAGTGTTAAGATGCCTTGGCCATAGTCTTGGAGGATTTAGAAATCAAATGAGTGTTTTACCCACACCAAAGTTATGTTGTATGAAGTGCTAAGTCTTATGCAAGTTCTGGTAAACAAAGGAAAAATAATGCCTTGTGAAGGCTAAGTGTAAATTTGTGAAGGAAATAAGGAGTTTGTGTAAGGAAGGTGTAACTGAAAAATAATGCTTATGGAGTAGTGGTGGTGTTAGTGAGGTAACATTTGGTTAGTGGTGTAGTAGGTATAAAACTAACACTTAGAAACCTAAGGAAAAATATTACAAGTGTTAAGAGATTTTGTAAGGAAATTGAGTAACAAGTTTGGACAATGATTTAAGGTGACTCGAAGTGTTATTATGGTATTAGAATGTGCCTAAGTACATGTATGAAGTTTGGGTAAACAATGGGTGAAGAGAACAAGTTGAACAAAACTTGAAAATGTTAATAATACAATTATGTAGCTTTGGTCCGGGACTTGGTTCTAGGCTAAAGTCCCGGACCATACACAAAAAGGGGCCGAGAGTTGCACAAATGCTTTGGTCCGGGACTTGGGGTCAGTACAAGGTCCCGGACCACCCTGTAAAAACCACCCGAGAGTTCCTTATGTATTGGTCCGGGACTTAAGGTAAGTACCAAGTCCCGGACCACTCTAAAAATGTTATTTAAGGTTTGAAAATGATGTGTAATGATGGGGATTGATAGGTAATGATGTTATAAGGTTGTTAAGGACATGTTAGGTGAGTTATAAGGATAATTAAGTGGGTGAAAAGTTGTAATAAAATGTGAAAGTAAAACAAGTTAAAATGTCAAGTTATTTAACTAGTTAACGGGGGGTAAGTTATGAGCATTATACTTTAAACAATCATGTTACGCCGATGTTAATAAAAATAAATGTAATATTACCAGTTGTTCGAGAATTGTTCGAGCAACCTAAGAGGACTCGTTATAGTGGACATTGGTGGCAGGTATGGTTTTCTTGCAACCTGTGTCCTACCGGATTACACCGGCTTGTATGCCAATGTGTTTTTCTGAATGTTTGCCACGTTATAAGATAAAAGTATGTAATGAGTTTACAGTAATTCATATATGTGGCGTGTCTAGTTCCGATACCATTTAACCTCGAAAGTGTTAAACCTTAGCTAACTGAGTCTAGGATCACATGAGAGATCGGTATTCGGATTAACGACCCGAACCATGGGACGTTCTAACCACGGCTATGCGTGAGTTAATTGTGTGATGTTTGTGTGTGAATGTATGGACCTCCCTTGTGTGTTTAACCCAGCTGTAATACTGTAGGGTGTATGGATGTGATAGGTTCCACAGTGGAGCCCTTAACTACGTTTATATATATATATATATATGGGGGGTGAGGAATCCGGTAGTTCCGGTCGCGCGTTGTTTGGGAGTTGATGTATACAGTTTCTTTAGCTCCCTCTCTGTTGGTTGTTTTCCTTCGTTGGTCTTCAATCACCCTTAAGCTTAACCGAGGCTTTTCTGACTCACGTCGGTTGGGGATTATGTACGGTGTGTTCGGATCACTATATCCGATCCATCTTTAAGTTAAGTTACTCGTCCGACTAACAGGACGGTAATGAGTGATGTAACGAGCTTATCATGAGGGTGTATTCATTCTCTAGGTTTCAAAGTTAACTAACTATGTTTCAGTTGGTTCGTAAAGAGAACCGTTACCGTTATTTATGTGTTATTGTTGTGCTGCAATTCTTTACGATGTGATGTTATAAGTACGATAAAATGCGGAACATGTGGATCATGGATATGAATCCCAGTTTTATAATAGGAGGCGTTTGAGGATAAACCCGATTGGTGGGTAAGTGTCGTCTATTAAGGAAATAGCTCCATTAGAGGAGAAACCCTTTAGGGTTAAAGAATACAATGAGTGATTTATCAAGTTTAGTTGTGTTGTCTGTTTTGTTGAGCCCATTGTTGTGGAATGTAATGTGTTGTGTGTTTATAGTTTACATGCATGATTCAAATATAATCAACCGCATGCCTAGACGACAATTAGTTGTGCGTGGCCCGGTAGCATGCGGGCTGCGGGATTACCATACCAGCAATGGTACTGAGCCCCCTAGGGGGGCCACCCTTTCTTCTCTTTCCTATTTCAGGTACAAGGAGCTGGAAGCCGTTCGAGAGTAGGATGGGGTAGTTGTTTATACACGAATAGCCATTTCAATTGTATATGAATTGTAGGTGTAATAAGACCGAAATTGTTATCGGCATTAGTTGGTAAATACTCGGTACAGTTGGAATGTATATGTATAATGGTTGTTGTTAATGGAAAGGGATAGTAGTGTGTAGTTGCTTGGGAATCTAGTCCATCAGACCGATACAATGTATATGTATTAGCCTTGTTAGCTACGTGGGTGGCTAACGGCGTGTAACACCATTGAATTAAGTAATGTGTTGAGTTAAGTTTTCCGTTGCAGTTTGATGTCAAGTGTACGGTTGTAGTTTGGGGTGTTACAACTTCACCCTTGTTGAATCATACCATTATGAATCATACCAACATCTGAGCAGACCAGTTAGTTGTCATCCGCTAGTTATACCATTAACAATGTTTGAGTGGACCACTTTGTCGTCATCCACTCGGCACACCAATTGTAAATTGAACCTTGAAGCCTTAAGCTTAACACTTAAGGGTTCAAAAATAACACCCATAATGAGACTCTTCATTATAAAGCCGAAGATACAGATTCTTTAGAGATACAAATTCTTTAGAGATACAGATTCTCAACCAAAGATACAGATTCTCACCCGAGTAGCAAAACCCACCTGAGTGGCACAACTCACCCGAGTAGCAGATCTCACCTGAGTAGCAAAACTCACCTTAGTTGTAGAACTCAACCTCTGGCTCGTCATAAACTCTATTCCCCACCATTTCGTCCAGGCACGTGATAACTCCTAACCATCATCATCTACCCCAGGCACGTCATAAGCCTTGTCCACCATTTTCAAAAGACCATTTTCATTCTTTTCCAGTCACTGCCACGTTTGGCACCCTCCACATTTCACTTCCTACATCTGTTCTTTTCACATTTTAGAATAGGTTCGTTCCTAGATGCACCCGGGTCATATCTTTTAATACCACATTAAACACATGGCACTCATCAGACATCACACACATTGCATCCATCTCATTACATATCGTACCTCTTTTTAGGCATTTTTAGGTTCCCGACACCTTAGATGCTCTGCGTTGTTCATTCACTTTTAGGTTTCTGACACCTTAGATGCCCGACGTAGTTCATTCACTTTAGGTTCCCGACACCCTAGATGTCGGGTGTAGTTTAACCACTTTTAGGTTCCTGACACCATAGATACTCGTTGTAGTTCATTCACTTTTAGGTTCTTGAAACCTTAGATGCTCAATGTATCTTATTCACTTCTTGGTTCCCGACACCTTCTTGATCGGCGTAGCTTGTTCACTTTTAGATTACATGTAGTCAGTGCCTTAGAATAGCTTGACAACACTTTATCGTTTTAGGTAGTCACCGCCTTAGAATAGCTTGACAAAACCCTCGACATTTCCATTTCAAGTAGTTGGCACCTTTGAATAGCCCAACAATTTCATATTCTTTCTTCGGGTAGCCAGCGCCTCAAAATAGCTAGACACGATCAAGGGACTTTCAGTGAAAATTAAATCTCTACGGCTGGGAAAAAATTTGAGGTGTCACTCAAGCATCAACTAGAGTTTTCATATTCATTACAAAGTCTAGTTGATGGGGGGGCAATCTGTTATACCCAAAAAATTTACCCACAGGAAGGGCCCTAGTGCACAAATGCAAAGCGGAAGGGCAAAATGGTCAAAATGCACTCATTCAGAATTTTCCAAACACATTCCCGAGACTTTCTATTTCATATAACTTGTTCACCATCTCAAAACACTTTCAAACACCCTAGTCATTATTGAAAGGGTGTTTCCTAATTTTCAGATAATATTTATTTTGGAAATATGGTTTTTAATTTATATTATAAGATAATTCCCTTAATAATTAACATTGAATAGCCTTAAAATAGAAAGAAACGGTATCCAAACATTAAGAATAAAATTGTCACATGTTTTAAATGACTACACACAGCATAAACCTGAAATGTTTTATTTGGAACCTTATCCTAAACTTTAAAGAGAAATTCAAACATTCCTTCAATTTCTCTCTCTCTTTTCGTAAATACCAAAATCAAGTCCAAATGTCATGACATTTTAACACAAGATATAAGATGATTTTTAGAGAATAACCCTTTGGAATTTTGTAATTTAGAATTTCCAATAATAAGTTATGAATTATGAGAGGTGCCAGATTGTAATATTTTTATCTAATCGGTTATTTGTCAAACTAACCTAATTCCAACTCTCAAATTTCATAAAAATCTTCCCTTATCTATGGTTAAGGATACAATAAAAAAATATAGTTTAGATTACACAGAAACCTTCTCACTTGTAGTAAGAATGACCACAATACGGACATTGCTTGTTGTTGCTATTAAACGGGGTGGAACATGAATCAACTTGATGTAAATAATGCATTTATTCATGGTGATCTTCATGAAGAAATATACATGCATATTCCTAAGGGTCTGAAAGAGGGAGATAAGATTAATGCTTGCAAACTTAGAAAGTCTCCCTACGGCTTAAAGCAAGCCTCTAGGCATTGGTTTGCTAAACTGTAAAATTTCTTGTGTCAAAAGAGTTATGAAAGGTCAAACAATGACTATTCTTTATTCCTAAAAGAACAAAAAGTCAAGTAACTTACTTGGTTGTTTATGTAGATGACCTTTTAATAACAGGGAGTGATAACAGTGAGATACAAAAAATCAAAAACAGTCTAGACAGTAAATTCAGAATCAAGGATTTAGGAACACTCAATTTCTTTTTAGGCATAGAATTTTTATCATGAAACGGGTCTGGTTATATATCAGCGTAAGTTCTATTTTGAATTGCTAAAAGAATTTGATATGTTTGGAAAAAAGGCTGCTGCATCTCATTACAACTTGATCTAAAATTTGGCAAAGATAATGGTAAATTACTCAAAAGATCCCACCACATACCGAAGCTTGGTTGGTAAGTCGAATTACTTAACCCATACTAGACCTGACATCTATTTTACAACTCAACTTCTTAGTCAATACTTGCAACAACCCAGGAAATACACATGAAAGCATCCTTGCATGTACTGTAGTACATCAAAGGGACTGTGAATTATGGAGTTTTATTAAATAATCTCAAAAATATGATTTAACAGTCTTTTGTGATAGTGATTGGGCTGGTTGCCCAACTACTAGAAAGTCTATTTCAGGTTATTGCATATTCTTGGGAGGATCACCAATCGCATGGAAATCAAAGAAACAAAGTAGTGTTTCATTATCCTCTGCAGAAGCAGAGTATAGAGTCATGAAGAATGTCACATGCGAGCTGGTCTGGTTGAGCAAACTTATCTACTAGCTAGGAATAACATCAATTAAGCCAATACCCGTTAAGTGTGACAACAAGTCAGCAGTTCACATTGCAAAGAATCCAATTCAACACCATCGGACCAAGCACATCGAAATCGACTTCAATTATGCGCGACAGCAAATTCAAGAGGGTTTGATTGTTGTAGAACACATCTCCAATAGATTCCAACTCGCAGGCCTTATGACCAAGCCTTTGCCAGGAAAAACTTATGCACAAACTTTATTTATTACAAGATCAAAATTCTAAACCATGTTGATTTTGCGAGGGGGTGTTGGAATGTATATTCTATATGCTAGTTTCTATTGTATATAGATATATGTACACAAGTCTAACGGTACACTCTGTATATGCTTAGTCTATATATACACTAGTACTTTCTAGTCTGTATACATACCAGTGGATACATATGTTCTGTTCCACTAGATATTATACAAGATTACGGTTCGTTTTCTATCTTCTCAGTAAGTAACACCTCAAGAGCTTACACTAATTAGTCCTATACCACTTGAATGAAAACAGAGCAAAAAGTATATTTCTAAAGAAAGATTGAAACAGAACTCAACCAAGGGGGAAAACAAGAACCTTATATATACATAAGTGCAAAGGAAGGAAAAAAAAAGAGACAAATATTTACGTGCTAATACAATAAAAGAATGTGTAATTACGAAAGACTCGCCCTAAACAAGAATAATTTAACCTGTGTTCTTCTCTACTACAACATGAAGTGCTAGACTTTCTCACACTCAATTTTTGGTATATCATATGTACCAACCAAGCCCTAAATCCAGAATATAACTAAATTGATCAAAAAGAAAGGAAGAAAAAAAAAAGATAACAAAAATTACATGGTAAAAATTACATATTTATAACCATTGATATAACTACTTGTGTTTCTCCTAGCTAGCGCTGCATCAATAGTGTTTCTTCCCAAATCAGTGGCATGCATCATGTCAACAAACTCACTATAATCTATGCTTCCATCCTGCCACGCGAAAATAAAATGAATTAAATTACGCTTCTCAAACCTCATAGAAACTAAATAGAATAAATACGTTTCCTCCATAAAATATACAAATAGAAATGTAAAATATGTGTTTACATTATCTTGATCTGCTTCTCGAATCAATTCTTCTAAGTGAACATCTGCTAACCCAAATTGCTGGCAAGCTTGTTGAATCTCGTCTTTAGTGATGTAGCCACTTCCATCTTTGTCAAAATAAGTGAAAGCAGCGAATAGATGATCTTCCCGTTGGACTTTGTTCAAGTGCAACATTGCAGCTACAAACTCAGAGTAATCTATAGTGCCACTATTGTCAGCATCAGCCTGGATAAGATTGTACACAATTGAGTAATTTGATGCTAATAGATGATATACTATCGGAATAGAAAGTTAATGGAATGTGATAGCATTGACTTACAGCTTTCATCAACTTTATGATTTCAGAATCCTGGAGATTTGCTCCAGCTTGTTCTAAACCAATTTTCAACTCTTCAAGTGTAATATGCCCACTATCATCAGCATCTATCGTTTTAAACATCTGTTTCAAGCCAGCAATTTGTTCTTCGGAGAGAGTCTCCGCAATTACCTAGAGAATGCCAAAAAGTAAGATATAATTCCACATATCTCCAATCATTTCTCTCTAGTTATCAACATAAATCATTTATTACAATGTAAGTCAACTGTTACACTATAGGTCCTTGCCCTTCTTTGTAGAGGGGTCAAAACATAAATTATTTGTTACAATATTTTTGAATTCATCACCAGTCACTATTAATAAGGCTCATTTTTTTGTCCAACTTTTAGCTGGTTTACGCATTATCAGTTGGGTTGACCAGCTCAGTTCATTCTTTTGAAATCAGACATCAGTCAATATCAGTTAATATCATCTATCAGCTTGTAGCCACTTAACTCAATTTGTTTCTCATTTTTAGCTGATTTGGTGTGTTTGACCGAGTTGACCAGCTCAACTCAATCAACCATCAATCAATAGCTAGCAATTCATAAAAGAAGGGGCCTAAAATGTTGCCAAACAAGCCCACAAAAAATTTGAAGAAATGATTGACTTACTATGTGCCCGGCTTTTTCGTAGAAGCACTTGATCCAGTATAGTTCAAATATTATTATTGAAACCAACAAAACATTCTAAGAAAGAATCCTTTGTTATGTTAGGCTATGATTTGTATCCCTAATTATGCCTACATTTGCTATTATACCCTATGGATTTTCTTAAAATTGTTAGCTAACTAGCTAGCTGGTAGATTCAGAAAAATTCAAGTTCTAATCATCTAACTAAATCTCTAGTTAAGGCATCACTATCACATAATTGGAATAATAATGTAAGATTGTTGAAAAGAATTAATTTAGCCGTCATTTTCATGAGAAGATAGCTCAAAATGATGGTGGTGTTTGGCTTTGGGTGAAAATCTACTTGCATATTGCCTCAGCTCTACTTCTAATGCTCAACTAGAGCATGATGACTAGAGAGCAAATGAAAATGACAGACATAGTTGAACTTACTCTAATGACTATCCTTTTGAGCTTGTTCATTGAAGAGAATTGCTTCAAGCGAGTGAGAACAGCGGAATCAAGAGGCTTGTCAGGAGCGTCTCCATCTTCCCTAATCCATGGATGACCTGTTACATGAGAACCTGCCTTTAGCGGAGTGTCCCCCATTTGATACGAGTAATATATATTAGAACTACTTAATTTCCATAATAGTAAAGACATAGATAAATTAAAAATCCCAGCTAGTTATACCAATCTTGGAACTAGTATTTTAAACGTTGATCACATGTATTTCATATTTGTTTCTTATTTAATCAAACAATTAAGGGCCGTTTTCAACAAAAACTTAGTTTACAAGTTTTTCCTTTAATCTACCCTAGTTAACAAATAACTAATTGACACATATACAAGCTTAGTTTACAAGCTTTTCCTTTAATGTTTCAAAACCAAATATAGAATACTGATTAAAGTGAATATTGTCATATAATAAATGTCATAGATGATTAGTTGATTATAATAGTACATAATTATGTCACTAAAAAAATAAAATCAGTTTGCCACTGCCCGCCACATATGCATTAGACCAAACAACACAAATCAGTCGAACCCAAATACCAATATTATTATGTGCATTGCTTACAAAGAACTTCATGAGCAGTGAGACGCTTTTTGGGATCTCTCTCGAGCATCTTTCCAATGAGATCCTTTGCACTATCAGATATATCGGGCCATGGCTCTGATACGAAATCTAGCTCTGCTTTGAGCACTTGGTCGAATATCCCACTCTCGGTTTCTAGAAGAGAGAAAAATAGAGACAGTTAATTAAGAGTATAAACTTCGAAAGCAATCATCATCACCAGTTATTCTATTATGCTCAGGTGACAGAAGAGTCAATTACCATCCCAGAAAGGAGGTACACCACAGAGCAATATGTAGAGAACAACTCCTGCACTCCACACGTCTATTTCTGGACCGTAGCACTTGTTCAATACTTCAGGTGCAACATAGTAAGGGCTACCCACAAGCTCACCAAATGTTTCACCTTAATGATGGATATTTGATCCTTTAAATCCCATGTATAAACACACTTTTAATTTAAAAGAAGAAGTATATATAATATATGTAATTTCTACCTGGTCTGAAGAATATAGAGAGACCAAAATCAATTGTTTTGAGCAAGGAATCCTCATCCTCATCAACAAACAAGAAATTCTCAGGTTTAAGATCCCTGTGCATCACGCCTAGAGAATGGCAACCCTCCACAACCTCAACAATAGTCCTGGCAAGCTCAGCCGCTTTCCTCTCTGTATAATGCCCACGTTCAATAATCCTATCAAACAGCTCCCCACCCTCACAGAGCTCCATCACGACATGAACAGCGACGGTATCCTCAAACGCAGCCACGATCTGAACCACGTGGGGGTTCCCTTCAAGATGGTGCATGATCTGAATCTCCCGTCTCACGTCCTCAACATCCTCTGGACTCCGTAGCTTCCTTTTAGCTATCGATTTGCAAGCATACTCCCTTCCAGACGCCTTGTCTGTACAGAGGAACGTCGTACCGAACTGACCTTCCCCTAATTTCTGTCCCATGTTGTAGAATTCCTTCACATTCGGGGTTTTCCGACCAAGAACGAAATCGATTGAGCTTCGAGTCCGTACTGGCTTCTTGGGTTGTCATCGTCTTTAGTTTTGATGTTCTTATTGGTTGGCAAGGTTTGATTAGACTTAGAGCTTCTATTTGTGATTTGGGTGGGGAAGTATCTGTATTTGAATCGAAGTCGTCCGTGGTTGAGTCGAAGTCGAATGCGTCCGCATCTTGGTATAAATCATCGTATAAGTTACTATCGTTTTGGTGAATGGGTTCAGCATAATTGGTGGTGTAAGTGGCGGAACTCGCGTTGCTATTGTTACGAAGAGGGTCATCAGATTTTGCTGCATTGTTTGTCAAGCTGGGGAGATATTGGGCATCATCATCGTCACTAGAAGAATCATTGTTTTCGTTGGTGAAGGTAGGAAGATAGGTAGAGTGGGCGCCGTCGACGTCCGGCGCGTCGCTGGAATCACTGGAAGAACGGTCGACGGTATCATTGGCGTTGGACGCATAGTTATCGTCTTCGGTTTTGTTAAAGCTGTTGTTGATGTGTGGATCATGGTCCCCGTCATCGGAGTCTGACGAATCATCGGCATTGGTGTCGGTAATGGTATTGTCCGGAGAATGATCTTGGGGGCTGCTAGCTTTAGGAAGAGAATCATTTCTAGTAGTTTCGGATTTCGGGGAATCAACGGTCATAACCTGTGGAAGAGGAGATTCATGAGGTGAAGGTTTGTGGACAGAGTCGGAAGGAGGGGGACGATGGGAAGAGCCGCCATGGCTGGAACCGCCTGCGGGCGGCTTGACGGAGCCGCCATGACTAGAATCACCGGTGGGTTTGACGGAGCCACCGCCTCCATGACTTTTATTGCTGCCCCCATCAGAGGGGCGGGAGGAGGGGGTGTCGGGGAACCGCTCAAGAATCGTGAGCATGTATTACCCATTCAAGTCAAGAATAGGGAAGAGGTCACGCCTGAAACAATGCATTGATTGATGATTCCCAATCTAATTCCAACATCTTTATCATTTTGACAAAATTCAAACAGATTGAATCAACTTTTCAATTCGACAGAAACGCGATTGATATGATCGATAACAAATGATACAAATTAATCAGTATGGTGATTGATAGCTTTTTCGTTTTCCGGATGAATGTTTTTTTCGTTATTGGAGGTGATCGAAATTCAGAGTCTAGGGTAAGGTTAGATGCAGAAAAAGTGAAAAATGATTCTGGTTTGCGAGAACTCGACACGCATATAGAAATGATATGAATGAATGCAAAACAACACTACCTCCCTCCCTCTCTCTCTACATATAATTTACTAATTTTCTTTTCAAATTTACCTAACGACGAGATAAGCATAATTGACTATTGAGAAAGTTAATTTTTGTTATAGTGGATATATTTACATTAGAAAAAAATTTATAATTTATACTCCGTATATTGTAATTGTGTATTTGTGAGATTTATAATGAATTCTTGGTTAAAATTTTGTAAAAGGATATTATTTTTAAATTTTTGATATATTACTTTTTTATATTAATGTAATAATTTTAACTTTAAATAGAAAATAAAAATAAAAATAAAAGTATGCGCAAATCTTTAGCACCTGTATTTTTAACAGAGCGAGTGTAATTTATACATATGCAAAGTGAAAGAAAAACTGCTCTAGCACATTGTTCATCAGGGAACTCAATGGTTGACAGTTGGGGGTAGATTGAAATACCCCGTAATTGAAAATATCATTTCATAGACCGTGACGGAGAGTATAAAAATGTAGGAGAGACTATGGTAAATTTTACATAGGATTAGAACACTTAGGGGGCGTTTGTTTTGGGGTAATCCCATTCCCTTTCCTTTCCTGCTGTTTTTGTTTTGCCAATTTTTTCCTGTTTTCAGGAAAGGGAAAGGAAAGGGAATGGGATTACCCCAAAACCCTTTTTCCTGATTCCCCACTCCCTACTAGGGAATGGGATTCTCTTTCCCTAGTACACTTTGACCGACAACATATGACCATTAACCGATGACTAATGACCATTGACCGGTGACCGGTGAATGTTGACCAGTAATTAATGGCCGTTGACCGGCAGCCGGCAACCGTTGACCATTGACCGGTGGCCGTTGACCGGTTATTTATTTCATTTCCCCAGCTCAAACAAACAACTAGGAAAATCAAAGGGAATTCTTTCCATTCCTCTCCATTCCTTTTCCTGATTCCATTCCGTTTCCCCCCCTTTTAACCAAACCCCCTTAGTGAATTGGAACTAGGTGAATAATATGTTTTGTAACAGATTTTAGATGTAGATAGTTGGAGGGTAAGTTGGAGAGGTAGTTAATGTATGGTAATGTATTAGAAGTGCTAGAAATGACATTAGAAGGGAGTTATAGAAGGGAGTGTAAGTATCAAAATCTGTAGCAAATGCATAAAGGAAGAAAACTGTGTAAGTGTTGAGTTGAAACTAGGAGAATTATTTGTATAAGTTAGTATAGGATTTGTGTAATGAATTAAGAAATGAATTAGCATGATTTAGAGTGCTTAAATAGTACTAAAACATGTTTGAATGTATGTAGGAAGATTGGGGAAGCAATGGGTGAAATTGGGAAGGAAAATAAGGCCTGTAGCACAATCTGCTACCGTCCGACCCAGAGCCTGGATCGGACAGTGGGTCAGACAGGGCTTAAGCAACACAAAAATAATCTTTCTGGAACGGTCCGACCCAGTGGTGAGTCGGAGTTTCTGACTCCGTCCGACCCGAGGGGTGAGTCGGACGTGGGTCGGACGCAGCTTGGACAACAGAATCGAAACTTTCTGGAATGGTCCGACCCAGAGGTGTATGGGTCGGACAGAATAGTGCTGGGTCGGACGGGGAGAATTTCAGAGACGGAAATCTACTGGAATGGTCCGACCCAGGGCTTGCGTTGGACGCTGGGTCGGACGACCCATAACTTACAAAAAAAAACTGTAAGCTTTTACTAGTATATATATATATATATATATATATATATATATATATATTTTATATATGTATACCCAC
The DNA here is from genome assembly GCA_023374045.1 of Limonium bicolor. Lineage (NCBI taxonomy): Eukaryota > Viridiplantae > Streptophyta > Magnoliopsida > Caryophyllales > Plumbaginaceae > Limonium > Limonium bicolor. Next base: position 290,764,524 of record CM041779.1, read on the forward strand.
CTATACCTATGTATACATATATATATGTGTAGTAAACCATTGTTAAGTAACTAGAAGTAAGAAAATGAAATGTAAGTATAGGAATGTAAAGACTTAGTAAGTATGAGTTAGGAAACGTAAGAGTAATCGAGTTAAGTTAATGATAGATAGATTAATCACTCGATTGTATGTATATCATAGGATTCGATTTGTGACACCGAGGAACGTTCGGAAACATGTACAACGGTGAACGGTATGAATTCCTCATGCCCCGTATGCTATCTTGGTTACTCTGATTTGTTGTTGTTGTGCTAACTGATCACCCAATAAGATAAATGCACGAATCGGTTACCATGTTTACTTGTGAATATGTTTGTTGTATATTGTTGTATATTGTCTTTAAATCTTAGTTTGTATAATTTATGAAATGTATGGATGAATATGAGTGTGTGCATGTATGATGTATTGCATCGTGACCGAATATGTTCTGTGATTGGACTTCTAACTGATTCCTAACAAGCTAACCAATCTAACTTAAATTGGTAATTAAATTGGAATGAGTAGAAGTCCGATATAGTTTCGGCCACACGTGAGGATGAGGACACACAAGGTTGGATCCGATTCCTGACTCTTAAACTGGTCCGCGGCCCAAATCCCTTAAGTGGGTAGCATCCCGGATTGGTGAGTCAAGTAAATCCCGGTGGTGGGACGGTGTAGTCCCCGGGCCGGAGGTCATACCGACTTACTTGAGTAAAAAGTAAGTAAGTAAGAATGAGTAAGTAAAGTAAGTGAAAGTAAGTAAGTGCAAGTAAGAGGAAGTAAGTGAAATGAGTAAAAGAGTAAACAGCATTCCGATTAACCCGGATGCGTAACTTGGCTAACATCGTGAAGGTAAGTATTGTATGCACTATCGTATTGATGCCTTGAATTGTGTAATGAATTGTGTATGCATGTACATTGTATGAAAAGCATGTATGTATGAAATTAATGAACCGCATGCTTAGTGGTCGTCAAATAGTCGGCGTGCCCTAGCTAGCACGCGGTATATACGGAGTTTATGCGCAGCTTTTGCTGAGCTTCTTGGGGCGATGTTTTTAACTACACGCAGGTACAAGAGAAGGATGACGGCCGTGAAGAGATGTAGCTAGTTCCTTTTGTCTTCTTTTTGGATTGTAAATGAGGGATTATGAATGGTGTAAGTAGTACATGGCTGTAGATTTTGAATAGCCGGTGTACCATGGGGTACACCTTTTTGGATATTGATAGAATGGGAATTGGTGTAGATGAGTGGCTTATAAAAACTCATTCTTTTGGAAAGCTTGAATTGGGATGTAATTGAATACTCTTAAATACTCGGTAATCCATTAATGTAGGTGAATGGTATTTTGTATTCAGTAAGTAATATTTAAGTGGCTCGGTATACTATGATCATCAGACCGTGACTGTAAGTAAGGTAAGCCTAGCTAGCCGTATGGGCGGTTAGCGGCATTGTATCACCCATCGTAGTATTAGTAGTATTTCCGCTGCGAACTGATAGGATTAACAGGACGATTAGACGGTAAGCATAGGATTAACGGTAGGAGTGTTACAAAAAGTGGTATCAGAGCGAAGTGTCGCTCTGATGTCCATAGTTACCGAGCATAGGGATTACCGAGTTAGGATTTCAACCGTCTTAAGACGGATACTTAGAAACCTAACTAGGAACTACCGTTGTTAACAACGGATACCCTTGACGTTCTTAAGAACAATACCTTGTTTAAATTCAAGACCCTCGAGTCATATCTTGCGGAGCCTAATGTAACTGTTAAATATTCAGATGTCAGGAAGAGGTCCAGGTCGCCCTAGAGGAGGGGGCAATGACGGACCCGGCACGCAGACGATAGCTGAGACATCGACGCTAGATGGAGCACATGATGTAGCTATGCCACACAGTAATCCAAGCTATGCAGTAGAACCAACAAAACCAACAGAACCAAGCGGGGCCAATCCCTCCCCCTCTACCCAGAGAAGCTAACTGGGTAAAAGCTGTGGCGGAACTCCGCCCTCCTTGCTTTAGGGGCGAGAGTGATCCGGCTAAGCTAGAAGCCTATATCTCCGAAATGGAGACGGTGCGAAACCCTCGAAGCTCCTACTGGAGTTCGAGTCAGAGTAGCAACCTACTACTTGAAAGACGCAGCCATGGGTTGGTGGAAACTAATCAAACATGAGCATGTCAACGACCCCACCTTCGATTGGGAGTCTTTTGCATCACTCCTGATCAAAGTACTATCCGGAGCATGTGAAAACCAAGAAAAAGCTAGAGCTGGATGCCTTGAAGATGACAGACAAGATGTCTGTGGATGAGTACTACCGCACTTTCACTTCTATCCTCCGTCTTCTACCCGACCTTGGGTACACCGGCCAGGTGTTGGTCGATCGCTTCTATGGCGGTCTGAGCCATCGCCTTCGGTATGGTATGGGCTACACTCGATTTACCTCCCTCCAGGTAAATATCGGTTAACCCTTAGTACCATTTCAATTCCTTAAATTCCTTGAATTCCTTGAATCTCTTCTTTATCCCTTCTTAATTAAGAATCCCGGCTAATACCTGAAACTTCAGGAGTGTTATCACGCGGCTTCTCACGTTGAGATCACTTGCCAATTAAGGGAAGAAGAAACCGCGCTGAAGCGCAAGGCCAACAACAAGAACACCAATGGCGAGGAGAAGAATCAGGGTAAAAGCTGGAAAAAGAAGAAGGGAAATTTCTTTCAGCAGTCCCAAAAGAAATTCCCAAGTGAGAGCAGTGCCCATGCTGAGCAGGGCAAACCAGTTGAGCTTCTTCAACTAGGTTCTTCTGCACCGGTGGCTGCGAAGCCGCCGAGATCACACCCACCTAAGGGTAAACTTCTATTCCTAAATCGTATTCTTACAAGTACCATATCTAGTATATCCACGCACACATGTGCTAACCCTCTAAACCTCAGGTTCTTGCTCCGGTTTCACCAAAACCTTCTCCGACGGCCACACCTATGTGGCAGAAAGTGCAACCAGGACCATCCCGACAAGGACTGCTATGGGAGAGAAATCAAGTGCTACAACTGCCAGAAGCCGGACATAGGGCTAACAGATGCCCAGAGAATGCCAAGCAAAAGGGAACTTCCAAAGCTACAAGTAGAGGGAAGGCAGGAGGTTACATCAGGCGATGCACCGACCCAGCAGGCACCACAGGGACAGGGATCCCGGGGTCCCCAGAGGGGCGCACCCCAGAGACAGCCTGTCCTTCATGTTATCGACCGTGATGGGTCCAGTTCTAAGTCCGGCCCAGGTAATTACTTTTAACCGTGAATCCTTGAGAAGCATGCCTAAGTATTGGAGTATTTGTTTGCGTGAATGCATGAGTAGATGAATTGAAGTGTGTATTGAGCATGAAATGAAGTAGTTGAAACTAGTACTTACCGTAGATAAAATGTGTAACCATAGGAAGCTTTAGTATCTGTTATCCGATACCGGTAAACCTGAATCAAGAAGAGATCGATATCACCAACCACTACTACACCAATGAACAGTGTCAGGTCATCCGACCAGGTATGATCTTGTTAAGGGGATACCTGACACCCGAAGCGCAAATCTCAATCATCCGACGATGCAACGAACTAGGGACGGGTCAAGGTGGATTTCACACACCCGAATTTCCCGGTGGAGCGAAGATGAAGCTGAAGATGATGAGCTTGGGAAAGGATTGGAATCCTTATACCAAGACATACCAGGAGACACGAACACAAGATGGAACAACGCCACCGACAATACCTCCAGAGTTTCAAACACTTGTCACACAAGCAGTAGAACTTGCACAACAATGTGAACATGATCCGATCCCCGCACTGGAAGCGGACCTTTGTATCGTCAACTTCTACGAAAAAGAAGGACGACTTGGGTTACACCAAGACAAGGACGAGACAGCGGAATCTCTTGAACAAGGAGTGCCCGTAGTGTCTTGGTCCATTGGTGATGACGCCATCTTCCTGTATAGCGAGCAGAAGCGTGTGGACCTCGCACAGAAACTGGTATTGAGATCAGGAGATGTCCTAATCATGGGTGGAAACTCTAGGATACTGTATCACGGGATCAACAAGATCAAACTGAATACGGCACCGCCGGAAATAATCAATGCCACACACATGAAACCGGGACGCCTGAACCTCACCTTTAGAAAGTATTAAATCCATAGTATCATGTAATCTATTAGTAACGTGTATTAGAGACACGGTATGTATGATGGTTGGTTTATCAATAAAGAGCAGTGTTGATTTAATTCCACTTGTGTCCACCATCAATACTTATCCAATTGTGACTTCAATAGGTTGTGGACTCGGTACCGAAGGTAACCTGAGTATCCTCACCGAAGCACAAGCCGACAGAAGCGGCACCATCTTAACGGGAACATTCCCAGTAAATGGCATTGATGCCAATGTGTTATTCGACTCCGGCGCCTCTCACACCTTCGTATCACCATCTTTCGTGAAGAGGCTGAAGCTAGATGCGGATGAGCTACCGAACTTCATGGTTACTCTCCCATCGAAGGAGCGAGTAAAGTGCACCAAATACTATCAATCAGCCACCATCGAAATAAAAAACGAAGTGTTTCCCATTTCCTTCATCGAATTCAATGGATTGGGATTCGACTTAATCATCGGAATGAATTGGTTGGAGCGGCACAAGGGTAGAATCCTCTGCGCCGAGCACCGATTGCTGCTCAAGAGTCCTTCTTGGGTTACTGTATCTTACCGCCAGAGACCGAGAGAGCCTTCGACCACACTCATATCTGCTATGGCTATGTACCGGGAGCTCAGAAAGGGCCACGAAGTATATTTGTGTTATGTACAAGACCTGGAGAGAGATCCAGAGTTCAGTGAAGATGTACCCATCGTATCCGAATTTCCTGATGTATTCCCTAAGGAGCTACCCGGCATGCTGATAAGTGTCCAAATGAGCATGATTTATAGGTGTATTTCATATATAATATTAACACTTTTCTTGCTCATTTCTCCACTTCGGTTAGTTTTCCTCTAGTTTATGTTTTATTATTATCTCACTAATTTATTGGTTTAACATGAGGAAAACCAAGCTGGGACAAAAGTAGATAAAGAGACGAACACATAGACGCAAACGGCTCAGAAAATGGAGCCCAAACGAAGAATCTAGAGCCGGTCGAAGTTGGAAGAAATAAGTCACGACAACATCAAGATAACTGGCGGACACCACAGGGGCAACCGCCTGGCGGACACCACAGGGGCAACCGCCCCATAGCTGGCGGACTAGAGGGGCGCAACCGCCTCGCGGACAACAGAGAGACAACCGCCTCTTAATGGGCGGTCAAGGAGGCGGACAAGGAACACAAGACCGCCTCTAAATGGGCGGACAGCAGAGAGGAGACCGCATGTTATCAGGCGGTCGTGTATAAATGTTGCGCGAGCTTATCTTCTTGGCCCGTCGTCGTCTACAACTTACCTTCGCCGACTGTCTGCAACTCGCCCACTCGTCCACTGTCTGCGCCTACCTTAATTCACGCCTGTGTTGTCCCCTGCAATAAATGAGCAATCAGTGCAACTCTTCCACCGCCTCAATCAATTGCTCACGCGTCTGTCTATCTTCTCTGCTTTCTTCTTCCTTTTTCTATATAAACCCACGAGCTTCAACTAATAAATCATTCATCAATTCATAAATCCATCCACGACCACTTCACCACACGCCATCTCATTTCTCTTCTCCCGCCTTCTCCATTTTATTTATTTTACAGTCCACCAAATTCACCTCTAGCCCTACGTACACAAAATAGCAGAGTGAGACGGAGTGATTACGGATGATTTCTATTACTCTCGTCTCTATCTATCTATTTAATATGTTAGGCTAGTTTACGTACGCGCTCTGGGAACAGTTATTATGTTTCTGTATTAATTATGCAATATTTCTACTGGTTTATTTATATACAGTTTGTTACGCTTAAAGATTATCTCGCACCTTTTTAATAAATGTCATGAGTTTATTAAATTGCTTTACTAAGTCTATTTTGATCAGACCAGGTGATAAATAGACAGGTTAATTAAGACGTAAGACTGGAGGAAACTTGTTATGATTTAATAAGTTAGTATTCAGTTGCAAATGTAATTCCTCAATACTCCTCTGCCGTTCGCAGGCTTTTGCTTGAACCTTGCATTACAGGTGAACGAGTTCTTATGAGGCTATGACTTAGTCCTTAAGATAATTACAGGAACCTTGCCAAATTATTAAACCAGTAGAGATAGCTTAATTATGCAGATTATATTAACCTGACCCAGAGTTCCATTTTATTTATCTGTCAACTTAGTTTATTTTATCTTTTCTTTTTTTTATTTTACAAGTCAATTAATCCACCCCCCTCTTGTGACACGCTTAGGTACTATAATATATATATTAGTCCCACGGTTCGACATCCGGTTGCTTACATTTTCACTATACTACTGCGACCGGGATTTATTTGCAGCCCGACGTTATTTTTGGGTTTTAATTTCTTTTCTTTCTTTTAATTTTACACCAGTTTAACCACTCAGATTATAACGTCTGCAAAATGGCGCCGTTGCCGGGGACTAGTTTATTCTAGTCCCTAAGCCCCGGATTATTCACTTGTTATATTAGAATATTTTGTTTATATTATTTTTGTTTGTTGTTTATATTAATAGTCTTTTATATTTTTGTCTATTTTATTTTGTTGTTGTTTATATTAATTATCTTTTATATTTTGTTTATATATATTTTGTTTATATTATTAGTATGTGTGTTTTCTAATTTGTTATTGTTTCAGTAAGTAGCGTATTCGGAAAAAAAAGAGACGAGTTCCGAAAAAAAAAAGAGAGAGAGAGAGAGAGACGCGTTCCGAAAAAAAAAAATTCTGTTCTTCTCCAATCTGCTCCAACTTCTTCAATCTGTTTCTACTTCATTTTTATATTTTGTTTATATTATTATTATGTTGTTTCTAATCATTTAATTTTCCTATCTGTTTCAGTAGTTTCGTTTTATATAAAAAAAAATGGAAATGGAACAGGTGTACGAGCAAGAGTTTTGCTATTCACAGTATTTATACTGCTCCGTATGTGGAGGAGCTCATGATTATGCAGATTGTCTCATATTGCAAGAACAACTCTGGTTAGAAGATCAACCAGATTACCTGGAGAAACTCGCTCAACCAGAACAGCAACCAAAGGGCGAAATAATTCATGAGGTACAACACCCCACTACGGATGTAAGTTATTCTCTTCCCTCTACAATCGTCTACCGCCAGTTTCCATCCTTCTCTGTGCTTTATCCAGAAGATGAGGATATTTTATCCTCGAACATAAAGAGAAGGAATTGCCATCATCTCCCGCCAATATATCCAAACAAAACGCCGCTATCACCTTCGAAGAATTAATTTTCTCTGAAGATGATATCAATCAGCGTTCTTTCTTCAAGCCTCACCTACAAGAGGAGAATGTTTACATCCTCCAATTTGAGGAAGAAAAATCATCACCACCGGGTCTTCTGTTAGAACTACGTTCCCGGTAGTACCTCCTCAAACACCAGATTTTGTGGATTATTAATTTTCTTATTTTATATGCCGAGGTAATGTTTTGTTTTGATCCAGGATAACAAAGCAGGCGTCTAGCCAAAGACGTTAAAGAAGGGCAGCTTCCCGGGAGGCAACCCGGGTGTACTTTTATTTTATTTGCTTTTATGCTCTTTTAATTTTCAGGTTCTCTTTAAATTTTATTTTTGCTAACTTTTAACCCCGTTTGTAGTATGGTTGATTCTAGTGTCTTCTGCAGGTGCACCTCCATGTGGATACCGCAACCAAGCTACGCTACTTGAGGCTGAAGCTCAAGTGTGGGGGAACTCCTTTTACAACTAGCAAAAATAATATCAGGGGAGTACCAGTTTCTTTAATTATGTTTTTATTTAAATAAAAACTGCAGAGGAGCGTTTATATGCTTAGATGTTTAATTGTGATCTTTGTGTTATCTCTATTTTATCTACTTACCGAAAAGGTCTTCTGAAACCTTCCCTTGTTTTTTTCTGGTGAACAATGAGGACATTGTTCAATTTAAGTGTGGGGGAGTGTACCCTTTCGGTGGAATTTTGTGCTTAAATGTTTAATCTCTCTCCTTATCTTGCGTTTGTCCAATTCAATATCGTGGACCCTTTATATGTGGGTTGTTCTCTTTAAGAATAAATATTGTTGTGAATTGTGGGATAAATGTACAAATTTTAAAATTTTGATTACTTTTGAGGAGCATTTTATATGCGGTGTGACCAAATGATCTGCAAATGATTGGATTTTATTGCTCAGGGTTCCTTTCTGTCTTCTCTCTTAGGGATTGCTAAGGGGTACTTCTCTGTTTAAAAAGAAAGAAAAAATAATAATAAGGGACTCATGAGACACCATTGGTAACCAACAAAGAGAGTTGAGTGTTCTTAAATACAAAGACGTGATGCCTATATTTTTCTCATCTCTTATGCAAAAGTGAAACAAATGCATAAATCTATTTTTCCTTTTGTTTTCTCCTCAATGCCCGTTCTTGAGAGAAGTTGGCCATGGTAAAAGTTCTCAGAGTCACCTAAAAAGAAACATTGAAGTACCTTAGATCATACCCCGAAACTCTATATTTTATTTTCACCCTGAGCACACCTATGCCACCAGCAGTTAATTTTTCACACTCCTCAATTAAGTTAAAAAGATCATGTTTATCCTACCTTTCATAATAACATTTGTTAGTATTGAGCATTCCCTACTTACTTGGTTACGTGATTTTGCTTGAGGACAAGCAAAAAGATAAGTGTGGGGGTGTGATAAGTGTCCAAATGAGCATGATTTATAGGTGTATTTCATATATAATATTAACACTTTTCTTGCTCATTTCTCCACTTCGGTTAGTTTTCCGCTAGTTTATGTTTTATTATTATCTCACTAATTTATTGGTTTAACATGAGGAAAAAACCAAGCTGGGACAAAAGTAGATAAAGAGACGAACACATAGACGCAAACGGCTCAGAAAATGGAGCCCAAACGAAGAATCTAGAGCCGGTCGAAGTTGGAAGAAATAAGTCACGACAACATCAAGATAACTGGCGGACACCACAGGGGCAACCGCCTGGCGGACACCACAGGGGCAACCGCCCCATAGCTGGCGGACTAGAGGGGCGCAAACCGCCTCGCGGACAACAGAGAGACAACCGCCTCTTAATGGGCGGTCAAGGAGGCGGACAAGGAACACAAGACCGCCTCTAAATGGGCGGACAGCAGAGAGGAGACCGCATGTTATCAGGCGGTCGTGTATAAATGTTGCGCGAGCTTATCTTCTTGGCCCGTCGTTGTCTACAACTTACCTTCGCCGACTGTCTGCAACTCGCCCACTCGTCCACTGTCTGCGCCTACCTTAATCACGCCTGTGTTGTCCCCTGCAATAAATGAGCAATCAGTGCAACTCTTCCACCGCCTCAATCAATTGCTCACGCGTCTGTCTATCTCTCTGCTTTCTTCTTCCTTTTTCTATATAAACCCACGAGCTTCAACTAATAAATCATTCATCAATTCATAAATCCATCCACGACCACTTCACCACACGCCATCTCATTTCTCTTCTCCCGCCTTCTCCATTTATTTATTTTACAGTCCACCAAATTCACCTCTAGCCCTACGTACACAAAATAGCAGAGTGAGACGGAGTGATTACGGATGATTTCTATTACTCTCGTCTCTATCTATCTATTTAATATGTTAGGCTAGTTTACGTACGCTCTGGGAACAGTTATTATGTCCTGTATTAATTATGCAATATTTCTACTGGTTTATTTATATACAGTTTGTTACGCTTAAAGATTATCTCGCACCTTTTTAATAAATGTCATGAGTTTATTAAATTGCTTTACTAAGTCTATTTTGATCAGACCAGGTGATAAATAGACAGGTTAATTAAGACGTAAGACTGGAGGAAACTTGTTATGATTTAATAAGTTAGTATTCAGTTGCAAATGTAATTCCTCAATACTCCTCTGCCGTTCGCAGGCTTTTGCTGAACTTGATTAGAACCTTGCATTACAGGTGAACGAGTTCTTATGAGGCTATGACTTAGTCCTTAAGATAATTACAGGAACCTTGCCAAATTATTAAACCAGTAGAGATAGCTTAATTATGCAGATTATATTAACCTGACCCAGAGTTCCATTTTATTTATCTGTCAACTTAGTTTATTTTATCTTTTCTTTTTTTTTATTTTACAAGTCAATTAATCCACCCCCCTCTTGTGACACGCTTAGGTACTATAATATATATATTAGTCCCACGGTTCGACATCCGGTTGCTTACATTTTCACTATACTACTGCGACCGGGATTTATTTGCAGCCCGACGTTATTTTTGGGTTTTAATTTCTTTTCTTTTCTTCTTTAATGTTACACCGTTTAACACTCAGATTATAACGTCTGCACATGCCACCACGAGAGCAGTGGAATTTGAGATTGACCTTTTGCCCAGGTACCGGTCCATTTCCAGGGCACCGTACCGCATGGCACCTGCTGAAATGACGAGCTGAAAGAACAATTACGAGGACCTTCTCGACAAAGGGTCATACGCCCGAGCGTATCACCCTGGGGAGCACCGGTTCTCTTCGTGAAGAAGAAGGACGGTAGCCTCCGACTTTGTATTGACTACCGCGAGCTGAATGCGGTTACAGTCAAAAATAAATACCCATTACCACGCATCGACGACCTGTTCGACCAGTTGTTGAAAGGAGCCTCAGTCTTCTCCAAGATCGACCTCCGTTCTGGGTATCACCAAATTGCAATCAAAGAGCAAGACACATCGAGAAAACGGCATTCCGTACCAGATATGGCCACTACGAATTCACAGTGATGCCATTCGGTTTGTCAAATGCACCAGCAAAATTCATGGACCTCATGAATCGTCTGTTCAGTGAGCAGTTGGACACTTCGGTTGTTGTCTTCATCGACGACATCCTTGTATACTCCAAATCAGCAGAGGAACATGAAACTCATTTGAGGAAAGTGCTTGAGACACTGCGCGAGAACCAGCTGTATGCGAAGTTCTCCAAATGCGAGTTCTGGCTAGATCAGGTATCATTCCTTGGACATGTCATCTCGAGCGCAGGTATCTCAGTTGACCCTTCAAAGATAGAAGTTGTACGATCATGGCCTAGACCTAAGACCGTTACCAACATTCGGAGCTTTTTGGTCTAGCCGGTTACTACCGGAGATTCGTAAAGGACTTCTCGAAAGTCGCTAAGCCTATGACTACATTGATGAAGAAAGATGCACCGTTTGTATGGACAGACGAGTGCGAGTTATCATTTCAGAAACTTAAAGACTCATTGACCTCAGCGCCCATCCTTACTCTTCCAGAGGGCACAGAGGGATTTGAGGTATATTGTGATGCATCAGGCAAAGGAATGGGATGCGTACTCATGCAGCATGGCAAGGTTGTAGCTTATGCCTCCCGCCAGCTGAAAAAGCATGAGGAGAATTACCCGACACACGATTTAGAGTTGGGAGCCATTGTCTTCGCCTTGAAGATATGGCGACACTATCTCTATGGGGTAAGCATCACCATCTACTCCGACCACAAGAGCTTACAGTATGTATTCACTCAGAAAGAATTGAACTTGAGACAGAGAAAATGGATGGAATTTCTTTCAGACTATGACATCAATCTACAGTATAAGGAAGGGAAGGCAAACGTTGTAGCCGACGCCTTGAGCCGTCGAGCACACTCGCTCCATTCGCTACTCGCTTCTTCTAGCTTGGTTGACGAGGTGTGAGACGCTCAGTTGAGCGACCCTTACCTAACCGAAATCAGACAAACGATCGAGAATGGTACATTTGAGAAGAAAAAGTATGACTTCAAGCTACATGAAGATGGTTTGATTCGGTTGAACGGCAGGCTATGCGTCCCCCGAAGCAATGCTGAGCTAAGGGATCGCATCTTGCGAGAGTCACACAGTTCCACATTATCAGTCCATCCAGGAGCCTCCAAGATGTACAAAGACATGAAGAGGTACTTCTGGTGGACTGGAATGAAATCGGATGTGACAGAATCCGTATTGAGATGCTTAACATGCCAGAAGGTAAAATTCGAACATCGTAGACCGGGTGGAATGGTACAATCGATGCCAGTTCCGGAGTGGAAATTTCATGATATCTCCATGGATTTTGTTGTAGGACTCCCATGCTAGGGGAGGACTCAACATGATCTGGGTTGTAGTCGATCGCCTTACCAAGGTTGCCAGATTCATACTGATGAAGGACACCTGGAAGGTAGTGAAGCTCGCAGAGCTTTTTGACAAGGAGATTATCAGACATCACGGAGTCCCGAAAACATAGTATCTGACTGCGACACTAGATTTCTTTCGAGATACTGGAGAGCTACACGGGAAGCGCTGGGTACAGAATTGAAATTGAGTACCGCCTTCCATCCTCAGACCGCGGACGTCAGACAGAAAGGACCATCCAGACACTAGAGGACATGCTTCGGGCATATGCCTTAGACTTTCAGGGGAGTTGGTTAGATAAGCTTCATCTTATCGAATTTTCTTACAATAATAGCTATCATGCTTCGATTAAGATGTCGCCTTTCCAAGCTCTATACGGTAGACCTTGCCGAACACCTTTGTGTTGGGATGAGTCAAGCAAAGCGATCATCATAGGACCAGAGTACCTTGAGCAAGTGCAAGCTAAAGTTCAGCAGATTCGAGCTAATATGAAGGCAGCCCAAGATAGATAGAAATCCTATGCGGATGTGCGATGACGCGACCTTGAGTTCGCCGTGGGCGACCAAGTGTTCTTGCGCGTTTCACCTATGAAGGGCGTATTCCGTTTTGGTCAGAAGGGCAAGCTAAGCCCAAAGTTTGTAGGGCCGTACACTATCACCGAAAGAGTTGGATCCGTAGCCTACAGGTTAGCATTGCCTGAGGACTTGGGACGTGTCCATGATGTATTTCATGTGTCACAACTCATGAAGTATATCGTTGATCCTTCTCATGTCCTAGAGCCTGAGAGACTTTCCATCGAGCCGACTATGCGATATGTTGAAACCCCCGTGAGAATCCTTGATAGGAAGACCAGAGACACTCGCCATAAGTCTATACGAATGGTGAAGGTCCTATGGTCAAACCATGATGTCGAAGAAGCGACATGGGAGTTGGAAGATGCCATGAAGGCTAAGTACCCATAGTTGTTCATAGACTAGAAAGTCTAGCATTTAGCAATACGGGTATGGGTCGTACCCCTTTTAAGGGGGGTAGAGCCCTTTTGCTTTTACATTGCTTCGGGGTAAGCATTGCATAGTGTGTAGGTATTGTAATAGACTTTTGTATGGCACATGTAGTGCAAGTGAATTTGGTATATGTAATGTGTAATGTAAATTGCATCGATGTATTGTGTGATGGTATGTATGGAAATAGTGTATGGTGTATGTGAATTTGTATTGTGAGTGAATGCGTATAGTGCTTGAATAGTGTATGCTTGCAATGTGAAATGAAGCAAACACCTCATAGGTGTAGTAAGACACATTATGGCAATTGGTTTGCATAATGAGTAGAATTACTTAAACTATTAACCTTGAGCAACTTTGAGGGCAAAGTTTCTTAAGGGGGGTAGATGAAATACCCCGTAATTGAAAATAGCGATTAATTAGGCTAATAAGTAATTTAGAAGCTTAATTATGCATAAATAATCATGAGGGAACAAATCCCGAAGAAAACGGATCCTTAAAACCGATTAAAATCACTAACGAACCTTAAAGCGCGTTTTTCGAAGTAACCGGAAAATGTGACATTAAGCGGGTCAAATAGACTCGTAATAATATTGGTCAACTAAATAGTCATTAATAAATATTAGTGGAACATTAGAACCAATAAAATCAATAAAACGAGAAATTAGTAAAAACTGTCAAAAACAGGAAGTTATGGGGTAGAAACATAAATAACCAAAACTTATGTGTCCACTTTGAAAAAAAAAAGTAAAAGTGGTATGTGTGTGCTGTGGTGTCTGATTGGGACTCCCCCTCTCTCACTCTCTCACACACTCACTTACTCCCTCTTATACACAAAACAATAAAACTAATTAAAAGCAATAAAGTAACTCCCTCACTCACCACTCTCTCTCCCCCATTTCATTCTCTTCACTCACGTATGCACACTCACCCTCACTCTCTCATTTCTCTCCTTCTTCCCCAGCGAACAGCCATGGAAGCTTGAAACAACTCACAAAAATACCACCTTCTCTCCTCTTGTTACTCCATCAAACCTTCTCCAAAAATTGTAAAAATTACACCATTGTGATCCTCTCATCAACAGCAACGTTTCTATCTTTTCAAAATTCAAAAAGGGAAACTTTCATCTCCATGGGTATGGAGCATTTGGAGCTTCAAGACCACCATTAGAACCACCTTCTTCTCCTTGTTCTATTGAGGTAAAAATATTCTTAAAAACTCCATCTTTTTCTAGCCTTAAGGGTAAAACGAAATTTGAAGCTAAACCCTTGTTTGCTTCTTTGAATGCTAGCCGATTTTGGCATTGTTGGAGAGTGGGAAATATTGTCCTTGAGCCATTTCAAGCATTACCTACACCCTTGCAAGGTAATGAGACTTTTAAACCCTAAAACTTGTATTAAGCTTTAAAGAATGGTTAGGGCTAGTTCTTGATATTGAAGTATGTATATGTATGGGTTGTAGAGTTAGAGAAGTTGTGTTGCTAAAACCGGTGAGAAGAGGAAGGAAGGAAAGAAAAAGAAGAAGAAGCAAGAAAGAGAAAGAGAAAACTAGAAGAGAAACAAGGTAATTATACTTATCTTTGTGTAGCTTTGCAAGAGGTTATGTAACAGATTTTTAGAGATGAGAATATGCATTGTAAATTAGTAATGTGTTGGTAGTGTAATGTGTAGGAGGAAACAAATGTTTTAAACCTTTAAAAGACAACTTAAAACTTGTTAAAACATAGTTGGGAGTCAATGGGTGAGTGCAGGAATTCAATGTTTTTTAGTATTGGTATTTGTGTATGGAAGCTTGTATATGGTTATTGTTTATAAACAGGTGAGATGATGATAATGTAAGTGTAAATGATGTGGTGAGAGTATAAAAATGTAGGGGAGACTATGGCAAATTTACATAGGATTAGAACACTTAGTGAATTGGAACAAGGTGAATATATGTGTTGTAACAGATTTTAGATGTAGATAGTTGGAGGGTAAGTTGGGAGAGGTAGTTAATGTATGGTAATGTATTAGAAGTGCTAGAAATGACATTAGAAGAGGGAGTTATAGAAGGAGTGTAAGTATCAAAATCTAAAGCAAATGCATAAAGGAAGAAAACTATGTAAGTGTTGAGTTGAAACTAGGAGAATTATTTGTATAAGTTAGTATAGGATTTGTGTAATGAATTAAGAAATGAATTAGTATGATTTAGAGTGTTTAAATAGTACTAAAACATGTTAGAATGTATGTAGGAAGATTAGGGAAGCAATGGGTGAAATTGGAAGGAAAAATAAGGCCTGTAGCACAATCTGCTACCGTCCGACCCAGAGCCTAGATCGGACAGTGGGTCGGACAGGGCTTAAGCAACAAAAATAAATCTTTCTGGAACAGTCCGACCCAGGGCCGTGAGTCGGACGTGGGTCGGACAGGCAAAAATTTCCGTTGTCGAAGTTTCTGACTCCGTCCGACCCAGAGGGTGAGTCGGACATGGGTCGGACGCAGCTTGGACAACAGAACCGAAACTTTCTGGAATGGTCCGACCCAGAGGTGTATGGGTCGGACAGAATAGTGCTGGGTCGGACGGGGAGAATTTCAGAGGACGGAAATCTACTGGAATGGTCCGACCCAGGGCTTGCGTTGGACGCTGGGTCGGACGACCCATAACTTACAAAAAAAAACTGTAAGCTTTTAACTAGTGTATATAATATTATATATATATATGTATATATGTATACCCACCTATACCTATGTACATGTATATATGTAAGTAAACCATTGTTAAGTAACTAGAAGTAAGAAAATGAAATGTAAGTATAGGAATGTAAAGACTTAGTAAGTATGAGTTATGAAACGTAAGAGTAATCGAGTTAAGTTAATGATAGATAGATTAATCACTCGATTGTATGTATATCATAGGATTCGATTTGTGACACCGGAGGAACTTTCGGAAACACGTACAACGGTGAACGATATGAATTCCTCATGCCCCGTATGCTATCTTGGTTACTCTGATTTGTGTGTTGTGTGCTAACTGATCACCCAATAAGATAAATGCACGAATCGGAGTTACCATGTTTACTTGTGATTATGTAGTGTTGTATATTGTTGTATATTGTCTTTAAATCTTAGTTTGTATAATTCATAAAATGTATGGATGAATATGAGTGTGTGCATGTATGATGTATTGCATCGTGACCGAATATGTTCTGTGATTGGACTTCTAACTGATTCCTAACAAGCTAACCAATCTAACTTAAATTGGTAATTAAATTGGAATGAGTAGAAGTCCGATATAGTTTCGGCCACGCGTGAGGATGAGGAGACACAAGAGGTTGGATCTGATTCCTGACTCTTAAACTGGTCCGCGGCCCAAATCCCTTAAGTGGGTAGATTCCCGGATTGGTGAGTCAAGTAAATCTTGGTGGTGGGACGGTGTAGTCCCCGGGCCGGAGGTCATACCGACTTAACTTGAGTAAAAGTAAGTAAGTAAGAATGAGTAAGTAAAGTAAGTGAAAGTAAAGTAAGTAAGTGCAAGTAAGAGGAAGTAAGTGAAATGAGTAAAAGAGTAAACAGCATTCCGATTAACCCGGATGCGTAACTTGGCTAACATCGTGAAGGTAAGTATTGTATGCACTATCGTATTGATGCCTTGAATTGTGTAATGAATTGTGTATGCATGTACGTTGTATGAAAAGCATGTATGTATGAAATTAATGAACCGCATGCTTAGTGGTCGTCAAATAGTCGGCGTGCCCTAGCTAGCACGCGGTACATGCGGAGTTGATGCGCAGCTTTTGCTGAGCCCCTTGGGGCGATGTTTTTACTACACGCAGGTACAAGAGAAGGATGATGGCCGTGAAGAGATGTAGCTAGTTCCTTTGTCTTCTTTTTGGATTGTAAATGAGGGATTATGAATGGTGTACTAAGTAGTACACGGCTGTAGATTTTGAATAGCCGGTGTACCATGGGGTACACCTTTTTGGATATTGATAGAATGGGAATTGGTATAGATGAGTGGCTTATAGAAACTCATTCTTTTGGAAAGCTTGAATTGGGATGTAATTGAATACTCTTAAATACTCGGTAATCCATTAATGTAGGCGAATGGTATTTTGTATTCAGTAAGTAATGTTTAAGTGGCTCGGTATACTATGATCATCAGACCGTGACTGTAAGTAAGGTAAGCCTAGCTAGCCGTATGGGCGGTTAGCGGCGTTGTATCACCCGCCGTAGTATTAGTAGTATTTCCGCTGCGAACTGATAGGAAATAACAGGACGATTAGACGTAAGCATAGGATTAACGAAAGGGGTGTTAACACCCTAGCACATTGGTTCAGGGAACTCAATGGGTGACAGTTGGTTTGATTCTCTTGGGCGTAGGGGTTTCGTCCACAATGAGCTAGCAAAACCCTATGAGGTCACTGTGCAACCGTATTTACCTTACCCCTTTATATAGCCTGGGCAAGATCGTGGACGCCCCGGGTAGACCTGTCAAACGGGGTTACCGTTCGGTTTTGGATCAATATTTTTTTCGTCAATATCATTCGGGTCATTTACTTTCGGGTCATTTCGGGTTCGGGTCATTCGGGTTCGGGTCAAATCGGGTTCGGGTTGTAATAGTGTCAGATGAAATCGAGTTTCGCTATTTCGGGTTTTGGTTAATATTTATTGACAAACTTTAAATAAAAATATACCTAATTTCTATAAGAATATACTACATATAAATTATAGAAAAGTCAATACAATTCATTCGGATATAATAAGTGTTGAATCAAGTTTTTTGTCATATTTATTTGAGTCATTCAGGTTTGGCAATTTAATGATCACTATTATTTCATGTTATTCGATTTGACTAATTTTTAATTACTATTATTTCGGGTCATTTCGGGTTTGGTCGATTCGGGTTATAAAATTTTCGGGTCATTTCGGGTTCTGGTCATTTGGGTTTACCCAATTGGGTTCGGGTTTATTATATTTAAATATTTTCGGGTTTTCAATCGGTTTCGGGTTCGGATAAAACGACAGGTTTCGAGTTGGGTTAATTTGACACTCCTAGCACCCGGTTAGCGTATTCACCTTTTCCAAAATTGAAAGAAAATGATAGGGGCAGGTCTCGTTCTGTTGAAAGTGTTTCTAGCACTGCTGGTTTACTTCCCCATAGAGAATTTCTATTTTAATTTTCATTTGAAATTAATTGTCGAGAAAATTATTGAAAAATAATGCTTCTCAAATAGATGTTTAAAACTTTCTTTAATGATGGATGCAAATATTTTAATGATTATCGTTTGTGAAAGTGAGAGTTTCTATATTAGAATAAGAGATTTGATTTAAACGCAACCATTAAAAGTGAATTTGTTTAGAATGAGAGATCTGCTTTAAACAAGAACTATAAAGTGTCTTCCTTTACAAGTAAGAAACTAAAATAATTTTATTCTTGAGATAATTTTTTTAATTAGTTATAATAAGAATTTTAAAAGTTAGTCATTCACTTTAGTTAACAATATATTTAACGATACAATCAAATGGGATAGAAGACATGTATCGTTTATTAAAAATCGGTTAGTCCGACCCTGGAGCTTACGCTAGGGAAGAAGGTGGAGATAGTCCATGTGGTATTATTTGATTGGAGAAAAATGAAAGGAATAGTAATGTGTGTAGAGGAACGTAGGGGATACGGGAGAAAAAGTTTTGGTGAATGTATATTTTAATAGTAAGAGAGAGAATAACATTTTTTTTAAATGTTATAACTAACAAAATAAAGTGCAAAAATAAAAAAATTATACCATTATTTATCATTTTTCATGCTCTTCAAAACAAGATGCATCATGAATATGTTTCGGTAAACTTAAAATTTATGTTTTTAGAAGGAGTATATATTATTTATTTTTAAAGTGAATTATTCATTAACAAAATGAACCTTCTTTAATAATAAAATGAACCTTATTCATTATAAAATGAATCTTATCCAAACACTCTAAAATTATATTTTAATAGGTTGTACCTAAACCACAAACCCTAAAAATCTGTCGAGTGTAGACTAATGCCAGAATGATTACCCTACCCTCGAAACCCTATAATCCACCCTTGCATAAGTTTGTGGCGGGATTAACTTTTACTAGTTATTACAACAATATTCACTGCTCTTAAACTTTGATTCACCTTTAAAAAAACCTTGATTCACTTTTTCTTAAACCTCTTATTCAATTTTCTTGAACCTCTTATTCACTTTAGTTAACAATCTCTATTTATAAGAATCACTTTTCTTAAAAACTCTAATTCACTTTCTTAAACTCATGATTCACTTAAAAAAATCTCTAATTCACATTCTTAAACCTCTTAATCACTTTAGTTAAATCAATCTATGCTTACAAGATTCACTCTTATTACTTGATTCACTTTGTAACAACTAGTGATTAACGTTTTAAAAACCTTTGATTCACTTTTCTAAAACCTCCGATTCACACTAGTCAAACAATCAAAATCACTTTAGTTAAACAATATCTGTTTATGAGATTCACTTTTTTTAAACCTCTTATTCACTTTTAAGCAACTTTCTGATTCACTTTTCAACAGACTTGGATTCACTTTTTAACAACCTTTGATTCACTTTTTTTAACTTAGATTCTCAATTAATCTTAACAAATATGTACATACAAAAATTTTTTAAAAATAAAATTTATCAAACATATACACATGATGCATCTTGTTTTGAAGAGTACGAAAAATGATGAACAATGGTATAATTTGTTTTATTTTTTGCACTTATATTTTGTAAGTTATGACATTTTAAAAAACAAATTTCTCTCTCCTACTCACCTACTCTTCTCCTCTATACGTGGCCCTACCCTCCTATCCCCTCTTTTTTTCTTTTTTCTTTATTTCTCTCTAATAGAGTGTTGACATGTTGGCACTATCTCCATATTAGAAGATGGCGCAGAGCCATACTCGAATTCGACTCGAATTCGCGTTAAAAATATAAGATACAATTAGTTCACCAATCTATTTTCATGTATTTGGAGTTTTTTTCCGGATCATATAATTAGGTAAACAACATTGAATATGATGTGGGTAGTTCGAGCAGAAGTTGAAAGTCCCAATATAGAGTGCATCCTAAACTAACTATATTGATACTGTTCAAACAAAAGAGAGTCATCCGGCTTATAGACTAAATATGTGATACAGGACTCATCCAAGAAACAAACATATTATGAAACAAGCATATTACCAAATTTAGCTTAAATAACAAGCAGCTAAAAACCAAACCATCACACCCTGCAGGAAGACGAACGATGACTACCAGGGATTCCTGCCCATCTCCATAGCCAGCCCAACGTGGACTCATTTTTCCAGGGAGTTGCCTCATTGTAGTTGCGCCTTCCACAACGTTGGGCTGAGGTCAATAGTCAAGGCACCTAGGGCCAGATCATGATGAATTTCGTCATTTTCCTTTCCTTTCCCTTCTTAAGACTCGGAGTGACTTGGTGATGCATTCTGCCAAGGTTTCTTTTCCTCCCTTCAAGCTTCCACTCCAGGTGAATCCCAGGATGCATGGTTCACGAGATATCACCAGGTGCATCTCATCAGCCAACTTTGAGGGTCTGGACACGTAGATGATAGGCATGGGTGGGAATCCAACCTAACCTGTCCAGAAGTCCTTGTGGTGCAAAAGGTTCCACCTCCAAGGTCAGCATCCTCATCCGTTTCCTCGGACCCTGGCCAAGTGGATCCTTCGGAGCATCCTGTGCATGCATGCATGTGCTGGATATTCTTCCATCCATTTACCTTGTACCCCCCCGATTCAGTTTCAGCATTCTCTGAGGCCTGATTCCCCCCCACTCCTCACATGTTCTTCCAAAAATCACAATGCTAACCTTGAGATTCCAATGAAGATGCCAACCCATGTCGAAGGTAGATTCCATAGCTCGTGTTAGTAGATCGAGGAGAAAAGAGCTTACAAAAGAGCACTTATCAAAGGATGGTTGATCATTCATGAGCAACCAGGTCATCTATGTTCATTGATAAGGATTCCTCCTTCGTGAGCGAGAGGTCAACACATCTAGAGGCAATCTCTTCTATCTCTTGAGAGATCTGTTTGTGGATGGGCCATGGCAAGAATGAGTTGTTCGCGGTGGAGAAATAGGGAATGGTGGATGGCCGGAAGTTGAGTAGGAGGGGGAAGATGTACACCCCTCTCCATAATCACGATATATCCCTCACGTAGCAATAAATAAAACGTCTCGCAGCGGTAAAATAAATAACTATTACAACCTCACTCGGGTGTCACCGGCCATTACTCACCCATGCGAGTAACGTAGCCAAACCACATCCAACTTCCAAAATAAATAAACTGCTAACCGCAGTGATAACGAGAATTCCTATACATCACACTAAATCCATAAATCATAACATCGACAAGTGAGCATCTACCCAATCCTGAAAATACACAACCTTACCATAAGACCACACACCATCTTCATTTCTATACAGCATCTTCAATTACCTTGTTCTTGCACTCAGCTCCGATGATCAACAACCTGAAATGGCGTAGTATCAGCGATAGACGCTGAGTATGCGGGCCTGGACCCTAATGGTCACTTGTCATTTTAACCGTCTTATTATTAGATCGGTTTCATGCTTTACCATTTACAGTTATATTCAATACTGTAGTAAACATGCATAACAAATTTAACATCCCATCCAAAAATATCCATAAAATTCAACCAACCAAACCATCATTTAGATATCACAAACCACAATTATATATCGAACGTATCGATAACAACAATATATTGTACAATGTACAATCGCCATAGCGTTCACCATCCACTGTCATCTTATTTTAGTTTGGCTTTCAAGCCCCATCCATATGTACAATGTACATTCGCCGTGGCGTACAGTTTTCATATTTAATTTACCTTAGCCTTGTAGGCTCCATCCAACCATCAACACACAATAAATAACCACATGTATAACCAATGAACATCAAGCGAAACAACGAGTATAATAAAACAAGTATTAGTCTCGTCCATAGTATTGTTCGCCACTGTATAAGTTTCAATTTTGTTTTATTAGTTTTTCAGTTATACCTATGACAATGTCTCCGTTAAAACGACACGTCTCTAGTTACCCATATATTTGGCGGGTCACCCACGGCAGAGCCACTCCAAAAACGGTAGAGTCTCCGACAAGAGCCATTCTAGCCTCACGGGAATTCCTTGATACTTACGGACCCGTACGCGGACATCCTGGTATCGTTTTGTGATCACAGCGCGCACCAAGAGCCACCCTCTTGGCTTTCCTTTCCATTCATTAATTTTAATTATACCATCGCATCGCATCGCATTACCAATTTTTCTAACACAGCAGACTAGGGTCACCAGTCCAACCCAGAGTTTTGTGAACTCAGGATCCAGTGTTAGATACAAGAGCGGCGTATAGAAAAGGCCAATGCTCCGTACACAAGTCTCAGATAATATGTATGTGTTATTATCATAGTGCTACAACGTTTTACTTACGTTCCTTATATTTCATATAAGATAGCACCATAGCCGCTAGTTCGTTTTATATATATAGGTTCATATATACGAACCACTACTGTTAACTCAACAACAGTAATAATAAGCAGCTATAAATATGCATTAACACATTCAGGCAAACAATCATATCACAGATCACACAGAAGCTGAATTGGGAAACCCTCATAGACAACCAGAGACATATAACAACACACAAGTTATATCAACCAATCCGAGCCCAAGGAGCAACCTTAGGACAACTCGGCAAACCCCTTTACATACCGTTCACCCTGACAATATTACGGTGGAGTTGAATCAGCAAGATCCTACGCTCCGTGTAGTCCGTTAGCTCGTCAGCGTCCTTGTCAGAAGTATACTCTAAACGGTAATACAAACTATAAGTCAGTCTCCGTGACTAACCACATCCGGTATTTCCGAATAATAAGTAACCCCGACAATTCACCCCTGTTTTCTACAGTTGTTGTTACGGGTTTCTCTAAAGCAGTCGGTTTGTTACTTAAAACTCATACGTCACACTTTCCAACTGTTAAGTTTAATTCCTTATATTTCTTTTAATCTTATCCACGTCTAGTTTAGGTATATAACCCATAGTTGCATGTATGCATGCATTTATGTTATATTATATATTTTTGTATTGTATCACTTATCATATTGTATTATTTTCCCACCATTCCTTATCATACCATGTAATATATAATTCATTATCTTTAGCAAATAGTATTTGCATCCCAAAATCCATAGCATATAGTTTGTAACTATATATTTTTAATAACCACCACCATTAAACCATATGGTTTTCAACCAAAATATATTTATCCACCTTATATACATTATTCTTGTGTATGTATATATTTTTACCACGTAGGTAATTCTCATGAGTTTCATAAACTCTTGTATTTATGTTACATTTTATCATCTTTTATTGATGATTATTCCCATTAGTTGTATTATATTATACAACTTATATTAAGATTATTATCCTAATATCACGTAACATCTTATGTTGTATAATTACAACTCCTAAGGTTTATTCCATAACACCTCAGTTTATAAATCTCATTTATTTATAGTTTGTCACATTATTTTATGTGAGTGCCCTTCCTTATATTAATTCCATCTAAACCATATCATTGTCATAACATTTATAACATCATAGACCTTAGTCTAAAATTCATCTTTCAACTCTTATTAACTCAGTATAGCCCTTAACTTAATTTAAATTCCGTTTGACCACACAACATTATGTAACGTTATACCATATACTATATCATACTATGTGATATTTTTTATTCCCTTTAACTTATAACCTATAGTTTTTATACAAAACTATTTATTATTGCCTCTTAGGCACCATAAGAAAATCTTATTCTTTTCCATAAACCATAGTTTCCTTTATTTACAAAATCACCCCTTTCTTTTTACCATGTTATATATACCATTTAATATAACATTTCTAACTTATAAAGAGTATAACCTATGGTTATTTTTTTGTAAATTCTGAACAGCCCTTGTGTTATTCTATAATTGCCATTTGGCCCTATTTATAACATATAGTTTCTTCCATATCATTAAAACCATATTTTATACACATATCTTAATAAATTCTCTTAATAATTCTAAAAATCACCAAATTCCACCAAAGGGTTATAAATATCCTTATTAACCCATATACTTTTGATATTTACCATTCCACCATCTATTTTTCTCCAAAGTGTCATAATGACATAATAACTATATATTATACATATATAGTTCATTTTAATTCCAAAATCCACCAAATAAATTCCTAAAAATTCGTAATAAGCCCATGGGTGTTTAAAATACCATTTTACACCCTTAATTTTCGGTAATAACATATTCACCACATATGTTATAAAATATTACCATTAAATACATAACCTATTATAAAACCTTAATAAGTTATCTAACTTATTTATTTTTGGTCAAAACCTAGCATATGGTCAATGTTGACCACCTTAATATTTCCTTGACCACCAATTCCTTATAATTATGGTTTAGTACCTAAACTTTCTAAAATTCACCATTTAACCCCAAAACTTTATAAAAATCTTATAAACTTTATTTTAACTCCTTTTTAACTCTAATTTTCGGCTTTATTTTTCTAAAGTCCCCAAATTTAATTTATTACACCTAAGACCCCATTTATTTCGATAATAATTATATATCACCTAAACTTAAATAAAAGCTTGTAAATGCATAAATAAATGGCCTAAAATACATGGCCTTATTACAAACATTTGCTCACAAAATAAATTACACATAAATGTCCCAAAATACATATAAATTTTCGGCCTCACCATAGATTCTTTGTTTAATTACCAAACTTCCACATAATGTCTTAAATTTGACATTTATATTGCTTGTTTAATTAGTATAAAAAATTATTAAACCATTCCTTAAACATTTTAAGGTCAAACAAGACTTGTTTTTCTCCTTCACTCACGGCAATTAATATACACACACTTAAACTTGTGTTAATGTATCAAATTAAGGTTTTAAGTGATTTATACCTTGATTTAGCTTAGGTAAAGCCTTGTTTGGTTCGGCCACCTTGAGTAGAAAATCTCCACAGCTTGTTTACATGTTTTCAAGCAGAAAAAACAAGGCCTAGTTAGTCTCTAAGCAAGATCTAACCATAAGGAGTAATTTAATGTAAGATTAAGGCAAAAATTACCTTAAGAATGCAAGGAGAGTTCTAAGTGGTTTCGACCTGAACCAAACACACCACAAGGTGTTAGATCCACCAAATTGACATAGGAAATAGTTAGATCTCGAAGTGCTACCTTGTTATTAAGTTTTACCTTGGAAAAATGCCTTAAAAGAGAGTATTTCTCTTGGATCTCGGCCATCCTTGCTCCAAATGGCTAGCCAAACAGATCCCACATGAAAAGGAGAAGAAGATGAGGCTATGGCCAAAATTTCACAGCCCAAACTCGAAGGGAATCAAAAGTTATGAGCTTAAGCACATTTTTACCTTAAAATGTAGATTTGAACAACCTTGGTCCCTCTACTGGTCATGACTGAGTTTAGCTCTTGTTCTAACTTTAGAACACTGAGAATAAGCCATAGGAATTGTTGAGCCACGAAATTTAGGTGTTGGTGGTGAAGAGATGAAGAAAAAGAGCTAAAAATGACTAAAAATGACATTAAAACACTTACTTTAGGCACTTAGGAGCTAGATCTGCCTTCCATGCTCAAGAACAGACCTTGAGAGCTTCAATGGAAGGGAGGAACTCAGCTGGGCAGAAGGGAACTCGTGCAAGGAAGGAGGAAAGAGAGGAAAGGCTTGAAAAAACTTGAAAAAGTAAGAATAATTAGCTTTTACTATTCTTGTTGTATTAGGCTGAATTATTGTCAATCAATGAATCATTCTGTCTTCCCACCTCCATGCCAGACGATTTCCATGGTCCAAGTGGGTCATTAATTTGACCATGACCATACTTGGTCAATTTTGACCCCTGTGGGCCCACTTTAGGGTTTTATTAATATTTAATATTAAATTTGTAAAAATCTGTAAAATTTGGAAATTGAATTCCTAATATCATATAATATGATATTTATAATTTAAAGGTATTTATAACCTTTTAGCCCATTTAAAACCAATTTAAAAGACAATTTCACAAAAACGTGCTTTAAGGAGTTTTAGCGCACATTTGTGTTGCCTGGTGTTTCTGAGCTCTGTTTCTTTGACAACGGTTTTGTTGTGTTCCTTACATGATATTTGATCATGTAATTCAATTTTATATCATTAGAGGTCATTAGACCTTTAAGGGTTCTTAGAGCACATTTTTGCCCTTTTGACCTTGAAGCATGAAAGTGCTTTTTCTTGTGTTGGAGTGTTGCCCAACAATTATAATATGTTTAATATTATGTTAATATGCTTAGGACAAATTTTAGGTCCTACATAGTTCATTGGGGTATTTATTACCCTTAACAGTTAAACGGTGCAACATCTTGTTTATGTTGACCACTGTTGTTCTCAGTGACTTTTAAGGCATGTTTAAGCCTTAATAATATGATTTGATATTTAATCCGTGTTTAATAAGTTTGGGTATTTCAGAAGAGATTTAGGAGTAGAGGGGAGGTGAATCATCCACATGCAAAGTGTAATGATGAGTATTTAGTTTCTCAAGGAAAACATTGGGGATATCACCAGCTGGATCCTAAGGAATACAATGTGTCACTAGGCTCTCTCGACAAGAAGAGAATCGATAGTCATCTTTTTGAATGGAATAAGTTTTGTGATTAGGAAATGACTTAAAAGTCCATCACAATAATTCTCATGGTCCATCCGTTAGAAATACAATTAATCCACGACATCAAAGATACCCAAGAAGTTTTTCACTATATTACGGAAGAATAATACACAAATAGAGAGTGAAGGGTAGTATTGTGTGGTAGTTGGTAGTTGAAGTGTTCACTATAAAGTAATGAATGACATAAAGGGGTATTTACACCCAGACGAGGTAGATGGCTTGCTTGCTCACAATTATTTAAGCTGCTTTAAGAGGATTTTAACCATCAACTAACGGACGCACTCTTTGCCTCATGACGTTCAAATTCAACTATTATTTTTGCTATAAAACATAACTTCTTGTAATAACGGGTTGTATTAGTATTTAATAGGGCCCTTAGAGGTTGATGTTGGCATGTTGCATATCGCATTTATAGTAAAAGGAATATCATACTAATTGTGCATTGCTCTAGAATTATCTATTTGAATTCGTCTTATAAGTAATGAGGCGAATTAGTCGAATTAAATGTCGTTATACCAATTAAGTCCCATAATTTATACCAATTACGTACCATAATTTATGTCAATTATGTACTATAATTTTTACCATATATTTTTATATTATTTTTCTACCCATTTAAATTATCTATTCAAAATAAATTATTTTCATAGTTTTAACTAATATTTAGAAAAGTAATTCAAAACTTATACTCTATTTTACAGATACCTTATGACATAACTTGTAGATAACAAAAAATCAATGTCATAAAGTAATCTGCAAAATAGAATACACATTATTAAAATTAAATTTTCAAAAACATTTTAAAACAGAATTTATTTTAAATAAATAAACATAAAATATTTTTTCAAAATATAATTTTTTATTCAAAATAAATTATATTATATTTTTGAACTAATATTCAAAAAAATTATATTAAAATTTATATAATATTTTGTAGATAACTTGAGGACATAATATTTAGTAGATAACAAAAAATATTATGCCATAAAGTGATTTGAAATAGAATATATATTTTTAAATTTTTTTTCTAAATATTAGTTAAAAAAATAAAAAATGTATTTTAAGTAATATTATAAATTGGTGGAAAAGAATCATCCAAAAATGTAAGGTAAAAATTATTGTATTTAATTGGTATAGATTATAGTACTTGATTGGTATAAATTGGTAGAATCATTGGTATAAATTATGTGTTTTAAAACACTATGTATATTTTTAAGGTACTTGATAAGTGATTAAAATTAAGAAATATTTATATTTTTACAATATTTTACGATATGTTAATATATTTTTATTTTACTTTTCACTTTTTTATATATTTTATACTCCCTCCGTCCTGAATTGACCGTCTTGTTTACTATTTGGACATGTCGTTTGACTTCAATTTTAACATACAAGATAAATTAATTTTGAAAATTTAAGTTTTGCATATGATTCCTTACATGATGAACTATATGTTACAAAATTAGTTTATAAAATTATTTTATTTTATATGCTTAATATTGAAGTGGAAAAAACGTGCCATAAACAGGACGGTCAATTCAGGACGGAGGGAGTAATTTTGTCAAATATTTTGTAGTTATCTATATTTTTATAGTATTTTGATTTTTTGTTAATTTTAGTGAATTTTAACACTTAGGGGCATATTATGAACTTTAAAAGTCTTTGTTATCTTGTAGGAGTATTTTTGTCCTTTTTTTTCTTTTGATCAATGACATAGTGTCATTTCATGAACTTTCACATAGTAGCATTCTATGACTTTCTTTTTTTGGGTATTTCATGAATTAGCCAAAAATATAGTAAAATTTCATTAAATTCCCCACATTTTAAGGAATTCAAATGTTTCTAGAAACAAAGGAAGTTCATATTAAAAAAATCGTAAAATATTAAAAAGTTAAATATTTCTTAAATTTTTTAATTAATCAATATCATAAAAATATAATATTTCAAATACATAATTTATAACAATTTTTCTACTAATCTTTACCAATTATCATAATAGTTACCTTGCATCTTTAAAATATTTATTTAAAATATATCATATTATATTTTTAACATTTATGGACATATTATGAACTTTAATAATAATTTGTTATGGGTATTTTTATCTTTTTTCCTTCCACTCCATGATATAGAGGTATTTCATGGATTTTTATAATATAATGACATTTTATGACTTTCTTTTTAAGACATTTCATGAATTAATTAAAAATATAGTGACATTTCATGAAATTTCCTATTTTTTAACTAGTTAAGAATGACATTTGAAAAATAAAGGAAGTAATGTTTTATAATAAGATAAAACGATAACATTTTGTTAATTATATAAAAACTAATGGAGCGTTCGGTTTAAAAAAACAGCATAAATAGACAGCATATTTGTTGTGGCATATACTACTTTAGCCTTATTTATTTGTTTTGTTGTTCGGTTAAAAGAGCATAAATGTTAGTATAAATATCAACATAAATGCCCGCAGCAAATGCTATTTTTTCATTAACGCGCTTTCACTTCTACTTCTTTTCTCTCTTCATAATGCAATTACTGTGACTATTGATTAAAAAAAGCCACTATGATATTTTTTATAAATTACTTTATTTGTTACAAATTACACAAAGTTTCAAATAATTTATAAAAAATAGTACTACTTCTTTAGTCAAATTAAAAAACACATTAATAATACTAATTTATAATATATTATTTGTAATATCACATAAATTAATAAAATTAAAAAAACAATAAATATACACACTTGTCGATATATGAATATAAAATATTTAAAAGGTATACAAAAATATGAATATATATAAATTTTTAACCTATAAGTTACAAAAATATTATATATTATTAAAACATACAACTTCAATAAATAAATTCACAAAACATTTTAAAAAAATTTGAAACGCTTTATATTTTTGAAAAATTATAAAACTAAGAAATAACAATATATTGTTTAGATTTTACAATTTTTATTTAAATAATAAAAATTAAAATTTATTGACTATCTAAATATTTTTATTTTCTTTTCTTAGACTCATAGTAATATATTGTTTGTGAATTTTTCCATTTATTTTTATTAACAAAATAAAATATGTAGTGTAATAAAATAATTATCAAAAACATATTATATAATATATAATAATAAAGATGCTAACAAATTATGCTGTAAACGGGACCGAAAATTAAAGTGACAATCAAACATATTTTTTCTTCCAAGTATTAAAAAACTACTACTAGATATTCAAATAGAATGTCTCTATCTATCAATTTGTCGATTTTGTCACACGAAAAGCGAAATAGTCTGCCGGACCGACCCGAGTCTCTCCGTTCGTCTGGTTTGGCTCTATCTTCTCCACTTGGATCCATATCACACTAGCAATCAATGAAGCAGCAGCAAACCACACAAATATCCATCAAGTAGAGGGGGTGAGAGACACACGGCGACAACACAGGGATGACAGCCACTCCATAATACATCTACCGGACAAAAAAGGCATAGACAGACAGATCCGAGATTCATCTAAAATCAAACCCCAAAAATCTTGAAACCATTCTCTCTCTGCAAAACCACCAAGGTAATTAAGTGCTAAGGAAATAGAACAAGGCAGAGACTAAAGAACAAAGACGCACGCACTTCCACGGAATAGAAAAAAATTAGGCGTATAAGGAATTGTGCAATTGCTGCTTAGATCCGTCACTGCCATGGTTGCAGCAAATGAGATCCACCATTATCAAACGGAGTGACGAGGTTCACTTTCCACAACAACCACTTTCATGTTCTCCATAAGACAGCAGAGAAACAGAATTATTATTTTCGGAATTCAATCGGGAAGAAGGCGGACGGGACCGTCCACCCAGAGTTAGTTATCTTATCCTTATCCATGGCGACACTTAAACAGGTAATCCTCTGTTCGAAACGCTCTCTGAACCGACATCTGCCACTCCTTACCCCACACGGCAGAACCAAAGATCCGGTTTCGGAGAAGTGGCAGGTGGATCAGCGGCGGAGTGTACAGCGGTAGCTTGTTGTTGCCCGTGCGTGTTAGCCAACCTAGTCGTACTAGTGGTGTATAGATTACCAGTGGGGCTATGTAAGCGTGCTCTACGGCAGCGGAGGAGACGGAGGCTGGCTAAAAAGGGTTTACTACCGATCCGGTGGAGTCCGAGGAGGTTGGAGGGGATGAGTGGAGTGGCGGAGTAAACGGCGGAGGAGATACGAAGAGGGGTCAGGGAAGTTTGTAGTGGAGGAGGAGGAAGAGACGTGGTAGGGGAAACGGAGATGAGGCAGCTTGAGAAGGAGATGTGGGACCACTTTTTTACAGAGGTGGGTTCTGGAGAAGTTCATCCTTGAATGACCCCACATAGAGGAGGAGACTGGGTAATAAGTCAATTAATTAAGAAGAAGACGTTAAGAAGAGACGGGAAGAATTCGTTGATGGGGAGAACAAGTACTGTGGTACTCTCGTTTTAACTTCTATTGTTGCCAGCTCTGCTTTTTGTTGCGTCGTTTTCCGTTCTCCTCTCTTCGTCTCGTCCAAGTTCTTATGAGAAGAATGAAGATGAGGAGAGCAAACAATATCTGGCTGCTAATTATAATTGATGTGGTGGGCCAAAATTCGTCCTTCAGTATGTATATACGTACCATTGTGGAGGTATTTTTACTTCAACTATAGGGTAAGGATGGTCAGGATCCCTTACCTTGAAAACTTTTGAGCTGGTGGTTCAATAATGAATTTTGTGGTATTTAGGTTAATAGCATTTTGATATATGATATGTCAATAAGTTCAAATAATCCAACATAAGTCTCTATAATCATTTTTCCCCAAACTCATCTTCTTCCAATTTCCACTTAACAAATTACTCTTGTTGTCCTCTGGTGCCGTTCTCCTCACCATCGCCGTCGCAGCCCCATTTCACCCCGTTTTCACCGGTGTTGCCCTATCTCGTATGTTTTTTTTCTTTTGTCTCTAGAAATAAGTTTCTCTTCTCTCAAATCTAGTATATCTCCTACTTGTTGTGGCCAGATCTGATTCAGATCTTAGTGTTGCATGTTGATTTTGGGCTTCCGGTTTCCTGCTCTTCCCGTCCCGGATCCTTCAATATTTGTAGCAATAAATCAAGATTTTTCCTTCCAAGTCTAGTTATAGATCTATGTTTTTCAGTGCTGGGTTATGAGTTTTAAGCATCTTTTTTTGTTACACTATCAAGAACTTGTTCACTTTACTTTGGTCCTAGGAGGTGTCGGTCTCAAAGAGCTTATTGAGCACATTAAGCACTTTTCTTGTTTAGACAGTTGGATTGCATCTCTAAATGTTTTTCAAGTTCGGATTATTAGCTTAGCCACGAATCCATGATAGTCCTTGTATCATGACTAATTTTTAGGCTTCTATTAGTCGTCATTGTACTCCTACTTGCTTCAATGAAAATTTGATCTTTTTTTAGAAAAAAATCCAACATTAGTCAATGTTTTTCATTTGATTTTAATGTTTGATAACTTGTACTTGAAATACAAACTTTGTGTTTTTTAGTTCTAGTTGAAATTTACAATAATGAGTTGAGATTATTTGATGTTAGCTGATTTGTCAGCAGTTAGTGGGAAGAAATGTTGAGACCGGTACTGAAATTGTTTGTGTTTGCAAACGGGCTAATAGGTGAAAGCCCAAAACCAAAGACATGAGAGTGAGATTTGAAAATGATGCACCCAATTTTGGTAGACCAAGCATGAGAACAAAAAACAATGTTGATAGATCAAGAACTCGTTTCTCTTTTAACAAACATCATTCTTCATGCTTGAGACAAAAGATAACCTATCACAACTTACTTAACCAACATAAATCCAAAACCAATTTAATAACAACAAAAACAAAAATGTAAACGAATATAAACACAAGAAAAACATTTCAACACAAGAGTTCATGGTTGATGATGAAATAAGTGAAGCCCTTCATATAGTAGGCCAAGAGATCCTCAGACATAAATTGTGAGTTTGTGATAAGGGATCTTATGTCCGAGTGCTATAGCTTTGACAAGAGGAGCCGTATTACATTCAGGGGCGGCTCTTGGGATATCCACCCTGTTCGACTTTTAGAGGCCCCATATTTGGGTACCTATTTTTTAAAATTATAATTACTTTTAAAAAGAAAAAATATGTATAATTAATGAAGAGTTGATTGAATGTAAAAGTATTAAGATTTTCAAAAGAAATAAATATAGATTTGTTGATCTTTCTTTTTTTAACACAACCTATTCTATTTTATTTTAGTATTAACTGAAATTTATTCATCTCTAATCGTTTTCCCTATTATAAAACTTTCACAACTCTTGTAAGTTCTACTCCAAGTTCAATTCTTTTGAATAATATGTTACTCTACATCCTTTCCAAATTTTAAAGATAGACAATTGATTTATGAATAGAGATAAAATTATATTGTGACACTACTCGAAGAATTGCTATCTCAAAGTGATTATTTGATTTCCCTAAAAAAGTGATTATTCGATAATTAGTATACTTCGTTTTGTGTGTATTTTATTTTTTGATATTTTATCTCATTACCTAATTTAATATATTGTGACACATCAAATTAATTTTTATGTACTTTCCATTAAATTTAATTATATAGGGCTCATTTAAAAAATTTAGCACATTGCCTTTAAAATTACTGATCACATTAATGATCATCCTTAATCAAACAATCCCCAAGTTGACATCATCAACCGAGGCATCATCATGGTGCACAAGGTAGAAGGTGAATGAACATGTGATTGAAGTTATTTTTGAATAATTGCTGGGAGAGTCCGGGTTAGGGAAGTCTCGTACAATCAAGTGTTCAAATTGAGGGAAAGCGACAGAAAATATAGCAGCATGACTACAGGAAAAAAAAATTAGGACAAAACAACCCGCGGAAGAATACTAGAAACTTTGAGCCGTCGATAGAAGGTATGAGCATGTGTTGCTGTGAAGACACTGATCGTTAGCGAGAAAGGGAAGGCTTTCTTTGCTTCCCAGTCCCAACTCTTCTCTTTATTGTGAAAAACGCTTCCTGCCAATCGAGGTCTTGGTTTCAGAAGAGTTTGTTGTTCCTGGCATTCCATATCTGCCCACAGACAGGGGTGGACCCAGAGGATAAATCCTATGGGGCCATTATTTTTTAAAAACTGGTACCAATCAACTAGTATAAACCACTTGGGCTGGCCTGTTTCAAGCTTTTTTTGTTTGTGGAAAAACGAAACCAAGTATGTGGCAAGGAGGAGTCGAACTCCAGACCCCCATTGCTAGTTTTTAACCACTACACGACTATCACTATTTGTTATATATGTCATTTTATTATATATATACTAGGTTTTAATTCTTAATTTTTTTTATAAAATGCTATGGGTCCGAACCCCATGTGGGTTCGCCCCTGGCCACAGAGAATGAGGGAGATTGACGTATAATTTCGTGTTTTATTATACTTGGATCTGAGAAGATCGAGCTCGTCGTTTATTATCAGCTGGTTGATGCGGTTGAATTTATGCATGTTTGATTGTAGCCAATCTATGGAAGTTTTTGGTGTTCATGTCTCCTGCAAGTAGGTCTTCTCTGTATTGTTCCAATTTTATCAGATGTCCCCGGAGGGACTGTCTCCTGCAAGTAGGTGTTTTTTCACGGGCACATTGCTGCCAATACTGCTCTTGTTGACGCAGGTGTTCCCACATCAGATTTTGCACCGCTTTCCTTCTCTATTCTCACCTCATCAGCGGGTTGCTTCATCCAACTCATTAATTTTAGCTAATTTGGCCACCACTATGTCAAGGACTCAACTGGAATTTTAAAGACTACTTTATTGGACTGTTTGATCAGAGCTTTGATTTGTTTCAGTTTCGATTACAAGCTGATATTACCCATTTCAGACCATTCTTGTTGAAAGAGTTGTGGCATAGCCAAGAGTTAAACACAGAAAGATTTTGGTCCCCATTTTTTGTTTGTGTAGAGATATACAGAGGCCTCGATGGTGAGAGCGGTTCAGATGCGTTTAAGGACAGATGCACTTATAAAAACATATCGTTTAAGTCTTAAAGTATCGGGGGTCGTGGGATGTAAGTTTTTTTTTTAAATAATAATTGTGGGTACAGTACTTAAACTAAATAAGCTTCCAGACACACGTAATATAAATATAATATTTAGAAATTTCATCGCCCACCCATGACGTTTCACGAATTTACACAGCCCACCCACGAGGTTTCAAAATTACTTTGCCCGCCCATGTGGTTTCTACAATTTTACATCCAGCAACTTTTCTAATATTTGATCAACTTAAAAGATGGTTAAATGATATCCAAATTTGATGAAACTTTACATGGACGATGCTAAAGTGTTATATTTTGGTTCAATGCCAAATCCAAAGTTTTTTAAGGTCATATATGACCCGTGGGACCCGATGAACGTGTCTCATGTTTCATTGGGTCCCACAGGTCATACATGCACAACAAGGATTTTGTATAAAATATATTACGTTCTTAAATGGTTAACCTGTCGCTCGTAAATGGTTAACCTGTCAATCGTAAATGGTTAACCTAGTGTTTATAAATGGTTACCTGTTATTCGTAAATGGTTAACCTATCACTTGAAAATCGTTAACCTGTAAAATCCTAAATGGTTAACTTGTCAATCGTAAATGGTTAACCCGTCGCTTATAAATGGTTAACCAGGGCCGTCTTGGTGATTTTCTGGGCCCCGTGCTAAAATTTAAAATAAGGCCCCTTATAAAATTAAGTTATATAAATAGAAAAATTATTAAATTAAATTATGTATTTATGTTTATAATATTTGAATATTTCAAATATAAAGTTAAAATATGTTTCATCCAGATAAATTTAGACCCTTGTATAAATTTTTTATGACAAAAATCTTAAGAGAACAAATAAAAATTGAGCCCCCAAAATTAGGGGCCCTGTTCCGTCGCCCTGACTGCACGACCTAAGAGTCGGCCATGTGGTTAACTTGTCAATCATAAATGGTTAACCCATTGCTTGTAAATGGTTAACTTGTCGCTTGTAAATGGTTAACCAACCGCTTGTAAATGTTAACCTAGCATTCGTAAATGGTTAACATGTTGCTAGTAAATGGTTAACCTGTCATTCGTAAATGGTTATCTGCAAACGGTTTTTTTGATCTATTAAAAACTACAAAATTAATCCTAGAAATTAATAAATAAAATAAGCCTACGGGTTGCAAAATAATTCCCGGTCGTAGCAGTAGTAAAGTAATATGAGCAACCGGGGTATCGAACCAAGGGACTAAGAAAATAAATTTAATCATAGCAAAGGCTGTAAATCGAGGGAAATTGTTGATCAAATAAAATTAAGAAAAGCAAAGAGTGACTGATAAAAATATAATGAAAGCGGAACTCCGGGTTCAGGTGGTCTTTCTTAGTTAAGTCATGCAATTTCTATTACCAGTTGATTGGGGATTAGGGTTCAGCAAATTCTAGCAAGTTTCTAAAAACTAAATCCTATCCAATTAGAACTCCACTGTGTAGAACGTGACAGATTAAATCATAAACCTATCACTACTAATGCAGAGGGATTAAGCATACGAGTTAAAATTGCATCTGAAGGCTAACTCATCAATCAGATTAAGCTATCCACAAATTAACAGATTATAACAACCTAGTTATCAATCACGGATTAGATCTTGACAACTTTCGCGAAGCTAAAAATAAAATAGCAAGTTTTATTGATAGCGCAAATAATATTTTATAATCTGAAACAAACTGCTGATAGATCCCAAATCAACTAATAATAATTCTACAAAACCTAACTATTTACCACCACCCTTCCCTGGAGTTTAATCCCTTAGCCGAGCATATCGAAAGATGAAACAATTAGAGAAGAAGGAGTATAAATCATCTCTATGTCGAATCCCAAAGATTTGCTAGTTATAGGGTTGAACAAAGTGAAGAAATTGATGCAGAAATTCTCCTTGGTTGAACCTTGGTTCCACGACACGGCTGGAGAGGAGAGAACAATAGGTCATGGCTCTCTCTGTTTTGAATTCTCAATTCTGAATCGTCAATGTTGAATCCCTTCCAATCTCTCGTGAACGCCTTTTAAAATAGAAGATCTGGACATAAAATGCACGCGTCGGCTCAACTGTCCGGATCAGTTAGCCGGACAAGAGATAGCTATGTCAGGCGAGATTTTTCTCGTTTGTGAGATGTCGGCTCTCCGTCCGGGTCAGTTAGCCGGATGCCCTGGCTGGACGAAAATATATTAGAATTCTCCGCGCTGCACTCGTGGTCGTAAATATTTCTGTCCATCTGAGCACGTCCGGGTCACAGGGCCGGACATGTCATCCGGACACGTTCAAGCTTCGACTGGTGAGAGTTTAGTCACGTCCGGGTGAGTTCGCCGGACAGGTACAACGCGTCCAGACCACAGGGTCGGACGTAAGTCCGGACAAGACCCAGTTTGCCCTTTTTGAAATACCCCTAACATTTAAATAATTAAATATAAGTAAATAAATATAATATGGGGGAATTATAGATATTATTTGGGGGTTAATAAACCTAAGAAAGCATATAAACCCTTGGGCGTTAAAAACGCACCTAAACTCCTTAAGGTCAAAAACGTGCGTTAAAGCCCGACCTTAAGTTAAACAAGTTATATAAACTATAAACTCATGGGAAGTTAATCAAGGATCATTATATGACCTTTAAAGCACAAGTCCTCAATTAGAACTGAGTAAAAATACAAAATGCCCGGGAGTTCCCTTAAAGGCCCCTTAAGGCCTGAAAGTCCCGGAAATACCTTATTAAATAAAGTAAAGCATTACACTTCATTCTAAATGCATAATAGTACTTTAATGAACATTTAAGATGAAGTTCTCAAGACAAATTCTCAGTTAAAGACAAAGTGCTCGGTGTGGAGGGTGATTTTTCGGTATGAGGGGGGTCTATCTAAATGGTTCTGACTAAAAAGCCTAGATCCTAAAATGCCATTCTGTGGAGGGTGAAAACCCGTTATTCTGGCATCCCTCAAATACCTACTAAATCGTCCGTCTTTCCCAGAAAGCATAAAGGGGAGTGCAAGTGTGCACTACACCCGCTCTCAATGGGCCCACGCGGACTTATGCCCTAAGGGCGGAGATTGACTAGAGTCGCCACCTAGTTTGACCTAAGGAACTAGGAAGGAAGGGAAGGAGGGTTCTAAGAACCGTTGGTTGACTCTGAATTTGTTGCCTATGGATAGGACTTATCTGGTCAGATCAGAGATTCTATTGTGGGTTCGTACGGGTTACACCCCTTGGAAGTGGCTACGACCACGACTTCGGATTGGTGCCCGAGGAAACCTCGGTCTCCAATTGTCGGGATTACCTTCTTTCAAAACCTTATTAAAGAGATTCATTTAAAAGCCAAGGATAGGATTAGGACAGGAAGAGAGAAAGAGGGTGAATGAGGCGAGCTTTCTACCAAGCTAGCGCCAAGAAGAAGAATTAGTGAATTCGGATGAGTATATAACGAAGGTTTGGGGAAAGTATAAGGTTGAGTGAATATACGAGATTTGGAGTATGACAGTTTGAAGTTTGTGGGAACCGAAGAAGGTTAGAGTGTTTTGAGAGATATAAGAGCCACCTCAGAAGGGAAAAAGGGTTTTTTGTTGGAATGGGGTCGCACCCTATGTGGGTTGCCTACGTACTCAACTCCCTGTTGAGATCAGACCTCACGTAGTTCAATATTTGTGTTTGGGTTTTGGAAGTTTTGATGTTTGTGGAGCTTTGAAGATATTTGTAGTGTTTGAGATTTTAGAAGGGTTCGAAGTTTCAAGAAGTTTCGGGCTTTGGGAGGTTAGAGTCTGTGAGACGCCCAGGTCTGTGAGACATTGAAATCTCAGAATGGTTGAGTCTGTGAGACGCTCGGGTCTGTGAGACATTCGAGTTCGTGAGATGTTCGAGTCTTGAGACCCCTCGGTCTGTGAGAGTTTTGGAAGTTTGAATTGAAGTTGGAAGTTGTAAGCGAATTTGAGTTTAATGCGAGTTGGAGTTTGAATGATGATTTGGGTATGAAGTGATTTGGAGTTTTGAAGATATTTGAGTGCGTGAGGCAATTGGTATTTGAATAGAAATCCCGAGTTTTTTTTTAAATTTGAGGTTTGAAAGCGATTGAGGAAAATCATTTTATTGTAAAAGGGCGGATAATCCCGAGGGATTACCCTATGTACCCCTCGAACACGACACTTAATTAATGGTAAGTGTCGAGGCTCGAAAGATGGGGCAATGAATTTATGTCGAAAAATAGGATTCAGAGAGAAACACCATGAATGAGATGTTCTCGGTCGAATCCTAATAACGTCTCTAACTCCCGGGTTTTAAAACGTTTAAAACCGAAAACATTGAAATCGAGCGGAAGGGAGAGTTAGACGATTCTAAAATCCCGGCTGCAACTAGGAAGGTCGTTACTTCCCTAGCACCCCGCCTTGTAAAAATCTAGGCTGCAATTAGGGGATGTTTGTCACCCTAATGCCCCGCCTAAAGAAGTCCAGACTGCGACAAGGGAGGTTAGGTTACCCCAGTGCCCCGCCTCGGATTTTTATTTTGAGAAGGGAGACAAGCGATGATCTAACCATGGATGAAATGTTTTGAAGGGGTTAGACATTTCTTGTTCCCTGAAAGCAGTTTATTTTTGAGTTTGAAAACTGAATTGGAAAATATTTGGAGTTGTTCGGAATTCTCGATGAAGAAACACTGATTTTGAGAAATATTTTTGGGAGAAAACTTTCTGTATATGTGAGAAGAACTTTCTGCGTTTTGAGAAGAGTTTTCTGTGATGTGAGAAGAGTTTTTCCTTTAAAACTTCACAAAATGGTTTCTTTTGAAAACTGATGGAGTTTGAATAAAATGATTGCTTGGAAATTTGAGAAAAAAGATTTTTAGGATTTTTTGAATTAAAGCTGAATAATGAGGAATGTTTTTTTTTTGGATTTTTGGAGGTTGGATGGAATCTACAATTTGGGTTTGAATGGGATTGAGTTTGGATTGGATTGAATTGAATCAGGCTTAGAAAACGGGCCAGACTAAAGTTGGGTCAAAGTCAACCTTTGGGTCAAAGTCAACATTTGGGTCAAGGTCAAAGTGGGACGGTCAAAGTTAGGCTTGGTCAAACTTAGGTTTGGAAAACAGGCCAGGCTGGGTTGATTTTTAGCCGATTGGGCTTTTGGGCCAATTTTTTTTTTGGGCTGATTGGGTTTTGTGGGCCGATTGGGCTTTGGGTCTCGAAATGGGCTCGGGCCTCAAAATGGGCTTGGGCCTCGAATTGGGCTTCAAAATTGGGGTTTTGTTTTGGAATTAAATTTGGAATGATTTTTGGGCCTCAAATTGAATTGATTTTTTTTTGGACCAAAGTGGGCTTTTCCTTTTAGACCAGATTGTTGGGCCATGAATGGGCTTGGCAAGTGGGCCTGAAATAGGCTTGGCATGTGGGCCAAAATGGGTTTGAAAATTGGGCTGATTTGGAGCCTCGAATTTGGACCGAAACTTGTGGGCTCAAACTATGGATGAGTATAGTTTGAATTTTGGATTTTGAATTGGATTTTTGTTGATTGTACATTTTATACTGAAATTAGGGGATGATTTGGAAAGTTTTAAGGAAAACAGGTATTCCTCACATGGACCGTGTCTAGGACCCGTATGCATTGAGGATACCCGAACCTAAGGCTTTTCTACAAAAGGGTGTCCTATGAGCTATCTAGGGCTTCCTATTGTTTTGGGCCTCTATATTGGATTGGGCCCAACAATTGCCAAGCTAATCTATACAATATATAACATTTGGTAGCAAATAATCATGAGGTAAGAATGAAAATAAGCAACCAAGAAAATATGACATGAACTAAAATCACAAAGTTTTGAGTATATACATATGTTCCTTTTCTTACGTTTTTTCTGGACCAAGGGTGACTACCTAATTTAGTGATCTTTTGGTTTTCTTATCTTTCAATGACCAAGTAAAAACTCTGAATAAAACCAAGGAAAGTGAAGAACCAAACCGAGCCTAAGCCAAGTTGTCCACTCATTTTTATTAACTCCTTCTAACTACTAAACCAAGCTTTTAAACGGAATATTTAAACCGAAATACAAAGAGTATAATTCCTAAACTTATATACATCAATCAGTAAAGCCTGAGATAAGTTCCTGATTCATTTACAGTTCTTCTTTTAATCTGTAGTCTTTCTTAATCAGAGGCTTCAATTCAAGCCGGAGAAATGTATTTAGCAATCTAAACTTAAAATCTGAACCAATACCCTGAAATCATTCCACGCTGAGAATAAAAAAAAAAACAAACCAATGGGAGAGAGGAGCAAAACAATAACACTAGCACCAATGAAACACACCTTATCAGATTATAACGAGTCTAATCATCATCCAAATACAGAGAGTTTATGTGCAAATTCAACCTTACAGAAGAGCAATTAAAAGGTACTGGCGAGTGAAAAAGAAAAAATGCTAATGGTCATCATTCGTCGCACACATAAAACATAAAGGAATACATCCAAATAACCAGGGAGCCTGAGATAACTCAGCAACAACATCATACAGATCAGACAGCATAATCGAATAAGTATATGAAAGCTTCTAGCAGTAATTCGGTTGAAGGTTTAATACCAGGATGGAGACAATAACATCTCCTGCGAAAATGACGGAGGCACAACGAGTTCGATGATGCAGATCCCCACACCCGGAAATTGTTTGTACGCTTTACAATCAGCACATACAGAGACTCGGGTCCCTTCCAGAAGCAAGCAGCTGGGCTAAGATCTCCTGCAAAATAAACAGAAACAACAAAAAGCAGACCAACACGAAGGAGATAAGCTTTCTGAGGTTCAACTTATAACTATGACTAAAATGAGAATAATTCAGAACATCAACTTCCCTTATCCAGGCCGTGATCGATCACCATCGTTTTCCCAAATGGACATGGCTCACACAGCAACGATACAGGAATAAGCCAGGGCAAGAATAGGGTGGTGCTCATCGTGAGTGTTTCGCGGCCCCCTCTCTTTTTCATCCTACAGTTTCAAGAGGAAGAACATGGGTTGATAGCACCGGTGCCGGAATGCTAATGAAGCATGGTGAAGCTGAATGGTGGTTCTGATAATAGCCGAAACTTTCTTCACCAGCTCGGTTGCAAAACTACCGGTCCTTGCTTATCGGGTGCAAAGAAGGAAGAAGGCGTGAGCATAATGTTCCTTGTATCGCCAGCTGGGACTGAAGAGGATTAAGAGAAGAAGATCACGTGTGCTCCTTGTTTCGTCAGGTGGAGAAGATGAAGATGACGTAGAGCTCCTTTTCGCCAGTTGGACGCGAATACACCGTGAGTATGAAAACGAAGAAGGCACCGAGGTTGCGTGTCTTGCGTTCGCCAGTTTGGGTCACAAAATTACCAGCGTGAAGAGAATGAGAACTGGTGCGTGAGCGGAGGGATGAAGAAGGCAAAGAACTGCATGCTACATTGTTCGCCGGTTCAGGTTGCAAGATTGTTGTCATGGCGTGAATGATAGCATGAAGGAGCAGGGGTTGGGGCTTGTTTGTTGCTCGACAGTTGAGATGAGGAAAATGGAGGTGCAGGGTAAGTATGTTTGTTGGTCGCTTGATGTGAACATTACTGTGAAGAGAACAAAATGAAGGAGGCATGAGCCTGGCTTTGGGTTGCAAATCGACGGGAGTGAAGAGAATGGGGAAATGTGGGGTGTTTCTAGTTCGACAGTGCGGGTGTGCAAAATGTCGTGAGTGAAGAGGTGAATGAAGCTCAGAGCATGTATTTCCTTATTCCGCCAGTTTGAAGAGAATGAAGAAGGCAAAGGTCTGTGTTGTTTGACAGTTTGGGAGAGAATGAAAAGAGCAGACATGTACGCTCCTTGTTAGTACAGTTGGGTGTGCAAACTTACCGTGAGTGAGGGGAAGGGTTAAAGGCGCAGAGCGTGCATCTCTTTGTTCGACCAACTCCTTGCTCTTGAGCTGGGTGTAGAGCGTGACGAGGCGAACCTGCTCCTTGTTCTCCAGTTGGAAAAGGATGAAGGAGCTTCACTTTCACCAGTGGAGTTGCGAAGACCCGACGGGAGTGAAGAGTTTGAAGGAGGCGTGAACAGTCTGTTCATGTTCACCAGTTAGGTTGTAAAACCGTGAGTGAAGACAAGAAGAGATGCAGAGTGAAGAGCTTGACAGAGACGTGGAGCTGTTGTTCGCCAGTTAAGTTGCAAAAACGTGAATGAAGATAATAATGGGCTCAAAGCGTGTGTTCCCTTGTTCACCAGTTGAGGTTTCAAAAATACCGTGAGTGAAAACCGTGAAGGTGGTAGAACATATAGTCCTTGTTCGACAAAGATTATGAAAAGAATTGAGCATCAGGAGCAGGTGTTCCTTGTTTGACAGCGATAAGCCAGAGAATGATCAGACGGAGTGTGTATGTTCTTTGTTGACCGTTTGGGTTACAGTTTTACAGAAGTGAAGGGAATGAGCTAGACAGAGTATGTATTTTTCCTTGTTTGCCTGTTGGTTGCAGATTTTACGGGAGTGAAGAGACTGAACAAGGCAGAGCATGTGTATTTCCTTGTTTGCCGGTGTGAAGAAGATGCAAAGAAGTGCAGAGTTATATTTGGGTTGTTTCTAGTGAGCTGAAGAAGTCGATCGGTGGAAAGTGGGGAAGAAGAAGAAGAGTGGTTGAATGAGAGGAAGATGATCGACGTCGTCCA
Organism: Limonium bicolor; assembly: GCA_023374045.1. Lineage (NCBI taxonomy): Eukaryota > Viridiplantae > Streptophyta > Magnoliopsida > Caryophyllales > Plumbaginaceae > Limonium > Limonium bicolor. The sequence goes on from CM041779.1 coordinate 290,808,285, forward strand.
GAGGGGAGGTGGTTAATGAAAGGAAATCGAATGAGGGAAGAAGAATATGGGGGTCGGTCGTTTCGAGAAGAAGACCGACAGAGGATTTGGAGGTATGTGTTGTTGAGGGAGACCGACAGAGGAGTATGGACTTCGGGTGGGATTTCGAAATAGGGGAGGAAGACCCATAACGTCGTGTTTTTTTTGGCAATAGGGAAGAAGAACAGTGCCTTTTGTCGGCTCCCCCTGTCCCTCTAGGTTTTGTTTTTGTTTTTTGTTGTTGTTTCATAGAGAATAAAAAACACATAGAGCAAAGTGCTCTAGCCCAGATTCGAACCTGGGTGCTCTTCATCCTTCAGGTAAGCACTAACCAACTCCACCACTGCAGAACTCGATAAATGAATGAGAGAAATAATACTAACGCTCTATTTTGAACTCAATGATTCTTTTAAAAAACGCTAGTGTTTACAATATGAATGTACGGTAAGACGAAAGAATTAATCTACTAAAATGAATCGTTTTCTTCGTAAGGAACATGAAATTGTGGAATGTAAAATAAGGTAAGTAAATAAAACAAGATGAATGGTTTTAAAACCGGGTTATTGTTTAAAAATTCATTTTTTTGGAAATCGTGTTTTTATGAAATGCTTTGAAAAATGTTATAAAATAACGGTTTCGTTATGGCACGCGCGTTAATATGTTTTGAAAAAGAAAGGCGACGACCCCTCTTATTATTTCGAAATTTGCTTTATGGGGTGAGAATTTTTGGTGTCTACAGATGGCTCCCCTTGATTCAATTCTGCAAACCATTGCATAATTGGATCAAGGTTGACGGGGCGCCAAAAATTCTCACAACGGTTTATGGTGCATTGGGATGCGGCCGTGAGTGTATGAAGACGATTGAAAGTACGAGGACTTATGATGAGCCTCAGTTAGACCTCTTGACATCTAACCCTAGGACTTATGATGAGCCTAGGATACTAACAATCCGACTTGGTTTTAGGGTGCACGAGGGCTTAGGAGTGCCTCAACTGGACCTCTTGATATCCAGTCCTAGGGCTTATGACGGGCCTAGAATGCGATTGAGAGTACGAGGACTTAGGAGTGCCTCAACTAGACCTCTTGATATCTAGCTATAGGACTTATAACGAGCCTATAATACCAACAACCCGATTTGATTTAAGGTGCACGAGGGCTTAGGAGTGCCTCAACTGGACCTCTTGATATCCAGTCCTAGGGCTTATGACGGGCCTAGAATGCGATTGAAAGTACGAGGACTTAGGAGTGCCTCAACTAGACCTCTTGATATCTAGCTATAGGACTTATGATGAGCCTATAATACAAACAACGATTTGATTTAAGGTGCACGAGGGCTTAGGAGTGCCTCAACTGGACCTCTTGATATCTAGTCCTAGGGCTTATGACGGGCCTAGAATGCGATTGAAAGCACGAGGACTTAGGAGTGCCTCAACTAGACCTCTTGATATCTAGCTATGGGACTTATGACGAGCCTATAATACCAACAACCCGATTTGATTTAAGGTGCACGAGGGCTTAGGAGTGCCTCGACTGGACCTCTTGATATCCAGTCATAGGGCTTATGACGGGCCTAGAATGCGATTGAAAGCACGAGGACTTAGGAGTGCCTCAACCAGACCTCTTTATATCTAGCTATAGGACTTATGACGAGCCTATAATACCAACAACCGATTTGATTTAAGGTGCACGAGGGCTTAGGAGTGCCTCAACTGGACCTCTTGATATCCAGTCATAGGGCTTATGACGGGCCTAGAATGCGATTGAAAGTACGAGGACTTAGGAGTGCCTCAACTAGACCTCTTGATATCTAGCTATAGGACTTATGACGAGCCTATAATACCAACAACCCGATTTGATTTAAGGTGCACGAGGGCTTAGGAGTGCCTCAACTGGACCTCTTGATATCCAGTCCTAGGGCTTATGACGGGCCTAGAATGCGATTGAAAGTACGAGACTTAGGAGTGCCTCAACTAAACCTCTTGATATCTAGCTATAGGACTTATGATGAGCCTATAATACTTTGATGGAGTTGTACGAAACTCACCGCGGTGAAAGGTTGATCTGAAGATGACTTTGATTGTGGATTGATTTGGGATTGGATGTTTTTTTTATTGTTTTTGTGAGGGATGTGATAGTCGAATGCTTTTTGTTGATGTGGCCCTTGACTTTGTCAGTGTGGGACTTGTGTTTCGATTTTGTTTTTGGTGGTCTTGGCCCGATGTGCACTATGGTTTCGGGATTTGGTATGACTTTTGGCTCCAGAGTTCGAGATGGCTCCGGTTGATACGCAACTCCCTTGTGAGCAACGACTCTGGGATGGTTGATGGGTTTGGCTTCGATATGATATGCGGGCTCCGGTATGACCGGATGGCTCCATTGTGGTCGGGTGGCTCCGGAATGGCTCTGAGATGGCTCCGGTTTGATATGCGGCTCCCTTGTGAGCAACGACTCTGGGATGGTTGATGGGGGGGTTCGAAATGATCCGAGGGCTCCGTATGACCGGATGGCTCCATTGTAGTCGGGTGGCTCCGGTATGGCTCTGAGATGGCTCCGGTTTGATATGTGACTCCCTTGTGAGCAACGACTCTAGGATGGTTGGTGGGTTTCGATTTGGGTTGAGATTTTCGGGATGGTTAGTGGGTTTGCTTTGGTTTGGATTTTTGAGTCGAATGGTGGGTCGATGTGATAGGCGGGTTTTGATGTGTTCGGATGTGGTGGATAATTTTTGTTGATGAATGGTTTTGGTGTGCTCCGGGATAGCTCGGTATGGCTCCGGGAAAGGCTACGATACGACTCCATTTGATGATAGTGGTGAACAAAAAGGGAATTTTCTTTTGAGGTGGTCGCGCCCTGAGCGGGCTGCCTACGTACTCAAATCTGTTTTGAGATCAGACCTAACGTAGTTCAAATTATGTAGGCAAGGCTCCGGTGATGAAATAGCTCTGACGCGGATTTGAGGTGGCTCCCGTATTGTTCTCGAACTGTTAGGATGCCCCCGGTGTAGTTCCAAGGATGGTTTCAATGTCGGATGATGGCTCCCGCATGGCTCCAGTTTGGTTCTGGATATGGTGTTGATGAGGCTCGAGCATGACGCTGGATGGCTCCAGAATTGTCTTCGTACGGCCTCGGATGGCTTTAGTTTTTTATTTCTTTTGACCAAAAGTTACGCTTCAACAACGGCAACTGAAGTTGACTTTCAGCGAGAGTAGGCAAAGTTCTTACCGGTCGGATGTTGGAGATGAAGTGATTACGATGTATGCAGAGATTAAATGCTAGATGCGATGCAAAATGCATATGCTGTTTTTTTTTTTTTGTTTTTAGACAAGGTACGGTCCTATATCTATTACTATGAGGTTTACGAATATAAGACATCTTCGGTTCGATCTTGAGTGACTGTTGAACAAGAATGTGTGAATCACTTTCCACTCATGGAGGGATATGGGTCAATCTCTCGTGAGTATGGTCGTGTGTGCTAATGGTGTGATGTTACTCTCAATGCTCGGAGCAGTATTTTCCTTAGAATTTCTTTCGAGGTTCTGGACTTTCCGATCCTTACAAATTTCTCACCTTTAATGGGGTAGGTTGTTTATGTCTTGGTGTTTAGAATGAAGATTCACTCGCGCTCATAAGACCTTGTGGTGTAAGGTCACACTCATTCGCTCATGGTCCCTTTGGTATGACGGGACATGTTGATAACAAGTATGAAACTTATGATTCATGTTTCAGATCCGGTACTTTCAGTTAACGCTCATCAACTTATGAGTCAGAGGGTTTGTTGGGATATAACGGGGCTGAGGGGTGCGATGTATGTCGCATGGGACCGGAGGATTTGTTTGGGGAGCTGTGGAGCTTTTGCGCAATAGAGGGTATGTTTCGCCTTTGCCATGGGTGGAATGATTGGACAGGTTTTGATAACCTTTTTATTGATTTCTACAGGACATCATTGGTCCTTTGGATTCGGTTTTCTCCTCCTTGTCTCTTCTGATGTATGGTTTGGACTTCCTTCTCATTTTTGTGTTTTTGAAATTGCATTTGGCTCATCAACCTTCTCACGCATTTTTTCCGTGCCTTGTATTTTGGCTTTCAACTTCGGAGTTGTATTGACTCGCTGATCTTCTTGAACATTTTTCGGTGTTCTTTTTGGTGTTTGGCTTTGGAGTTGCATTGACTCCTTGATTTCTTCAATCATTTTTTTGTTGTATTGGTGGAAGATGGTGGGGGAGGGGCCATGGCTCCGGCTCCTTCGAGATCCTCTATTGCAAGGGTGAGTAAGTATGTATATGTGGGGTGGCATGTTGGAGTTTCTTTTTTGAAGAAAGAGTTTTTCATGAAAGGCTCAGCGGGGTTCACTAAGGGATTATGTACAGGGTAGTCAAAGCATTTTTGGTTTTATGGAGGTTTTATTCCTAAGTGCCTCGTCATTAGTCAATGATTGTTTTCTTACTACTTCTCGAATCTTTGCATGAATCACAGTTCGCGTCTTGTTATCAACATTGATCTCGCTATGAATTGTGCCTCTCCATGTGCTGAAGGAATGCACAAGTCGCTCATGATTTTACCTCAATTGGCTCTCTCTACCTTCCCTCAACGCTCATAGGATTGTCCAATATCCTCATTCGAAATTCAAGGGAAAATACCGCTCTATGCACACTACTCACTTGGTCTGTGGTGCTGAGTTTAATTAGACCCTTGTGTTCATTGACGGATCGAGAGTTTAATGGTTCACGCACACTATTCAATCAATCTCTCAGGATTTTCACCAAAAATGTCGTTTCGATACGAATATATGCAGATGCAACTATCTACAATGCAATGTATTGTGGTAATATGGAATTACTATGTATAGGATGCATGAAATGATGAAAAATGAGTGGAGATGGTTGACTGAATGTTTTTTTTTTGCTTGTTTTGTTTTTGGATGCAATGCATAAGTGGTAAGGTTATGACTAGTCTCGCTTGAGTCGAATTTAGCTCGCAGTTCATGAAGCTCATCCCATCATTGGCCCTGAAGGTGGTCTAGCTGTTGGGGTCGCTGTCGGAGAAGTAGCTCTCGAGTGAGGTCGGGTTGGTGATTAGCTCCTAGATTTTGGATTTTAAGGAGTGATAACTCCCGCATGGTAGCCCCAAGACACGGGAATGACTGCATTTTTTTTTATCTGGTCACTGATGCCCACGACGATTCTGGAAAAAGGCTCGAGCTTCTGGTGTTCTCCACTATCCCTCTGAAGATTAGTTTTGGAGATTAAGATATTGGGATGAAGGCTGGTGTGTGGCAAGTGACAATGAAACATGTGGGTGCGTGATGCTCGTGAGTGTGGACGAGATTCATGTAAGGCTGATGATCTGAACTGACTGTAAGTGCATGTGACCCTTTTGTCATGAATGCAATACATGTTTTTTTTTTGTGTCCGATTGCATTTGTTGCCATTGTTTACTTAAGGGATGCCTCCTATAGATACCGTAAATTTTCACCCCATAACGCAAAGTTGACGAATGATATATAGATGTGAGGGGTCGTCCCTTATTCGTTCTTTTTATCATACGCGCATGCCCAAAGAAACCAAGTTTGGAAAAACATTTTTGAAAACACGTGTTTTCAAAGTGGTGGATTTTCTCAATATGAATATTGACGCTCTGCCATTCGCAAATAAATAGGGAGTAGGGAACCCTATACACATTGATCTAAATAAATTCAAAGGGGATGTATAAGCCTATACATGTAGTCTATTTGGAAATAGATAGGAGAGAAAAGGATCATAGGGGAAACCTATACATCATCAATTCTAAAAGTCATTAAAAGGGGAGTTTTAAGCTAAACTTCTTCTGAACTCTCCCGGTCTGTCTTCGGGCTTCTGAATGACTGCTATCGCTCGGCCTCCTGGTTGGCTTCTCGCTCGCCTTTGGGTTCTTGACCGGCTGCTCGCTCATTCTTCGGGCTCTTGACCGGCTGCTCGCTCGTCTTCGGGCTTTTGCAGCGAAGCAAAACGGTGATCAAACAAAACGGGTTGGTGTGTTCTTCTGATTTTCAACAATTTAAACTTGAACCGGTGTCGCTGGTCTTTATGTCACTTGACTCGGGTTGGTGCAACTCTGATTTTATATTTGAACGGTTGGTGTTGGCCTTCCTGTCGCTCGGCTAGCTCCACTGGTTGGTGCGCCTCTGATTTCCGGCTCGATCCGCGTAGTTGATCTTCATGCTGCCTCGTTTGCTCCGTCGTGGGGAATGAGGGATATTTTTGAGAAAGGAAAGGTGAATGATTGAGCACAAAATCATTGTGAAAATCCACCACTTTTGTGAAAACACGAAATGACTAGTACGCTCCACGGTAATGACCGCTGCTCTTGAAGGTGGGATGAACTTCAAAAATAGCGGGTCATAACATGGGGACTAAATCATTTATTTTGAAATACGTTTGTGAAAAAAAACTTGAAAAGTGTTTTAAAAACAATTTTGAAAGAATGTTGGTGAAGAATGTTGTTTGAAATTCATTTGTAGAAGGTAGGTTTTTCGAAATCAACTTTTTTTTTTGAAAATTGTTTCGGAGATAGCATTTTAGTGAAATAAACTTTTTAAAGGAGAATTGACAAATTTTGAAAACCCCATTTATGAGTAAATATTTTGTGGAACTTTAATTAAACAAGCTCGTAAAACAGCTTTTAGGGACATGCAAACGAGAATTCCGAACATTTTAAAACGGATCGGTCTGAAAAAGTGGTTTGCACACATGTATAACATAAAATAACTCGTGGCTATATTTGATGTGGGAGCTGTAAGTGTTAATGTTGTGATAATCACTTTCCAGGTCAATTATGACTCCGTCTCACCGGGGGAACCGTCGTCCCTTCACTGTCATCTCTCGGGTTTTTTCTCTGCTATGCCCCTTGCGAGGCACGTTATCAAGAAAGTCCGGAGTGCTTAAGTTCGAAAGGTCAGGATACCCGAAAGTGATAAGGAAACATACGCCACGGCCAGTGATGATGATCGACAACGCCCCACTTTTTCGGGAAACTCGGGGAAGTACTGCATGGGAACGGGTCTCTTGTCATCTGCACGGTCAGGTGTGTTTAAAGTCCAGATTATTCACTGACTACATTGTGCCATGTATGGGTATCCGGTAAATACGGGATCCTCTATGGACGTGTAGCGTGACATTGGGCTTTAAAGACACTCGTGGTGCAGAGGAACAATGGGAGAACTGAGCCCATGCAATCTTTAGGGTAAGGTAGAAGGGTGGTCAGACAGACGACATACAAGGGGGTGACTACCCATAAAACCCGTCTTAGACACCGGATTAGGCAGCTGGACACTGAAGGCTCATGGTTCACTATATGCTGGCTTAGACTCGGATAATGGAGGGTATTTTGGACCATGAGCCTGCAGGGCGTAGGTCGATGACCATCTCGCCCCGTGGGTTTAGCCATTTATATAAATGACCCAGCTCATGGGGAATCAACCGTGGACCGGTCGGGATCCCGTGACTCGTGGATAGATCGGGTGACACAGAGGAATGCATGCCCTAAGCTACCCATGCATTCACAACTTGTAAATGTAAAAGCGGTAATGGTGTAGGTCAGTGACCGTCTCACCCCGCAACAAATAACAATAATATGAATGCGGTAAATAAAACAGAGAAGAACAACAACCCTATTTACTAACTGTTTTGTTGAAGGCGGTGATGAAGGCGGTGATTCCAATGGTTGTTATTAACCTAAAGGGAAGTTAGCTTTATTCAGTCCTAAGTGTCTCTTTCTAATCGTGAGCTAATCATTAATCCAATTGTTGTAATGTTTGTTGAGGATCTATCAAGTCCTATCTTGTCCTCATCAGATACACACTCTAAGTGTGGAGTAGAATAATCCTAGAGGCTTGGAAATGAATCTCTTGAAGGTTTTGAAAGAAGTGGGGAAATCCTGACAATCTTGTATGGAGTTCAGTCAGTCCCCAGCAGAGTCGCCATTCTGTGGAGGGTGATTTTTCGGTATGAGGGGGGGTCTATCTAAATGGTTCTGACTAAAAAGCCTAGATCCTAAAATGCCATTCTGTGGAGGGTGAAAACCCGTTATTCTAGCATCCCTCAAATACCTACTAAATCGTCCATCTTTCCCAGAAAGCATAAAGGGGAGTGCAAGTGTGCACTACACCCGCTCTCAATGGGCCCCACGCGGACTTATGCCCTAAGGGCGGAGATTGACTAGAGTCGCCACCTAGTTTGACCTAAGGAACTAGGAAGGAAGGGAAGAAGGGTTTTAAGAACCGTTGGTTGACTCTGAATTTGTTGCCTATGGATAGGACTTATCTGGTCAGATCAGAGATTCTATTGTGGGTTCGTACCGGGTTACACCCCTTGGAAGTGGCTACGACCACGACTTCGGATTGGTGCCCGAGGAAACCTCGGTCTCCAATTGTCGGGATTACCTTCTTTCAAAACCTTATTAAAGAGATTCATTTAAAATCCAAGGATAGGATTAGGACAGGAAGAGAGAAAGAGGGTGAATGAGGCGAGCTTTTCTGCCAAGCTAGCGCCAAGAAGAAGAATTAGTGAATTCGGATGAGTATATAACAAAGGTTTGGGGAAAGTATAAGGTTGAGTGAATATACGAGATTTGGAGTATGACAGTTTGAAGTTTGTGGGAACCGAAGAAGGTTAGAGTGTTTTGAGAGATATAAGAGCCACCTCAGAAGGGGAAAAAAGGGTTTTTTGTTTGGAATGGGGTCGCACCCTATGGGTTTGCCTACGTACTCAACTCCCTGTTGAGATCAGACCTCACGTAGTTCAATATTTGTGTTTGGGTTTTAGAAGTTTTGATGTTTGTGGAGCTTTGAAGATATTGTAGTGTGAGTTTGAGATTTAGAAGGGTTCGAAGTTTCAAGAAATTTCGGGCTTTGGGAGGTTAGAGTCTGTGAGACGCCCAGGTCTGTGAGACATTGAAATCTCAGAATGGTTGAGTCTGTGAGACGCTCGGGTCTGTGAGACATTCGAGTTCGTGAGATGTTCGAGTCTATGAGACGCTCGGTCTTGTGAGATTTTGGAAGTTTGAATGAAGTTGGAATTTGTAAAGAGGATTTGAGTTTAATGCGAGTTGGAGTTTGAATGATGATTTGGGTATGAAGTGATTTGGAGTTTTGAAGATTATTTGAGTGCGTGAGGCAATTGGTATTTGAATAGAAATCCCGAGTTTTTTTTTAAATTTGAGGTTTGAAAGTGATTGAGGAAAATCGTTTTATTGTAAAAGGGCGGATAATCCCGAGGGATTACCCTATGACCCCTCGAACATGACGCTTAATTAATGGTAAGTGCCGAGGCTCGAAAGATGGGGCAATGAATTTATGTCGAAAAATAGGATTCAGAGAGAAACACCATGAATGAGATGTTCTTGGTCGAATCCTAATAACGTCTCTAACTCCCGGGTTTTAAAACGTTAAAAACCGAAAACATTGAAATCGAGCGAAAGGGAGTTAGACGATTCTAAAATCCCGGCTGCAACTAGGAAGGTCGTTACTTCCCTAGCACCCCGCCTTGTAAAAATCTAGGCTGCAATTAGGGGATGTTTGTCACCCTAATGCCCCGCCTAAAGAAGTCCAGACTGCGACAAGGGAGGTTATGACCCCAGTGCCCCGCCTCGGATTTTTATTTTGAGAAGGGAGACAAGCGATGATATAACCATGGATGAAATGTTTTGAAGGGGTTAGACATTTCTTGTTCCCTGAAAGCAGTTTATTTTTGAGTTTGAAAACTGAATTGGGAAATATTTGGAGTTGTTCGGAATTCTCGATGAAGAAACACTGATTTTGAGCAATATTTTTAGGAGAAAACTTTCTGTATATGTGAGAAGAACTTTCTGCGTTTTGAGAAGAGTTTTCTGTGATGTGAGAAGAGTTTTTCCTTTAAAACTTCATAAAATGGTTTCTTTTGAAAACTGATGGAGTTTGAATAAAATGATTGCTTGGAAATTTGAGAAAAAAGATTTTTAGGATTTTTTGAATTAAAGCTGAATAATGAGGAATGTTTTTTTTTTTTGGATTTTTGGAGTTTGGATGGAATCTACAATTTGGGTTTGAATGGGATTGAGTTTGGATTGGATTGAATTGAATCAGGCTTAGAAAACGGGCCAGACTAAAGTTGGGTCAAAGTCAACCTTTGGGTCAAAGTCAACATTTGGGTCAAGGTCAAAGTGGGACGGTCAAAGTTAGGCTTGGTCAAACTTAGGTTTGGAAAACAGGCCAGGCTTGGGTTGATTTTTTAGCCGATTGGGCTTTTGGGTCAATTTTTTTTTGGGCTGATTGGGTTTTGTGGGCCGATTGGGCTTTGGGTCTCGAAATGGGCTTGGGCCTCAAAATGGGCTTGGGCCTCGAATTGGGCTTCAAAATTGGGTTGTTTTGGAATTAAATTTGGAATGATTTTTGGGCCTCAAATTGAATTGATTTTTTTTTTGGACCAAAGTGGGCTTTTCCTTTTAGACCAGATTGTTGGGCCATGAATGGGCTTGGCAAGTGGGCCTGAAATAGGCTTGGCATGTGGGCCAAAATGGGTTTGAAAATTGGGCTGATTTGGAGCCTCGAATTTGGACCGAAACTTGTGGGCTCAAACTATGGATGAGTATAGTTTGAATTTTGGATTTTGAATTGGATTTTTGCTGATTGTACATTTTATACTGAAATTAGGGGATGATTTGGAAAGTTTAAGGAAAACAGGTATTCCTCACATGGACCGTGTCTAGGACCCGTATGCATTGAGGATACCCGAACCTAAGGCTTTTCTACAAAAGGGTGTCCTATGAGCTATCTAGGGCATCCTATTGTTTTGGGCCTCTATATTGGATTGGGCCCAACAATTGCCAAGCTAATCTATACAATATATAACATTTGGTAGCAAATAATCATGAGGTAAGAATGAAAATAAGCAACCAAGAAAATATGACATGAACTAAAATCACAAAGTTTTGAGTATATACATTTGTTCCTTTTCTTACGTTTTTTCTGGACCAAGGGTGACTACCTAATTTAGTGATCTTTTGTTTTCTTATCTTTCAATGACCAAGTAAAAACTCTGAATAAAACCAAGGGAAAGTGAAGAACCAAACCGAGCCTAAGCCAAGTTGTCCACTTATTTTATTAACTCCTTCTAACTACTAAACCAAGCTTTTAAACGGAATATTTAAACCGAAATACAAAGAGTATAATTCCTAAACTTATATACATCAATCAGTAAAGCCTGAGATAAGTTCCTGATTCATTTACAGTTCTTCTTTTAATCTGTAGTCTTTCTTAATCAGAGGCTTCAATTCAAGCCGGAGAAATGTATTTAGCACAATCTAAACTTAAAATCTGAACAAAATACCCTGAAAATCATTCCACGCTGAGGAGAATAAAAAAAAAAAACCAATGGGAGAGAGGAGCAAAATAATAACACTAGCACCAATGAAACACACCTTATCAGATTATTAACGAGTCTAATATCATCTAAATACAGAGATTTTATGTGCAAATTCAACCCTTACAGAAGAGCAATTAAAAGGTACTGGCGAGTGAAAAAGAAAAAAGCTAATGGTCATCATTCGTCGCACACATAAAACATAAAGGAATACATCCAAATAACCAGGGAGCCTGAGATAACTCAGCAACAACATCATACAGATCAGACAGCATAATCGAATAAGTATATGAAAGCTTCTAGCAGTAATTCGGTTGAAGGTTTAATACCAGGATGGAGACAATAACATCTCCTGCGAAAATGACGGAGGACACAACGAGTTCGATGATGCAGATCCCCACACCCGGAAATTGTTTGTACGCTTTACAATCAGCACATACAGAGACTCGGGTCCCTTCCAGAAGCAAGCAGCTGGGCTAAGATCTCCTGCAAAATAAACAGAAACAAACAAAAAGCAGACCAACACGAAGGAGATAAGCTCTGAGGTTCAACTTATAACTATGACTAAAATGAGAATAATTCAGAACATCAACTTCCCTTATCCAGGCGTGATCGATCACCATCGTTTTCCCAAATGGACATGGCTCACACAGCAACGATACAGGAATAAGCCAGGGCAAGAATAGGGTGGTGCTCATCGTGAGTGTTTCGCGGCCCCCTCTCTTTTTCATCCTACAGTTTCAAGAGGAAGAACATGGGTTGATAGCACCGGTGCCGGAATGCTAATGAAGCATGGTGAAGCTGAATGGTGGTTCTGATAATAGCCGAAACTTTCTTCACCAGCCGGGTTGCAAAACTACTACGAAACTTCTTGCTCACCGGGTTGCATTGAAAGAAGGAAGAAGGCGTGAGCATAATGTTCCTGTATCGCCAGCTGGGACTGAAGAGGATTAAGAGAAGAAGATCACGTGTGCTCCTTGTTTCGTCAGGTGGAGAAGATGAAGATGACGTAGAGCTCCTTTTCGCTAGTTGGACGCGAATAGACCGTGAGTATGAAAACGAAAGAACCCGAGGTTGCGTGTCTTGCGTTCGCCAGTTTGGTCACAAAATTACCGGCGTGAAGAGAATGAGAACTGGTGCGTGAGCGGAGGGATGAAGAAGGCAAAGAACTGCATGCTACTTTGTTCGCCGGTTCAGGTTGCAAGATTGCTGTCATGGCGTGAATGATAGCATGAAGGAGCAGGGGTTGGGGCTTGTTTGTTGCTCGACAGTTGAGATGAGGAAAATGGAGGTGCAGGGTAAGTATGTTTTGTTGGTCGCTTGATGTGAACATTACTGTGAAGAGAACAAAATGAAGGAGGCATGAGCCTGGCTTTGGGTTGCAAATCGACGGGAGTGAAGAGAATGGGGAAATGTGGGGTGTTTCTAGTTCGACAGTGCGGGTGTGCAAAATGTCGTGAGTGAAGAGGTGAATGAAGCTCAGAGCATGTATTTCCTTATTCCGCCAGTTTGAAGAGAATGAAGAAGGCAAAGGTCTGTGTCTGTGTTTGTTTGACAGTTTGGGAGAGAATGAAGAGAGCAGACATGTACGCTCCTTGTTAGTACAGTTGGGTGTGCAAACTTACCGTGAGTGAGGGGAAGGGTTAAAGGCGCAGAGCGTGCATCTCTTTGTTCGACCAACTCCTTGCTCTTGAGCTGGGTGTAGAGCGTGACGAGGCGAACCTGCTCCTTGTTCTCCAGTTGGAAAAGGATGAAGGAGCTTCACTTTCACCAGTGGAGTTGCGAAGACCCGACGGGAGTGAAGAGTTTGAAGGAGGTGTGAACAGTCTGTTCATGTTCACCAGTTAGGTTGTAAAACCGTGAGTGAAGACAAGAAGAGATGCAGAGTGAAGAGCTTGACGGAGACGTGGAGCTGTTGTTCGCCAGTTAAGTTGCAAAAACCGTGAATGAAGATAATAATGGGCTCAAAGCGTGTGTTCCCTTGTTCACCAGTTGAGGTTTCAAAAATACCGTGAGTGAAGACCGTGAAGGTGGTAGAACATATAGTCCTTGTTCGACAAAGATTATGAAAAGAATTGAACATCAGGAGCAGGTGTTCCTTGTTTGACAGTGATAAGCCAGAGAATGATCAGACGGAGTGTGTATGTTCTTTGTTGACCGTTTGGGTTACAGTTTTACAGAAGTGAAGGGAATGAGCTAGACAGAGTATGTATTTTTCCTTGTTTGCCTGTTGGTTGCAGATTTTACGGGAGTGAAGAGACAGACAAGGCAGAGCATGTGTATTTCCTTGTTCGCCGGTGTGAAGAAGATGCAAAGAAGTGCAGAGTTATATTTTGGTTGTTCACTGGTGAGCTGAAGAAGTCGATCGGTGGAAAGTGGGGAAGAAGAAGAAGAGTGGTTGAATGAGAGGAAGATGATCGACGTCGTCCAGAGGGGAGGTGGTTAATGAAAGGAAATCGAATGAGGGAAGAAGAATATGGGGGTCGGTCGTTTCGAGAAGAAGACCGACAGAGGATTATGGAGGTATGTGTTGTTGAGGGAGACCGACCGAGGAGTATGGACTTCGGGTGGGATTTCGAAACAGGGGAGGAAGACCCATAACGTCGTGTTTGTTTTTTGGCAATAGGGAAGAAGACCAGTGCCTTTTGTCGGCTCCCCGTGTCCCTCTAGGTTTTGTTTTTGTTTTTTTGTTGTTGTTTCATAGAGAATAAAAAAACATAGAGCAAAGTGCTCTAGCCCAGATTCGAACCTGGGTGCTCTTCATCCTTCAGGTAAGCACTAACCAACTCCACCACTGCAGAACTCGATAAATGAATGAGAGAAATAATACTAACGCTCTATTTTGAACTGAATGATTCTTTTAAAAAACGCTAGTGTTTACAATATGAATGTACGGTAAGACGAAAGAAATTAATCTACTAAAATGAATCGTTTTCTTCGTAAGGAACATGAAATTGTGGAATGTAAATAATAAGGTAAGTAAATAAAACAAGAAGAATGGGTTTTAAAACCGGGTTATTGTTTAAAAATTTTTTTTTGGAAATCGTGTTTTATGAAATGCTTTGAAAAATGTTATAAAATAACGGTTTCGTTATGGCACACACGTTAATATGTTTTGAAAAATAAAGGCGACGACCCCTCTTATTATTTCGAAATTTGCTTATGGGGTGAGAATTTTTGGTGTCTACACTCGGGGGTTCCCGATGAGGGCCCCATAAACCCACGGAGTGCCTCGGAGAGGTACCGAAGTGGCACAAACCCAATATAAATTATTCTAAGAGTCCTATCATTAATAACCATTCTAAAGATAATGCTTGAGCTACTTTTTCAAAAATACACAAAGTGCTCGGACGAATTTCTTAACGCTCCTTTTTGCCCTGGAGTGTCCGGTAGGCCGAAAATTGAGTTACGAGTTTATATTACCCCATATAACTCAATGTAACACATTAGCATATTATTATTGACTATAAACAATGTCAATAAACACTTGGAACTCATAGCGACTAATTAATTTCCAGAAAAATCCTTAAAGCACAAAAACGCACCTTCGGGTGTCACAAAAATGCGTTTTACGCAATTGCCTTGGAATTTTTGAGGAGCCACGAGTTGATAATCTTAAAAGGGGATAAATTTACCATCTAAATCAATTAATTCCAGTGCTAAATTCATAGCACAAGTAGGGCCGATTTTATCATAAAAAGGTACCTAAAATCAGCATTTTACCTTAAAACTTTCATCTTTTACCATGGAATAAATGTACCAATTTAATGCTGGAACCTATTAAATATTAGTATGGTCTTATTACAATATAATGTGACAGGAATTAAATGAAAAATTAATCCCATTTGGTCCCTAATCCATGTGCCATTTCATGCCTATTTGGACTAGTTTTAATTCAAAATTTGTCTTATGCTAATGTGACTCACCTAGCATATACTATATGATAATGTAGCAATTAAATCAGTCATGTGGAGCCTTCAACAACCGTGTGACCTGCAAGAAACAAGAGAAATTAGTCTTGTAAAAGTCATAGAAAATTGATTACATAAATAATAAAACTAGACTACTTTATAATGTGAGGTTGCAAATAAGCAAATGAAACAGCCATGTGACTATCTACTAGCTGCCGATTTGGACCAAGACAAAGGGGAGAATTATTGCCTTACAATAATCAAAAGAAAACACTACCTAATTAAGCTAGTCTCCTATGTATAAGATGACAAAATCAAATGACATGTACAACACTATATTACCGAATTCAAAGGAGGAAAATCAACTTGTTACATGGGCATGTGACTACCGATTTTATTCATTAAAATAAGGCTTTGATTGCCTTATTAAATTTAGACTAGGATAGCTATCTACCTAAGCATGATATATTGTCTTCAATCATCAAATCAAATGCTCCATTCAATCCCCATTTACGTGAGCAATCAAGGAGAACAAGACAAGTCAAATAAAACAAGACAAAGACATAAGATAATGATGTGTACCTACCTTGTCTTATCTCTTCTTTCAATTGCCAAATAAGCTCCATTATTCTCTAGCACATGGCCAAATTATGCAATCAATTAAGAGACTTCTTGAGCCAAACAAGCAAATAATTAACAAAGAAAAAGCTAGACAATTATTGACATTAATTTATCAAAAGAGAAACATTCTCATTCCTTACCTTATTACCACACGTAAGCTTCATTCATCCTTTGCCAACTCCTTGGCCGAATGGTAAGCTTCTCTTCTTCTCTTTTTCTTCTTTATTTGATAAGTTCTTCCTTAGAGCTTCAAAGCTCCATTAATGGTGATCTAAGTTCTAACACCATTCCTATGTAAATTCCTAGCTAAATCTACTAAGCCTTGAAGCAAGAATCATCCTAGGAATCCTTACAATTTTCGCCAAGCTTTAGTGCTCCAAAGAGTTTCCTAGATTCAACAACAACACAAGGAACAACAAGATCAAGTTAAGGTATTTTTCATGTTGAAAATCCTAAGTAAATTCCTTAAGGTATTTTTGAAAATTATGAACTTCTAACCTATGTTATCTTCATTATTTCATGAAGGAAATTTAGATCTACAACCATCTCAAGGTGTACCAAAAATACCTTGTTAAATTCCTAAGGTAAACTCTTGTAAAATTACTCCAAATCTTATTTATAATTTTGATAGAAGTCTAACAAATGTATCTCCTAAATATGTACAAGGAGGCCGAATTATCTACATCAAAATAGCATTTGGGGAGCTTGGAATTCAAGGAGAAATCAAGCACAAGAATTGTCTTGATTTAAGGAGTAAGTATAAATAATTAAGGTTTATTAAGTTTAAGCTTGATTTAAGCTTCAAACTTTGGTATAAAAATTATGTATAACCTCTGAATAAATTAAGGCCGAAAATCATGGGTTATGATATCAAGAAAAATAATTTATAACATATAAGGTAAGATTATTACCTTAGGGTATGAATATGTCACAAAAATCACATATGATACATATACAATCAAACAGAATTATCAAATTAATATGTTCTATTTTGAGTTTATAATCTTTCTAAGTCATTAACATAATTTTAGAAGTGTTATATGGCTTATATACATTTATAAGTATTTATTATAAGGTTTAAATCAAGTTTTAAAACTATATAATAAAGTTTTGGTTACAGCCGAACATATAATGGATTATTTGGTGATTTTAAAATATATAAGTATATTAGCTTATATTATAAATTTTGGGAGTATTAAAAATAGCTACAAGTATTTAAATGGCTAGTTTAATAAGTTATGTGGTTAAAATGTAAATTTTGAAAAGTTTGGTGTACTTAATATAATTGCCGAGAATAAGAGAGTGGACTTGGTGTATTTATGATATAATATAAGGTAGGAATTATATTATGAATTTTGGTGAATTTGAATAAGTGGTTAAGTGTTAAAATGACATTTTATAAAGGTTTGGGACTATTTTGTAAATATTGGAAACTATGGTGTATGGCGAGAATTAGAATTATATATGATTCTATGGGTATATTAAAGTATTAATTATGAAATTAAGTCTTGGTCAAAGTGTTGACCAAAAACTTTGGGTTAAAATGATTTATGACATAAAATATTAAGTTTATAAAAGTTTAAGGGTGAATAGGTAATTTATAGGAATTAATAAGTAAGACCGAATTGGACAAGGGGTGGAAATATAATTTATAAAAGTATATGGGCCATTTCGGTTATTTAAGAAATTAAATATTAAAACTATAGTTTATAAGTTAATATGTAACTTATATAAAGTTTTGAGGTTAAATTGTAAATATAAGGGAATTACATGTTAAGACCGAAAATAAATGTGGTCATTTGGTAATAATTTATAAAAAGTAATATATTGTTTTGCAATTTCCGAAAATGAATGGGGATAATTAATGAATTATAAAAGTTATAAGGGTATTTGGCAATTTATAAAAGTATAAGGATTGTCTCGGTAATTAAGGAAATTATAATAAAAACTATGGCTTATAAGTTGATATGTAACTTACATAAAAGTTTTGGGGTTAAAATGTAATTATGGGATGTATATATGGAAACCGAATATTTAAAGGATTGTTTGGTAATTTATAAAAGTTGATATATTTAAATTAGTAAAGACCAGAAGTATATGGTCATTGGATGATTTACAAAAGTTAATGTGCTCATTATGTAGCTACCGAATTTATAAGGTTGGTTTTGTAATTTAATAAAGAAAGGAATTAAATAATGTATTATGGTATATTATGAAGTATAATATAAGGTTTATTAAATAAAGGTGGTAATAATGAAAATAACCAAATTGTATAGTATAAAGAATAAGTGGAAACAATTATAGGATACAATATACAGTTTATAAAAAAATGTGGGTGTAATAAAATAACCAAGAAAATATAATATAGAGTTTATGAAATAATTGTGGTTATAATAAAGATAACCAAATTATATTGATATATGGAATAAGAGAAATAAATATGGATATATAATTGATGAAATAAAGATATATCTTAAATTGGAATTCATTATCACATGTGGGGATCACATAAAATAATGAACTAATGAACAATCTAGATCCACTGTTAAATAACAGGGGGAAATAAAGAACATACAAAGTTATTATACAACGAGTATAGATGCTACAGTAACAGTACTGTAATAATTAGTGAATAGTTATATTAATATTACCCGGTATTGCTTGTAAATATAACAGCGTATGGGAAGGACTGTTAAAGCGTGAATCGTCAAGCTAGCTGTTATCACGGTGAACGGTATGTTAATTATGTGGTTTGAATGTCCTAAGGATTATCCTAAGGTCCAGACGTTATGTGTTTAACTCCTTAAGAGCGATATCTGTGATTTTATGTATATTATTTTGTATACTGTATTGCTCAACACTGTTGCGTTTTATTTATACGCGAACGTCTTATGACTAGAAGTTTATACATCTAAACTGGAAAAAGACTAACTGACCTTTAGGTATTATTGAACCTAACAATGGTCAACTGTTATAGTCTTAATTCAAGTATTGGTTATTATACCACTAACTAAAGGGCTAATTTAAGAGAGGAATCCAGACTGTTTGACTCTCTGGTTGCACATTGTGATCACTACGAGAGACTTCAATGGGGAGCCACTCAAGGGAATCCATCAGCCACATACGGGGATGGCGGAAGGCACTGCCGTTGGTGCACAGGTTCGACCGGATCGGTCTTATAACTATCCAGGGCCATAAGGTCAGCTGGTAACGGTTCCATTGGAACCCAGGGGACATACTGTCCATTAATAAGTTATTAAGGGTTGTCTTGACATGACGCCTGAGGTGGAATTAAATTGGAAAAGGTTAAGTGATTGGTTCAAAGGATAAAGGCCAGGTGGCCAACTAACAAGTACAGTTTAATACGTGTATCTTGTTGATTTTTGTTAAGAATTATTGATGTGTGATTATTGGTTATTGCTATGTATTATCGTTGTGTGGTTATTGGTGTTGTGTACTATTGTACACCGATGTTTGCAGGTGAACTGTTTTGTGAATGTTTAATGTTTACAGTTATTACTGTTATTATTGTAAACGGTATTTCATGTAAAGAATCTAATATCAAGATGGCTAAAACGACCTAAGTAATATAGATGACTTAGGATCACATTTAGCATACCAGCATTTCGATTGCTGAGCCCTTCAATGGGCCAAACATTCCAGGTTATCGAAGAAGACTCAAGCCGGAGTGCGGGACACAGGGGTAGATGATGTGTTTTTAGCAAAACACCATTGGTTTTATTTTGTATTTTATTAAAGAGGTTGTTGAATTTAGTTATAAGTTGCTCTTTTAGTTGGAATTGGTTTGTAATAACTAGAAGTGCTCAGTATCTGTTCATCACAGCGTGAGGAGTTGTATTGTTTGGAAGAGCAAGGATGTCTTGTTTCTCACAAAGGTGAGCAACGGCGTGTAACACCAAGGTAGATAGTTTTATTTTCCGCTGCGATTTGCTATTTATTATGCTACGAATTGTGACGTCATTACAGGTTTAGGATTAGGGGTGTTACATTTTTACCGAATTTATCCCAGATCGCATCCTAAGTTATAAAAACACCAAAACAAGCCAGTATGAGGTAATTTCACATTAACAAAGATATAAACATCATAAAATCATAAACTTAAGGAACTTTTCACATTAACAAAGATATAATATTCATAAAAATCATTAAAACTAGGAAATACAAGAAAGATAAGGGGTTTAAAGCACTAAAAGGATATATCACTAATCGGAGGGCACTGCATCATTATCCCACACCACAAAACGACCTAAATACACCATAGGAAAGCAAAAAAAAAAAACGTCGGAAGTCATGGGTAAAAAAATAACATATAAAGATAGAACGAACAAAAAAACTATTACTGTACTACACAAATCCTAAAAACCACCATAGGAAATCCTAAAACGTCGAAGTCTTATTGCTGAGTCAGTTGCGATATTATAAAGTATAGACTTAGTTGAAAAAGATTACCCTACACCACAAACCCACCCAAAAATCCACCTATAAAATATTAAAAGTCGAAGGTATTTTTAGGGTTTGTAGAGAAGGGATTAGGGTCTACCGATGACCTAATCCTTGAACCAAACCCTTAAAAACCGGTAGAGTCACTGTCTACATTATAAAGAATAGAATGAATAAAAAAAGATTACCCTACACCACAACCCCACCCCAAAAACCACCCAGAAATCCTAAAACGTCGAAGGCTTATTGGGGAGTCAGTTGCGATATTATAAAGTATAAACTTAGTTAAAAAAGATTACCCTACACCACAAACCCTCCTGAAAATCCATCCAAGAAAACACGTTGAAGGCATTTTTAAGATTATAGTGAAGGGATTAGGGGACCCTAATCCCTGAACCATAAACCCTAAAAACCTGTCGAGTCACTGTCGACATTATAAAGAATATAATGAATAAAAAAAGATTACCCTACACCACAGCCCCACCCCGAAAACCATCCTAGGAAATCCTAAAAAGTCGAAGGCTTATTGTCGAGTTAGTTGCGATATTATAAAGTATATAATTAGTTAAAAAAGATTATCCTACACCACAAACTGTCCCCAAAATACACCCAAGAAAATATTAAAACGTCGAAGGCATTTTTTGGGTTTGTAGTGAAGGGATTAAGGTACCCTAATCCCTGAACCACAAACCCTAAAACCTGTCGAGTCAGTGTCGACATTATAAAGAATAGAATGAATAAAAAAAGATTACCCTACACCCTAAACCCACCCAAAAAACCACCCTAGGAAATCTTAAAACGTTAAAGGCTTATTACCGAGTTAGTTGCGACATTATAAAGTATGGACTTAGTTATAAAAGGTTACCCTACACCACAAACCCACCCCAAAAATCCACCATAGAAAATATTAAAACGTTGAAGGCATTTTTAGGGTTTGTGGTTCAGCGATTAGGGTAATATAATAAATAAAAAAAGATTACCCTACACCACAACCCCACCCCAAAAACCACCCTAGGAAATCCTAAAACGACGAAGGCTTATTGCTAAGTCAGTTGCGATATTATAAAGTATAGACTTAGTTAAAAAAGATTACCCTACACCACAAAGTATTTGTTTGTTACATGTTTCTAGATTAAATTTATGAAATGTACAATTTAGCTTATTGAGAAACAAATATAATATATTATTGGGAAATGTTTGATGCGTAATTTTTAACATCAGAAATGTTCATTCTAATGTAGTAGTAAAAATGTTAATATTTGTTTTGCAGTGAAAATAAGCATTTTAAAACAAAATAATATACATTCCTTTGAAATATGCAATATATACATGTATGAGAATATAAACAATACACAATTTTAAGTTTGTAGCATGATGAATTTTGTATAAAGTAATACAAAGTATGATGAATAGTAATATAATTTTATTTTGCTGACTTTTATAAATGAAAAATTAGAAAAAATTGTGTATTTCCAAAAATGAAAATTAAAAAAAGAATGTTGAAATATATACTCAAATTTATAGTCCTTATACTTTATTTTATGTAAAAAGTACCATGATGCTCCTCTGTATAAATGAACTATATTTATAAAAAAATGTAAATTTTCTTGAGAAAACAATTTAAAATATTTTAACATTAATTCAAAATAAATTGATATAATACTTAATATAATTAATTGTATACATCACTACATATAATGTCTATGGAGGCAACTTTTGTTGCCGCTATAAACAAAAAAATTGCCTCAATAGATAATTAGAGGCGAAAAAATTGTTGCCTCTAAAGGGTCGCCTCAGTTTATGGAGGCAACTACAAGGCTTGCCTTTGTTAATTTTATCTACGGAGGCAACTTTACTCGCCCCCATTGATGATAAACAATTGACGCTAGCACCAGCTCGCCTCCATTGCTCGTAAACTATTGAGGCAACTGGCTTATCTCGCCTCCATTGAGCTGTGTAAAGAATGTTTCCCACAATGAGCAATGGAGGCAAACCTTTGTTTCTCGCCTCTGTTGAAAATCTACGAGTCTGGAATACGTACCTCACCATGTATTAATACACCATGCAAATATTATGATATGGTATTCCCGTACTATCGCTAATCCCTTCTAGTTTAATCCCTGTTAATTAACTAACTGTTGTCTCTCGGATTTTTGGGTTTACTAGGGATTTGTTACGTCGGTATTATAATTCATGAATTAGCACATTGTTGTACATTTCCAACTTAGCTTATAACCTCCCAATAACCTATCTCTTCCATTACAGGTTTGTTGAATATATAAATTATATATATATATATATATATATATATATATATATATATATGTAATATTATATGTGTATTTGTATAGTTGTCACTATATTTTATGTACGTACAACTTGATCTTATGTTATACGTTCCCCTTTAATATTATCTTACTCAAGAGTTGGTCAAATGAGTTGTCCAAGTCAATGTAGTTGACTTGACTTAATAGCATTATCTTGGTTAGTTTATCCAAGTATACAAACTCATGCAATTCATATTATAAATCTTGAATTATATAATCCACCATTGCTTCATAACTTACACCTTAACATTAGAACTTCTTTTCTAATGCTTTATAATTCTATTTCTTCATCTTATATCATCCCACTAATAGTATTATATGGATGTCCGACCATTTTATATAATTTACTCCATATCATATTTTTGTTTACATATATGAATTATAGAACCTATTATAAAATGATATTCTTTATAATATATTCATTTCCCTTAATTAATATTACCATCTTATAATTGTTATAACCATTATAACATTATAAATTTCATTAATAATCTTTCTAACTCTCGCCAAAGCCCTTAACTTTTCATTATTTACGAACTTACCCCATTAATTATATAATGTTACTATTATATTCATATACCATATATTATGACATTTATACTCTTATATTATGTATAACTTATGGTTATAATATATTTTGTAAATTCCAAACAGATCTCTTGTCTGTCAAGAATCATTTCCCAGCTCCCACAAGTTTTCTTTATTTACCAAATGACCCCTTTTATTACTTAAACTTTACAAATGTCATAATAAACTATATATTATACACCATAGTATATAGCTCCAATTAAATCTCCAAAATTCCTATAATTTCCAACATACCCTAGTCTGTTATAAATGTCATTTTAGCCCAGTATTTTTAGAACTACAAATTCACCCCATATATTATGTAACTTTTACATTTAACTTCAAATTTTAATATAAGGTGATAATTAAATTATTTAATCACCTAATTTGGTCAAGGCCTCTACTATAATCAATGTTGACCTTCCAAACACTGCCTTGGCCACTAATTTCCAGTAATTATGAAACTTACCCTAATTTTTCTAGAATTACAATTTAACCCAAAATTGTAAAATCTTACAATTTCATTTTAATTGGCCTAATGACATGGCCTTATTACAACTTTGATTTGTAACATAAAATTACACTTAAATGGTCTTTAAACACACTGTAAATTCTCGGCCTCACACACATCTTTCTGGTAATTATCAATTTACCACATAATGTTTTAAATTTGAAAATTATGCTATTTAATCACTTAAATGATTAGCCAAAGTTACCTATAACATCTTTTACTCATTTTAAGGTCAAACTTGACCATTTTCAATCATTCACTCTAGGCAATAATATGAACTTTAGATTAAAATACTTTAAGATGTAAGAATGACATTAAGATTTATACCTTGTAAATTTTGATGTCAAAATCTTAATTTCCTCCACACCAAGCTTGACTATATAGAATAATACAATGATAAGTTAGTTTTTAAATTAAAACAATAGCTTAGGAGATGCTTAATCAAGCTTTAGGGTTAGATTCACACTTACCCTTGAAAATGACTTTTGTTTAGGTTTTCTCCCTTGATTGCTCACGGAAGTTTGGAGGATTCTTTCTCAACTTTTTGACATGCATTAAACAGCAAGAACAAGCCTAAGTTAAGCTCTAGAAGTAGTTCAAATTAAGTGGAACCTTAAGGCACAAAAATAAGCTTTAAGAAGGTAAGTTTTACCTTTGAATTCCTAGGCTTTCTAAGGGTGGTTCTTGACCCTAATTTAGGAGGACATGAAGGGAGTTAATCTTCTTCTAAAACATGCTGAAAGGGCTGATCAAAACACAAGAACAACCCTTGAAGAATTTGAAGAACATACTGAATAAACATGTCAAGGAGAAGGTAATGAGTGGAATGGTTCAAGGAAAACAACCATTAAAAGAGTAGGAATGAAGATGGAAGCTTAAAGCACCATTTTACCTTAAGATTGCTTTTTTTTATCTTTATTTTCTCAAAGACCTTGTTTCAGCTGAATTTGAGGCTTCCTTCCAAGAGAAACTCGCTGAGAATGAGCAATGGGATGAGGTTGGAAGTTAGCTCATATGATATGCCTTGAAAAAAGGAAGAAAATTAGCTAAAATATGTCTTAATACATTACCTTATGCAATGGGAGTTGATCTTCTTCTATGGCAGCTCAAGAACCTAAGTTGGAGGTCAAGAGAGGAATGAAACTCAGCTGGAACAGTATGGAAGGAAAGAGAAAGTCTTATTTTGAACATAAGTAAGGAGAAAGTAAGATTATGAATAGTAAAGTGATGACTAATGTCCTTTTGGAAGATATTTGTTCAAGCATTGAAAGGTATCATCCACCCCTTTTTTTTCCACCCACCTTAATCAATTTTAGGGTCAATTGTTGACCACTGACTTTACTAGACAATTAACGCTTAATTTGCCACTATTTGGGTATTACACATTTTGGTGCCAAACTTTTGATTGTAAATCCTTCGATTTAGGGTTACTATTGTGATACTAAGTAGTATACATGTTGATCAGGGTGTATACAAGGCTAATTAGCCACCCAAAGTAAATTTTTGGACACTTTCATAAAAATGTGTCTTAAGGAGTTTTATAGCTCCTTTTTGAGTTTTAACTCATTCTAGAGTTTGGGTTGCTTTGGTAATGGTTTCATTATGTTAATATCTTAATTATAAGGCTTAGGAATCTACTATGGATCCTAATTGAGGTTATACAACCTTTCAAGTTCATTAGGGCACATGTTTGTCCTAAATGTTCATAAAGCACAATTTTGCTTGTTAATGACTTTTGTTGTTTTCAAATAACTGTTAAGGCATGTTTAAGCCTTAATATACCTTCTTCTTCTTCCACAACCAATAATCAACCTCCAACCAACAATAATGGTGTCAATACCCTCGACACTTATCAGTGCCAGTCAAGTGATGATGATTCTTCCACACCATCCTTACAACTATCCTATATTGAAAATCAATTTACCGATCCAGAACCAAATGCAATCTCCACAATTATTGGCCCTTTCGGCCACAGTTACTCAAGATTAGACTGTTGCACCCAGTCTCTTTTCTGTACGGACAAAAGGGCTCCTTCTCTTAAAAGGAGACCGAGCATAAGACTGAGGGGCAGAGGCAGTTTCGAATGTGAAAACACTCTTGTTCTCTCTCTCTCTCTCTCCCATTACTCTCTCAAATTCCAGTCTAAGTTGTATCAATATATCAATTCAAGATTAACTCTTAAGTGAGTTTCAAGATTCAATATCTTATGTTTATTTATTTATGTTCTTTTAAATTCAAGTTGTTTATTTAATTTCTGCGCTTTCAATTTGATTTATTCAATAATTGTTCTTTAATACCTGTATTTACTTTCTCTAATTGTTATTTTCGATTCTCTTCAATATCTTCTCCGACCTTGCTCCCTTCTGGTATCAGAGCCAAATACGGTTCATAGCGGGTGAAAGCTATACAAATTAGGGTGAAAATTGATTAAGCGTTGGTCAGACCCTGGTAACGTTGGTCAGCGGCAGAAAGAACGTAAGACCGGTTCCGTTGTGGGTTGGTCCCGATTAATTAATCTATTCTTAATTACATAGTCTAACCTGATATGCACCAATAATGGCTTCGAAACTTCGAAGTTGGCTAGATCGATCAAGATCTAGAAGAGAATCAATAGTAACATCACAAGAAAGTATTCAACTAGTTGATTATTCAAACTGGACAATACCTTTTCAAGATGTTCAACAAATATACCAAATGGGTCCTCTTGATTTCAAGACAGCCATGTCTGTCAAGACTCATGAGGAAACTTTAAGTATTCAACAACAATATCAAACAATACCTCTTCTTTCAGGATCTTCAATCTTTCGATATTTGCAGCAAGGGTATAGATATGCCCATTATGGAATGATTCAAGTAGCCGTAAAACCATTATTCAGACAAGGTATCGATGCTACAATATTCATGGCACTTAGAGACAAACGTCTCAAACGCTACAAATCCTCTCTTTTAGCCATGATTCAGACTAACGTCTGTAATGGACCAATATTCTTCAACTGTTGTCCCAATTTCTCAGTGGATCTCTCAGATCCTCTGATTCAAGATTCCTTAGTTCTTGATGTTCATCTTCAAGGAGATGAATTTGAAGAACTTTCAAAAAATTTTGCCATTATCTTTCGAGTCTACTACAGACTCATGTCTTCTCAATTAAATCCAAGACTCAATAGGTCTCTAATCCCTCTTCGGGATGAGACCCTCCTTTTACAAATCGATGCCGAAAGGCCAACAGTTTTTGTCCCTCGACGTTTGAGGTGGGATGAAATTACCATACCAGACCACTTTCAAATTGTTATTCCACAAGTTCCAAGAAACATCTCCCGTACTACGGTGGATGATATAATCGAACAAAACGATGGAACTATCCTCCTTCGTTTCAATTCTTTTAGAGAACGACCAAGTTCTTCTTCCAACAGAAGCTTCATAGATGCAAGGTATTCTTTTTCCGGAGTACCTTCTACACCTAGAAGCCAACCACCATCACAACCAGAAATTACAGTGGGTTTTCAAGCACCCTTACCAACATACGTCCCAGAGGACAATGAATCAATCAACAACGAAGATCTTATGGGTAATATTAACGTTATCCATAACGCGGATTTTGAGCTCAGAGAAGAATATATCTCTGAATGGGAATCAGAACCAGATTACGAACCACAAAGGAAATGGTTCGCAGATCTATCTTCAGACTGTCAACAAAATCTTAGGCAATATTGGCGTAAAGATTGTCACAGGTTACGCTGTAACATGACAATTTACGATTGGTTGCCTTCATATACTTCCGTTCAACTTTCTCAACCAAATCCCTTTGAAATCCCTCAATTAATGTCCAAACAAGTCTATACAAGAAATGGACATTAGAAGCCAATGATGAGACAATAAGCTCAATTCATCCTCCATTCAACACCATCAAACTAGCTAGAGATGTAATAGCTACGCCTCTCAAGAAAGGAAGCTACACTAATGCTCCGGTGGTAGCTAGTGATCTCAAAAGGTCCATCAGCAATAAAACTGGACTAATCAAACCTTAGCCACAATAGCTTCTCAATTAGATCGCGTCTCCATTATCCTTCACTCAACGGAGAAACAGGTCAGATTCCCTTCTGACATTTCTCGGCCTCATTTTCAACCATCCATTACCAATTTCGTACATCCAGAAACTGATTTGCTTTCACGCATATCAGAAACCTTATAGTTATTGCCTTCTTCTTCTTCCACAACCAATAATCAACCTCCAACCAACAATAATGGTGTCAATACCCTCGACACTTGTCAGTGCCAGTCAAGTGATGATGATTCTTCCACATCATCCTTACAACTATCCCATATTGAAAATCAATTTACCGATCCAGAACCAAATGCATTCTCCAGAATCACTACTAGGAATCCAAGACGTTCTTTCAAACGGAACAAACCCGCGGATTCTTATTTCCATACCACCAAAAATTATTATCCTCGTCCTACTCCTCCAAATATCCAATATGAAGAACGCTCCAAATTTGCTTCAGCTCAATATGACGGTGCTTCTGTCTATGAATGGAACATAGATGGAAAATCAGAATACGAAATTCTGAACACCCTACAGGAGATGGGCATGGCAAAGAATGCTTACAAGATGCGAAAGGTATCAGAAAAACATGCCGCCGTTACCATTGTTTCAGGATTTACGGGCCAATTAAGGCAATGGTGGGATCATGCCCTTACCCTTGACAATAAACAAGAAATCCTGAACCATCAAGTTGAAGTCTTTGATGGAGAAGACAGATCCTCCATGCAAAATGATGCATGTGATTTCCTAATTACCACAATAAGTCTCCACTTCGTTGGAAATCCAAGAGAAGAATTGAATTCCAATAAGATCTTCTCACCAATCTTCGATGTCCAACAATATCTGATTACAGATGGTACAAGGACATGTACCTTACACAAGTCCTACAACGTGAAGACTGTATGGCTAAGATCTGGAAAGGAACGATTCGTTTCAGGTCTGCCTACATTGTTCGCACAACGAATTATCACCAAACTTCAAGAAGAAGTTGGTCAAGAGACCATACCTTGGGAAGCAATAGCCTATGGTCAACTTTTTGCCTTTGTCAAAAAGGATGCCCTGAGCTTATGTCAGGATCTCAAAATCCAGTCCAAATATGGCAATGATAAGGCCCAGGCACGAAGAGAAATGGGTTCTTTCTGCAAGATGTTTGGAATCGAGAAAATTACTCCTCCATCCAAGAAACAAATAGTCCACAAACGTTTCTCCTTCAGATCCAAACAACCTATCGATCCAATCCACAATATCGTAAGCCCTATTAACCTTATCGTCAAAAGTATAGGTCAAACCATAAACTTACAAGATTTGCCTCCAAGAATATGACTCAGATCACATGTTGGAAATGTGGTCGCAAGGGTCACAAGGCAGATCAATGTCGTGTTAAGCAAAAGATCAATGAAATCTTCGCAGACGACAAGGATCTACAAGAAAAGCTCTCCAAACTATTGTCACAAGATAATCCCAGTTCTCCAGAAGATGAGAACTACATTCACCAGATAGATCAAGATTCTTCAAGTTCCAGTTATGAATCTATAGATGATTCTTCCGGATCTATTAATGTCATAACCAATGACATAGATTCACCAGAACTTCTGTATGAACTCATAAACAAGATCTCCAATCCAGATGAGAAAAGGCAATATCTACAACAATTAGCCAAGTTGCTTGCCTCTCAGGATTCCAAGAAAGCTCTCCCTGAACCATTTAGTATCTCCAAAACTCTTGACAAATACCCAATAGCGTCAAGCAGCAATCAGTTTGGCAAGATTCCGACTCACGAATTACAAAAGGATATCTCAAGCAAGATTCTCAAAGCATAGAATTCAGCAGAATCAAAGCCAATCAGATAGAATATAATCAAATCGATGGATTAGGTGTGCAAGCTCGAATTTCTATTTTGGAAGCAGCAAAAGCTTCTACTTCAAAAGATACACCTGAAGACCCTTCTCCAGAGCATAATCTGCCGTCAGACTTGGGTATGATTTCCATAACATCCCAAGACTCTCATCCAGAAACACCAGGCCATAAATATCATTGAAAGATTTCGTTTTCAAAAATGGTATTCTAACATCACACTTGTAGTCGAAGGAACCGACTTCAGGATGACAATGGTTGCTCTTATTGATTCAGGAGCAGACAGAAACTATATCCGAGAAGGATTAGTTCCTCATCAGTATTGCTCTCCTACTCGAGAACGATTAGTAGGTGCAGGGAATGATCCACTCAAAATCATTGCCAAAACATCCAAACTTTCTGTCCAAAACAAGAATCTCCTTGTTAAACTACAATTCGTAGTTATCAAGAATATTAGCCAAGACATTATCCTTGGCTCTCCTTTTATTATCCAATTGTATCCCTTCTTTGTAGATCATAAGGGATTACATGTCAAGATCAATAAAGAAAAGTATTCTTTTCTCTTTACCGAGCCCATAATCCAAAAGGAACTTAATGTTCTTCAATCCAATACTCTTTACCAACAGATCAATTTAATTACCAGAAAAGAAAGCCAGCTTCGGTTTTCTAAAAACCAACTCGCTCATATCCGAACAGCTGAGCGACTCCAAGATCCCAGAATTCAAAAGGAAGTTTCTCAAATGGAGAAAACCTTTGAAGATGTTTGCGCAGATCTACCCAATGCATTTTGGAGTAGAAAGCGCCATATTGTTCATCTTCCCTATGAAAAGGATTTCGATGAACGCAACATTCCAACCAAAGCTCGACCTATTCAAATGAATAGCGAGCATCTAGAGATTGCAAAAAAGAGATTCAAACTCTTTTGGATAAAGGTTTGATTCGACCGTCCAAATCACCATGGAGTTGCAGTGCATTCTACGTCATGAATGCTGCAGAAAAGGAACGTGGAGTTCCACGACTTGTTATAAACTACAAACCATTAAATAAGGTTCTTCAATGGATTAGATATCCAATCCCTAACAAAAGAGATCTATTAGGCCGTCTTTACAAGGCCAAGATTTTCTCCAAGTTTGACATGATGTCGGGATTCTGGCAAATTCAGATTTCTGAATCAGATCGATACAAGACTGCATTTGTTGTCCCATTTGGTCATTACGAATGGAATGTAATGCCATTTGGCCTCAAAAATGCTCCATCAGAATTCCAGGATGTTATGAATGAAATCCTCACACCATTCGACATTCATCATAGTTTATATAGATGATGTCTTAGTTTTCTCAGATTCCATAGATTAACACTTCAAGCATCTCAGAACCTTCCATTCGGTCATCAAAACTAATGGCTTAGTCGTTTCTAAACCCAAGATGAAGTTGTTTCAAGTTAACATACGTTTTCTTGGACACAATATTTTTCAGAATACCATTACTCCTATTCAACACAGTTTAGAGTTTACATCTAAATTTCCTGATGAAATTAAGGATAAGAATCAGCTACAAAGATTTTTGGGATGCCTCAATTATCTTTCTGATTTCTTCCCTAAACTTCGTTAACATTGTAAGCTTCTTTATTCCAGATTACAAAAGAATCCTTCACCTTGGACTCCAGAGTACACCAAGGTCGTGCAATCCCTAAAACAATATACCTATTCCTTACCATGTCTTACCATTCCACATCTACAAGCATTTCTTATCGTTGAAACGGATGCCTCTAACATCGGTTATGGCGGTATTCTAAAACAACGACCTCAAAATCTTAAAAGTGAGCAGTTGGTACGATTTCATTCGGGCATATGGATCGGTCCACAGCTCAATTACTCAACAATAAAAAAGTAAGTTCTTTCAATAGTTTTATGTATTTCTAAATTCCAAGATGATTTGTACAATAAGACCTTTTACTCCGCGTCGATTGTAAATCCGCAAAAGATGTTCTACAAAAGGATGTTAAAAATTTAGTTTCAAAACAAATTTTTGCCAGATGGCAAGCTATTCTCTCTGTTTTCGATTTTACAATCGAATTCATAAAAGGGGAGGATAACTCCCTACCAGATTTTCTTTCTCGCAAATTTTTGCAAGGAAGAAATAACAAGATTATCAAGATTAATCAAGATCTTTTCTTTCCCAGGAAAATGAGTGACAAGAGTAAAGGCAAACAAGTCAAAAGGAGAAATCCCAGACATCACAAGATTACCAGATGGCTTCCCAGCCACATCCTTCATACAAAAACATTCAAGTAGTTAATTCTCAAAATATCACCTCACCAAATCCTTACACACCACTTTCACGAAATTTCCCACCTGCATCTTTCTTACAAGCAGCTCAAACCCCCGTAAAAGCACCAACCAAAGCGAGCTCCTCAAAACAAATAACAGCCAACACTTACCATATAAAACCCCTTCAAGAATACATCACCCTTACCAGATACACTAACAAACCAGAACAGGCAATAGTCGACACTATCGCTAAGAGAATTTTTCCTCCAGGAATCCATTGGCACACAGACAATACAATGAAAACCCTCAAATTCTACGAGCTCGTCCTCATAGACACAAAATCAATTGAACTTACCCACAATTCAAACGCAAATTCCACCCAGACAGACTACTTAAAATGCTTCATCAAGAAGGTCATCTCCCCAAAGGAATGGGGATCCATTCATCAACCACGTTCTTTCACCATAACCCATATTCCTCAAACTTTCACATATGCCGACTACCAAAATGCCTGGTACAGATTCCTACTCTTACGACCAGGATAACACTCATGGTTTATCAATTTCCATGAATATTGTGACAAAGAATTCCCCATATGGTTCTACCATTGGTGGCGTTACTTTGGAGGATGTTCAGACATCCTACCAAAAGAAGCCCACCCAGCATATGCCAACTGGCTCCAACATTCAACAGGGCAACAATATATCAAAGAATTGCAATTCTTTGCAATATTCTGTATCCCCTGGATTTTCTGCTAGACCTATACCATTCAGTAGTACCTTCCAAATCCATATCCACTCTGTTTAGTTCGAGATTTCCAGGTTAAATGGTGGCCTAAATACTGGAGCAAACTTTGCTCCTATGAAAATGTCAAAGCTTACACCACCACAGGCCAAAAAACAATAACCTACAAAGATTTCCAAAACTCCAAAAAGGCTCTCCCAGGCCCATCTACACCATTAGCCCTTCCAGGACCAAGCCAAAGCCCCAAACCATTGGCCATACGTCCACAGACGCCGCCACCCAAAACACCACAAAAGGACCTACTGTTTCAAAAGTTTTTAGACGAAAATCCAGAATTACATCTACAATATTCCCAATATATTATCAACCAACAGCCCAATATCCGAGTATGGGCCTGTAACACCCGGCTTCTAACAATATATAACCTCGATTTATTAGTAATATAATTATTGGTTCGCAGCGGAAATATAAATAAATAAAACCAAACCTAACCGGGATGCTATCGCCACACTCATCCTATGAGTGCTAAGGCTTAGAAAACTGTAGCTCACAATACAAACTTAACGTCAACAAATATAATAAAAGTTCCAAGTGTAAGTTAAAACATTAAAATCTCCTCAAATGTTCATGAACCAAGTGATTAAAATACTAGTTGTTACGCGCCCTCTAATCCCAGCAACTCAATCATCCATACCTGCGGTCAGAAAACATAATAACACACAAGAAAGGACCGCGCAAATCAGAAAAACTGAGTAAACCCCTGCAACACCTCGTCAAATACATTTTGAAAACCCATTTGAGTACAATAAACATCCATAGCCACATAACAAATCAAACAATAGCATTAAGAATCAATTCAATCACCAACCAACAATATCACAATCCAATTCTGGGATGATGGGAGTCACCAAAGTTCCACAATTCATAAGTTCCAATAATTGGTACCACAACATAGTTGGGACCGATCCAGTTCACCCTCACTCTAAGTCCTTAAGTGTGCACACCCCCCCAAAAGTTTTTCTGAATAATGGAGTAGATCATAGAGCTTAACTGCGGTCTGAGACTCAACAGCGCGAATATATATATAAATTATCCAAAGGTCTTTTCCAATTCCAAAGTCTCCCATCAATTCCAGAATAAAATAGCCACATATGTAACATCAAAGTTCTCAAATCATTCTACACCATCAATATCGTATAAGCATAATTTAACAATCACAACCAATACAACCAGTGTCAAAATAGCACACACAATCACAAAGTAAAGATAGGTGAACACAAGGTTCAACCTGGAATCTGTGCCAAAATAGACAATCAGTAATGATCACCCACAATTAGTCAGCTAGCAAGTTTCATCACAACACCTGGAATCTATAGTTTAATATAACCATTGTTAGCACATAATACAACTATTTCCATCCCTATTCCCTAAGATATTTATAACAACTATTTATAAAATAAAACTATACCATCTCAGCTAATTAAAAACAAGTTTACCCGAAAAGATATACCAATTCCTTAACTAAATAGTCCACTAAAATAATCGACAAGGGTAGTAAACCAAAATACCGTAACAATATATACATATAAACATTTCGCAACCTACAACATCAAGTATCTGAAAGTAAAACTTTGTTCGGAAATTTTGGATACGTAAAGAAAATTTGCCTCTATAAACAATACATATATTTTTATAATAGTTTGTCAAAGATTCCCAACCCAAACATGTTTCACCTTTCCGATTACAATACGTCAAAACAAATCAAACCTTGTACGATTTAAAGAAGGAAAAGAAATGATAATGGATTATTATAAAATAATAGTTTGCAGAAGAAGTCATACATACATTGAAAGGGAACAATAAAATATTATATATGTATAGTGATAGATGATATGATAATATAAAACGTTCAACAATCCTCTCTCTGAGTATAGTAAGATTTGACTACTGACAAATATCTGCAAATTATCATCAGAGTACGAAAGAAAGTTGAAAAGAAATCAATGGTGATTTTATTTATGAGAAGAAAAGGAACCGAACAGCACGTACCACAAATGAAAGGCATTCGAATAATTGTTGATTTGACAAAAGATAGTAGGACAGTGGTGAAAGTGGGAAAAGAGCAACTGGCGGCGGCAGATGATATTTCTCGATAAGGGTTGAACTTTAAAGAAGGAGGAGTTGGTGGTGTTGATAAAATCCGAAAGAAGGGATATTTAAATAAGTAAGTGAGGGAGGTTCTAGAAAAACTATAAAACTAATAATATATAATTCAAATAAATCATGAGTCTAAAAATGTAAAATATATGTAAAACCACGTATGAGCTCTAATGTTAATATATAATGTATCAAAAAACCCGCAAATTATAACGATAATAATGGATGAATTAAAATAATTACTTACAAATGCAAAACTAGTTTAAAATATTATTTTGAAAAATCCTTTTGCATAAAATAGGTTTATAAAATATATCTTCTAATACACCACACACATATATATATTATATAGTATTAAGTCATTTAAAGTAATATGTTTTATGTTAAATTAACTTAATAAATTGTGTTTGCAAGAAGGAACATAAATTAGCTGATATCCGAAATATATATTAACCTAAGGGTATTTCAGGGCCGATGACCATGACGATCCATCTTCTGAAGGATCCACCTCCTATGATCCAATGGGAGGACCTCTAGCTCAAGATCCTTACGAGGATTATATTTTAAAAAAATAAGTATATATAATATCAATAATTTATTATTTGTAGGTACTAACCATGGCTCCATCAACTCAACAGCAACCACTTCCAAAATGGCAAAGGGCATTTGCCAAACTCAAGACAAAAATCCAAAAAAAAATCCAACACCACCTTACTTCACAAAATACTCAAACACAATATGTCCAAAGCAACATCTCAGCACATCCCAATTGAATTCAAGTTTCTTCCAAAAGCCCCCAAACAAGGACCTCAATGGGTTTACAGAGATCGCACCACAAAAAGATCAAGACCACCACCTATCCATTATGAGCCATATGACGGCAGAAGAAATCAAACCTTTCTCTGCGTCCAACCATATGACCATTTATACTACTCAATCGACCGTCCCATATATCAAAAGTTACATGTTTGGTGTCCTTTGAAACACCTACAACAAAGCCTTCTCGTCGCCAAAGGACGGGAACCACCAGAATTGAACACTAGAGAACAAATCATGCAACAAATGGTTGAGTTTCGTACTCGATCTTACCCCATAACCATTATTGATCCAGAGACACAATCACCCCGCCAAGTAGACTATGAATGGCATCAAAGAAAAATTGAAGTTGATCTAGGGGTGCAAGAATTAATCTACAACATTCATTATGGACTCCATATCGACGAAAATCAAGATCGGTTTGCAGATTTCGACAGCTACGAATGAAGCAGACTCAAGAATTTTCAAAATATCTTCAAAAATAGCAATGTAGCACTTTACTACTCGGCACATGTAGCCAACAAAAATTTACTATTGGCCCTTTCGGCCACAGTTACTCAAGATTAGACTGTTGCACCCAGTCTCTTTCTGTACGGACAAAAGGGATCCTTCTCTATAAAAGGAGACTGAGCATAAGACTGAGGGGCAGAGGCAGTTTCGAATGTGAAAATGCTCTTGCTCTCTCTCTCTCTCTCTCCATTACTCTCTCAAATTCCAGTCTAAGTTGTATCAATATATCAATTCAAGATTAACTCTTAAGTGAGTTTCAAGATTCAATATCTTATGTTTATTTATTTATGTTCTTTTAAATTCAAGTTATTTATTTAATTTCTGCGCTTTCAATTTGATTTATTCAATAATTGTTCTTTAATACCTGTATTTACTTTCTCTAATTGTTATTTTCGATTCTCTTCAATATCTTCTCCGACCTTGCTCATTAGATGTTTTAAATCATATTTTAGTAGTTTGGGGTATTTCAGTTCCACTCAGCATGAGCGCAAAGGATCCCCATAGGGAACGCCATATTGGACTGGTATTGTGCAAGGTTAGCTTGAAGGAGACCCGAGTCTTGGAAATAATTGCCTTTTAGCACACGCGCCACAAGTAGTGGTGGACTCAGGAATTTTGTTTAAGGGGCAAAAAAATCTTATGACACTATCATTTTTTAAAACATTATGTTATTTTGTATTTTTCAATAATTTATCAGAGCATTTAACTAATTTTTAAAATTTACAGGGGGGGAGCGATGCACCCCCTGGATCTGCCACTGTCGACAAGGAAGTATGAGTGTTGCAGAATACGTCAACACGTCCTTGCCAAGAGGGCGTCATTAAAGCAAGACAGGTCCTTGAAGCTCCATCTGCCGTTGTCAAGACTTTTACATAACAATTGCCATTTCTTGAAGCCGGTCCCGTTATTGCCAAGTGAGGCTGACCACCAAAATGGCCAAATGGCACTTTGAATATCCTAAATCAGACTCATAGTGAGCTTCATAACCCCATCACATATGAGGGGATAGCCTGAAGAACAAACTTGGTGAGGATACTACGACCGGCCTGGAAGACAATGCATTTTCAGTTCATGATGCGGCCATGAACCCGTCCATTATGTAGTTGAATATAATTCTCTTATGACATCCAGCTGAACTAGGAAATCCAAGATAAATTCCCAAGTCTTGACTACCTTGACACTGAAATCATTTGTAACATAAGCTCTCTGATGGAATGGTAGACCTGATGAGGTATAAGACCTGATTTGACAAAATTAATACTTTGCCTTGAAGCGTCCTTGAACTCCTCAATGAGTCCCATCATTTGCTCCACATTTGTCTTGGTTGCATGTCCTGGAATCACATAGTAATCTGTGAAGAATTAAACTCGTGTATCATGGTGCAACCCACAAAAAGTTACTTCACTAATAACTCCCTCTCGAACTGCAATACGAAGGCTGGAGGATAAGGCCTCTATACAGTAGTGAAAAAGGTAGGAAAAAAGAGAATCACCTTGTCTTAAGCCTCTACGGGGCCAGAAGGTGCATCCTCAGTGACCATTAATAAGGACTGTAGAAGAGACTGTGGTGATGCACTTTTGAACAAGATGAACCCAGTTTTATGGAAGCATGCTTCGAAGAATCCCAAGAACTAATGACCATACAACTCTGTCAAAAGATTTCGACATATCAAGTTAGAGAGCAAATGACCCTCTTTGGGTAGCTTGGAGAACTTCATGGAGTACTGGATCTCATGAGAAACTATAATGTTGTCAAAGATTAATCGTCCGGGGACAAAATACTTTGATCCTTAGATACAACTATTTTCATAATACCTCAAGCTCGATTAACCTAGACTTTGGATATTACTCGGTACACGGTATTGCATAAGAAGATTGGTCTGAAATCCACTATTGAGGAAGCGCCTTGCTTCTTTGGTATTAGAATTATATGTGTGTGATGAGGTCTGCTGACATTTCTTCTGTGTTGAGAACTCTAAGGACAAGGTCAGAAAATTCCCATTCAATAGTATCCTAGAACGTCTAATAAAAGTAGCGTTGATCCCATCTGGCCCTGGTGCCTCATTGGGTGGATAGAGTGGATCACCTAGAGAACTTCCTCCTTTGAATACGGGAGTACAAGCTCCTCAAATTGCTCTAGAAGAACTTTGTTTTCCACACATGCAAGAAGGTAAAAATTAGTTTCGGGCGCAGTTGATTGGAAGAGGTTATTGAAATATGAACGAGATGTTTCCTTAAAGCACCCTGGGTGGTGACCAGAGCGCCTTGTTGTCCTGTTAATTCACGGATGATGTTAAATTTTGTTCTTGCTTAAGTAAGGTTGAAGATAAAAGCCGTGTTTCTATCTTCTCTCTTAACCATTGTTGCCTTGATCTTTGAGCCCAGTAGGTCTATTCCTTGAGTAATAGCCAATCTAATTCCTGGTTAAGTTCCTTACATTTTTTTTAGATTATCTCTTGAAGGGGTTTGTTCAAAACTTGTACCAATGTTCATCCTTAACTCATTAAATTCATTCTTAACTCATTAATGTCCGTCAAATGTGTTGGCACCTTATGGCTACCCCAAGATTTTAGGGCTTTGCACAGAGAACGACTTTAGACAAATATCTGCTCTGATTATCCGGCGACTCCCAAGTATTGCTTGCAGTGAGCTTACTTGCAGGTTCGTGCACCCAGCAATATCAAAGCTAAAAGGCTTAGGAACTCACCTTACCTTAGGTCTTAAATTGAGTTTGATCGGCCTATGATCTGAACGCTCCTCAACGAAGATGCACATTTCTGGCATTCGGGAAATGGTTGATTCATTGAGGAGTTTCTGGAAATTGGTCAAGCCTTCTCGAGAGTTCCACCAGTCGCTCTAGCTGTTTGTGAAGGTAAAAGTTTTGCCACTAAAGCCTTGATCGAGAAGACCACAATCACTTAGGCAAGTCCGGGAAAGACTGCATATGGCCCCCTATTCTGAATTCATCTTCTGCTACTTTTGTAACCAAACATTATCTCATTAATGTAACACCCCAACCGCTAATCTCCTAATTATCGCCTAATCAATCCGGACACTAATCTAAACGCAGCGGGCCAGTCAAACTAAGTAGCGGGTGATACACGCCGTTAGCCGCCCATTCGACTAACTAGGCCTCAATCAAACAAAACAGTGCGGTCTGATAGCAATAAATACCGAGTTAACAATAATAACCTCCGACAACCTTAAACAATCCCATCAATACATACATCCTTGCTCACCAAAACAATACTCAAAAGTGATTACCGAGTCTAATAGTCAGCTCCCAATTTACAACCTTCCCAATCTACAAGATATTAACGGTATACAACTAACCGTATCACAAATGTTTACATTTTTCAAAATCCAAAAAGGAGTACCACATGGTACACCGGCTATAAACCTAACCGTGTACTACTCGGTAAACCAACCAAAATAATTAATCAACCAAAAGAGCATCCTGGTCATTCCCAACCTGTCAACAGTCTCGAGTCCCTGCCTGCAAGTAAAAACATTGCCCCAAGGAACTCAGCAAAGCTGCATATGACTTCCGCATACCCGCGTACTAGCGGGGTTACGCCAACTACTTGGTCGCCAACATGCGGTTAATTTAATTGCAGGCATACATGCTTTTATAAACAACATTACACACATATAACATCACGCACAACATGCATTACATTATGTACAACAGCACACTCACACACAAGGTGCAATTCATACAGCAAGGGGTAATTCACAAGTCAAGCGGGGTCTAGAGTTACGCTCTCAGGTACTCGCCTCAATCACTTTGTTAGTTACTCATCCGTGTTAATTCTTTTCTAACCCAACAACCCCCAGCTTATCTCTTTAGACGGATAAGCTCTGCCGGTCTCACTCCAGTCGGGCACCACTATATGGCACACGGCCTCGCAGGACACCACTATGTGGCACACGGCCCGGTAACAAGGGAGTTCGACCATGGACTTAGAAACAGACGCTCTGTTGTTTCCTCATCCTCGCACGTGTGACTCACAATCCCCCTAACCCAACTCCCGGGTTAGTAATAACTTCTACCAGTGAGTTAGTCGACATTTGCTCCCTCACTATTCACACATTTCATGAATTATACAAACTTCAGGTTTAAATGCCATCGACAAGAAGCAATGCAATCACAGCTCAAGAAAGTGCAATAGATCGGTTCGTGCGATTATGTTGTTTAGGTGATAATACAAAGCACAAACAAACAAGCCCGGGTAACCCCGTTACGATACAGGTCATGAAGAAATCATACCGTTCACCGTTGTACTCGGACCGACTTTCCCCTCGGTGTTCACAAATCGAGTCCTATAACATACATGAAGTTGTATGGTTAATGACTTATTATTAATTAACTCTTACTCCATTACCTTTCCCTAGACATACTTACTAGTTCTTACAAGTCCTAAGTGATTATGAACTCTTTTCATACTTTAAGTTTATTTTCTCACCCATGTGCAAATTCTTTTGTCATTCTTAGTGACAATGGTGTACTTCTATATATATATGTGTGTATGTGCACATATATATATATATATACACACACACATATGATTACTATAATTAACATTTTTTTGTAAGTTTGTAAGTTTGGGCCGACCGACCCACCGACCGACCCAACCTCTTGGGTCAGTCTATTCCAGTAAGTTTTCCGTCCTCTAGACTTACCCGACCGACCGACCAACCTCTGGGTCGGTCGAAGTCAGAAACTTCAACCTCAGAAACATTTTCCAGACCGACCCGACCGACCCACGGCCCTCTGGGTCGGTCCATTCCAGAAGGTTTTGTTTCAGTTGTTTATGCTCCGACCGACCCACGACCGATCCAACCTCTGGGTCGGTCTGTAGCAGAACTTGCCTACAGAATTTGTTTTCGCCTCTTTTCTTCCCTAATCTTTTCCTAAGTATCTAAACATGTTTTAGCATCATCTTAACACCCTAACCAACCTAAATCATCTACTAAGTCACCTAATTAAATCTAGCTAAAATACACAATTTCTCTTAAATTCCTAGAACACTAAGTGCAGTTTTTGTTCTCTTGTTTGTTTCCTAACTACATGTTTCACTCCTAATGCCATTCTATCTTCACCATTTGCATTATTTCTCTTCTACAACCTACCCACGTATACCCTCCATCTTAAATTGATTCCGTAAGTCATTAGCCACCCAACTTTCCTCTAGAACACAACTATTCTCCATAAACTGTTTTTACCCAAATTAAGCAACTAAGTTCCCTACTGGCTACAGAAAATTAGCCATAGTTTCCCTACATTTTTAGACATTCCCACAACATCATTTTCAGTTCCTAACCATCTATAACTAACCAAATCCGTCAAGGGCTTCTAACAACACACCTGTTCAATATTCCACATATATTTTCCTGCACAAACACCCATTGTCTTCCCTTGGTTTCCAAGTCCTTAAACACTAACCAAACAATTCCAAAACAGCCTAAAACTCTTCATCGTTATACTACAACATAACCCATTATCCAAACCATTCAATTCCTTCTTTTTAACATTAAAAACTGTTACAATAACATAAT
The DNA here is from genome assembly GCA_023374045.1 of Limonium bicolor. Classification (NCBI taxonomy): domain Eukaryota; kingdom Viridiplantae; phylum Streptophyta; class Magnoliopsida; order Caryophyllales; family Plumbaginaceae; genus Limonium; species Limonium bicolor. The sequence goes on from CM041779.1 coordinate 290,850,023, forward strand.
CAATACTAGCTCAAGGTATGTGTCTTTACCTTGTGTTCTCTATCTTTTCTTTCTCTTCCTTCTCTCTCCTTCTTCCTTCCCTTGTTTCTTGAATTCTTACTCTTATTCTTTCCCCACCAAATCGGAAAGCTACAGCCAATCACCCCACACCACACAACTTATAAAAATCCTTCCTTAACTAAACTTACACTTAAACAATTTAGGGTTTACAAGAGGGTATTACCTTAAGCTCTTAGAGAGACTTTTGAACAGCAAAGAGAGGAGGTTTCCAGCTCCAAAATGAGACACCAAAACCGGCTAGAAGAGGGAGAAGAACAAGGTTCATTTCAGATTTTTGTTTTGTCTTTAAAAGCTAGAAAGAATTGGACTTTGATTTTACCTTAGAACCAAGAGGAGATGAAGGGGGTTGCAATGGAGGTCTTCAAGCTCCCCAATGTGCTACAGCCATCGTGATGAGTTGTGAGCTTTTCGATTTTTAAAGGGTGGAAAAGAAAGCTCAGGAGAGAGGAGTTCAATGGTGTGGTTTTTTTTTATGGATGGAGTTGGTTTGGTCCTTCAAAAATGGAAAAGAAGAGAGAGCGAGGAGGAGGGAGAAAAGAAATCGCCATGTGAGAGCTAGAGAAAGAAGAAGAGTTCAGCCAGAGGGGGGGGGAAAAACGTGAGAGCAAGGGGAGTTAGGAGAGAGAGGACTTACCTTTTTACTTTTCTACTCCCTTTCTTTTATTTCCTTGTCATGTAGTGCATTAGGACAAATAAAGAAGAGAGAGGGAGGGTGCTGGGCGGCTGCCCACACCACACCCAAGTGGTTTTGATTTTTATTTGAAAAATGGACACACTTATTTAGCTTATTTATGTTTTTACTCCACAATTTTTATTTCTTTGCACTATTCACTCCCGGGACCCTTTTTCCGGAATTTTCTCGTTTAATTAATTTTATGGTTCTAGACCTTCATTATAATGTACCAAGAACTATTTAGTTGACCAAAATTATTACGGGTCTATTTAACCCGCTTAAAGTCGCGTTTTCCCGGTTTCCTCGAAAAACGGATTTAAGGTTCGTTTATGTTTTTAACCCGTTTTAAGGATCCATTTTCTTCGGGATTGTTCCCTCATGATTACTTAGGTATAATTAAGCCTCTAAAATCTTAATTAGCCTAATTAATCACTATTTTAAATTTTGGGGTATTTCAATTAAACTCCTCAAAGAGGAGCCAAGGACTAGGAGATGAGCCACGGAGATCCCGAATTAGGGACCATAACCTCCATCGATCTACAATAGAGGGTCATCCATAGATTCCAGTGCCTTTTTACGCAGAACCCCATCCATTTTGAACTTGGAAGTCAATGTGGTGATCCGAAAAGGATTGAACATTCACCAGTAAGGAAATTCTCCATTAAATAGTGAGACCACCTCTACATCCGACACAATTAACTAAAATATGTAAAAACAAATTGCATAAAAAGCGGTCTAACATAGACATCTACCTTTGCATGAGCTTAATTTCAGAAAGGAAGATAAAGTTTGGAGATTCCTCGTGAATCACACGGAGCACCCATCCGCGTGTATTTGGGTTTCCTAAGCCTCTACAATTAAGGGCTAGGATGGACATCAGAATAGGGAGAGCAGGAGGACGTCACCGAGAAGAGGAGTAACATGCAGACGACAAGGATTTTGGTGGTAGAAGGGAATAATCAGGCAGAAAAAGCAACATTCAGGCGATGGAGGTTGAGGAGTTCAGCTAGGGTAGTTTGTTGTTTGAAAATTGAGGATAAACTCGAGGCGCAGAAGTAAAGCCTAAAGGAGAATTAGGGGTCAAATTTTGAGGAAGTGGCCGGAGAATTTTGAGGCGGCGGGTGAGATACATGCATAATAAAAAATAGTGTAAATTACTCAAAAACCCCTTGATGATTTAGGATATTACAGTTAATCCACTTGTGTTTATCATAATTACTGGTAACACCTCGAGGTTAAGGTATCTTTGACTACGAGTGTAACACCCCTACTCTAATCGGCTCCTAATCGTCTTACTTAACATTGTAATCGCAGCGGTAATCTAACAATTGAACTACCTGGTGTCACCGTTCTCACTCGCCCATACGAGTAATAACGTGCTTACTGATATATTCACATACGAAACATTTTCCCACAGTGACAACAAGAGATAGATCTAACCTTCCATTCCAATATAAAATACAATCATAGTGAGCATTCTAAGTACCCCAATCCTATACACGTTTATATGTTCGTATCAAAATACAACAGTGCATATTTAAACAACTGTGACTAAACTACCCAGCGCGTCCCGCTCTCTGTCGACACTGGAAGCTGCATACCTGCAAAATATTTGTTTGTGGTATGGAATCAGCCCTGCTGAGTATGTTACTATAAGACTGTCATGCCCCCTCGGACCCTCAGTTAATTGGTCGAGAGCATGCAATTCATTTTCATGCAAGTAGTTAATATAAAAACTGTAAAGCAAACAAATATATTGCAGTAAACTCAAATAGCAAACAAGCCCCCGGCTTCACACATCACATCGCAATAAACCAACTGAAAGCGTTACAACGCCTATATGAGTACGAAAAACTCCACTCCACCAACACTTAATAGTTCATAATGAGTACGGCGACTCACTCGACCAATCAATCCACAATAATCCACACACGAGTACAGCGACTCGACTCAACCAGATCACAACTTAGATATGAGTACAACGATTCAATTAAACCAGTTCACAACACGACTCATTTCAGCAAATCCACCAACATACATCACAAACACATAGCATAACCAATGAACAACAAGGCGAAACAACGAGGATATGAACAAGTATAGATTCTCGTCTTTGGCATACAAGCCCAATAATGTTCACCTACTGTACGAGCTAATATAGTTGTTCGTAATTGTTCAGTCATGCCTAATGACAACGTCTCGTTAAAACGACGTGTCTCTAAGTTACCCATCTTCTATGGCGGGTCACCATGGCAGTAGCCACTCCATCGGTAGAGTCTCCGACCGACGAACCATCTGTAGTCCATTGGAAATTTATCTTGATACTTACGGATACTCACACGGTATCCTAGTATCGTTAATGCATAATTCACTCCAAGAGCCACATCCTCTTGATAAACTTATCTATACCATCGCATCGTATTACCATATCCTAACACAGCAGACTAAAGGTCATTAGTCCAATCTGAGTATGTCGGGATCCAGTGTTAGATATGAGAGCGGCGTTAAAAAAGCCAATGCTCCGTATATAAGTCTCGGATAATATATATATATATCTTATTATCCTAATGCTACAACGTTTTACTTACGTTCCTTATATTACACACATAAGATAGCATCATTGCCGCTAGTTCGTTTTATAATATGTTCATATATACGAATAGTACTGTTATCGTACAACAGTAATAATAATAAACCAGCATTAATACGCAACTCAAGCATATTAATTCACACAGCAGACATTCAATCTTAACATAGATTTTCACACAACGTCTGAACTGAGGAAGTCCTCAGAGACAATCAAGCCACATAGTAACATACCATGCACCGGGATTATAAGACCGTGGAGTATGAATCAGCTAAATCCTCTGGCAATCCTCGAGACGCCTCTATCAATCTATTAATATACATCACACTATGCATCAGCATCTATACTAACCATAAACCGCGGCACCGCGTACCGTTACTAATCCATCCCAGTTATTCCCGTTGTTAACTAATAACGTTTGTCGGGTTTTCTGTTTAACTCGGGATTAGGAAAAACGCCACATACATGCGTGGTTACGTCGTGTATATTAATATACTTAACTTAAAACGTTTGTTACCGCATGCAAGTTAATACACATTTTTTATTATATAGTTTATCACCATTTTGCATGTATAATCTAACCATATATTATACATCTCACCTTAGTATTTATTTCCTAAGGTTAGTTTTTCCAAGTGTAATGTTGTATAATTCATATTTGAAAATACTTGGAAGTATATAACTCCTTATTATATCATGTATAACATAACATTAGAATTTCCTTATCCAATGTTTATAATTCTTTTCTTCTTACTTTATATCATTTTAATTATGATATTATATGGTTATTTGAACCATATGTATTTTTTTTTCACTCCATAACATATATTTATATATATAGGTATGTATGGGGACCATTTATTATATGGTAAATCTTATAATATATTCATTCTCTTTTAATGAATATTCTTATATTATAAATGTTACAACCTTGATAACATTAAAAACCATATTAAATTCTCATACTAAAATACCCATTATTACCGAACAACACTTGTGTTCTTTAATATTTACAAAATCTACCACAAATTTATAACATTATTATTAGTTATATAACATATATTATGGCATTTATGTCATTAAAACAATTATAACCTATAGTTATAAGTTGTTACAAAATACCAAACATACCATAGTATTCTCGGTTTTATTTTAATTTCCCTATACTTCCAGAATTTACAAATCAACCCTAAATTATATTCCATGTTACACTTATAATATATAACTTATATTATAATCTTTAAACCTAATATAATTATACCTATGGTTATAATACCTTATAATTGCTGAACAGACCCTAGGGTCTGTTCCAATTTATTCTTACCACCCAAATTTCTATATTTACCAAACCCACCCCATAACTGAAATACCCCAAACCTTGGTATGTTGTGTTAAATGTTAAGCTATTGGTATTTAAAGCTAAAAAGTGCCTTAGAAACATGAATGAACCATTTAAACCATAGTAAAGTGCAGTAAAGCACTAAGACACAGTACGGGCAAAAACATGCTCTAAGCTATGAGTGAACTTGGTTAGGACCCAAAGAGCCTACCAAGACTTGATAATGTTTAATTATGACTTTATAAGGCTAATTAAGTCCTTAGGAAACTTTGGTAGACAATGAAACCAAACAAAATACAATAAATACCTTAAGGTCATAAGAGCAAAAATGTGCTCTAAGCTGAGATAAATGTGTATAAGGCCTAATGGTCATACCTATGCCTTTAATTATATGTTAATAAACATATTAAATCAATTACCAAAGAAAACCAAGCTTGAAAACAAGTTAAAACACAAATGTGCTTTAAGAAGTCTTAAAGCACGTTTTTGAAAAAGTCTTGTAAATGAGTTTTGAATGGCTAAATGTCCATCATACTCTTTAATTAACATGTGTACTATATAGTATCACATTGGGTGGCTATATCAATGGGAAATCAAAAATTTCACTTCTATGTGCCTTGTTATTGGTGAATAGTGATTTTATAACTAGTTTTAACATATAATGTTATAAGTAATTAAATTGGTCAACAAAGACTATTATACCCTTCTACTAATAAGGGGGCCGGTTTTTGGTAGTAATGAGTCACCAAACATGTTAACTTATTAAGTAAATAATGTGACTCATAGTTACTATTTGCTTTAAGACTTAAATATCTTCAAAAGTAAGTTCTATCTTCATTCTCCCTTCCTTTCCTCCATTTCACACGGTTCCAACTCCTTCTTCCTCTCTTCCTCTTGTTCTTCTCTCGGTAATATATCACTACAACCATGGAAGTCCATCTTTGACCACATGTAAAACTAGCTCACTTAACCAAATCAAAAACAAAACACCACCATTCTCTTAGTTAAGCCAAGCTCTACAACCTTGTCTTTTCAAAACTTCAAAACCTCCATTTCGGTGCCAAGGAGAAACCACCATGGGAGGAGCTTGAGCTCACCTTTTCACATATTCTTGTTCTCCTTTGCTTCAAGGTAAGGAAACTCAAAGAAAAATGACATTTCTTCATGTTTTGTCATAACCGATAATGCACCTTGTAATGGTGTCTTCTCTTGTCTTGTTTAGCTTCATTTGAATCTTCCAAGGGCTAGGAGGAGTCCTCTCTTGATATATATTCAAGCTCTCTTCTCATTCCAAGGTAAAACAATCATGTTAATACCTTAAGATAATATATGTAACTAGGGTTACAATGAGATAAAGCTTAAAGCTTATATACTCATTCAATGTTGATATATTGTGTAGTTGTTGGCAAGGAACCAAATGCCCTACCGGTTTTGTAAGGAAACAAGAAGGAAATTTGTGAGGAAAAGAGGAAACAAGCTATCTCAATGTGGTTTAATGCCTTAGGAGAAATAAGCTTATGATCTTGTTAAACTACCTAAAGAGCAAATGGTAAATGAGCTAGTAAAATGCTCTCAAGGAGTTTATTAAAGGAATATGTATTGTTGGGTGTATTTGCAGGTCAAAGGCATATATGTGGGAAATTCAGTGTTTAAGGTTTATGCATTTAAGGGCCTAAGGCCAAGCAATTAAGTTATGCACTATATTGTGATGTAGTGCTTTAGTGTGAAGTTTGTGTATAAATGTGTTCGATGGATTTTAGGTGTTCTTGGATGAATTAAGGTGAAAACCTAAGTGTTTGGATGTGGGTATATGCTAGAGAAGCTATGGCCAATTTGGGAAATGTGTAAGAAGTTCTAAGTGTTGTAAGTGAGTTTTGGTGAACTAGGAAGGATTAAAGGTGAATGAATGTTTACTTGAGAGGGAAACATGTATTAAAGTGATTAAGAGTGATGCAAGGATTTAGGCATCATCTTGGAAGTTTTAGAAACCTATGGGTGTTCTCAAGATGTATTTAAGTCTTGAAGGAGTTTGTTTAAGGTTAGGTAATGTTGATGTTCAAGGAACAAGTGATGTTTAGGTATGATGTGAAAAGGAGATTTAGTTAGTAAGAAAAGAAGTTGAGGGATGATGATAAGGTGTGAGGATACACCTTGGTATTTTGGTCATTATAGGTGGAATGCCACCTAGAAATCATAAGGAGAAAACATTGTAAGTGTTAGGAATTTTGTGGAGATATAAGTAAAGGTTTAAGGAATTAGGAAAAAAATAGTTTTGTGAGTGTTAAGAATATCTTAGGGTGTGTTTGAAGTGCCAATGATGTTAGAACACATTAAGAGGTCTTAGGAGAAGTTTGGTGAAGAATTGGCAAAGTTTGGGTAAGATAGGGGGCGACCGACCAGGGCCGACCCAGTTTTGGGTCGGTCGAGCCTCTGTAAAATGTTAGGGAAGTGTTCGGTAATGGACCGACCCAGAAGGTTGGGTCGGACATGGGCGGTCGGTCAGTTTTCAAAGGAAGGAAAATGTTCGCACATGGACCGACCCAGAATGGTGGGTCGGACGTGGGTCGGAGGGCATGTTTGTAAGGAAGTAAAAGGGGTCTGTAATGGACCGACCCAGCTGTGGGTCGGTCGTGGGTCGGTCGGACCAAAAACATGTTTAAGGTTATGAAATCATATGTGGTGATGGGGATTGGTAGGTAATGATGTTATAAGGATGTTAAGGACAGTTAGGTGAGTTTTTAATGACAATAAAGTGGGTTAAAAGTTGTATTAGAATGTGAGAGTAAAACATGTTAAAAATGTAAAGTTATGTAAAAAGTTACCGGGGAAAGTATAAGCATTGGACATTAAATAATCAAGCAACTTTGATGTTAATAAAAACACATGTGATGTTAACAGTTGTTCGAGAATTGCTCGAGGAACATGAGTGGACGTGGTAAAGTGGACCCCGGTGTCAGGTATGGTTTCTTGCAACCTGTGTCCTAACGGATTACACCGGCTTGTATGCCAATATGTTTTCTTGAGTGTTTTGCCACCTTGTAAGATTAAAACATGTAATGAGTTTATAGTAATTCATTTATGTGGCGAATTTGGTATCCGATGCCGTTTAACTCAAATATGTGTTAAACCTTGGCTAACTAAAACTAGGAACACATGAGTGATCGGTATTCGGAGTTAACGACCCAAACCTTGGGAACGTGCTAACCACGGCTATGTGTGAGTTTAGTTGGATATTGTTGTTGTATGCACGTGTGTGAACCTCCCTTGTTTGCTTAACTCGTTATGATACCGTATGGTTGTGGATGTGGTAGGCTCCATAATGGATCTCTAACCACTTAATATTTTAATGTATGTATACTAATGGGGGGTGAGGAGTCCGGTCTGTTCCGGCCCACGCGGAGGATGATGGGGTTTCGTGCCATTATAGGTTCGACCCTCTTGTGTATGTTAAGTTGTCTTCCCATTGGGTTTCCAACTTTCCCCTTTAGCTTAACCAAAGCTATATTACTGACTCACGTCGGGCCACGAGGGCATACTATGGTTATGTTATTTTGGTGTGCTTGGGATTACTATATCCGACACACCTTGGGTATAAGTTAACCGTTTATATAACCGGACGGTAACGAGGATGGTAACGAGCTTAACATGGGATTGGTAAAAATCTCTAGGCTCACTGGTATACTAACTATGGTGGAAGGTTCCTTGTGAGAACCGATTTATATGGTGTTATGTAATGGATGGTGCATGCAAATTCCCTTGCTATGCTTTGGTATAAATATATATATGGATTTTTAAATGAATGCAATGTGGTCATGTGTACATGGAAGCAAGAAAGGTTTGCTATGTTTTGTTATGTGAGAAAAGAGTTATGATGTATGATATGGAATGTGTGGATCATGGAAATGAATCCAGTTGTGACAAGAGGCGTTTAAGATAACCCGATTGATGGGTACACGTCGTTCGTTAAGGAAGTAGCTCTGTTTAGAGGAGAGCCACTCTAGGGTTTAAGGAATCATTGGATGGTTGGTTAAGTGTGGATGTTATGGTTATAGGTTGAGCCCATTGAGGCGAAATGCTATGTTGTATGGTTATGGTTGTATGCATGATTTAAATATAATCAACGCATGCTAAGCGACAATAGTTGTGCGTGCTTGCCGGTAGCATGCGGGCTGCGGGATTACCATACCAGCAAAGGTGCTGAGCCCCTTGGGGCCACCCCTTTCTCTTTTTCCTATTACAGGTACAGAAGTGCTGGAAGCCGTTCGAGAGTAGGACGGGTAGTCATTGTACACGGGTAAACTTTTAAGTGTAATGTATACAGTAGGTTGTAGTAAAGACGAAGTTGTTGTCGGCAACAGTTATAAATACTCGGTACAGGGGGAGTGTATGTATATAATAAATGTTGAAGATGGATTGAGTATTGTATTGTGTAGTGCTCGGGAATCTAGTCCATCAGAGACCGATCCAAATGTACATATTAGCCTTGTTAGCCACGTAGGTGTTTAACGGCGTGTAACACCATTGGAATAAGTAAGTGATGAGTTGAGTTTCCGCTGCAGATTGTTTTATTGTGGTTGGATGGGATGGGGTGTTACAAAAGTGGTATCAGAGCGAAGTATCGCTCTGATGACTGAATTACCGAGCTTAGGAAGTACCGAGTTAGGATTTAAGTACTTTGGGTTAAGGGTTGAGTGATAGCGTGAGAGATACGCTAGTAAGGAACTACCAGTGAATACTGGAAACACAATATCCATCCCACCCTCCACAGTCCCTGTTTGATAACTTGGGAAAGACGCCAGAGAGATGGAAGTCCACTCTCATACTCGGGAATACCCGATCTGGCTGTATTTAAATACCTTTAGGGTACGAAGAACCTGTCATACGGTCGGATCCCGAAAACTGGGAATCCCGGAGACGGTTTCCATCTAAACAGTGTTAACCGCATTCATAGCAATGAATGAAGGATCTTGTGTATGAGAGAGTAGAATTTCAGCAACTGGGTCGACATCCCGAGCAGTCGAGGATGACCAGCTTGCAACGCACCAACCGTGCAACAAGCAAGAAATGGAGTAATGGAATCCGAGACAACAAGAATCTACGGAACCACAGTGAAAAAATACACCAACGGTCTACCAACCGACAAGGAACTACAACGTAGTGCCAAACAAGAGAAAGTCTCAGTAACCACGACAAGTGCGGGAACGGGCTATAAGAGAATACAATACTAAGAAAAAGGGGTCTCCCAGAATGGGAAACACCCTAGTTAATGAATATCACGTGGAAACAGTGAGAAGTCACCTAGAGGAGTATCCACCAAGTCAGTAGGATCAGTGAGGCCACAAGGCCACTGATGACAATATGGGCGAAAACATACCACAACCGGTATGTGTTGAACCGATAGCCAGTTAGCATGGCGCACTTGCCATAGCAAGTGCTGCTATAACAGGGCTATTCGGAAAATTTATAACCACTACAAAATACTTGTAAAAGTACAATAAGTTAAAGGTGATTGTCATAACAGTGGAAGGGCCTGTTAGCCTAACCTCTGTAATTGGAAGTACACCAGTCAGCAAGAAGCTAGACTTGGCTAAGGCAAGAAGATGTTGTGAAACCATGGAAATTTTTCTTTCAAACCTAATTTTCACAAACCCTTTTCTTTTCAAAACCAGATTTTCCTTCAAACCAACACTTCTTTCCAACCTTCTTTTAAACCAAACCAGTCAAACCAGGGGCAATTGACAAGGATGCAACAGTGGATAAACTTTCCCTCGATTAAGTTCGGGAAGTAAGGAATGAATATTGTCACGGGACAATATAAGGGAGTTGACAACAGAATACTTCACCTAGGCGTGTGACGGACACTACAAGTGTACCAACTGTGTTGTGGGACGACCGCACTCCGATAGGAGCATGTGGACCCGACAGACCTACTTATAGGTTAGTTGGGTAAGTAGTAATGTATCAGTATGATACCCCATATATGTATACGAGTAGAGTCCAGAACACGGGAAGTAGTCGACTCCGTCTACGGTAAGCAGTATAAATTAAACAGGAGCTAGAAAATACAAGGAATGCTTGAAGTAAAGGAACTCAGTTAAGTTAACGAGACTAAAGGAATTAGTAAATTCCTTTCAAGGAAATGTTTAAGAGTCAGGAGGTGCGAAGTGCACTAACTGAATGTAAAGACAGCTTGTATGACTTAAGGGTCCCCAGGGATAAACATGATAGCTGAAAAGCAGGGCAAGGCAGATGCCTAATGTAGACACATTAATGTGCAACGAACGGGATGAAACTCCCAGAATCAGTACCTACACTATCTGGAAATGTTGATCTTTACAGAAGAAGATAATAAACAGAATGTACCAAAAAGTGTGAAACATATGTAAGGCATAACGTAACGACACCCAGGAGAAATCCTCGAAGGGTGTGCGCATCAACAATTGTTGAACGAAATACATGACAGAAACACAAGGGTTGAAATTAACACCCAGTTTAGACATAAGTGGTCAGGAGACGGCCTGACAAACCTAAGGGGCATCCCATGAAAGGAAACGGAATACAACGACCTTGTCATGGAGCCCACTACACCATCTAAACATGTAATAGGATACAGAGGAGTACATGTGTGTGGACAGCCTACAATGAGCCCAGCTCAAGGCAAATAAGGCTTATAAGCCATAGACAAGATATGTCATATAGATTCGATTGATGGTAGAAGTTTATGTGGTATAAGTGAATAGAGTGGTAAGCGAACCACTGCATTAAGAGTGGGAATACCTCTCAATATTGTGAGACCGCAGGAGCGGTAGTTATGTGAATCAAATTTAAGAAATATGTGGAGGACGGACCATGTTGTAATTACCCCAGGATGATTTGAATAGGAAAAATACGGAAGGAAATGTTTGTACCAGTTGTGTAGACAGGAAGTGTGATAAGTTGATAGCAATCACCATAGGTGTGTGAAGCTAAATGTGTAGCGAACAACACTCAAGGGAAAGATAGTAATATATTTAAAAATCAGCCAAATAAGTGGCCAGATAAACCTAGCTTAATAGCGGAAGCTAATATAATAGCGGATACAGTATAAGTTGATGCTATATAATGGAAGAGGATACGGTGTGCAATAAGACCGTTGTATAAGTATTGCTAAGTGATGGTATGACAAATAAACAGAGTTGTGAGTTAACCCCAGTGGGGTACAACAGTAAGTGATAGCAAACGAACCGAGCAGTAAGCCGGAAGCAAGTGTTATGTGATAAGGATTTCAGTGAAACACGGTGAAATTCCTAATTACTATCGCATGAGAGATTTACTGTCAAGGGTTTACGCCTCTGCACTCTGTATGACTGAGTGTTTTGGTATTGCTCTTGTGCAGTAATGATCAAGTGGGATAGCTAGGAATCCGAAGCATGTTGATGGTGGAAGAATAATGTTATAATCGCTGATGCATAGGAAATGCAAGACCGCACCAATAAAGGGATACTTGTACAAAACCGAATGGGGAGACATGATTAACAGTAAGTGACTACGGTAGCACTAACTGCCAAATATCGGTATGGAATATACCCCAAATGTTGTAAATAGCTGAGAGAGCACTACACACTAGGTAGTAGCTCAATCTCAACCGACAGTAAGTCGGTAGAAGTAAGTCAATCATTGTGAATTATATAGTAGTTTACGCTGTAAGCTATTGGAGAAGTGGATGGAAAGTTTTGAAACTCACCGAATTCGCTCAGGGTAAAAGATACCATGCGTCGGTTGAGAAACCATTGTTACCTAGATAAGGGTAATACATTAGAGATGTACAATACATTAACAGTAACGAATGGGGCAAACCAGCTCTATAATTATCAGGATTGCGCAACAGAGGCCAGTGAGCCCATGCGTCAGGTACCGGATATATATGGTGAATATGAATAAATGACTAGTGTCAATACCTAAAAGCCTCACAGGCCAGGACCGAAATCGGTTATGAGTTACAACTCCAATGCGAATTCTTGGTTTAGGGACTAAACCGCCAATATGGTTAAGATCCTCTAATCAGAATCCATTGTGTAATGGACCACGTGGAAGTTAAAACACTTCACGACGGCAGAACATTTTAAGCCAAGGTTTAGTGATTGATTACGTGGGCGTAATCCCTTTTAAGGGGGGTAGAGCGCAAAACCACTTAGTGTGTTTTACCGTACAAGTGTACGTGAACGGGGTTGTGCATAGCACAAAATGATTGGTTATGATGGTTGGTGCGTGTGTTATATAAACATACGCATTTATTTGTGGTTAAATAGTGGTAATTACGCACAAAAGATGCGAATACCATTGTGGGAAGTGTGTTATTTTGTTAACAGTGGTGTGTGTTAGTACAAGTGGAAGGGAGTAAAGAAACTCCCGGGGAACTAAAACCCCGACGGTGCATAAATATAAACCATGTATTGTATTTTGATAAAAGATATATGTAATATATACAATGTTGTGATTTGAAGGGTTATGAGACCGACATAGAACCTAGTGAGAATTAAATTCTCTAGGTAACATGAATTAAGCTGGATGTGGATGATGATTGATAGACGGAGTTCTATCCCTGGGAGATGTTATGATTATGACTAGAAGGATTAAAAGATATAAAATGGGATATGCTTGAATTAATTGTTGGTTGAAAATGAAGTGGGAGGTGAAACTTGATTATCATGAGATCAAGGGAAGCCGAACACAAATTGGGGTGGAAAGATAGTTCAACACCGATGCTGATCACATCAGTGTTGGATGATTCTTGAAGCTCCTATAAGTAATTACAAATAACCATGTTAAGAAAGATACAAGGAGCATAAACTGGACTTGGAGTTGTATGGTGTTTTCAAAAAGAATTTTCAATTGGTGTTTTAAAAACAATCGATTAATATTTTGAATAAAGATCTTCTTATATACCTAACCTAGTAAAGAAATTTTTGTAGTACTTGCTCACGAGCTGAGGACGTATGAGCCTTTGTCTTCGGACCGGTGACATGAGAAGTACATATGTTAAAAATTAAGTGAATGTTTTGATCTCCCAAAGGAACGGGGACCAGAAAGTGTCCATCGCGACCGGGTTCTGCGGGATCACAATGTATATGTACTCAACGTGGGATTCGAACCCATGGAGAGATGGAAAAGGTATTTCTGTTTGATATACATGCTATGACATGTTGTTTGGTATGGGTGATAAGGGTTATTTGACTGTGATCTCCTAAAGTGTGTGCTATCAAGACCTATGAGTCTAAATGTGTTGTGTTACATAGACCTATGAGTCTAAATGTGGTTATGTCACCCAGACCTAAGAGTCTGAGGGATATTGTATGGGTGCAAGTGTGGTGAAGGTACCCGGACCATTGAGTCCGAGGTTACCATGTGAATATGATTTTATATATAAGGTGGATATGTTGCCGGACCATTAAGTCCGAGGTTGGATGTGAAAGATGGTCGGTAATGGAAGTTTTATGGCTATAAGTAATTCCCGTATTCTAATCCAATGATGCGAGGAAATGTGAACTTCGAGGACGAAGTTCTTTTAAGGGGGGTAGATTGAAATACCCCAAACCTTGGTATGTTGTGTAAATGTTAAGCTATGGTATTTAAAGGCTAAAAAGTGCCTTAGAAACATGAATGAACCATTTAAACCATAGTAAAGTGCAGTAAAGCACTAAGACACAGTACGGGCAAAAACATGCTCTAAGCTATGAGTGAACTTGGTTAGGACCCAAAGAGCCTACCAAGACTTGATAATGTTTAATTATGACTTTATAAGGCTAATTAAGTCCTTAGGAAACTTTGGTAGACAATGAAACCAAACAAAATACAAATAAATACCTTAAGGTCAATAAGAGCAAAAATGTGCTCTAAGCTTGAGATAAATGTGTATAAGGCCTAATGGTCATACCTATGCCTTAATTATATGTTAATAAACATATTAAATCAATTACCAAAGAAAACCAAGCTTGAAAACAAGTTAAAACACAAAATGTGCTTTAAGAAGTCTTAAAGCACGTTTTTGAAAAATTGTCTTGTAAATGAGTTTTGAATGGCTAAATGTCCATCATTACTCTTTAATTAACATGTGTCATATAGTATCACATTTGGGTGGCTATATCAATGGGAAATCAAAAATTTCACTTCTATGTGCCTTGTTATTGGTGAATAGTGATTTTTATAACTAGTTTGTAACATATAATGTTATAAGTAATTAAATTGGTCAACAAAGACTATTATACCCTTCTACTAATAAGGGGGCCGGTTTTTGGTAGTAATGAGTCACCAAACATGTTAACTTATTAAGTAAATAAATGTGACTCATAGTTACTATTTGCTTTAAGACTTAAATATCTTCAAAAGTAAGTTCTATCTTCATTCTCCCTTCCTTTCCTCCATTTCACACGGTTCCAACTCCTTCTTCCTCTCTTCCTCTTGTTCTCTCTCGGTAATATATCACTACAACCATGGAAGTCCATCTTTGACCACATGTAAAACCTAGCTCACTTAACCAAATCAAAAACAAAACACCACCATCTCTTAGTTAAGCCAAGCTCTACAACCTTGTCTTTTCAAAACTTCAAAACCTCCATTTCGGTGCCAAGAGAAACCACCATGGGAGGAGCTTGAGCTCACTTTTCACATATTCTTGTTCTCCTTTGCTTCAAGGTAAGGAAACTCAAAGAAAAATGACATTTCCTTCATGTTGTCATAACCGATAATGAACATTGTAATGGTGTCTTCTCTCTGTCGTGTTTAGCTTCATTTGAATCTTCCAAGGGCTAGGAGGAGTCCTCTCTTGATATATATTCAAGCTCTCTTCTCATTCCAAGGTAAAACAATCATGTTAATACCTTAAGATAATATATGTAACTAGGGTTTACAATGAGATAAAGCTTAAAGCTTATATACTCATTTCAATGTTGATATATTGTGTAGTTGTTGGCAAGGAACCAAATGCCCTACCGGTTTTGTAAGGAAACAAGAAGGAAATTTGTGAGGAAAAGAGGTAAACAAGCTATCTCAATGTGGTTTAATGCCTTAGGAGAAATAAGCTTATGATGCTTGTTAAAACTACCTAAAGAGCAAATGGTAAATGAGCTAGTAAAATGCTCTCAAGGAGTTTATTAAAGGAATATGTATTGTTGGGTGTATTTGCAGGTCAAAGGCATTATATGTGGGAAATTCAGTGTTTAAGGTTTATGCATTTAAGGGCCTAAGTGCCAAGCAATTTAAGTTATGCACTATATTGTGATGTAGTGCTTTATGTGTGAAGTTTGTGTATAAAATGTGTTCGATGGATTTTAGGTGTTCTTGGATGAATTAAGGTGAAAACCTAAGTGTTTGGATGTGGGTATATGCTAGAGAAGCTATGGCCAAATTTGGGAAATGTGTAAGAAGTTCTAAGTGTTGTAAGTGAGTTTTGGTGAACTAGGAAGGATTAAAGGTGAATGAATGTTTACTTGAGAGGGAAACATGTATTAAAGTGATTAAGAGTGATGCAAGGATTTAGGCATCATCTTGGAAGTTTTAGAAACCTATGGGTGTTCTCAAGATGTATTTAAGTCTTGAAGGAGTTTGTTTAAGGTTAGGTAATGTTGATGTTCAAGGAACAAGTGATGTTTAGGTATGATGTGAAAAGGAGATTTAGTTAGTAAGAAAAGAAGTTGAGGGATGATGATAAGGTGTAGAGGATACACCTTGGTATTTTGGTCATTATAGGTGGAATGCCACCTAGAAATCATAAGGAGAAAACATTGTAAGTGTTAGGAATTTTGTGGAGATATAAGTAAAGGTTTAAGGAATTAGGAAAAATAGTTTTGTGAGTGTTTAAGAATATCTTAAGGGTGTGTTTGAAGTGCCAAATGATGTTAGAACACATTAAGAGGTCTTAGGAGAAGTTTGGTGAAGAATTGGCAAAGTTTGGGTAAGATTAGGAGGCGACCGACCCAGGGGCCGACCCAGTTTTTGGGTCGGTCGAGCCTCTGTAAAATGTTAGGGAAGTGTTCGGTAATGGACCGACCCAGAAGGTTGGGTCGGACATGGGTCGGTCGGTCAAGTTTCAAAGGAAGGAAAATGTTCGCACATGGACCGACCCAGAATGGTGGGTCGGACGTGGGTCGGACGGGCATGTTTATAAGGAAGTAAAAGGGTTCTGTAATGGACCGACCCAGATGTGGGTCGGTCGGTGGGTCGGTCGGACCAAAAACATGGTTTAAGGTTATGAAATCATATGTGGTGATGGGGATTGGTAGGTAATGATGTTATAAGGATGTTAAGGACATGTTAGGTGAGTTTTAATGACAATAAAGTGGGTTAAAGGTTGTATTAGAATGTGAGAGTAAAACATGTTAAAAATGTAAAGTTATGTAACAAAGTTAACGGGGAAAGTAATAAGCATTGGACATTAAATAATCAAGCAACTTTGATGTTAATAAAAACACATGTGATGTTAACAGTTGTTCGAGAATTGCTCGAGGAACATGAGTGGACGTGGTAAAGTGGACCCCGGTGTCAGGTATGGTTTTCTTGCAACCTGTGTCCTAACGGATTACACCGGCTTGTATGCCAATATGTTTTCTTGAGTGTTTGCCACCTTGTAAGATTAAAACATGTAATGAGTTTATAGTAATTCATTTATGTGGCGAATTTGGTATCCGATGCCGTTTAACCTCAAATATGTGTTAAACCTTGGCTAACTAAAACTAGGAACACATGAGTGATCGGTATTCGGAGTTAACGACCCAAACCTTGGGAACGTGCTAACCACGGCTATGTGTGAGTTAGTTGGATATTGTTGTTGTATGCACGTGTGTGAACCTCCCTTGTGTGCTTAACTCGGTTATGATACCGTATGGTTGTGGATGTGGTAGGCTCCATAATGGATCTCTAACCACTTAATTTAATGTATGTATACTAATGGGGGGTGAGGAGTCCGGTCTGTTCCGGCCACGCGTGTGAGGATGGGGGTTCGTGCCATTATAGGTTCGACCCTCTGTGTATGTTAAGGTTGTCTTCCCATTGGGTTTCCAACTTTCCCCTTTAGCTTAACCAAAGCTATATTACTGACTCACGTCGGGCCACGGGGGCATACTAATGGTTATGTTATTTTGGTGTGCTTGGGATTACTATATCCGACACACCTTGGGTATAAGTTAACCGTTCTATAACCAGACGGTAACGAGGATGGTAACGAGCTTAACATGGGATTGGTAAAAATCTCTAGGCTCACTGGTAAACTATGGTGGAAGGTTCCTTGTGAGAACCGATTTATATGGTGTTATGTAATGTTATGGTGCTATGCAAATTCCCTTGCTATGCTTTGGTATAAATATATATATTGGATGTTTTAAATGAATGCAATGTGGTCATGTGTACATGGAAGCAAGAAAGGTTTGCTATGTTTTGTTATGTGAGAAAAGAGTTATGATGTATGATATGGAATGTGTGGATCATGGAAATGAATCCCAGTTGTGACAAGAGGCGTTTAAGGATAACCCGATTGATGGGTACACGTCGTTCGTTAAGGAAGTAGCTCCGTTTAGAGGAGAGCCACTCTAGGGTTTAAGGAATCATTGGATGGTTGGTTAAGTGTGGATGTTATGGTTATAGGTTGAGCCCATTGAGGCGAAATGCTATGTGTTGTATGGTTATGGCTTGTATGCATGATTTAAATATAATCAACTGCATGCTAAGACGACAATTAGTTGTGCGTGGCCCGGTAGCATGCGGGCTGCGGGATTACCATACCAGCAAAGGTGCTGAGCCCCTTGGGGCCACCCCTTTCTCTTCTTTTTCCTATTTCAGGTACAGAAGTGCTGGAAGCCGTTCGAGAGTAGGACGGGTAGTCATTGTACACGGGTAAACTTTTAAGTGTATGTATACAGTAGGTGTAGTAAGACCGAAGTTGTTGTCGGCAACAGTTTATAAATACTCGGTACAGGGGGAGTGTATGTATATAATAAATGTTGAAGATGGATTGAGTATTGTATTGTGTAGTTGCTCGGGAATCTAGTCCATCAGACCGATACAAATGTACATATATTAGCCTTGTTAGCCACGTAGGTGGTTAACGGCGTGTAACACCATTGGAATAAGTAATGTGATGAGTTGAGTTTCCGCTGCAGATTGTTATTATGTGTTGGTTGTTGGATGGGGTGTTACAATAACATATAGTTTCCTAATGTCATTAAAACTATATATTATACATATATCTTAATAAAACCTCATATTAATTCCAAAAATTACCAAACTATACCAAAAGGTTATAAACATCATTCCTAACCTTATACTTTCAATATTTACGGTTAATACCACATATGTTACCCACATGTAACAATGATATAAAATATCATATATTATACTTATATAATTCATATTAACTCCAAATTTAACCAAATAAACTCCTAAAAATCCCTTATAACCCAAGGTCTGTTCTAAACCCCATTTGGTACCCTTAAGTTTCGGAAATTACATTCTCACCCCAATACTTATAAATCTTTTACAATTTAATAACTAACTTAATATAAGGTAGTATTTTAATTCCATAAACTTTCCAAACTTGGTCAAAGTCTCCTATATAGTCATCTTTGACTTCTAACTCCCAGTTGAGCCCAAACTCTCGGTAATTACAATATATACCCCAAACTTTCCTATAATTACAATTTTGACACAAAACATTATAAAATGTTATAATTTTTATTTAAATTTATTTTAAACCCCATATTTCTCCTAAAATAGCCCACGACTTTATATAGTTGTAGTAATTACCAGTTTGACCCCAAACCTTATGCTAAATGCATAAATTAAATTAAATAAGCTTTTAAACTTAAATAAAATGGCCTAAATAACATGGCCTTATTACAACTTTGCTTTATAACATAAAATTACACATAAATAGCTTAGGAAATACTATAAACTCTCGACCTTACTCCAACATTATTAATTCTTACACATAATGTCATAATTTGACTATTATGTTAATTAAATCACTTAAATGACTAGCTTAATTTATCTAAGTCATTTCAGACCATACTTAGGTTAAATCAACCATTTAAATAACTCCTCGCACTGCACATATATTATATGAGCTGAAAAATCATAATAACATAAGTTTAAGGTATTTATACCTTGATTTAGGTGCCTAATGACCTAATACCCTCACGACAGCTTGGAGGAAAAATCAACCCAGCACTTAAACATGTTTAATACACCAAAATAAGATATGGTTATACTCCAAGCATGAGCTAACCATAAGGAACAAATTAATGTAAGATTTAAGGCAAAAATTTCCTTAAAAAGGAAAGGCTGTTTCAAATGAAATTCGGCCTGAATACAGAACACCCATGGTGTTAAATTCACCATAAAACTTGGGGAATAGGTAGACAACAGCAAGGTGCTATGGTAATAGATTTTACATTGGCAAAATGCCTTAAAGTATGAATTTTCTCTTGGTTTTCGGCCACTCTTGCTCCAAGTGGTTAACACACTGAACCAACACGAAACTATGAAGATTATGAGTATATAAACTCATAGAAAACAGACCAAGAAAACCAGATGAAGAAGGAAACTCCTTAAGGTATGTTTTTACCTTATAATGGAAATTTTGACCACCTTGGTCCCAAGGGTTTTTTCAGCCGAGAATAGCTTTTGTTAAAGGGTTAAAATACTGAGATTAAGCCATGGAAAGTGATAGATTATTAGTTCCATGTGTAGGTGATGAAGAGATGTAGAAAAAGAGCTAAATTATGCCTTAAACCATTACCTTAGGTGGGAATGAGTTGGATTTGCCTTGATTACTCAAGAACACAGCTTGAGAGATTTAGGAACTGCTGGGTACTCGGCTGGAATGGGACAAGAGGAAATAGAAAGCAAGATTTTGTGTTTTAAAGAATGAAAAGTATTAGATGGAATAGTAAAGTGATGATTCACCAAATTGGAAAGATATTTTGTTTAAAGGTTGATGTGCTGTCCTCCTCCCTTAATGCTGCCACCTCACTTAGGATAAGAATGGGTCAAGTCTTGACCATTGGCTTGACTTGGTCAATATTGCTTAAAAATGCACTATTTCGGTTACTATTCACAAATGAATGCCATATTTGTGATTTTTTTGAAAATCTTGGAATTAGACCTTATAATGTGGTACATTATAGTACATTAGTATAACAAGGTCTAATCCAATGCCTAACACCACTCAAAACCCACTCAGAAAGTCAATTATCTCAAAAACGTGCTTTAAGGAGTTTTAAAGCACAATTTGTGTTAGAACATGTTTTTGAGCTTGGTTTCCTTTGATAATAGTTTTATAGTGTTCATTACTTAATTATAATACTTAGGAGTTCGCTTTGGATCCTAATTGAGGTCACACAATCTCTATGGTGCCTTAAAGCACATTTTTGGCTTTACCGATCTTAAGGCATGCTTTTGCCTTGTTGAGATCTTAGATTGTTCCCCAATGGTATTAAGATGATTATTAATCTTCTTAGATCATTAATAGATCATTTAATTAAGTTTTTAAGATTAGGGGTACTTCAACGAGCCCCCAAACTATAACTCTGTTATCAAGAAGTTAACTACGTGTTAACCTATCAACTTAATCACATTAATAAGGTCATGTTGAACAAAAAACACTAACTAATCTGCATTGTTATTTTCCTAAAAATGCTAACCTTTCCTTGAAAATGCATCTAAAGTGGGATGAGAGAGAGTTAGACGATGTTGATTAAGCAGTTTTTTTGTCTAATATGACATTATTAATGTGATTAAGCTGAAAGGTCAACACATAGTTAACTTTTTGATCACAAAGTTATATTTCGGGGGCTCGTAGTCAAAGATACCTTAACCTTGAGGTGGTTACCAATAATTATGATAAACATAAGGGGGTTACTCTTTTGTTACCATAATTTTGGTTTGAAATTGAATACTATGGGATTGAAATTATAAGGATGAATGAGCTAGCATGTGGAAGAAATGGAAGTGGTAAGCCCCCTACACCTAATGGTGTTGTAGATTTATGTCGTCTCAAATACTATTAGGGAGAGGTTTCGCCTATACAAGTAAACTTTCGTAAGAGGATTGATGAGTTTCTATAGAGCAGAGGGGATATTAATGAACAAATTTGTCTATTAGGAAAGTATCTCACGAAGGACACTAGTGTGTTTAATTTCCAAGCAAATTAAATAAGATGACTAAATGGCCGTATAAGGTGCTACCTAGCTACACTGCTGGAAAAAAAGGAATAAACAACGCCCCTTTAACAACGGTTATATTGTAAATCATTTTTTTATCATAGGCCGGACATCTTAAACAACGCTTTGTTTACAAAGCGTTGCTTTTGTTATGAAGCCCAAAGTCAAGAACAACGCTTTGTTACAAAGCGTTCTTTAAAGAGACATGCATAAAAAACGCTTCAGAAATGAAGCGTTTTTTATGTGTTTAGGTGCGATAACATAAAAAACGCTTCTTAAGTGAAGCGTTTTTTATGTTACCTGAATTATATCCCTCCGCCCAGTCTTCTCATCAATCAAATCATGACTGTTCCCCTACCCCTCTCTGTATACGCTCTCTGTAAACACGCTAAGCTACATCTCAATCCAAACCATCCCAAATTAAATTTCATTTCGATTCCGCCGCGGAACGCCTCTTCTCTTCCCCTTTCTTCTATATGCGCTCGCCATCTTCACTAGCTTCTAACATTTCTCTGCATCCCGGCGGCCAAACTATTGATGCATGCGTCGATATCAATCATCGGTGCCTCGAGCTCTCTCGCTATCGGTAATATTATTGAGATGCGAACACATATATGCCTATCGATCCTTTAGTTTCATATATATACTCTTCAGTAATTAATTTTGATTTTGCAAATCGCACGAACAGGAATAGACCCTATCGCACGCACGGCGGCGTCTGGATTACAACCGGCCCCAAGTATAGCGAAAGGAACAAGCGCGCTAGATCTGTCGGCTCCATTCTTGTGCTGATGAGGTAATTTTGCAAACCGAACTTCTTAATCAGGAAAAATATACATGCTCTGTTTGTTTGGGATTAAGGATTAAGGCGTCTGTTTGTTTGTGATTAAGGCGTGAAATATATTGTGTATGTATTGTTTGGGAATAATTTTGCATGCAAACAAACTGTGGCGCGCGCATTGTTGTTAACCTATGTGTGCTTGCAAACCAAACTTGTTAATCCGGAACATATATACTCTGTTTATCTGTTTGTTTGGGATCGATTAACGGCGTGAATAAAGTGTGTACGTGTGTTTGGCAATAACTTTGCACGTAGACCAACAGACTTGCGCGCTGGTTTTTATAACTATATATGTTTTGATTGTTTTTATAACTATATTTGTTGTAGTATATATGTGCTGATTTTTACTTGCTGGTACAATTAATGGACTTGGGAATTAATGTGTAATATAATGCATTTCGGCATGCATACAAATATAGTATATATGATGAAATTAATTTGGTTAGATTTATAGGGTGTATTAATTAATGCTATATATTATATTATAGTATAATCTAGGGTGCAAATATTAGATGACTATAGGATGTATTAATTAGTTACAAAGACATAGCATTACGGCAGATTGCCTGACGTATTCCCCTTCCCCATATTGCTTTTACCTTAACATCCACCCAGAAGTTTATCTACGTTTCTACCAATACCAACATCAAAAACTTTAAAGTTCCTTCACATTCTTCTCAGAGTTGTTATCCGGTCAAGCTAGGCATTCTAATTAACCCTCTAATGTTTTGGAAATCTATATGACCACCATTGGCCATATTAGAGACCTCTAGCGCTACTTACAACTTCTTAATTTCTTGTAGTTATTATTTTAGTATCCCTTTACATTTTTTGGCTAGCGCCTATGACCTTCGATCGTCATCAACCTATAATAAAAAATAATTGAACTCGGATGGGCCCACCAACTTTATTTTCCTTCTCGACCTTTCTTCTCTCCTTTTCGATTCCTATAGTCACCTCTGGCTAGTATGTATGCTGTAGAAGCTTCAGTAGACCGAGCAATCAGAACTGGACAGCACTGAAACATCACAGAGAAAATCGGATAAAAAGTCAGACGAATTTGGCCGATGTAGACGGTTGCTGCCTTTGTTGAAGATGAAAGTACCGAAGATCATGATGATTCTTCTACTGATACAAAAGAGACAGAAGAAGAAAAACATGGTACAAAAGAGACAGAGGCAGATATAGATGAAAGGATGAATGTGAACTCAGAAACAGAGAGATTGAAGAAATTGGCTAAATAGTTAAGTGAGGCTGC
The DNA here is from genome assembly GCA_023374045.1 of Limonium bicolor. NCBI lineage: Eukaryota > Viridiplantae > Streptophyta > Magnoliopsida > Caryophyllales > Plumbaginaceae > Limonium > Limonium bicolor. The sequence goes on from CM041779.1 coordinate 290,873,970, forward strand.
CATGAAGTAGAGTTCGGTGGCGATTAACGGATTACCGGCATACTTCATAACCTTGAATGAAGAAAACGGTTTTCTAGAATAGTGGTATCAGGAGGATAAGAGGAAACTTAGTCAATTATATGGTTGCATGGGGGACTATATGAAGATAAAGTGGTACCACATCTCCCGGTTGATGAGTTTCATGTGTTATGGATGGAGATGGAGATGGAGAAGGTAGACACTTCTCCATCTCCAGTTTCGATTGGATCTTCTTTCAGTTTTGAGCATCGATAGGTCTAAGAAATCTTTATATGCTAGGACATGACTGTCTGTAGATTGCATGTAGTCATTTGGAATACTAGTCACACTGTTGATGTGGGGTGCATCGTATCTTTTAAAAAAACTAGATGAAGGTCCCTTGAAAATTAAAAAGATTGAGAGATTCCCCCTAAGTATGATTCCCCCTGATTTTGCATGTTAAGCAACTTTAACAAATGATAGCAATAAGTGATAGTTTTATGCACAATAAGTGACAACTTTTATGTTATACTATAACCTTAGTAGATAACTTTCTACTATGGTTATAGTATAACATAAAAGCTGTCACTTATTGTGCATAGAAGCTGTCACTTATTGCTATCATTTGTTAAGTCGATTAACATGCAAACTCAGGGGGAATCATACTTAGGGGGAATATCTCAATCTTTTTAATTGCCAAGAGTTTTTCATCTAGTTTTTTTTTAAAAGGTATAATGCACCCCACATCAACAATGTGTGGCTAGTATTCCAATTGACTGCATGCAATCTACAGACATTCATGTCCAAGTGTTTGAAGATTCTCCGACCTATCGATGTTCAAAACTGAAAGAAGATGCGAATCCAATCCAAACTGAAGATGGAGAAGTGTCTACCTTCTCCACCTCCGTTTCCATCCATAAGTCATAAAACTCATCAACCGGGCGATCTGGTACCACTTTATCTTCATATAGTCCCCCATGCCACCATATAATCGACTAAAGTTCCTCTTATCCTTCTGATACAACTACTCTAGAAAACTGTTTTCTTCATTCAAGGTCATGAAGTATGCCGGTAATTCGTTAATCGCCACTGGACTCTACTTCGTGGAAGCCTCACTTAACTATTTAGCCAATTTCTTCAACCTCTCTGTTTCTGAGTTCTCATTCATCCTTTCATCTATATCTGCCTCTGTCTCTTTTGTACCATGTTTTTCTTCTTCTGTCTCTTTTGTATCAGCAGAAGAATCATCATGATCGTCGGTACTTTCATCTTCGACAGAGGTAACAACTGTCTTAGCGAATTGGAAATTTCTTCTCAGGTACGTATTATAAGTACTTTTGTGTTTGAATTGGTGATTTTAATTATTTGCGCATGTTTGGATAAGTTTAAATGGTGCACTTAATCACTTTTATAATTCTGTTGTGCAGCTTGTTGATTTCTTCTCAACACTTATTCACAAGTCGATCGATCTGAAGTTTGTCAATAAGGAGAGGGCGCACACATGTGTTGAAAGCACTAAATTGATCAGAAGAAGTCATGAGTCATGGTCTATCTTTTCTTTTTTTCAAATGGTTGTATTGTACATGTTATGATCGAAGTACTTGAACCATTTTTAGTATTTTGGTTACCATTAATTTTTAGTATTTTGGTTAACTAGCTAGTTACAAATGTTGTAGTTGATCGATACTACACTTAAGCGTATGTGCGCTAGCTGGTATATAATATTAATGCAAACAAGAGTACTGCTGTTGATCTATATATTAATTAAAATTCACCAGTTTGGTTGATATGGTATATACAATGCAAACAGGTTTTGAATGATTTTGTGATTTTAATTTTGTGTTACGCGGAGGGTAATAAATTGTATAAAAAAATAAAAATATAAAAAAAGACCATATAAGAAACGCTTATATGTATAAGCGTTTCTTATACTCTCGCGCCAAATGACATAAAGAACGCTTGTCTTGATAAGTGTTTTTTATAAATCTTCATAAAGAACGCTTATAATAAGCAAGCGTTTTTTCACTGGTGGAACGCGACCCATTAATTACGGTCCAAAACCGTGTATAATTACGGTTCTGGACCGTAATCTACGCGGGGATCAATAAAGATGGCGTTTCTTTAATTACGGTTTAAAACCGTAATTAAAGTCCCTTTTCCGGCCCGCGTGTCATTGACTTTACATTACGGTTATTTGTAAAACCGTAATCTAAAGTCCTTTGGCGCGCGCGAACCAAAGGACTTTAGATCACGGTTTTACAAATAACCGTAATGTAAAGTCGACACTTTAGATGACGGTTTTGGCAATAACCGTCATCTAAAGTCTTTTGGCGCGCGCGCCCAAAGGACTTTAGATTACGGTTATTGTTAGAACCGTTATCTAAAGTGTAATTTTTTTTTATTACAAATCTATACAATTGCAACAGAGACAGAATTGTAACAGATAAGCAACAGAGGGCAGAAACTGCACAATTGAACCACCTGAATCAAATACCAACAACACAAATTCATTCTCTGCGCACAATTGCAACAGAGATAACATCTAATAAAGCACCAGATCGAAAATCTGTAACATATTCAATCTTTTACACAATTGCAACAGAGATAACATCTAATAAAGCACCAGATCGAAAATCTGTAACATATTCAATCTGTTACACAATTGCAACAGAGATAACAATTGCAAATTCATTTCTGCGCACAATTGCAACAGAAACATTCAATACAACAGCTAGAATCTGTTACAGCAGTAGCTAGCATAATTCATTACAAACAGAATCAGAGCAACTAACAAAAAATATAATTGTTACACAATATAATCTGTTGCAGCAGCAACTAACAGAATCAGAGCAGCAACTAACAAAAAATATATGTTACAGCAGCAGCTAGCTAGTCTACCACTCCATTCTCATAAACATGGCTGCCATGCTCTCTCTGACATGCAACAAGTTGACAGGAGCATAAGTCTTGAATCTGGCACAATGCTCTTTAATCTGCAACAAGAAAAGGAATGGAACACATAATGAGATTAAGATAAAGACACAAAAAATCTGCCGAAAGAATTAAATACAAGACAGCGTTCGTGTATTACCTTGTCAATATCATTCTTAAAACTTGGGAAGTACCCGCAGAACTCGTACATATACCGCATCACGTAGTACCCGCAACTCTTAGAATCCTTTTGGGTAGGGCACTAAATCACCAAAATTCACAAATGTAAAACAATTGTACAAAGATAATAGCAGCACGAATGAAATACATGAATTACCAAACCTTGATGTAATTGACGGTCAAATCACCAAACTCTCCCTGAGGGGTTTTTTTTGTAACAACTGTTACATATATTAACAAAAGCGTTTAGCAAAATGAACAAGTACATTAATTTTGGTTCAAAAAACTTACAAACAATTAAATAGTAATAAAAACTTACTCTTTGATTAAGTCTTCAGTGTTGAATTCTTTCCACTGCCCTAGTGGATCTAGAACGAGCAGAGTAGCGGTGGCAGCGCAGAATATAAACAAAGCCCAGTGGTGGCTACAATGTCAAATACAAAATGAAATGAGAAATGAAGGTAACAAAGTTAGCTAATTAGTATGTAATTTTATATTAGAACTCACGTTTGGTGATACGGCATTAGAATGAATAATTTATTCTGTTGATCAACAACATTGAAGACATGAATCATGTAGTCACAAAACCTCCCCGGGTCCCTAGTGACATTGTCATACGATAAACGCTCCGGGCACACCGCAGTAATGCAGGTCATGTCCTTCTCAACACATCTCTCAAGCAGACATCTATTATATCACATGTACTATAAAAAGTTAGCCAATGCAACTTCATAGATACTTATTCTATATGTTTTTACAGTATGAGGAAAGAACACTTACTTTAGATAAGCTTGAATAATGTTAATGTTCAGATAATCTCCACACATCATCTCTCTGATGTCCTTAAAGTTGATTGCCATCATCATATCTTCTTCGTAGTGAAACATCGACTTTGAAAGTGTCATCATGAAGTTGTTAGTTTGAGATGACTTCAACATGATCTTGTCGTAGATATTCATCTGCTTGGCCCCCAAAACATTAACAAGTTTTTGTGGCAGTGCGAGCTTATTTTTAGGCGCCTCAGAAGTCCTGGTGCGACCCCGGACGGGCGCTGGATTCTTACCTTTCGCACCCCGACTCACTGGATTCTTACCCTTCACACACAAACAGTAAAGCATCAATGTAAAGATAATTACTAATTGATTATTATAGTAACATTAAACAATTATCTAGAACATACCCTTGTACTTCTGACAGGATTCGCCGGCGCGCAAATCTCTTCTTCTCTGGGCCGGGATACGCGGCGAGGAAGCTCAGGGAGATCAGGATTCGCCGGCGCGCTGGTCTCTTCTAGTCTGGGCCGGGTTACGCGGCGAGGAAGCTCAGGGATCTATAATAGATTAGATTAGACACTTAATGCTAAATAATGCATTTTATTAGATACTAAATGGTTGTCAAACAGTCTTACCTCATCGGTGACAACAATATAACATGCTGGCCAGGGCAATATGTCTCCCTTTAGACAGAGTGTGACAGGTAGGAGGCAAGAATGTGCGTTTTCCACGTTCTTGCGGGCCAAGCTCTGTGCGTATGCCCAACTCAATTAAATCTTTTCTTCCTTTCAAATGATCCTTTGTCTTTCCTTTTATGTTCAAAAGGGTGCTAGTGATACTTTCACCCACGTTCTTCTCGACATGCATCCCATCGATACAATGTCTAACCTCCAGATGCTGCCAGTACTGTAGTTCCCAAAATATTGATTTCTTTTTCCAGACACTTTTTTCACCACTTTTGGTTGGCGGCCCGAAGTTGTTCACAATATTATCCAACTTTTTGTAAATCTCTGTACCTGTCAAAGGCAGGTGCGCCATGCTGTGATCAGTTTTCCCATCGAACTCTTTCGCCATCTTTCGATACCTATGTCCTTTTGGAAGCATTTTCGGTGGCCCATATACACGGTTTTCCCACTATGTTTCAAGCGAATGCTACAAGTGTTTTCACCACAAATCGGACACGCCAACGCCCCCTTGATTGAATAGCCTGCAAGATTACCATAGGCGGGGAAATCATTGATTGTGCAGTACAACATAGCACGCAAATTGAAGTCCTCTTTACTGAATGAGTCGTAAACCGTAGCCCCTTCATTCCACAAGAGTTGTAGATCCTCTATCAAAGGTTGTAGGAATACGTCAATTTTGTTGCCCGGTTGCTTTGGACCAGATATTAACAAAGACAACAAGATGTGTCTTGGTTTCATGCATAACCACGACGGTAGATTGTAAATAACCAAAAGCACAGGCCAGGTACTGTGTATGCTACTCAAAGTACCGTAAGGGTTCATCCCATCCGTGCACAAGCCTAGCCTTAGGTTTCTCGGTTCGTTACCAAACTCAGGAAATTTTACGTCTATGTTTCTCCACTGTGGTGCATCAGCGGGATGTCTCAATCTGCCATCCTTTTTCCTGTGAACTGAATGCCACCGAAGATTCTCTGCGTCTTTCTCAATGGAGAACAAACGTCTGAACCTTGGAATGATGGGCAGGTACCACAATACCTTAGCTGGTGAACCTTTCTTACTACCGCTGATGTGAGTTTGTTGTCTTATACCGTGACGCTCCACATGCTGAACAGCTTTCAGCAAATTCATCCGATTTCCAAAACAGCATGCAACCATTTGGACAAGCATGAATTTTCTGGTACCCCATACCCATTGGGCACATCATTTTTTTGGCTGAGTACGTAGTCGTTGGTAAAGCGTTGTCCACCGGAAGAATGTATTTCAATAGTTCCAGGAGGTCAGTGAAACTTATGTCGCTCCAGCCATGTTTCGCTTTCAAGTTGAATAGCTTGAGGACAACACTCAACTTGCTTAACTTTGTAGGGTCACACCCGGGGTACAACGGTGTTTTGGATGAATCCAACAAATTTTCATGCTTGTCTAGCGTGTTAGAGTAATGTCGTTCCACATCTTCAAGCATAGTCTCAATGTCATCATCCCAGAAATCTGGCACAACATTCGCTGTAACGTCTTCTGGATCACCAGCAACTGTATCATCTCCAAGTTCTGTTTCTGTGTTTGCCTGACCATTATCCCCTTCGTCAGGCTTAATAACATCGAACGCACTCTGACCATGCCATCGGATTATGTCTTGGAAATCTTTTGTAAAACCGCGGCGGATCAGATGTTCCTTAATTGTTTCAATGCCGCGATATCTCAGATTGTTTTGGCAGTCGATACACGGACAAAATATGTATCCCTTGTCTGTAGGTTTCAGATTGTTCGCCAACACCGTGCATAACTTATCAACTCCTTCTAAAAACTTGTCGTCCAAATTTCCGCTGTAAATCCACGAACGTTCCATCTCCTTCTAGCTATTTATATGAAGGCAGCCATTTCATACCGTCACCCGTGGCAGAGTCTTTACACTTTTGTATCTTATCAACCTAAATCCATCCATGAGTATTAAATCCCACCGGTGAACGTGTTTTTAATATGTAATTTATTGAAAATTTCGGCAGCATCTCCCTACAGTTCTTCAAATGCACGATATTATGATATTAATCAATAATATATGCATTCGAAGAACAATAAAGAGATACTGCTGAAATAATCAATAAAGTACATATTAAAAGCCATTCAACCCTAGGTGTGTGATTTAACAATCGTGGACAGTCCCGACAGGGACTGCCGAAGATATACCTCTATTAGGTATATCTTGGGCGGATAACTATGTTTGGTAGTTTGTCAAATATTATGATATATATAAATCTTACCTCTGGTAGACGATTAGCCGATGCTAAGACGGTTGAGGTCGGAAGCCTAAATAAAGTCGTAGTCCTGATGCATAAATGAAAAATGACAACATTAGAATTCATCAAAAAATCAAGGTTAAATGCTAGCTAAACCGCGGAAAAAAATCGACAGCATCTTCCCTATATTTCTAACGTCTCCAAATCAGTTTTATCAAAGTCAAATTCGCACACCATCTAGAACTGGTAACATACATAAACTTATCTTCACTGATGTATTTAGTTTACAGAAACAGAAAAACGACAACATCTTTCTGTTGCCTCTACTGAACAGATTCACACAGAACTCAAACAGAAATAGAAACTGAAAGAAAAGAAACAGACAGACAGAGACTGGTGTATGACTCCTCTCTGTTTGTTCACGTTTGAATTCTCAAACCTTTCTAAACTGTCGATCCTGTCAATTTGGTGTGTTATAAAGTTTCTAACTCAACTAAACCCAAGGCAACTTTGTTACAGATGCAGAATTAGTCAGAACCTGATCTGATACGAAACTGAAGCTGAAATCCAAACTGAAATCAAAACAGAAACTGAGTTGTGTCTTGCTTTCTTCCCTGTCTGTTTTTTCCTTTCACTGATTATACTTCTCCTAACTCCTTACCCAGTTACTTAAATATTCCATTAAGGTTTTAAATCCAGACCAAAACTCAAACAACTTGTTACAGTTCTGTTCCATTCATGAAACTGAGATATGCTACAGTTCTGTACCATTCATTTTTCAGGAATCGGTAATATACTTGAACTTACTTTCTTTCCTGTGGCAGTTTTAAGTAGTAGCATTTTTAAAACTACACTATTATGTATTAATTGTAATACTAAATGCTAAGAACAAAAATACAGCAGTTTACAGATTGGTTTGCAAAGTTACCGTAACTAAGCACCGAAGTGGGCAAGTAGTGTAGAAATCAGCCCACGAAATGGGTCGCAATTAACTGTGAATCTGGGCACAAATATATGAACAAGGTTAGAACATTTGCCATTACACTCTCAGGATTCGATACAAACGAGGTTAGAACTTGCAATCGAAATGCATGTATATGAACAAAGTTAGAAAAAAACGACAATCAATCGCGATCGCATACCCAATACGCGATAGAGACGTCGACGGTGAGACCAGTGGTAGATGGGTGGTGACCGGCGGCGATGGGAGTGACAAAGGTGGTGGGAGCGACGGCGGCGATGGCCGTTAGCAAGGTGACGGGAGAGAGGAGACAATTTCAGTGAGGAAGATAGCGCGAAAGAGAAGAAGAGTTACTGTGAGTAGAGTGTGCAGAGTGTAGGCAAATGTTTAAATGGACTTTAGATTACGGTTTACATGTAAACCGTAAACTAAAGTCACACTTTACATGACGGTTCTCACAAAAACCGTAATCTAAAGTGTAACGAAATTAAAAAAAAAAGCGCGATAATTATTTGGCATATGTTGGGTTTCAAACATAGGTAACACATTAATATAAAGTTTTTATTAATCTAAAATACACTGGTAAAACGACGTCGTTAAATGTAATCTAAAGTGTAACGAAATTAAAAAATAGCGCGATAATTATTGCCATATGTTGGGTTTCAAACATAGGTAACACATTAATATAAAGTTTTTATTAATCTAAAATACACTAAAACGACGTCGTTAACTGTAATTTAGATTACGCGCGGAGTCGAATAAATCAAATAATACGGGAAATTTTTTTCGTCAGGTCAAAACGACGTCGTTGACGAGGTTGGCGCGCCTTTTTTATGAGGGACTTTAGATGACGGTTTTTAGTAAAACCGTAATCTAAAGTCCGTTGACCGTAAAGCGCGCGTCAACACGGGACTTTAGATTACGGTTTTACTAAAAACCGTCATCTAAAGTCCCTCCTAAAAAAGGCGCGCCAACCTCTGATCGATTATTGATTACGGGTTAATCAATCATCGTCGCTAATAAATTCCGGCCTTCCTATTAATCACGGTGTCTGTTTAAGCCGTGATTAAACCACCGTCATTAAAGCCTCGCGTTCCACTAGTGTTTATAGTCGGACATAAAGAACGCTTTCACCTTGAAGCGTTCTTTATGCCTCGTAGATTCCCGCCGCCTTACCCGCTTTAAAAAACGCTTTAGCGATAAGCGTTCTTTTAAATTAATGTATAAATAACACTTACAACGTGTTCTTTAAAAGGCTCGACCATTTGCGTCGCCGGCATAAAAAACGGCTATAAAGCGTTCCAAAAAGACAAATAAAAACGTTATTTATTCCTTTTTTTTTCAGCAGTGCTAGTGTAACACCCCAACTACAAATAACACACTTAACAATACTTAGCAGCGGAAAACATAACTCACAACCTCACTTAACTCTTTGGTGTTACACGCCGTTAGCCACCCACGTGGCTAACAAGGCTAACATACATACATCGTACCGGTCTGATGGACTAAATTCCCGAGCAACTACACATTAAACCCTTACCATGTCCAACATTCATTGTACACTTACATTACATCTGTACCGAGTAATTACCAACTAGCGCCGACACATTTTCGGTCTTACTACACCTATAATACATCCACAATTCTCATGACTACCACATACAAACACTACCCCGTCCTACTCTCGAACGGCTTCCAGTTCCTTGTACCTGAAAAGTATGGGAGCCCCCAAAGGGGGTCAGCACCTTTGCTGGTATGGTAATCCCGCAGCCCGCATGCTACCGGGCCACGCACAACTATTTGTCGTCTTAGCATGCGGTTGATTTTATTTCAAACATGCACAAACTCACACATATATCATGCTTATAAGCAAACATCCATTAATAGAATACAAACACAAGGTTAGCACGCTCAACATAACAACACACTTCACTTTATAACATACACAACTTAATTTCACTCTTCTTAGAGTACATGAACTTCACTTAGGGAGTGTCGGGGTGATATAAGCCCGAGCACAACATACATACATTTTCTTTACTTGAGTGGCGGCCTCATATAGGGTCGTACACAACATACACAGTTTCCCCCTAGCTCCAATAGTGATGAGGTAGGTAAGCCTTGGTTAAGCTTGTGGGTGGTTGTAATTCAAGGAGAAAGAACAACCGTAACATAACAAAGAGGGAGTCGAAGCGAATTTAAGCTTCGACACCCTACCAACATTATACATAATTTCCCTCCTAGCCCGATGTGGAGGTCGGGTAGGTAAGCTTTGGCTAAGCTAGTGGGAGGTCGAAATCCAATGAAGGAAAACAACCCTAACATAACAGGATGGGAGTTAATTCTCATATATATATTAACTCCCAAACAATACGCGCGACCGGAACAACCGGATTCCTCTCCATACATACATATACTTATTAGTTATGGGTTCCCTTATGGAACTTATCACATACATACATCACATAGTGTTACTAACTCGGTTAGACACACAAGGGAAATCATATCCCATTCAACAACACGGATAACAGTATTCAACAACAACAACATATAAAACAAGTCACATACATCACACTTTAACCACAACATACACTAACGCACGGATAGCCGTAGTTAGAACATTCCCGTGGGTTGGGACGTTTATTCCGAATACCGATCTCTTATGTGAACCTAAGGTCGGTTAACTATTATTTAACACATAATTAAGGTTAAGCGGTATCGGAATTGATTACGCCACATAATGAAACTATAAACTCATTTCATGCTTTATCTTGCAAGGTGGCAAACACACAGAAAAACACATAGGCATACAAGCCGGTGTAATCCGGTAGGACACAGGTTGCAAGAAAACCATACCTGTCACCGAAGGTGCACTTTAATGTGCCGTCACATGTTCCTTGAAACTCTTTGGACAACTGGTAACATTATAACTATCTTTATTAATATTGGGGTAACATAATTATTTAACGACTAATGCGCCCAGATTAACCCCGTTCGGTAGTTTTATAACTTTACATTTTAACTTGTTTACTTTACTTTACTACAACTCTTCACCACTTAATTACCATTACAACTACTTAACATGTCCTTAACAACCTTATAACATCATTACTTATCAATCCCCATCATTGGGTATCATTTCCTACCCTTAAACAAAATTTTTGCTCAAATTACACTATGTCCGAACTTGTGTCGAGCTCCGAAGTTCGGACGCAAGTCGAGACTCAATTGGGGTGAAACTGGCGAATGTCCGAACTTGTGTCCGATTTGAGTTCGGACACAAGTCGAAGCAAAATCCAGAAAAAGTTCCAACTGTCCGAACTTGTGTCCGAGCTTAAGTTGGACACAGTCGAGGCCAAAACTGAGGAAAACTTACAGGTGTCCGAACTTGTGTCCGGACATCGAAGGTCGGACACAGTCGAGACTAAACAGCCTGGGGAAAAATTTTTGAGTGTCCGAAACTTCCAAGTCTCGGACGGAAGTTCGGACACAACTGAAACTCGGAAAATTTTATAAAAACGACGGGCATGTCCGAACTTCCATGTCGACGGAAGTTCGACAACCTGAAAATTCAGCCAACAGAGGGGATTTTCACCCAGAATTTCAATTCTAATAAACCTACACTTACTCCAGTTTCACAAGTCATAAACACCATCCTTTCCACGTTAAACACCCAATTCAACACCTAAATCCTCTCAACCATTAAACCTCATCAACACCGTTTTCCAACCAAAATTGCCATAACTTCCCATAATCTTTACATATTCATCCTCAATTAGCCTCAAACACAAACTCTTCATTCCTAATCTAGCCACACCCTTTCAAGGTCCTAAACAGCACACCACAAAATCTCCAATCATCATCCATCAACATAAATCACCAAAAATCGTCTCATGAACACAATATAAACACAACCTCTAACATTGGCTTAAGGCCCTCAACTCAACATTAATTCACAAATTTTGGGTTCATTAAATTGTTTACCCATCCCAAACAACTTAAAAATTATGACAAGGTTTAAGGTGAATTCCTTACTTAATTTCACAAGTCTCTCACATCTCCTCTTGCTCTCATTCCAAAATCAATTAGAGGGTATGGAGTTTCCAACTACTCCCAACATCCATGAACACCAAAAATACACAATAAATTTCTAAACCCTTAGAAACTCAATTTAATCAAAGGGCTAGAAGTAGGGTTTACCTTTTGAAGCTTTTAAAGAGGGATTTTCCCTGAATCAAGAAGGAAAAACTACTCCGCCATTGAAGGGTCAATTTGGAGCTCAAGACAAGAAGAAAAACAAGGTATCAAAAATGGTGAAAAATTGATTATACCAGAGATGGAGGAAAAATGACTTTCTCTTGGAAATTTTTACCTTAGAAGAAAGAGGAGACTCCAAGCTTCTCATTGGGCCATTTCTCCCAAATGGTGAAAACCATTGAGATGAAACCCATCCTTTTGAAATTTTGAAAAGAGAGGATGATAGAGGAGATGAGAGGAAGAAGAATATGTACTGTTTTTTGATTTGGAGCTCAAATGGAGCTTGGACTTGAGGACCAAGGAGAGAGAAGCCATGTTGGCTTGTTGGGAAAGTCCATCGGCAGAGAGGGACGGAGGAGCCGGTTGGGAGAGAGAGAAGAGAGGAAAGAGAGGGAAAGAGAAAAGAAAAGAGAGAATGAGAGGAGAGAGGGGAGAGAGGGGTATAGTGGCTCTTATTTTGACTCTATTAATAGTTAACTAGTCTTAGTGTGAGATGAGCTGTTTACATTAATAAAACCGGCCACTACTATTATAATACACGCTGGAGCGGTTTTCGTTTTTAACAGAAACGCTCGTTACTTGCCCGGTTTAGTACTATTACTAACCGGGACTGTTTACCGGAATTTTTCTCATTCCTTTAATTGTAATGGCTATTAAACTCCATTAATTTTTAATTATTGTTATAAAACAACTATTATTTTTACGGGGCATTTAACGTTTAAAGTCACGTTTTCGGGTTTCTCGAAAAACGCACTTTAGACTCCGTCAGCGTTTTAACGCCTTGTTTAGATCCTTCCTTCCGGAATTTTCCCACATGTTCTTAATGTGTAATTAGGTATAAAATATTATAACTCCAACGAAGGTTATGTACCTCCTAAACAATTAATACGTATTTTCACGTTTTGGTGACCTTTAGAAATTTTTTTTCTTTTGGTTTTCATTTCTTCACCAATCATTTAAAGACTTAATTAAGCCTTAGAAAATTATAATTATACATTTAATTAACACATTAAGGTTTGGGGTATTTCAGCTAGGGTCAAGGATAACCTCTTTTTGTGTAGATACAAAAATGACCATCATAAGAGGGGAGATTTAGACGGCCGTGGTGAGACGCGATCATTGTAAAGCTTCTCGGAAATTTTTTACAGATGCACATCCTTTTCGACAGGCTGAGGAAACGGTGGAACCTACATGGTGATTTTTCTTTGGATGACCTGGCTAACGGGTTTTATAGAATAACCTTTACCAATCAAGAAGATTTGCAATTCGTACTCACCGAGGGTCCATGGCCGATTATGGACCACTATCTCATAGTCCAACGAAGGAATCCTAACTTCAATCCAAACACTGAGGCTTTGGCTAGTCTCGAAGTATTGATTAGATTTCCCGATCTCCCTAACGAATACTACAATAGTGAATTTCTAAGCATTTTGGGTTCGAAGGTTGGTAAGGTCAAGAAAGTAGATTTGTCATCGGCAAACTTCGGCAAGACGATATTGGCAAGGGTTGCGATCGAGGTAGATCTTACAAAGCTGTTACTCGCCAAATACAGTTTCCGTAGAAGGACAATGAAGATCGAGTACAAAGGATTACATTTGGTAGTTTTCTCTTGCGGATGCTATGGGCATAAGGACGCAAGTTGTCCACATCAGGAGTCTGATAACCACGAAATACAAACTGAAGGGGTTCATCTTGTTCCGGAGGAGGAGTCTGATAAGCATAATCATATCACGATGGATTATGAAGATTGGATGGTTCCGAAAAAATGAAACACATTCAAGGCAAAGCAGAAAAAGGAAAATACTGTGACCAAAGACAAACAAGATGAAGTGGCTGACGGTTCTCGCTTTCAGATATTGGAGGTGAAAACCAACTCGTAACTACAGGATGACCGCAATCAGAACCATCCTACTAGGGTTTCTGGGAGGAATCGATTTGTGGAACTTCCACGGAGGGCTCACACCCCGGATATTGATCCGGGCCCTATAAGTACAAATCTAGACTCTGATCCTATACCTAAAACCAGTGAAATTCCTTTAGTTGGTAAGCTTACTGCTAGTAATCATTCTAACATCATGACGTCTCAGAACCAGTTTCTTTCTTCTATAGGGAAGCTGTAGACTTAGTGTGATTTATCTTTTCATAATTCTTAATATGAATGGTATTTTGTTTTGGAATGTTAAAGGGGCCCTTAGAACTAGTTTCTTCAGATCTTTGAGAGAGATTATCCGCACTAAGCATCCTAGGATTATAGTGCTGGTTGAACCTAGGGTTAGTGGATCTACCGCTTAACCGATTTTCAATAGGATTGGTTTCAACAATGCACATAGAAAAAATTCCCATGGATTTAGCGGGGGGATTTGGATTTTATGGAATAGTCCTATCAACATCCAGATACTCTATTCGAGTAGGCAATTTGTGCATTGTAAGGGTATATTTTCTGATAAGGAATTTCTCTTTACTACCATATGTTCGAGCCCTAATCCTACTATTAGGCATGAGATTTGGAATGAAATAAATCAAGTTCAGGGTAGAAATGATACGCCTTGGATTGTTGGGGGTGATTTCAATGCAACGTTTCTCCCCACTGATAGGAATTGATCTGCTGCTAGGAATCATGGTATTGATCAAATGTTTTTTAACTGGATCCAAGAAAGGGGGCTCTTAGACACTCATACTTTTGGCAATTTATTTACCTGGACTAATGGAACTCACAGAGCTAAACTAGATAAGTGCTAACTTTCACTGAATGGTGCCATTTATTTCCCAATGCCATGTTAGAAATTATGCCTAGAACCTCCTTAGACCACTACCCTGTGTTCTTAACTCGGTTCGATAATTCTGGGAGGATTTCTCGGCAAAGACCTTTTAAGTTTTTGGCTGCCTGGATGACCCACCCTGAATTCCGGAGAACGGTTACTTAAAACTTGAACTTAAATTTGGAATTAAGGGAATCCTTAGAGAATTTAAGTCGCCACCTTAAGGATTGGAATAGTTTTTTCCTTTGGGCACATTATCAAAACTAAGAATAGGCTAATGGCTCAGATTAAGGGCATACAGAAAGCTATTGACAATGGTGTCGGAGATCATTTAAAGGGACTTGAGAGGTTTTTGCTGAGAGAGCTTGATATGTGGCTTCATAGAGAAGAATTACTTTGGTTTCAAAAGTCTAGGGAGGACAGAATAAGATTTGGTGATAGAAACACGGCGTACTTTCACATTAAGACTAGCATTAGGAGGATAAGGAATAGAGTTAACACTCTCTTAGGTAATGATGGAGTTTGGGTCACTAGTGACAGTGAGTTGTGCAGTATGGTGCAAGATCATTTTGTGAAGCTTTTCAGTTGTAATGTTACTTGTTCAAAGGTTCTAGTGGGTCATAACTTTCCTAGTTTGTCGAGATGAGAGTTTGATTCTCTCCCTATGAATATTTCCATGGTAGAGGTCACAAAAGCTCTAAAATCATGAAAGCTTTTAAAGCGCCTAGTATTGATGGATATCCTGCAGGTTTTTTTCAACAGTTTTGGCCCCAGATTGGTCCTTCTATGCTAAATTTTATTAGTAAAGCCTTTGCTGAGGGGAGTTTTGAAAGGAAAATTAATCATACCATAATTACATTGATCCCTAAAGTAGAGCCACCTATTTATGTGACACAGTTCAGACCTATTTCTCTATGTCAAGTGCAGTATAAACTTCTAGCTAAAGTTATTGTGAACATACTAAACCATTAATGCCAAAATGGATTTCAGCTAGTCAGTCTAGTTTTGTCCCTAGTAGGTATATTTTTGATAATATTGTTATTGTCTAGGAAGCCCTTCATTTCCTACACAATTCAAAGGTTAAATATGGCTTTATGGCATGGAAAATTGATCTTGCTAAAGCCTACAACCGCTTATCCTGGAGTTTTATTAATGACACTCTTAACTGCCTAGGACTGCCACCTAGTCTAATTCAACTAATTATGTTCTGCATTTCCTCAGTTTCCTTTCAAGTAAGTTGGAATGGGGGTCTTACTAGTATTTTTAAAGATGGAAGGGGAGTCAGGCAAGGAGATCCCCTGTCCCCTTTCATTTTTGTTTTATGTCTAGAAAGACTCTCTCAATCAATCAATAATTTTGTAGCTAGAAATGAGTGGATCCCACTTTCAATGGGTCGATGTGGCACTTCTTTATCCCATAGTTTCTTTGCTGATGACCTGGTTTTATTCGGAACTCCTTCCACTAAACAAGTGCGAATTCTGAAGGATATTCTTTCTGAATTTTGTGATGCTTCGGGGCAAGTAATTAGCTTTGAGAAATCTAGTATTCTTTTATCCAGAATGCAAGTTGTGAGAGAGCTTAAGTCCTGAGCCTGGAAGCTGGAATTCCCTGCACTAGGGACTTTGGGCGTTACTTAGGAGTTTTCTTACAGCAGGGTAGAATTGACAAAAGAAATCAGGAAAATCTTTTGACTAAGGTTAGAAATAAACTTTCAGGTTGGAAAATGAAAACTTTATCTTTGGCGGGTAGGATTTGTTTGGCCAAGAGCTCAATATCTTCCATTCCCATTCACAATATGTAGTGCCAGATGTTTCCTATTGGTGTGTGTGATGAAATTGATAAATTATGTTGTAATTTCATCTGGGGACATGATTCATCTACACTTAAATTACACACAATTTCTTGGGATCAAATCTGCAAACCTAAGTGTCAAGGGGGGCTGGGAATCAGAAAATCTAGAACAATGAATTTGGCTTGTTTTGGCAAGTTAGTGGGGAATCTTATAGTTAACAAAGATGGGCTTTGTAGCAATTTACTCAGGAATAGATATCCTAATCCTGCTGTTAATAGATGTTCAACCACATGGAGAAACATTAGAAAATGCAGTTTAGTTATTCAGAAAGGTTTCAAATGGATTGTTAGCAATGTGAAGTTGGTTAAATTCTAGAAAGACAAATGGTTGATAGATACTGATATATAATTAGTAGCTATTAGAAGTATACCTGAACCTGATCTTGACAATTTGGTCTCTGATTACTGGGATGAGAATGATGGGTGAATATGGGATAAATTTATCCATCTCATTCCTGATCATATGAAGCAGATTTTCCATAGCCACAATGTGTTTTCTAATGCAAGTGATGACTTCTTAGCCTGGAGCTTGCATAAATCTGGTAAATATAATGTCAAATTGGCCTACTTGATGCTAGATTCATAGGTTGACTCTAGCAACCGAAGCTGTGATGATTCAAGGTTGTTTCAAAAAATCTAGAAATTACCTGTTCAAGAGAGGGTCAAGGTCCTAATGTGGCAGGTGAGTCTGGGTAAATTAATGTCCAATGAAAAACGTTTTCTGGTGGGTTTGACTAATGACAAGTCTTGTCACTATTGTGGTAGCGAAGAAACCATAATTCATATTCTTCGTGACTGTCGTGTGGCTAAAAATATTTGGAACCGTTTCATTCCTGTTGTTCATAGAAGGGAGTTTGATGGAATGCTAATTTTATCTTGGCTGAAAGCTAATTTATTGAAACCATCTGTTAGGCTGATTAAAGAAAATTGGTGTGCTGTATTTGCCATCAGCTGTCATATGCTTTGGATTTGGCGGAATTCTAAGATTTTTGGGCAGGAACAGAGCATGTTTTTGCCTCTGTCTACTATTATTAGAGCCTGCAGGGACAATCGAAGAGCATGGAAGATGGACAGAATTGCTCTTCAAGAGGACAGCTATGGAATGTCAGATAGTGCGAGTATAACAGAAAATATTTGGATTCCACCAGGTCATGGATTTGTTAAATTTAATGTTGATTGTGCAGTGAATCCCTCGAATAATCTAACTGCTATTGGTGGGATATGCAGGAACAGTGAGGGTGCTTGGATAACCGGATTTGGCAAACTGTTGGGCATTGCGAATGCACTACAGGCTGAAGCTTTAGCACTGCTCCACGCCCTCAAGCTGACTTGGGAGAACCAGATGCGTAAAGTCCAGTTTTGTACAGACTCTCTAGAACTAGTGAAGTTGATTGAGGATTGTCCAGATTATCACCATTGCAGGCCTATTGTGCTGGAATGCAAGCTGTTTCAGGCAGAAATTGTTATGTATCTATTAGTCATGTCTCACGAAGGTGTAATAAAGTTGCGGATGCTTTAGCTAAGTTTATCCTAGCTAATAATCTGCAATGTAATATCATGTCAGCACCTCCAAGTCATATACTCGAACTTATTATGGATGATGTAAGATTGATGAATAATAATACAGCATGAGGCGCTGCCTCCGTCTTTCTGATAAAAAAAATGACCATCATAATGCGGAGGAAGATTCATAGAAATTAAGGACTCAAAAATTTTAGCTGAAGATGAAGAGGGAAAATACAAGTGAAAGGAAATTTAATACCTCAGACTTAAAAATGGTGACTTAAAAATTATAATATGATTATTTAAGGCCGAATGGTGCCTAGAGAGTGTTGGTATAGAGAATTAAACCAAAAGAAAAGAGAAAATGCGTAAAACATGAAAAACGCTAAAACGCGCATTAAATGAGTAAAGGAGATATATGATCTCGTTAGGGTCCGAGATGGATTCCTAAGGCTTAATTATGCTTAATTAGTATGTGGGAATTATTCCCGAAGAAAACGGATCCAAATAATGGATTAAAACGCTAACGGAGTTTTAAAGCACATTTTTCGAGAAAACTCAAAAACGTGACTTTAAGTGGTCAAATAGACCCGTAAAAATTACAGTTGACTATAATACTATAATTGAGTATTAATGGAAGCTTAAGAACCATTAAAATCAAAGAAACGAGAAAAATCTGAAAAACGGGCCCGGTTATTTGAATAGTGCCAAACCGGGTAAATTAACGAGCGTTTTCTGTGAAAGACAAAAAAATGCTCCAGCTCTTAGGACTGTGTGGGGCCAGTTTTTGGGTGTGTGACTCAGCACACTTGTAATTAAATAAGCCCCCTTAGTGTGAGAGTAGAATAGTCAAAAGTGGAATAGTAAAAAGTGCAAAAGTAAATAAGTTACTTTTCCTTCTTCTCTTTCCTCATTTCCTTCCTTCCCATCTGAACTCCCTCACCTCTCTCATCCATTTTCTCCCCTCCTCCTTCCTCCTTGGGCGATTTTGAGCTGCAACAAAGAGCTCCCATGGCAACTCCATTTCCACCTCATGCCCAAGCTTCATTTAAGCTCCAAATGCAAAATAAATTATATATTTGAACTCCTCTCATGATCAAGCCCTATCATCCTCTCTTTTCGAAATTTCAAATAGAGGAGTTTGATCTCCATGGGTTTTGGGCATTTGAAGAGTAAACCACATCTTCTTGAAGCTTGGAGTCTCCTCATTGGTTTAAGGTAAGAAAAACCACAAAATTTCATCCTTTCCTTCATTTCTTGGTAGCCGGTTTTTTACTCCCCAATTTCCCTTGTTTTTCCTTCCTTGAATGAGCCATATTCAAGATTCAAAAGCTCATGGGGAGTCATCCTTTGATTCATGACCTAAAGGCCATCCTAAAGTTTCAAGGTAAATCTCCATTTTGTGCTCTAAGCACTTCTTTGCCTCCTAGCTTAAGTAATGAGCATAGGTGTATTGATTAGTGTGTAATCCCCCATTTGGGTATTGAATTGGAGGTTGACAAGTGTGTTGACCAACTTGACCGAAAATCAAGAGAGGAGAAGGAAGGGGAGCAAAGGAGAAACATGTAAAAATTTAAGGTAAGAAACTTACCTTAGTGTTTATCCTATATGTTTTAGGATTTGGGAAGGGTTAAATTAAATAATGAACCCAAAAATGTGTTTGGTAAAACTGAGAGAGAATTTGTGGACTTGTTAATTGAGTTGTGAATTAAGAGCTATGCATTGTGTTGTATTTTGGAGGATTTGATGAGTTTTGATTGAACTTGTGTGCTGGTAGGATCCACTAGGGATGTGGCTAGTTTTTAATTGGATTTAGGTGAAGAAATAAGCTTTGGGCAAAGTTAGAAAAGTAGTCGGGTTATGGTAAATGTTCGGTAGAAAACCGAGTGTTAAGGTGATTTTGAGAGGTTGGTGAACCTATGTGTGCTTGGGAGTAAATGGAAGTGTAAATGAGTGGATTAAACCCACCAAGAACTAGAGAATGAGAGTTGGAAGGGTGGATGCAAAAACTGTAGCAAAGCCTTGAAATTCCTAGAGAGTAAACTAGTGTGCAAGACCTTGGGAACAAGAGTTGAATTTGGGTTTTAGAAGTGCATTAGTCTTGGAATGAATTGGAGTGGTGAGTAAGTGATTTGGTAAGGTTGGTATAAGGTGTAAACTACAAAGAGGAAATGTGAAAATGCACTAGTGTGCATAAGTGCAAAAGTGAGAATTTAATTTGTAAGATTGAGCAAGAATTGAGCAAGTGTATGACCAATGATTTTAAGAAGGTTTAAGGTGTGTTTTATGGTGATTAAACATGTGGAAAACTTGTGGAAAGATTAGGGAATGATTAGGGGTGGATTAAGAATGGATTAGGGGCTGAAAATTGAAGTTTTAGCAGCTTTTTATAGTCCCAGACCAAGCATAAAAATGCCCCGAGAGTTGATGTAGCAGGTGGTCCGGGACCCTAGTCCCGGACCAGGACCAGGACCCGGACCAAGCAAGAAAAATGGCCGAGATTGATGCAGAGCATTGCTCCGGGACTTTAGACCCGAACCATGCCCAAAATGTAACCGTGAGTGTTTTAAAGGTTGTAAATGATGGGGGTTTGAATGTTAATGATGTTAGATGATGTTTAGGCCTTGTTTGGTGACATGTAAAGGCCCTAAGAAGTGTGAGAAAGTGCTAGAAGTGATTGAGAAGTGAGAACTTAAGTTAACAAGAGTAAAATCGTGATAACGGGGTAAGTACGGGAGTAGTATTTAATAACGTACATTATGAGCTTGGTATTGATAATAGTGTTTGAAACATTATCAGAGTATCGTGCGTGAACCGAGCAATGTGAGGACACGGTAAAGTTAAACCATAGTGTAAGGTATGATTTTCTTATGCCCCGCATGCTAACCAAGTTACGCTGATTTGTGTGTTTGTGTGCCGGCTTAATCAAGATAAAGGCATGAAAATGAATTATTGCATTGATATGTATGTCTTAGTGTGTATTGTATGAACTAACACACTTGAATGCCGGTGTGGTCTAACTTAGTGTATAGACCGACTCATAGTGAGTGACGATTGGCTAGAGACTCGTAGATCGGGTCGTATCGTAAAATAACAAAAACGTGCAAACACACAGACTATCGATTTAAGAACAAGTTGTAAACTTATGAACTCACTAGTATGTGAGGGGGATGTACGGGTTTAGTAAACACTCGATAACGGTTGGAAAACCAAATTGAAACAATCCACGAAATAAATAAATATGGAAAGGCAAATGAACCTCCATCTGGAGGATTGAAGATAGTTCGGAGATGTGAACTTTTGAGATAAGTAAAAGAGACATGAGGGACCATAAAACTCCCTTAAAATACGGTCGACCTCCTATACGAGGATTCGACCCGGTATGAGAAAATAAACGAAAACATAAGTATTCGAAATGTTGGGGCAACCCTTAAACCTAAGAATACCCGAACTTAAGAAATGTTCCCAAAGTCTTATGAAACATGGAGAGAGATGCTTCTAGACTAATATACATAATTATATCATAACTCTGAGAGAGGAGCGTATGGAATGTGTGAAGCCCGAGAGTAGTCGGACCTATGTGAAAGTAGTAGGAACTAAGAGAGAGTTCCGGGAGCTAGTTGAATCTTCCCACCATGCTTGACCCAGAGTAGGGTCGAAACCAGGGAAGTAAGACTATGCTCGAGAGCCATGTGTTTTGGATTAAGAATGTATTAAGAAAAAACAAGCGTGACGTAGGAGCCCTGTAGTGTCTCGAGAACTACGAGAGCTTTAGTATAAGTACCCAAGAGTGTGGGTGAGATAAAGAATAAATAACCCAAGAGTGTGGGTGAGGTAAAGAATAAGTAGCCCAAGAGAGTGGGTGAGATTAAGAATAAGTAACCTGAGAGAGTGGGTGAGCCATTGAATAAGCAACCAAGGCATAATGAGGTAGAACCCTCAAGGCCTAAGAGTAAATTGATACAAACTAACAACCTTGTTATGTTAGTTAGGGATTGTATCCCATGATTGATTGTCGAGTCCTTGCGTAGTGTACATATATAATGTATTACTAAATATGCATGTTGATGGAATTAAAATGAATCACATGCTCTCGACAAAAGTAGTCGGCGTACCACGGTTAGCACGCGGGGTATGCGAATTTCATATGCAGCGTTAAGCTGAGCCCCTAGGGGCATCGTTTTTAATTTCAGGTACACCGAAGATGATTCCGTTCGAGAGTAGGACGGGGTTGGTGGTTAAGCATGGGTAGTTAGATTTAATTTACTCATGTACTTGAATGAGGTGTAAGACCGAATATGTTATCGACATCCGTATATTGTAGACTCGGTATAGTAAAGAACTGAACTGAGGATTTTATCGTGACCCGGTTAGTAATGAATTGAGTATTGTATTTGTAGTGTGTACTCGGTTGTTCCAGTCCATCAGACCGTTACTGTAATTGAGTTAGACCTGGTTAGCCACGAGGGTGGCTAACGGCGTTGTATCACCCTCCGTTGTATTTAGAGTTCTGCTGTGAGTTTAATGGTAAATTGTGACAGTTTAAGAGGTAATGACGAGTTTAGCGGTTGGGGTGTTACAGGAAAAGACCACAACTTTCCTAGTATATGGTAGTTTTTTCAGACATATTGTGAAGTAGTTTGTTAATTAGTAAATGTATTAATGTCTTTTATCTACTAGTCATTGACTAGATATCAATATGTGAGTTGAGACATAATGTAGTGACACTTTGTAACAATTTGAATAAAGTTGTATTCCATGAATTAATTAAAATTTTAGTAACATCTTATGGATTTTTTTCCTAACCGCTTAAGAGCTCAATGTTGGGGAAGTTTTAATCCTATGACGGTTAATACAGTTGAAGACCGTTATAGAATTTGAATACATAAAATGAAATGATGTAAACAAATGTATTACATGCATAAAATTATTTATATTAAACTTTAAAGTGAATTTCAAATATAGACACACGTTGAAAACTTAAAATTTGAAGTTTAACAAAAGCATTACCGGAGAAGTGGCTTGGGGCCGTGAGGTTGATTTTTAGCCACATCCAGGGCTTCCCACGTGACTATCCATGTGACTATAGTCTGTATATGAGATGACACCTTTTACTAAATATAATTATCTAAAATTTCTATTACTTTTAAAGTTTCAACTCGTGTACAATTGCATGTCCATAAGGTCACCGTCCTAACTCCACTGTTGTGTCTAATCTGTCAATAAATTGCACCTATACCTGTTAAATGGGTTATCTGTTAGGGTTTTCAGTCAAATCTATTTGAATTAAATCCATTTAGGTCATTAAAATTTTCAAGTAATTTCGGGTTTAGGTTATTTGAGTTCGGGTTTATAACAGTGTCACACAAAATCGAGTTTCAGTTATTTTGGATCATGATTAATAATTTTTAAAAGAAATATGTACTAGTTTCCACAATATACTACATGTAGGTTATGAAAAAGGTTGGTACAATATCCACCATACTTTTTCTTCGAATATAATCGGATTAAATCAAGTTTAATTGTCATATTTATTTAGTTCACTTGAGTTCAGGACAATTTCACACAACTATTATTATATGTGATTCGGGTTGGACAGTTTTAAGTTAATAATATTATTTTAGGTCATTCGGATTCGGGTTACTAAAGTTTCATTTTATTCGGATTTGGGCTAGATTCGGGTTCAAATCAATCGGATTTAAGGTTTAATATCTTTAAATATTTTCTAATTTCGGAAGGGTTCAAGCCTTTGAGGTTCGGGTCAACCGTCAAAGGTCTAATTGTTCCCCTTCTCTTTTGTCAACTCGTGTATGCACTTAATTTTTTCACTACTAACCAACTAATGCTTGACGCATTATAAGTAATAACATCTCCAACTTCTAAAACGCATACTACACTAACTGCACTGGCCTCCATTTTCCTAAATAAAAAGAACCCTCTGTACATTTTTTCAACCTGCGGTTTCCATAAACGATTCTTTTGAACCGTAGGGTTACATATTACACGATTCTTTGAACAATGCCTTATAAAAATTAGGTGACAACCTTTGATCTGCAGGTCATACTCACTTATATTTATTGTGATTGAAAGTCTGCGAAATAGATTCAATCGAAAGAGTCATAAAGAACTAGTAAGATCTTATATACCATCCTTAATCATCGCATTCGCACCCATTCACACCTATCGTTGTTTTTGGAAACTAAGCAGTCTTTAATTCGATTACCCGGATCAAATTTGATCTCTGGCTATAAATATGGTTCATTTTCCAGTAGTTTGGAATCGTGAAAGTGCATATCGCAGTCTCTTACTATTTCTTGGCACGTTGATCTGATATGGCGAAAAACATTGTTTTTGTCCTTGTAAGCTGCTTGCTCTTGTCTGCTCTTCTTGTCCAAGGTACTTACTCACGCTCCACTTCTTAGTTCCATTATTCATTTCTGGTTGGAAGTTGTTAAACAAGATTAATTAATACAATTACTCGATATATGCTGAATCATTGCAGGTTCGGAAGAGATTAAAGGAGGAACAGTACTAAACAAAACTCGGGGAGGATGTATGAAAATTCTCCAGTTAAGCTCCATATGTACCCTCGAAGGTTGCAAGGCGAAATGTAACGCTGCGTTTGGCTTCGTTCTACTTGCAGGATGCAGAATAGAAGAACAATGTTTTTGCTTTGTTCCATGCACCAAAAAACTTACCTGATCAAAAATAAAACTCTTTCTATTTTTTTTCATCTTGCTGTCTTTAGTATCACCATGCGCATACCGATGCGTTAATGTTACATGGAAAGAGTTCAAATTAATATAAAGGACAAGGGTTTCATCTTTACTGCAATCTTGCATCTATGGTGGACCAAAAACTTCGAGTTATGGTTATCAAACAAGTAGGCCTTAAGTAACATCTTTAAAATTATCAATAATTTTTATAAAGTATTATAGTTAAGTTCTCATCAATATTAACTAAAAAAATGATGACAATATATAAAAACCAGTGGTAAAATCTCTACATTAAAAATTTCAACGACTTTATTAGGAATAATAGAAAACATATTACTTTTTATCCAAGTTATTAAAGATCAATTGCATTTCTAAATAAACTAGAAGATCAAACTAAGGTTAACTAGTAGCAAATGTCCATTAGCAAAACAAAACAATTACCTTATTGTCTTTGTTGTTTTGAGAGGTTGAAAAAAGAGCAGCATGTCGATTATGCAGCGCGTCCGTTCCGGGACTATACGTGGCCTATTTAATGTGGCAGTCCAGTCAGCAGTTGATTGGACTGTTTTGCTGACTGGGCTGCCTTTTTACTATATTAACTTTAATTGTTATAATTTTTAAAATATAATTAAGTCCAAAATGAAAAAAAATATATCATTTTTCATTTAAATTTAAGCTCTTCAAAACAAGACCAGACATGCATATGTTTTGACAACTTTAAAATTTTATATTTTTTAAATGTATATATCTATTCAATATCGACCATACTTGATTCACCAGAAACAGTTTTAAATACACCATACAACAATAATAATACACTACAAAACAATAATGATTAATTATCTGTTTTTAAAATACCCCGAGCCTAATTAGGGTGATTAAATTACTCTAATATGATATTTAAGGGCCTATTAGTGCCTAAAGAATGTGGTAAGAAATAAATCCAAAAGAAAGAGAAAAATGCCTAAAAAGTGAAAAACGCTAAATCGAGCGTTATGTGACCGTAGGAGGAATACGACCTCGACAAGGGTCTTAGATGAATTTAAAAGGCTTAATAATGCCTAAATAATATACGGGAACAATTCCCGAAGGAAACAGATTCAAATACTGTATTAAAACGCTAATAAAGCTTTAGCGCACGTTTTTTTGAGAAAACCCGGAAACGTGACTATAAGTGGTCAAACAAACCCGTAAAAATTATAGTTCATTAAATAACTATAAATAAACAGTAATGGGAGCTTAATAGCCATTAAAATTAAAGAAAACGAGAAAATTCCAGAAAATGAGCCCGGTTAGTGAATAATGCTAAACCGGGTAATTTAACGAGCGTTTTCTGTAAAAGATGAAAAACGCTCCAGCTTACATATATAAGTGGGCCGGTTTTAACATGTGAGACAGCCTCTCGCACACTCACACATAAAGCTAGTAAAGGAAGAAAGAAAAAGAAAGAAAAGAAGGAAAAGTACAAAAAGCAAAAACCTTCTCTCTCCTCCTCATTTTCTTTTCCCCCTCTCTTTCCTTCCTTCTTTCTTCCCTGCGTTCTCTCTTCTTCCACCATGGCAGCCGATTTTCTCCTCCTCCTCCTCCTCCCATGGCTACTTCACCTTCTAGCTCATGCCCAAGCTTCATTAAAGCTTCAATCACAAAAATAATTACATATTCTTCTTCCTCTCATCACCCTCTATCATTCTCTCTTTTCAAAATTCGAAAAGGATGAAATTCATCCATATGGGTTTTCCCCATTTGAAGAGAAAATAGCATCAATGAGTAGCTTGGAGTCTCATCTTTCAAACAAGGTAAAAATCTCCAAGAAAAACTCACTTGCCCTCCATCTCTTGGTGTAACCGATTTTTCACCATTTTGATACCTTGTTTTCTCCTTGTTTTTGAGCTTCAATTCAACCCTCCAATGGTGGTGGAATTCCCTTCTTGATTCAAGGGTGAAGACCCCTCTTAATAAGCTCCAAAAGGTAAACCCTAACCTTGTGTTTTAAGCCCTTAAATTGAATTGGAATTTCTTAAGGGTTTAGATGATTAATTGAATGCATCTTTGTGTTCTTGAATGTTGAAACCCACATTGAAGCTTGCTTTGATTTGTTTAAGAATTTGGGATGGGTTCTTGGTTTTAAAATGCGCGCATCAGGCGCGCCTGATGCGTTTTGGATGCGATGCGAGTATCAAAACGCATCCATGGCAGCGAGGCGAGTTTATTCAGGATGCGCCCGTGATGCGCTCCGATGCGCCCGATGCGCTCCGATGCGCCCGATGCGACCCCGATGCGCCCTGATGCGCTCTGATGCGCCTTAAGCTTGTTTTTACCATAATTTCTTCGTTTGAAGTTCGCTTTTGTTCCTGTTTGTTCCTACATACTCATATATCAACCTAGTTTGACCCTATGCACTTATTTATGGGTTTAAAGCAATTAAAAACTCAAGAACATCATAAATGACCTTAAAGCTTGAATAGGTCTTGTGTGTATGCTTGATGTCTTTCTTGTGTACAATTGGTGATATGATATGAATATGAGACTCATAGGGGTTAATTATCCAATCTAGAAAAACTATATCATTAAGGAGGGGAAGAGAAAATCCTTCAAGCTCTAAGGAAAAATTGTTGCTTTTTCATCTACTTATACTAGGACGAACTTGAGTGATGAGGAGGAAGAACTTGAAGAGGATATTGGCTCTCCTAATGTTGAAGATGATTTAGTTGATCTTGTGTTGATGACATCCAACAGGTTCATGTGGTGATATCTAAACGTAGTATAATCATAATTTTGTTATATTTAAAAGTTAGTATTCTCTTGTGTTGATTGATGACTTTATACTTGTGTTTGGATGTTTTTGTTCTCTTATGTTGTTTGGATTGAATACTTTGACACTAGATAGATTACTTTAGACTTGATTTTGGAAGTTTTTATTCCATTGTGTCATAATATTACTTCATATGTATAAAATGTTGTCTACAAAAATTTAGATGTGATTTTTTAGTAAACATCGCATCATAAACGGGATGCGCTCGCATCGACGCCTCACGCATCACGCATCACTTCTGGAGCCTAATCGCATCGGAGCGCATCACGCATTTTAAAACCAAGGATGGGTTAAATTGAATAATGAACCCAAAGTATGAAAAATGAGGTGTTTAGTTGATTTTGAGAGGATTGGTGAATTTAATTGTGAATTAAGGGCTTTTAAGCCAAGTGAGTTGAATTTGTGTTTATATTGTGGTTTAGTAAGATTTTTGAGCTATATTGTTGTTTGGATGATTTCGAGGATATATTATGTGCTGGTAGGACCCTTGTAAGGGTGTGGCTAGTTTAGGATTGAAAATGGTGAAAAAGATGAGTTTGGACATGTAAGGTTTATGGGGAGGTTATGACAAAATTTTGGTAGAAAAACAAGTGTTTAAGGATGACTTAGCAAATTGAGGAATCTAGGTGTTAGTAGCATTGAGTGGAGTGGATTAATAGCCTTGAAATGGTGTTTGGAGAACTAGGGAGAGGAGTGTGAAAATCTGTAGCATAATGATGCTTGGTAACTTGGAATTGCAAGAAAAAGAGTTAGTGTTATAATAGTAGAAATGAGAGTTGGACTTTGGTTTTAGAAGTGCATTTATGTAGGAATGATTTGTAATGGTCATTGATGGATTTGGTGAGGTTGGTAGGAGGTAAAAACAAGCAAGAAGAAGTTAGAAATGCATAAGAGTGCAAAATGCAAAATGTGAGAATTTGGATTTGTTGAATTTGAGCAAGAATTGGGTGGTGGATTAAACCAAGGATTTGGAGTGGTTTAAGGTGTTTAATTATGTAGGAAACTTGAGGAAAGTTTATGGAAAGATTAGGGGTGGATTAAGGGTTGATTTGGGGTTGAAAAATGACCTTAATAGCAGTTTTTAGTAGGGTCCGAGACTTACGATATGTACCAAGTCCCGGACCGCATCAAAAAAACATGTCGAGAGTAAGTGCAGGAATTGGTCCGGAACTTAAGTCCAGGACCAAGTCCCGGACCAGGTGTAAAATTGTGCCGAAAGTTGATTTCTGTATTGGTCTGGAACCTAGGGTCCGGACCAGGTCCCGGACCTCCCCTAGAATTCACCCGTGAGTACTTTTTAGGCTTTAAAACATGGGGGACTGATTGGTATTGGTTTTAGGAGTTGTTTAGGAGTTTTTTGGTGACCTTTAAAGGTCCTAATAAGTATAAACAAGTGTTGGAAGTGAGTGAGTAAGTTAAGGAATTAAGTGCACTAAGTTCAACCGAAATAACGGGATAACGGGGTAAGTACGGGAGTAACAATTATGTACCTACCGTAACACCTTAATACTAATTGAACCATTTGACATGTGATTAGTGGTTCAAGAATAAGATTCGAGGAACAAGTGTGAGCCAAGGAACGTGGGAACACCCGGTAAAGTTAACCCCGGTGAAAGGTATGATTTCCTCATGCCCTGTATCCTAACTTGGTTACCCCGATTTGTGTGCTGGTTTGAATGTGTGATCACTTAACAAGATAAATGCACGAATCGGATTGTTTGCACTTAATAGTGCTTGTATCGTATCGTTGTTTGTTGGATTGAATTTAAACTAAGTTGGTATAATTCATGAAATGGATGAATGATGAATGAGTTGATTGCATGTGATTGTGTATAGTAGTGCGACTCATAGTTGAGTCTTGATTGATTCGTGACTCGAAGAACGAGTCGTGTTGTGAATAACGAAGACGATGTAACACACGAAAACCATCGAGTAACGGACAACGATAAATCAGACTTATAAATTTACTCGAAATGAGAACAAGCGACACACGAGACTAGAGAACGTCCTTAATATCAATAGTCAGCCTCCTATGCAAGGATGTGACTCAATGTTAGAGAACGAAATAGTTCCTAAGTAATGGAAGTGTAGGGGCGACCCTTAAATCGGTGGATACGATGAAATAGGAAAATCTCCGAAGTTGTATGATAGCATCGAGAGAGAGATGCGGTTAACTGATATTATTATATGTATTTATATATGAGTACCTATTGATACTAACCCGAGAGCTGGGTTAGGGGGATTGTGAGTCACGCGTGCAAGGAAGATGAAGCAACAGAGCATATGTTTCCGAATCCGTGGTCGAACTCCCTTGTTACCGGGCCGTGTGCCACATAGTGGTGCCCTGCGGGGCCGTGTGCCACATAGTGGTGCCCGATTGGAGTAAGACTAGCAGAGCTTACCCGTCTAAAGAGGTAAGCTGGGTATTATGGGATAGGAAGAGGGAACATGAGATAATGTTTCTAATCCCGTATTGAGATTATAAAAGCCCGGTGGTGAGACCTATATATGTCTCTACCCGGAGGCCTTGGAGGCTTAACCTAAAATTATTCAAGAGTCGAATAATTAGGAAAACTAGATCAGGACCAAGAGTACCTAAAGATCAAGGAGACAAGTAAACTACATGGATGGGATGAAAGTTGGTGATTAACGAGAATGAAGCCCACTTGAGATACGGTCTCTCAAGGTCTAAGAATAAGGTAGTTGAATTTACTGAGCTGGATGTGATATCTGTGTGGATGGTATTCCTGGATTGAATGTGGAGTGTTGTATGAATGTACATATATGATGTATCGTTGTATTGCATACTGTTTGAACTAAAAAGAACCGCATGCTCTCGACCAAATAGTCGGCGTACCCTCGCTAGTACGCGGGGTATGCAGAAGTCATATGCAGCAATTTTGCTGAGCCCCTTGGGGCGATGTTTTTATTTTCCAGGTACAATGAAGCCGGTCACCGTTCGAGAGTTGGAAGGGGTTGTGATTAAGCAAGGGTAGTTGTTAATTATTTGCATTGTTGTATTATGGAAATGTAAGACCGAAAGGTCATTAATAATGTTGGGAATTGTAGATACTCGGTATAGTATTAAATGGAGATTGTATTGTTTACCATGGGATTGAAGGTTGTAGTTGGTTTGTGATTTGATAAGGGAATGGAATGTATCATTTGGATAGCGTACTCGGTAAAGACCCATCAGACCGATATTATGAATGTTGTTGTATTTGATTTGTTGTGTTATGTTGGCCATGTTAGTCACGTGGGTGACTAACGGCATTGTAATACCCGTCATTGGTAGTTAGATTCCGCTGCTTGAGTATTGGTAAACGAGACGGGTTAGGAGTTAATGGATGGATTAGCGGCAGGGGTGTTACAAAAAGTGGTATCAGAGCGAAGTATCGCTCTTATGGTCTAAATACCGAGTTTAGGAATATACCGAGTTTGGAATTAGAGACTTAGGGCTAAGGGTTGAGCGTTAGCATGTGAGGTACGCTAGTTAGGAACTTCCAGTGTGATCTGGATACCTACATAACCAATCCCGCCCTCCGTAACCCCCGTTTTATAGTTGGGGAAAGAACGCCAGAGAGATGGAAAGACCTCTCATACTCGGGAAAACCCGATCTGGCAGATGTAGAATAAACCTTGTAAGGAGAAAGAACCTGTCATACGGTAGATTTCAAGAACTAGAAGTCCCGAAGACGGTTCCCGTTTGAATGACAATAACCGTACTGAACGGCAGAAGGTTGAAGATCCTAACCAGAGGATATCCAAATTTGCGGCACCATGGGGCGACATGCTTCGCAGTCGCGAGAACCATGCATAACCAATGAGAAGGGAAGCATAACTACGTAATGAGGCGAAAAACTAAGTAACAAAACCTGAGACAAGAGAGTCTACGGTTTGCAAATGTTTGATAACACCAACAACTGTATAAAAACCGACTAAGGAAGTAGTCAAGGTTGGATTAACTCCAAACCTACAACGCCAAGAGGCAGCAATACTTAAATAACATAGTTCAAACAACTATGAGAGTAACCGTACACAACAGGACTACGACGTAGCTCCTAAAGATTAGTCAAACCTCGGTAACCACCATAAAGGTGTGGGAACGAGCAACCAAGCAAGGAACACATAGTACCTCAAGGATCGGGAAAGCACCCGAATTAACAACAACCTTGTCAAGAGCACTGTGAGGCCACTTAGGAGTTGATCACTAAGATAAAAAATGGATGGAAGATCCAATAAAGTCACCAAATTTGGAAGGAAACAACACCGTAACCGGTGTTTGTTAACCTGAAAACCGACGTACCCGCACACTTGTCAAGGCAAGTCCAGCAGCAACAAGACCATTGGAAGACCTTTGGATGACTAACAAGTACTTACTAAAGTACCACCATATTAATGGAACCGACATAGGGCTGCAATCCTAAGAACTTGAAGAATGAAAGCCTTGGAAAGGCCTAACGGCCTGACCACCGCATTAACAAACATATCAGTCAGTAGGAAGCTAGACTTGGTCAAGACCTCAGTCATGGCAACGCCATGAAGATTTTCTTTCAAAACCCAAGATTTTTATTTCAAAACCCCAAAAATTTCCTTTTAAAACCACAAACTTTTCTTTTAAACCTCAGTTTTTAAAACCAAACCAGAAGAATCAAGGTAAGCTATCATAGAATGATACAAGAGGAGTTGACAATAGAATACTTCACTTAGGCGTGTGACGAGCACTACGAGTGTACCAAATACGGGATGTGGGTGACCGCACTCCGAAGGGCTTGCGGCCTGACAGACCCTTTGTGAGTTTAGTCGGGTAAGTGGTAACGTACCAATAAGGTACCCCACGTATGTATACTGTTGTACAAACACGGGAAGTAGTCATCTCCGTTCTACGGACCATAAGGTAAATGTAAACCTAACAGTTAGACCCTCGAACGATCGAGAGAATCAAGTAAGCTCACGAGCAAAAAGGAGTCAAAACTTACTACAAGAGATGATTAAGAGTTAAAAAGTGCGAGAAGCACTAGTAATTGACTAAAGACATTGGATATGTCTCAAAAATTTGAAACAAGGCATGAAATAACCGAATGGATACTGGTCTAAGCACATGAGGCAAATGCCTAGCGGGACACCTCCATGTTCAATGAACGGAATGGGATTCCCAGAACAACCACCATAAATACCTAGAGTGATCGTCTAAGGTACCGGAGGATACCGATTACCACCGAAGGAAACCAAACCGGTTAAAACCTTAAGGAGCACACATGTCTACCCCTAAAATGGAGACATTGTAACCCTGAATGGGACAATTTGAATCCAAAACCACAAGGCGGAGTAAATTAAACATTCTCATAAATGTTAGCCAAGGTAATGGCATACTGAGCACACCCAGAAGTGATCTGAAGGGTGTTTACAATGTTGTGATATCAAGAATTACAATGAACACTCGTTAGAACACCGAAGGATCCCACTTACCAGGGAATGCCCTAAAATAGATGAATGGTACTGATCGATAACAAAATACTTAAAGGTCTCCAACGGACGGAAGCGTGATGTGATGATCTTATCATGAGCCCAATGTTACCTCCAACCAATTTACGGTATAAGGAGAAGTAATACTTGTAAACAACCTAGGATGAGCGGAGCTTAGGCAACGTGGCTAGTAAGCCAGGAACCCATTACAATATAAATTTAACGGTTTCAAAACCATTATGAATTACAGGAAGAGTTTCCAGGAACGACACCAGTAAGATGGTTTAATAACCAACGAGTAAAGATACCCCTCGTTAAGGTGGTACCGCAAGAGCGGTGAACACACAAATCCCAAAGAAGAGGATACCGTCAATAAAAGTCTGAAAATATATCCCTTCAGAACTACTAATGTAGTGAAGCTTGAGCATACAAGTATTGCCAAGCAATTTGGAAATAAGCTTTGATAGCAATTATTGAAAACCAAGGAGTAATCGGTTAAGAAGAAATAGCACCTACGGAAATGTGAAGGGGAAAATCAATGATGCTCAAGGAACTCAAGGAATAAAAGGATACCATAGTCAGTAATCAGCCAAATGAATGGTGAACCATTGCCTAAATGGTAGTAGAACATGAGCAGAAGCTAATGAAATAGCGGATGCCATGGGAACCAATGTCGTAAATAAATACGAACATGGTGCGCGCAGCAAGCGACCAATACATGGGAATAAATCATACAATGAGATGAAGTTGATGAGTAAAGTTGGTAGACAGACCGAGAGACAAGGAAACAATATTCATTCTTATTGCATCTCACAAGAGATTACTGCCCAGGGGTTTACGCCTCTGCTCTCTGTAGGACTGAGTGTTTTGGTATTGCACTTGTGCAGTAATGATCGAGTGGGATAGCTAGGAAGTTGGGAGATGACAATTGTGGTACAAGTAGAAAGAAACTGATGAAGTCATAAGGACCAATGCATAGGAAATGCAAGGGCATACAAGTAAAGAATAAGTGGGCATAATTCAGAAGCCACTGACAACAGAGGAAGCACTACAACTAAGTAGTGGCTAAACCTCAACCGACAATAAGTCGGAGGAACCCAGTGAATAATCATGGAGTAGGTACGAATAGCATACACATGGATTCCAAAGAGCTTGATAGAAAACCTGTAACTCATTGAGCTCACGTACGGTAAAAGAATACCACGCTTGATTGACAAACCTTATCCCCAAGATAAAAGGGGATAAAAGGATATTGTATAACATATTAAGAACAACGAAAAGGGCAAATGAATCCTAAGTTATCAGGGTCGCGTAGCAGAAGCTAGTGGGCCAAATTCTAAGGTTTAGTACACCTAATGAATAATGGCTAATTATCAATGCCTTGAAGCCTCTAAGGCTAGAACCGAACCCGGTTAAGAGTTAAATAACTCCGATGAAAATTCTTGGTGCAGGGACTAACCAACAGTATGGTTAAGACCCTTTGACCAGAATACATTGTATAATAGACCGCATGGAAGTCAAACCACTCCATGATGGCTGAATGCCTTCGACCTATGACCAATGTTGACACATGGTAGATTACATGGGTAATCCCTTTTTAAGGGGGGTAGAGTGAAAATCGCGAAGTGTATGTTTCACGTGATAAGGGCGTAAACTACTATGTGCATAGCGCAAAAGAATTTTTTTTGATGATTGGTACTTATGTTACATAAACATTTGTACTCGCTCATTGTGAGAATTATGATTATTTGTGAGATTTGAAGTGGAAAGGAGTAGAGAAACTCTAGGGGAATGAGAGCCCCGATGGTATATGTCTATTCGAGATTAGACATAGTATTTGATTTAGGATTAAACAAGGTATGGATGAGTATATTTAGAAATTTGTTGAGAATAAATCGGTATGAAACCGATGTTGAACCTAGTGGGAATTGAGTCCCCTAGGTGAATTAGGTGGATTTGATTTGTGAACAATTGGAGGATAGAAAACTAATTGGCATCATGTGTTTGAATTTCTTTGGTAAAGTAGTTGTAGATAAGTAAGCAACAATTATGAGTAGGTGAAACTGACGTAGAACCTAGTAGGAATTAAATTCCTAGGTGGTTGATTGAAGATAATTAAGGATGATTGATGGACCGAGTTCCATCGCTTGGAGATGTTGTGCTTTGCTTTCAAGACTAGAATGACTAAAAGATAGAAAATGGTAAATTGAAATACCTGATTGTTGAAACAGAAGTGCGAAGTCGAACTTGATTTACTAGTGATCAAGGGAGATGAACACACAAATTGGGGCGGAGATAGTTCATCACTGATGCTTCACATCGGGGTTGAATAATTCTTGAGGCCCCTGTAAGTGGTCATAAGTAATCCTGCTAGGATAACATGTAAGCGTGAATTGGGTTTAGTGTGGGGTTGTACTGTTACGTTGCTTGTGTTGTACTGGCATGTACACACGGTTAAATTGCACTATGGTAATTATTTTGCGTTGCACTGGTATGTGCACGGTGGTAGATTGTTTTGTGACGTACTGATATGTACGCACGTTTGCATGGTACGGGGATGTATGTGTGTGGTGTTGGTAGGTACCCACGGTTGTTAAATTGCTTGTTAACTGATTTGGTGTGTACCGGTATGTACACACTGCTGAACTGACTTTGAGCCTGTAGGGTTATAGAGATAATGACCTCGGCACACGATATGTCAAAACGACTAATGATATTAGACTCACCAACTTTGTGGGTAAAGTTGTTTAAGGGGGGTTGAAATACCCCTAACCTTTAAATAATTAAATAATGGTAAATAATATTATTTGGGGGATTATTAAACCCTGAGAAAAGTATATAAGCACTTGGGCGTTAAAGCCCGACCTTAAGCTAAACAAGTTATAGCTATAAAACTCATATGAAGTTAATCAAGGATCATTTTATGACCTTTAAAACACAAGTCCTCAGTTAGAACTGAGTAAAAATACAAAATGCACGGGAGTTCCCTTAAGGCCTGAAGCCCCGAAAATACCTTATAAAATAAAGTAAAGCATTACACTTCATTCTAAATGCATAATAACACTTTAATGAACATTTAAGAGGAAGTTCTCAAGATAAATTCTCAGTTAAAGACAAAGTGCTCGGAGGTTCCCGATGAGGGCCCCATAAACCCACGGGAGTGCCCCGGAGGTACCGAAGTGCCACAAACTCCAATATAAATTATTCTTAGTGTTCCTAACATCAATATCCAACATTCTAGAGAGAGTACTTGAGCTACTTTTTCAAAAGTAAGCAAAGTGCTCGGGGAAATTTCTTAACGCTCCTTTTTGATCCGGGAGTGTCCCGGTAGGCCAAAAATTTAGTTATGAGTCTATATAACCCCATATAACTCAATGTAACACCTTAACATATTATTATTGACTATAAACAATGTAAATAAACACTTGGAACTCATAGCGACTAATTGTTTCCTAGAAAAATCCTTAAAGCACAAAAAGCACCTTCGGGTGTCACCAAAATGCGTTTTACGCAATGTCCTTGAATTGTTTGAGGAGCCACGAGTTGATAATATTAAAAGGGGATAAATTTACCATCTAAATCAATTAATGCCAGTACTAAATTCATAGTACAAATGGGGGCGAGTTTTGGGACAAAAGGTACCTAAATCAGCATTTTACCTTAAAACTTTCATCTTTACCATCATATAAATGTACCAAATTGTTGGGACATCGGGGTGTTGCAGAGATAGCCTTTCACCGCGACAGAGTCAATCATCACTTGACAGACACAAAGAGTGAGCCTCTTCGATAGAGTCCGGCGCAACAAAGAAGACCTCAAAGACTCTCTCGTGCTGTTGCGGAAAATCAGGAGTCATCTCGGAATGTCTTAAGTGCCACAACGGTCATGAGGTCTTCCTCAACATCCGAAGATCGCGGCCCAAGTAAGAAGACCACTTAAGAGCCGTTGGAAGTTGCCCACTAAGTTAGTTCCGGTATTTTCGGAACTAACTCCTTCGACCTGCTGTTGTACTTAGAGTATAAATAAGATGTGTAATAGTTAGTTTTGTGTGCTTTCATTGAGGATTATTTCAGAGCTTAGAGAGAGAAAGAGAATCGCATTGTAAGCCAGAAAGAGAGAGAGAATAAGTACCAAGTTAGTTAGCGCCTTAGATAGACTCTACCTAGGAAGATCCTAGTTTCACTACGCTTATCATTGTTCTGATTAGAAAGTGTGTTGGGTGAGTGAGTGAAAACCGCTAAGTAGATCCTTTCTACTTAGTGGGCATTTGTAAGTTGTTTTATTTGACCAGGAAATGAAATAGCTTATTTGTGTATCTTGCTGAGTTCCACAGAGTCCTTCTTTCCTTTCATCGTTTCGCTACAATTACCGCAAAAGTCTTCCGCACCTTAGTTTAGTTAATTCGATTGAGTGCCTCTACTCACAGAGTGCTTTCAGTTAAGAAGGCTGATTGAGTCAAACCAATCCTTAGACTCACACCTTTGATTGGTTTGAGTTAGCCACCCGATCCTACACGTGGTATCAGAGCCTTGTTAGGCTAACATCAATCAACGAAGCAATGGCAGACCTCTTCGCCAATCAAAACAACAAAATGCACTTCGAGCATCCCAGACTCACCTCCACCAACTACGACCACTGGAAAAACGAGATCGAGCAACACATCGAGTCTGTCAACTCCGAGCTTTGGGAGATAGTCACTGGAGGAGATCTTGCAGTCAATCCAGACCGATCCACATGGACTGCTGCAGATCGCAAGAGGTACGAGCTGAATCGTCAAGCATCACGCGCAATATACACTTGCTTGTCCATCCCAGAACAAAGGAGAGTTAATCACTGTAAGTCCGCTAATGAGATCTGGACACTCCTTCAAGCAACTCACGAAGGAGTCACTGAACTAAAGAAATGCAAAGCTCAAGAACTTCGAATGGACTATGAAAATTTTCTGCAAAAACCCGGTGAGTCTCTGGAAGAAGTGCTTGATCGTTTCTATTTACTAACCACTACTATGCAGGAAGTTAGCATCCTACCAGATAGAGAGAGTGTCTTGCACAAATTGCTGGACAGTCTGAGAGAAGAGTGGGCAGAAACGGTAATCTCTACCAAAGCATGCAAGGACTTATCCAAATGGAGCTGTCAAGACCTAGGTTCCTATCTACAATCCGTAGATAAATACAAGAAGAATGTTCGAAAGAAGTGTGGTAATACTTCTTCTCCTCTTCTAGTAAGACTACTACTTTGAATGACCAAGCCTTGCAGGTTAATTCGACTCAGTTCTCAAGAAGGAGCCTATGTCTGATACTCAAATCAGACAAGCTAAGGCAGCTGGTGACATTATTGTTGAGGAAAGTGAGGCTGAGACTATGGAACTTTGTCTTCATAGTCAAGAACTTCCGAAAATTCATGCGTAACCAACCAATCGACAGAGTCGGTCGTTCTCGAACACCTCTAAACAAGTTTTCAATTCTGTCACTTGTTTCAACTGCAATAAACCCGGTCACTTCAAGAAGGACTGTCCTTTACTCAAGAACCAGTATGGAAAATCTCAAGGGAGATCGCTGATGGCAGCTGTTGGATGGGGGATTCAGACTCCGACGATCCAGACACAGAGTCCAGCGGCTGGTATGTCTATGGCACATGACACGACGGAGTCCATGATTCCGATAATGAGGTAACTCGTTCTCACCTTGAAACAGACCTTTACCGTATTTCTCCTATGGGATTTATGACTTTAATTGCTAAAATTGTCTCCGAGAACAACTCCTCAAAGCAAGTCTTACCAGCAAGATAACCGAGCTATCTGAGGAACTCGAAATCTCAAAAGTCTTATGTATGCACTAAGAGATGAAGCTGAGGAACACAAAACCATCTCTTGTTCTCTCAGGTTAGATCTACAAGAATCAAGGCGTCATGTTGATTCCCTTCAAAAGGAACTTCATGATACCTTAGAATGCACTCAGTTTAAACAGGGTGACCAGAAAGAGTCTCTCACCCTGATCGACTCCCTCAAACAAGACCTCACCATTTTACTGACAAGTGTGTTCTCTTCAAAATGATCTTAATGCCTCTGAATCCAAAAACATATCCCTAAACACCACTATCAAAAATCTCACTCAAAGACTGAAAGAAAAGGAGCACGCTCTTTCCCTTAAGCCAGTCAAGTTTATCAAACAAGTCACCTCCTCCGAATTACCTGAGTGGGCCAACTCCAAAATCAAAGAAATTAGCCAAGATCGAGATACTCTTCGTTCTAAGGTAGAACAACTCTCTCACCAGATTGTAATCTACAATCCGGAGTTCGATCCACTCAATCCACGCCCAAGTGGCACAAAGGTAAGTTCGACATTCCAAAGAATATGTCCAAATCCGACAACAGAGCAAACGATATCAAGAAAAAGAAAAATTCGACTCCTGGTGGAAAGGACAACAGAAATACGTCAATCTTCCACCAACCAATTTGTGGCTACTGCGGGAGTCTTGGACATCGAGACAGTGCATGTGATAAACTGAATAGAGATCTCTCTTTTAATGTCAAACGTGTTAAATTGATACTTGAAGCACGAGAAAAATTGAAACAGTCTGGCTCGAAAAGGGAACCCAAGTACATCTGGGTTCCCAAATCTAACAAATGATCTGTTCTTTTGTAGGTGAAGGCGAATGGAGACAGCTGGTACTTGGACAGTGGATGCTCTCGTCACATGACTGGAGATCCAAATCAATTCAATTCGCTTTCATCCTACCAAGGAGGTAAGGTTACTTTTGGAAACAACAACCAGGGTGAAATCGTGGGAGTTGGATCCGTAGGTAACCCCTCAAAATTTAAAATTGATGGAGTCCATCTGGTCACTGGACTCCAACACAGTTTACTAAGTATTTCTCAAATTTGTGATAGATTCAATTTGGTACTTTTCTCCTCTTCGGATTGTAAGGTTTATGATGAGCGTACAGGTTCTTAAAAGCTGTGGGACGTAGAGAAGGAAATCTCTACAAAATGTGCTTAAACTCCATTAACCCACACGATCAAGTCTGTCTCAACGTGCACTCCAAAAACTCACTGCTGTGGCACTCCAGACTAGGCCACGCAAATCATAAGCTGTTGAACAAACTCAAAAGCAAGGACTTGGTGATCGTTTACCAGACACCACCTTTGACACAGACTCTGTCTGTGAAGCATGTGTAAAAGGTAAACACACCCGGTCCTCCTTCAAAAGTAAGCCTACTCTCTCTACTAGCTCTCCGCTAGAACTACTACACATGGATCTTGTTGGCCCCATGTGTACACAAAGCAGAAGCGGTAAGAGGTACATCCTGGTCATAGTCGATGACTATTCCAGGTGGACCTGGGTCATCTTCTTATCTACAAAAGATGAAACTTTTACGGAGTTTGTCAAACTCCATAAAATGCTTGTTAACAAATTTTCATTTACTCTAAAAACCCTGAGAACGGACCAGGGTACTGAATTTTGCAACAAGTCGTTTGATGAGTTTTGCAGGGACAACGGAGTGGATCACCAAATATCATCACATACTCCAGAACAAAACGGAGTAGTTGAACGCAAGAATAGAACCTTGGTAGAAATGGCTCGCACCATGCTCATTGACAGTCAACTCACTCCATCTTACTGGGCAGAAGCTTTAACACAGCATGCTATGTGTTAAACCGTGCGTTGATTCATCCATTCCTTCACAAGACACCCTATGAACTACTCCGTCAACGTAAACCAAGTCTTATACATCTCAGGCGTTTCGGATGTAAGTGCTTTATCCACAATAATGGTAAGGACAACTTGGGTAAGTTCTCTCCTAAAAGTGATGAAGGTATTTTTCTTGGCTATTCTTCTAAAAGCAAAGCTTATCGTGTTATCAATCTGAGAACTCAATGTTTAGAAGAAAGCCACATGTCAAGTTCGATGAGTCCCACAACGTTGGCTCATCTTCTGATCAACTTGAGTTTGCCCCTGATGATTTTCTCACCAATCCACACTTCATCACTGTACCAATAGGAAGACTCCCTGAGTCCCAATCCATCACTCCCCTTGATTCTCCAGTAAACAAAAACAATTCATCAGAATCTACTGACTCTGACATAACCCGGAGACACCCTTACCACAAAACTTGACTTTTGACTCCTCTGACAAGAACACCCCCTCTCTGCACGTCGACAGTTCCAGCAAAAATCAGCTCACCCTCCTGAAAACATCATTACAGACCCAAACTCCGGTGTTCAAACACGCCTACAAGCTATGCAAAACTCTGTGCCTTTGGTGCTTTTCTGTCTAGCACTGAACCAAGAAATCAAAGAAGCACTCCTTGATAGTGATTGGGTTACTGCTATGCAGGAGGAACTCAATTCTCTCCAGCGACATGCTGTCTGGGAGTTAGTTCCTCGCCCCACATCAACAAACCATTGGTACACGTTGGGTCTTTCGTAATAAACTTGATACTGCAGGACAAGTTTTCAGGAATAAAGCTCGATTAGTTGTTCAGGGCTACAATCAAGAAGAAGGGATTGATTATGATGAAACCTTCGCTCCGTAGCTCGTCTTGAAGCAATTCGCATGCTCATTGCGTTTGCCGCTTTCAAAGGTTTCCAATTATATCAAATGGATGTTAAGACAGCCTTCCTCCACGGCTACATTGATAGAGAAGTCTACGTCGAGCAACCAGGGTTCACAGACTCCGTCCATCCCGACTACGTCTACAAACTGTGTAAGGCCCTTTACGGACTGAAACAGGCTCCACGTGCCTGGTATGAAAGACTGTCTACATATCTATTGCAAAATGGTTTCTCTCGAGGTAACGTAGATAAAACGCTCTTCATTCTACATCATCACATGACTTACTCTAGTACAGATCTATGTTGATGATATCATTTATGGTTCTACAAGTAACACCCTCTGCGACCATTTTGCTAACCTTATGAAGCAAGAGTTTTCCATGAATGAGTTAGGTGAGCTCAGGTTCTTCTTAGGATTACAAATTCAACAGGAAAGGGACGGGATCAAGATTCATCAACAAAAGTACATCAAGGAACTCCTTGATAAGTACAACCTAAAAATGCCAAGAGTATGTCCACACCAAGCTGTACATCTGCCAAACTGCATCCCGATGATGACGGAGTCGGCGTCAATGCCACCGAATATAGAGGAATGATAGGGTCCTCTTGTACCTGACTGCCAGTCGCCCAGACATCCTTCACGCAGTCTGTCTTTGTGCTCGCTTCCAAGCAGCACCAAAACAGTCTCACCTCAAAGCAGTCAAGCGTATTTTTCGCTATCTTAAAGGTACAAGTACACTCTATCTATGGTATCCACGATCTCCTACTTTTACTTTATCTGGATATAGTGACTCTGATTGGGCTGGTTCTCTCCAAGATCGAAAGAGTACTTCAGGTAATGCACAGTTCTTGGGTCTTTGCCTTGTTTCATGGTCCTCCAAAAAACAAAACTCCGTAGCACTGTCTACAGCGGAGGCAGAGTATGTCTCTGCTGCAGCCTGTTGCTCCCAACTCCTTTGGATGAAACAACAACTTCAAGACTATCATGTCACCCAAGAACAATCCCAATCTTTTGTGACAACAAAAGCACAATCAAAATATCCGAAAACCCAGTCCAACACTCAAGAACCAAACATCGAAATACGTTTTCACTTCTTGAAAGACTGTGTCGAGAAAAAGCTTATCCAACTTGACTTTGTGCCCACAGAAGATCAACTTGCAGATATTTTTACTAAACCCTTGTCTACAGCAAGATTCGAAGCACTGCGATCAGCAATCGGATTGACTCCGTCTACCTAGACGGTCGCATCTCCTTGCCCCTACCGCAATCTTCAGCAGGTACTCCCTCATGTCTCATAGAGTCTGTCTTGTTTGCACTTGAATCAGTGAAATGTGTTTTGTTACTTAGCACGCCTATTACTCTAGCGCTACTATCACGTCATCTATCCGCACCTAACCCGCCTAAATCGTCGCCCTTAATCTCACCCTACCATGACGTCGCCCATTTATCGCACCT
Source organism: Limonium bicolor (assembly GCA_023374045.1). NCBI lineage: Eukaryota > Viridiplantae > Streptophyta > Magnoliopsida > Caryophyllales > Plumbaginaceae > Limonium > Limonium bicolor. The sequence continues at coordinate 290,917,103 of CM041779.1, forward strand.
GACACACGAATCTGCAACTTCCAGCCTTATATCTATCACCCGTCCAGTCCATCTCTCTCACTTCCACTCCCTTTACACCCACACATCCTTCCAATTTCCAAATGGCCGGAGTAAACTTCAACGGAATCAACATCCCAGCCGACATCTTCGCCGATCCCATTCGCCTTCAGGCGTACCTCCATCGATGGCAACCCCTAATCCTCTCCACCCACCACCACCACTCACTCTCCCTCCCGCTAAAACCACCGCTACTTCAACTCCGACACACTCCCTCCACTCCACCACTTGAAACCCGTGACCCATCCACTCATCAAATCACACCGCCTCCGCGCAAGAACAGAAATTCTTGATACCGACATTGAGGAGGTCACCCCAATTCAAACCCTACCCACCATCTCCAACACCACACTACATACCTCCTAAACCTCCTGCCGACCCATCCTACCGATCAACCACAAGCCCATACCAACCAATCACCCCACAAATCTCCTTCACCAACCCCACAAGCATCCCCCGCTAAATCAGCAACACCACCACAACAACCTCCACCCAAAAACCGCAAGAGAAAAGGCCAAACTTCTACCCGACCCACTGCAAAAAGAATCCTTCGATCTTCCGTCAAGGCACAACCTGTCTCCTCTGGTTCCGGTGAGTCGTCTCCAGTCCAAGAACTGCCCACGGCCAGCCATGATGCCACTACTGGTGCTACCTCCGACAAAGATCAAAAACCACCGAAGCCGCACCGACGGAGTGTGAAGGTCGACCCATTCACTCAACGTTACATGCTCGGGGACCCTGCCTCAGAACGGAATATCGTTAGGGGTAAGTTCCTTGACTTCTCTTGGGCTCTATCTTCTAACCTAGGGGAGTTAGTTACTATGCTAGAAGTTCAGGGGTGGAAACATCTCTTCTGTGAGATTACTGAGTGGTATCCCACAAAGTCTGTCGACTTTTTTCAAAACCTTGTCATCCAAAACGGTGCTGCTCAGTCTGTTGTTAATTCCACCCCAATCTTCTTCGATCTTGCAAAATTGTCCCAAGTTCTTGGCATTCCTTCTACTGGCCTGTCATTCTATGAGAAAGGAATTCTTCTTGAGATTCCCGGGGTCCCACAAAATAAAATCTATCACTTTTTCTCCTCCAAGAAAAAGATTGGCTCTCCCATACCCCGTGGCGATCTCTCCATTTTACACCAACTCCTTCACATTCTGGTCATCAAAAACATTGTCCCAAGGAAGGAAGGAAATCTCATGGTCAACTGCTTGGACCTCACCATAATGTACTGTATCATCAATTGTCACTCTATCAATCTAGCTCATATAATTCTCCATCACCTAGCCCAGTCGGTCGACACCCCGAAACACTCCTTGGGGTACGTGTTCTGGTTGCCTCACATATTCAAATTCTTTCAGGTACCCTTGGCGACTTCGACGCCAGAGTCCATCGAGGAGGCAGACACCATCAACCTGTGGTATCTGAATCGGCTAACTTCTATCGACAAATCAAAGCTGCTGCCGCCTCCATCCACTCCAACAACGGCGGGCACATCCACTTCTCAAGAGGCAGTCCCTCAAGCTTCACTCCTACCCCTCCTGGAGAAAGTGGAGCGACTTATTGCGCATGCAGCCAAGCTGATTCAGGGCCAGACGCGGATGATGGACCGACTCGCCGGGATAGAGACGACAGTGGCGGCCTTGCAAGACCAACTCCTTGACATCCAATCCACCTTAACCCCAAACCCTTAGAATGACGTGTGTTTGTAGTGTTAGACCTTAGGTTGATTTTTAAGTTCTAAACACTTTTTTGCTGGTTTCTGTGTGAATACTTTGACTGACTTTTTGATACTGTGGGCTTCCCTCTGATGAAAGCAAAAGGGGGAAGCGGTGAATCCCGTCTGGTGTACGGGTTATTCTGCTGTTGTTTTAAACTGCTTCTAGATTTGTGCCGTTGGACCACGTGGTCTAGTGATTTAACTGCCTTATATACTATCCTGCCTATTACACTGCTTATTTATTGTTTGCTTGCCTGGAGTTCCTCTCCGATCAAGGGGGAACCTAAATGGAGTCTTTGAACTCAGTTGCCACTGCTGCTATTAAGGGGGAACTTTGACAGGGTCGGTTCCCCTAGTCCTTGTGTTTCTATTTTCAGGATTGACTCCATCGGGATTCACGAAGGTTTTCTATCATCAGCAACAAGGGGGAAATTGTTGGGACATCGGGGTGTTGCAGCGATAGCCTTTCACCGCGACAGAGTCAATCATCACTTGACAGACACAAAGAGTGAGCCTCTTCGATAGAGTCCGGCGCAACAAAGAAGACCTCAAAGACTCTCTCGTGCTGTTGCGGAAAATCAGGAGTCAACTCGGAATGTCTTAAGCGCCACAACGGTCATGAGGGTCTTCCTCAACATCCGAAGATCGCGGCCCAAGTAAGAAGACCACTTAAGAGCCGTTGGAAGTTGCCCACTAAGTTAGTTCCGGTATTTTCGGAACTAACTCCTTCGACCTGCTGTTGTACTTATAGTATAAATAAGATGTGTAATAGTTAGTTCTTGGTGTGCTTTCATTGAGGATTATTTCAGAGCTTAGAGAGAGAAAGAGAATCGCATTGTAAGCCAGAAAGAGAGAGAGAATAAGTACCAAGTTAGTTAGTGCCGTTAGATAGACTCTACCTAGGAAGATCCTAGTTTCACTACGCTAATCATTGTTCTGATTAGAAAGTGTGTTGGGTGAGTGAGTGAAAACCGCTAAGTAGATCCTTTCTACTTGTGGGCATTTGTAAGTTATTTTATTTGACCAGGAAATGAAATAGCTTATTTGTGTATCTTGCTGAGTTCCACAGAGTCCTTCTTTCCTTTCATCGTTTCGCTACAATTACAGCAAAAGTATTCCGCATCCTTATTTTAGTTAATTCGATTGAGTGCCTCTATCTTACAGAGTGCTTCTCAGTTAAGAAGGCTGATTGAGTCAAACCAATCCTTAGACTCACACCTTTGATTGGTTTGAGTTAGCCACCCGATCCTACACAAATAAATGCTGGAACCTATTACATATATTAGTATGGTCTTAATACAATATATTGTGACAAGAATTAAATCAAAAATCACTCCCAATTAATCCGCATTGCATGCCCCATTTGTAGTCTATTTTGACTAGTTTTTGGTTTGAAAATTTCCTTATGGTAATGTGACTCACTTACCATGTGTTATATGCTACAGTATCAAATAATTTAGGTCAAAAGAAGACCCATTACCGTGTACCTACAAGAAGACATCAAGGGAATTAGTATAAGATTAAGAAAAGAAATGAAAAGCAATGAAATAAAATACATGTAAAGTAAACATAGACTTGTATAATGTAAGGTGGTGACTAATAAATCAAGCAGCCCATGTTCTATCTATTAGCTGCCAATTTGGACCAAGACAAAGGGGAGTTTTATTGCCTATCTAGTCAAATAAACAACTACCTAATTAAGCTAGTTTCCTAAGTCAAATACAAACAAAACCAATTGTCTTATACTACTAGTGTGGCCGATTTCAACAAGAAAAAGAGGGCTTGTTTGCCTTATTAAAATCAAGCTAAATTGTCTAACTACCTAGCCATGATATATGGTCTCCAATTATCAAGGAAATCAGCCTCCTATATGCACATGTATTACCGTAAAACACAAGGAGAACCAAGGACAACCAAATAGAAAATTCAAAGAAGACACCTACCTATATTTACTCTTGTCTTCTTCTTTCAAGTTGTCAACAAGGACTTCTCATCCCTCCTTGTCTCAGCCAAAAACAAGGCAATTATAGACAATATCATTGAGCCAAACAAACAAATAATTAACAAAGGAAAAAACTAGTTGATTTGACAATTATTGTCAAAATAATTCTATCCTTCATTCTTTCCTTATCTTCTTACGAGAGGCTCCATCCTCATTTGCCTTCATTCCACCGAAATGGGTAAGCTCTCATCCTCTCTCTTTTCTTCTTCATTTGATAGTTCATCCCTTAGAGCTTCTAAGCTCCATTAATGGTGAATTAAGTTCTAACGCCATTTCTATGTAATTTCCTAGTTAAATCTCCTAAGTCGTGAAGCAAGAATCATCCTAGCAACTCTCTTAATTTTCGTCAAGGTTAGATGCTCCAAGGAGGTTCCTAGATTCTACAACAACACAAGGAACACCAAGATCAAGTTAAGGTATATTTTCATGTTGAAAATCCTAAGTAAAATTCCTTAAGGTATTTTGGAAAATTATGAACTTCTAAACCAAGGTTCTCTTCATCCTTTCATGAAGGAAATCTATATCTACAATCATCTCAAGGTCTACCGAAAACTCCTTGAAAAATTCCTAAGGTAAACTCTTGTAAAACTACTCCAAATCTTGTTTATAATTTTTGTTAGAAGTCTAACAAATGGATCTCCTAAATATTTATAAGGAGGCCGAAAGTTCCTTAAGAAAATACCATTGGAGAAGCTTGGAGTTCAAGGAGAAAACAAGTACAAGAATTGTCTTGATTTAAGGAGTAAGTTTATATAATTAAAGTTTATTAAGTTTAAGCTTGATTTAAGCTTCAAACTTTGGTATAAAAATTATGTATAAAGCCTAGGTAAATTAGGGCCGAAAATAATGGGTTACAAAAACAAGAAAAATAATTTATAACATATAAGGTAAGATTATTACCTTAAGGTATAAAAGTGTGTCACAAAAATTAAATATGATGCATATAAGTACCAGCCGAATTATCTATGGATAATATGCTCTATTTTGATTTTATAATCATTCTAAGTCATTAGCATAATTTTTAGAAGTGTTATATGGCTTATATACATTTATAATTATATATTATAAGGTTTAAATAAAGTTTTAAAAACTATATAGTAAGGTATTATTATTATGGCCGAGAATGAAATGTGTTAATTGATGATTTTTGAAAGTATATAAGTGTATTACCTTATATTATAAATTTTGGGAGCATTAAAAATAGCTACAAGTATTTAAATGGCTAGTTAAATAAGTTATGTGGCAAAAATATAAGTTTTGAGAAGTTTGGTGTACAAAATATGAAAGCCGGGAGTCTAAGGAGTTATTTGGTATATTTATGGTATAATATAAGGTAGGAATTAATATTAGGAATTTTGGTGAATTTAAATAAGTGGTTAAGTGTTAAAATAACATTTTATAAAGTTTTGGGACTATTTTGTAATTATTCGAAAGTTTAGAGGTGAAACCAAGATTACATAGGAATTTATGGGTATAAAAAAATATTAATCATGAAATGAAGTCTTGGTCAAAGTGTTGACCAAAAACTTTGTGTTAAAATGATTTATGACATAAAATATTAAGTTTATAAAAGTTTTGGGGTGGATATGTAATTTATGAAAGTATATATGAAAAATAGAAGTTAAATGGGGCGGAAATATAAATTGACGAAAGATAAGGGTTGTTTCGGTTATTTAAAAGAATTTAATATTAAAACTATAATTTATAAGTTAATATGTAACTTACTTAAAGTTTTGGGGTTAAAATGTAAATATAGAGAATATATTTATAAAACCGAAATGATTAAGGGGCGAATTCATAATTAATAAAATTATGAGGGGCCTTTTCGGTATTTTAAGAAATTAAATATTAAAACTATAGTTTATAAGTTAATATGCAACTTATATAAGGTTTTGGGATTTAAATGTAAATGTAAGGAAAGTATATGTCAAGACCGAAAATTAATGTGGTCATTTGGTAATTTATAAAGACTAGAATATTTGTTTTGCATTTACTGAAGTTATATGGATATTTAGTAATTATAAAGTTATATGGTCATTTAGTAATTTATAAAAGTTGGAGTATTTGAATTGTACTTACTGAAAAGATATATGTGGTTATTTGGTAAATTACAAAAGTTAATGTGTCCAAATATAAATACCGGAATTAAAAGGTTAGTTTGGTAATTTAATAAAGAAAGGAATTAAAGTTAAGTAATGTGATATATTATGGGGATTAGTATAAGGTTTATAAAATAAATTGTGGTTATGATAAGAATAACCAAAAGAATACAATATAGGGTTTATGAAATAACTGTGGTTATAATAAAGATAACCAAATTATATTGGTATATGGAATAAGAGGAAATAATTATGGATATATAATTAAAGAGATGAAGATATATCATAATATGGGAATTCATTATCACATGTGAATACTACATAAAATAATGAACTAAAGGACTACCTAGAACCACTGTTAAATAACAGGGGGAAATAAAGAACGTACAGAATTATTATACAACGAGTATAAACGCTACAACGACAGTACTGTAATATTTAGTGAATATTTATATTAATACTACCCGATATTGCTTGTAAATATAACAGCGTACGGGGAAGGACTGTTAAAGCGTGAATTGTCAAGCTAGCTGTTATCACGGTGAACGGTATGTTAATTGTGTGGTCTGAATGTCCTAAGGATTTTCCTAAGGTCCAGACGTTATGTGTTTAATTGTTTAAGAGCGATACCTGTGATTTTATGTATATCGTTTTGTATACTGTATTGCTCGACACTGTGCTTTTTATTTATACGCGAACATCTTATGACTGGAAGTTTATACATCTAAACTGGAACAAGACTAACTGACCTTTAGGTATTATGAAACCTAACTGATGGTCAACTGTTATAGTCTTAACTAAAGGATTGGATACTGTATCACTAACTGAAGGGCTAATTTATTAAGAGAGGAATCCAGACTGTTTCGACTTTCTGGTTGCGCATCGTGATCACTACGAGAGACTTCAATGGGGAGTCACTCAAGGGAATCCATTGTCCACATTCGACGATGGCGGAGGGCACTGCCGTTGGTGCACGGGTTCGACCGGATCGGTCAAAATATTTATCCAGGGCCATAAGGTCAGCTGGTAACGGTTCCATTGGAACCCAGGGGACTATCGTCCATTAATAAGTTATTAAGGGTTGTCTTATCATGACGCCTGAGGTGGAATTTAATTGGAAAAGGTTAAGTAATTGGTTTAAAGGATAAGGGCCAGGTGGCCAACTAACAAGTACAGTTTAATACGCGTATCTTGTTGAATTATTGATGTGTGGTTATTGGTGTTGTGTACTATTGTACATTGATGTTTACAGGTGATTTGTATGTGCTTGTTGAATGTTTACAGTTATCACTGTTGTTATTGTAACCGGTATTACTTGTAAAGAATCTAATATCAAGATGGCTAAAACGACTTAAGGAATCTAGATGATTTAAGACTACATTTAGCATACCAGCATTTCGATTGCTGAGCCCTTCAATGGGTCAAACATTCCAGGTTATTGAAGAAGACACAAGCTGGAGTGCGGGACACGGGGGTAGTAGTTGTGTTTTCAACAACACCTCTGGTTTTATTTTGTACTGTATTAAGGAGATTGTTGTATTCAGTTAGTTGCTCATTTAGTTGGATTTGGTTTGTAATAATTAGAGTGCTCAGTATCTGTTCATCACAGCGTGAGGAGTTGTATTGTTGGAAAGAGTAAGGATGCCTTGTTACTCACAAGGGTGAGTAACGGCGTATAACACCAAGGTAGATAGTTTTATTTTCCGCTGCGAATTGTTAATTATTATGCTACGACATGCGATGTTATTATAGGATTAGGATTAGGGGTGTTACAGGGGTAGATTGAAATACCCCGAGCCAAATTAGGGTGATTAAATTACTCTAATATGATATTTAAGGGCCTATTAGTGCCTAAAGAATGTGGTAAAGAAAATAAATCCAAAAGAAAAGAGAAAAATGCCTAAAAAGCGAAAAACGCAAAATCGAGTGTTATGTGACCGTAGGAGGAATACGACCTCGACAAGGGTCTTAGATGAATTTAAAAGGCTTAATAATGCCTAAATAATATACGAGAACAATTCCCGAAGGAAACGGATCCAAATAATGTATTAAAACGCTAATAAAGCTTTAGCGCATGTTTTTTTTAGAAAACCCGAAAACGTGACTATAAGTGGTCAAACGAACCCGTAAAAATTATAGTTCATTAAATAACTATAAATAAACAGTAATGGGAGCTTAATAGCCATTAAAATTAAAGAAAACGAGAAAATTCTGGAAAACGGGCCCGGTTAGTGAATAGTGCTAAACCGGGCAATTTAACGAGCGTTATATATAAAAGACGAAAAACGCTCCAGCTTACATATATAAGTGGGCCGGTTTTAACATGTGAGGCAGCCCTCTCACACACTCACATATAAAGGTAGTAAAGGAAGAAAGAAAAGAAGGAAAAGTACAAAAAGCAAAAACCTTCTCTCTCCTCCTCATTTTCTTTTTCCCCCTCTCTTTACTTCCTTCTTTCTTCCCTGCGTTTTCTCTTCTTCCACCATGGCAGCCGATTTTCTCCTCCTCCCCCTCCTCCCATGGCTACTTCACATTCTAGCTCATGCCCAAGCTTCATTAAAGCTCCAATCACAAAAATTATTACATATTCTTCTTCCTCTCATCACCCTCTATCATTCTCTCTTTTCAAAATTCAAAAAGGATGAACTTCATCCATTTGGGTTTTCCTCATTTGAAGAGAAAATAGCATCAATGAGTAGCTTGGAGTCTCCTCTTTCAAACAAGGTAAAAATCTCCAAGAAAACCTCACTTTCCCTCCATTTCTTGGTGTAGCTGATTTTTCACCATTTTGATACCTTGTTTTCTCCTTGTTTTTGAGCTTCAGTTCAACCCTCCAATGGTGGTGTAATTCCCTTCTTGATTCAAGGGTGAAGACCCCTCTTAAAAAGCTCCAAAAGGTAAACCCTAACCTTATGTTTTAAGCCCTTAAATTGAATTGGAATTTCTTAAGGGTTTAGATGATTAATTGAATGCATCTTTGTGTTCTTGAATGTTGGGATGGAGTTTGGCAACTCCATCCCCACTTGACCGAATTTGAGAAGAGGAGGAGCAAGAGGAGAATTGAGGAGAAACTTGTGAATTAAGGTACGAAACCCACATAGAAGCTTGCTTTGATTTGTTTAAGAATTTGGGATGGGTTAAATTGAATAATGAACCCAAAGTATGAAAAATGAGGTGTTTAGTTGATTTTGAGAGGATTGGTGAATTTAATTGTGAATTAAGGGCTTTTAAGCCAAGTGAGTTGAATTTGTGTTTATATTGTGGATTAGTAAGATTTTTGAGCTATATTGTTGTTTGGATGATTTCGAGGATATATTATGTGGTGGTAGGACCCTTGTAAGGGTGTGGCTAGTTTAGGATTGAAAATGGTGAAAAGAGAGTTTGGACTGTAAGGTTTATGGGAGTTATGGCAAAATTTTGGTAGAAAAACAAGTGTTTAAGGATGACTTAGCAAATTGAGGATCTAGGTGTTAGTAGAATTGAGTGAGTGGATTAATAGCCTTGAAATGGTGTTTGGAGAACTAGGAGAGGAGTGTGAAAATCTGTAGAAATAATGATGCTTGGTAACTTGGAATTGCAAGAAAAAGAGTTAGTGTTATAAAGTAGAAATGAGAGTTGGCTTGGGTTTTAGAAGTGCATTTATGTAGAATGATTTGTAATGGTCATTGATGGATTTGGTGAGGTTGGTAGGAGGTAAAACAAGCAAGACAGAAGTTAGAAATGCATAAGAGTGCAAAATGCAAAATGTGAGAATTTGGATTTGTAGAACTTGAGCAAGAATTGGGTGGTGGATTAAACCAAGGATTTGGAGTGGTTTAAGGAGTGTTTTAAGGTGTTTATTATGTAGGAAACTTGTGGAAAGTTTATGGAAAGATTATGTAATACTCCGTATTTTTACGTTTTCAGATTTCATGACATTCCGGTTTATGTCATTACTTATGTTTGTGTGGTGCTGTGTTTAGTTGATGGGACGTCCGAGGCGTTTAGATAAAAGACAGGGGCAAGGAGGTCGTTTCCCTTTCTTTTATTTTGGTAAGTCATTAATAAAGAAAATAGAGTCCATCATGTTATTTCCCTCGCTCAGTTTTTCCCGATCAGTTTCAAGACGTGGTGTTCTTCTCGACAGTTTTCAGCATCCCTCTCCTCTCCTTCTCTTTGAGTGCTAATTCCTGGTGCATTGCTGGTGCGTTTGAGATCGAATTCCGGTTCTGTGTGATTGCTCTTCCTCTGCGGTGGTTCAGGTTTGGTTTCCCTTTCGGTTTTGGTGGTGTTCGCTTCTGTTTTGAGAGAGACAGTGTTCTGATTGATTGGATTGTTTGCTGGCTGAATTCAGTGTCGTCTGGTGCATTTCCTGCGTTCTGTGCGTTGATTGCTGGTAACGTCTGGCCGGATTCTGCGCTTCGAATTCAGTAAGTGGGGGATGGAATCGGGGTAGTTTGCTCACCCTCGGGGATTGATTTTAATATCTGTTTCGTATCTGATTTCGTGTGTTGCTTGTGGTTTTCTCATTGGTTTTGTTGTTAATCGTTTGGCTAAACCCCCGAGGGTACTGATTTACCATTCTGTGATTTGGTGAGTTTGGTATTGATTTTGGTTGGATTTCTGCGCGTTGTTCGTTCTGATTTCGACAGTTTCGCTGTCCGAACGTCTGTCCGAACTTGTAAGTTCGGACAGTCATCGGGCGCGTTTTGTTTTTGAAGGTTTTGAAGTGTCCGAACATCGGTCCGAACTTCAAAGTTCGGACCGACGCGAGGATTTCGTAAGTTTCGACGGTGTCCGAACTTGCAAGGTCGGACGCAAGTTCGGACCAAGATGGTTCTGGCTTTTAACTCTCGACTTACGTCCGAACTTGACGTTCGGACGTAAGTTCGGACATTTGTATCTCCGCGACTTCTGACTCTCGGCCTCTGTCCGAACTTGCAAGGTCGGACGCAAGTTCGGACATGCCACTGTTTTGAGCATAACTTCTCTGTTTTAGCTCCGTTTTGAGTTCCGTTTGCGGGGTTGGATTCCCCTATCTGTGTACAAGCTTCTTATGCTGTTTATATGCATTTTTATGCACTTAAGATCTGTTTTGTGAGCTTTTGGTTTTGGGACCTAGTTACTTTGCTTCTGAGCCTTGGATAGTCGGGTCGGGCTGTCCCGTAGCATGCTGCGCAGGAATTCCTTCTGTTTATACTCCTTAGGGTCTCCCTTAGGACGTTATTTGACCGACGGGTCTGTTAGCTGTCTCTACGGCTTCTGTTGTGGGATCCTCGGATCCATAGGACCTTATGTGAGTCCTTCTGTTGTGTTAGCTTGTTCTAGTGTCCCATTCTTCTGTTTCTGATCTGAAGTCCGACTGTGTTTTGAAGTGATATTCCGTTCTGCTCTGCCTCTGTTTTGTGGTTTCATTCAGTCTATTTAATTGACTCCGCTATCCTCTCTGTTTATAAGTATTCTCTGCTTCTTTGAGTGGGCTTCCTTGAGGAAGTCTTCTGCTTGCTGGGCTGTTTAGCTCACCCCTTTACTTTGTTGCAGATTGAGCTCGTGGGATCTTCTCTTCTCGTCCCCTTCTGGAGCTTCGTTATTTTATGTGTCTTTAGACTTTGTTGCTTGCGCTTTGGACGCTTTAGTACTTTGTGTAGCCTTCGGGCCTCTCTTTGTATTTGACTTATAAGCTTTGGATCTTGTAAACTCTTTGGTATTTTACAAGTTTCTTATTCGGTTTTGGGATTCGTTTGCTTAGAGCCTTGCGACGTTAGGTAGTAGACTCGCGGCGTGTAACGGCCCTAACTCCTAGGCCGGTTTTGGGGTCGTTACATTTAGTGGTATCAGAGCCAGGTTGCTCGTTCTTTGGTGTCTGTGGGGTTTTGTCTGCATGTGTGGGTGTCTGAAAGGTCTGCTGTTTGATGCTTGATGGTTTCTGATAAATTTTGATGTTGTATCTTCAGTATGCCTCCCCGACGTTCAGGACGTGGTGCAGCTGCAGGCGATGCTCCCCAGGGGGACATTGCAGAGATTGTGCAGCAGGTGGTGACCCAGGTGCTGCAGACTGTAGGGGCCACTGCTGGTCAGGCGGCAGGAGCCGGTAACGCGGGGGGCAACAACGTGAAGGCGCTTCAGGAGTTCTGAAGCTGAAGCCACCTTCTTTTGATGCTAGTGGCGACCCACAGGAGGCGAGCCACTGGATCACTGCCATTGAGGACCTTCTGCGGGTCATGGGATGTGAGGAGGATCAGAAAGTCGGATTGCTACCTTCATGTTTCAGAGTGAGGCGAAGGAGTGGTGGAAGTCGGTCGAAGGGAAGTACCCCCACCCATGGACATGGGAGCAGTTCAGGGGCTGCTTCAATCAGCAGTTCTATCCCGACGTCTTCGTGATCAGAAGATTGTAGAGTATGGGAGGCTTCGCCAGACGAAGGAGATGTCAGTGGATGACTATGTGAGGAAGTTTATTTCCCTTTCGAAGTTTGTGCCTGAGCCGGATGATAACCGGAAGGCTAGGAAGTTTGAGGCTGGGTTGAGGGGTGACATTCGAGCTGCTGTGGCACCTTTTCGCCACAAGACTTTCCGGGATGTGGCCGATGTGGCGTTGGTGGTGGAGTCTGAGCTGCAGGCTAGGCAGCGGTATGAGAAGAGGGACCAGAGGCCCGATAAGGGCAAGGACCAGAAGAGGAAAGGTCGTGTGGAGGAGCCCGAGAGGCGTGAGCAGCCTTCTTCTCAGAAGAAGAAGTATAGAGGAGACCGGGGTTCTTCTTCATCAGCATCCCCTGCTGTGGAGAAGTGTGCAGAGTGTGACCGTTTCCATCCAGGACGGGAGTGCTACAGGAAGTCTGGGGCGTGCTTCAAGTGTGGCTCGTTGGATCACCGCATTGCCCAGTGTCCACAGGCTAGAGGTGGAGGGTAGCAGTGTGGCGGTTCTGAGGGCCGAGGAGCTGGTTCAGGGTCCGGGCAGAAGCTGATCAGAAGAAGCCCCAGACCCAGGCTCGTGTGTACGCTCTAGCTGGTGAGCGAGACCGTGACTCAGGCCGAGTAGTGTCAGGTATTCTTCAGATCTCTTCTCAGCCAGTTTTCTGCTTGTTTGATTCAGGAGCTACCCACTCCTTTGTGTCTGCTGATTTAGTGGGTAGTCTCGGGTTGTCTGTTGTGCCCTGTGATGTGGATTTGTGTATTTCTAGCCCGCTGAGTGGCGTACCTGCTTGTGTACTTGATTCTGTGTGTAAGTCGGTTCCGGTAGTGATTATGGATAGGAACTTGTCTGCTGATTTGATCCCTATGCGTATGTCTTGCTTCGATGTGATTTTGGGCATGGACTGGCTAGCAGAGCACCATGCCCATATAGATTGTGCAGCTAGGAGAGTTGTGTTTGATAGACCGGGTGAGACCCGTTTTGCTTTTGTGGGGAACTCCATTCCTTGTGCTCCTGTGTTGGTGTCTGCTATGCAGGCAGTCCGTTCCTTGAGGAAGGGCTGCCAGGGTTTTCTCTGCTTTGTACCTGAGGTTAAGGAGGGATCCCGGCTGGAGGATATCCCCATTGTGTGTGAGTTTCCTGAGGTGTTCCAGGACGATGTGCCAGGACTACCACCTGATCGTGAGGTGGAGTTTTCTATTGAGTTAGCGCCAGGGACTCAGCCTATCTCTAAGGCTCCCTATCGCATGAGTCCGGCAGAGCTTAAGGAGCTGAAGGTGCAGCTGCAGGATCTTCTGGATAAGGGCTTCATTCGCCCTAGTGTGTCTCCATGGGGAGCACCTGTGTTGTTTGTGAAGAAGAAGGATGGCTCCTTCAGATTGTGCATTGACTACAGGGAATTGAATAAGGTTACCATCAAGAATCGGTATCCTCTTCCCCGCATTGATGATCTCTTTGACCAGTTAGCAGGGGCGACAGTCTTCTCGAAGATCGACTTGCGTTCTGGATATCATCAGCTGAAGATTAAGGCCGAGGATGTGTCTAAGTCTGCATTTAGGACCCGATATGGGCATTATGAGTTCTTGGTCATGCCTTTTGGTTTGACCAATGCCCCGTCGTTCTTCATGGATATGATGAACAGAGTCTTCAAACCTTTCTTGGATTCTTTGTAGTTGTGTTTATTGACGACATCTTGGTGTACTCCAAGAGTGCTGAGGAGCATGAGGAGCATCTGAGGATGGTTCTACAGACGTTGAAGGAGAAGGAGCTGTATGCTAAATTGAAGAAGTGTGAGTTTGGTTGGATAGAGTGGTGTTTCTTGGCCACGTGGTTTCGAAGGATGGCATTCAGTGGACCCAGAGAAGATTAAGGCGGTTATGGAGTGGGCGAAGCCCACTAGTGTGTCTGAGGTGCGCAGTTTTTTTCTGGGATTGGCTGGGTATTATAGGAAGTTCGTGGAGGGCTTTTCTAAGATGTATCCCCTTGACTCGTCTTCTTAGGAAGGATGTCAAGTTTGATTGGAGTGAGGCGTGCCAGGAGAGCTTCCAGGAGTTGAAGAAGAGGTTGACTTCGGCTCCGATTTTGACGTTGCCTTCTGGGACAGAGGGCTTTGAGGTGTTCTGTGACGCTTCCCACAGAGGGTTGGGGTGTGTTCTGATGCAGCAGGGAAAGGTGGTAGCGTATGGGTCACGACAGTTGAAGCCGTATGAGAAGAATTATCCTACCCATGACTTGGAGCTAGCTGCTGTGGTCTTCGCCTTGAAGATCTGGCGGCACTATTTGTATGGGGTGACGTGTAAGGTCTACACGGATCACAAGAGTCTCAAATATCTGTTCACGCAGAAGGAATTGAATTTGAGACAGCGGCGCTGGTTGGAGCTGTTACATGACTACGATCTGGAGATCCTCTACCATCCGGGTAGAGCGAATGTGGTGGCTGATGCCTTGAGCCGTAGGGGTGCTCCTGGTCTAGCTTGTTCGTTGACAGGGGTTCAGAGGTCTGCTTTTGAGCTTCAGCGTATGGGGGTTTGGGTTGTTCGGTCCGACCGTGCTGGGATGATTGCTTCGATTCAGGTCCAGTCTACTTTGATTGAGCGGATTAGAGAGGGTCAGAAGACTGATGCTGAGTTGTGCAAGATCAGGGAGAAGTTGGCAGATGAGCAGGAGTCAGAGTTTTCTGTGTCCAGCGATGATTGTCTACGCTTCAGGGGCAGAGTTTGTGTGCCTAGTGGAGGCGACCTTAGGCGGGAGATTATGCAGGAGGCTCATGGAGCTCCTTATTCTGTGCACCCAGGAGGGGTGAAGATGTACCGGGATCTCCGGGAATCCTTTTGGTGGGCGAATATGAAGAGGGAGATTTCTGATTTTGTGGCTCGTTGCCAAACCTGTCAGCAGGTGAAGGCTGAGCATCAGCGACCTGCGGGTCTTCTGCAGCCTCTTCCCGTTCCTGAGTGGAAATGGGAGAGTGTTGGCATGGATTTATTGTGGGGTTGCCTAGGACATCTTCGGGGTACGATGCGCTATGGGTGATTGTGGACCGGTTGACGAAGTCAGCTCATTTCTTGCCTGTGAGGAAGACCTTCAGCCTTGAGCGCCTGGCTCGGCTGTATATTGATGAGATTGTGAGGTTGCACGGTGTGCCGGCGACGATCGTTTCGGACAGAGATCCGAGATTTGTATCTCGCTTCTGGCGAAGCCTGCATAAGGCGTTAGGGACGAATTTGGCTTTCAGTTCGGCTTATCATCCTCAGACAGATGGGCAGACCGAGAGGACGAACCAGATTTTGGAGGACATGTTGAGGGCTTGTGTGCTCGACTTCGGGGGCAGCTGGGATCAGCATGTGACATTGATTGAGTTCGCCTACAATAATAGTTTCCAATCGAGCATTGGGATGGCTCCATATGAGGCGTTGTATGGTAGGCGCTGTAGATCTCCTATTTGTTGGGATGACCTCGGGAGAGGGCGATTGTAGGTCCTGAGTTGGTGCAGGGAGCTGTGGACAAAGTTAAGACTATCAGGGAGCGTTTGTTGGTTGCCCAGAGCCGGCAGAAGAGTTATGCAGATCAGAGACGCCGTCCGCTTGAGTTTCAGGTGGGAGACCACGTGTATCTAAAGATCTCTCCAGTTCGGGGTGTGTAGTTCGTTTTGGGAAGCGAGGCAAGCTGAGTCCTCGGTTCGTAGGGCCTTTTGAGGTGCTTGGGAAGGTTGGGCCGGTGGCTTACAGATTGGCATTGCCACCAGCTCTAGCAGGAGTGCATGACGTGTTCCATGTGTCGATGCTCAGGAAGTATCTACATGATCCTTCGCATGTGATTGACTATGGTCAGCTTCGACTCAGAGATGATTTCACTTATGAGGCAGTTCCGGTTCGTATTTTAGCTCGGGATGTTCGTCGGCTTCGTAGCAAGACATTGCCTATGGTTAAGGTGCAGTGGTCTGATCAGTCCGAGCGTGAGGCGACGTGGGAGCTCGAGGAAGAGCTGCGTGCCAAGTTCCCTTCCCTTTTCGAGCAGCGAGGTATGTTGAATTTCGAGGACGAAATTCCTTTTAAGGGGGGAGTGATGTAATACTCCGTATTTTACGTTTTCAGATTTCATGACATTCCGGTTTATGTCATTACTTATGTTTGTGTGGTGCTGTGTTTAGTTGATGGGACGTCCGAGGCGTTTAGATAAAAGACAGGGGCAAGGAGGTCGTTTCCCTTTCTTTTATTTTGGTAAGTCATTAATAAAGAAAATAGAGTCCATGTTATTTCCTCGCTCATTTTTTCCCGATCAGTTTCAAGACGTGGTGTGTTCTTCTCTCGACAGTTTTCAGCATCCCTCTCCTCTCCTTCTCTTTGAGTGCTAATTCCTGGTGCATTGCTGGTGCGTTTGAGATCGAATTCCGGTTCTGTGTGATTGCTCTTCCTCTGCGGTGGTTCAGGTTTGGTTTCCCTTTCGGTTTTGGTGGTGTTCGCTTCTGTTTTGAGAGAGACAGTGTTCTGATTGATTGGATTGTTTGCTGGCTGAATTCAGTGTCGTTTGGTGCATTTCCTCTTCTGTTCGTTGATTTGCTGGTAACGTCTGGCCGGATTCTGCGCTTCGAATTCATGTAAGTGGGGGATGGAATCGGGTATGTTTGCTCACCCTCGGGGATTGATTTTAATATCTGTTTCGTATCTGATTTCTGTGTTGCTTGTGTTTTCTCATCGGTTTTGTGTTGATCGTTTGGCTAAACCCCCGAGGGTACTGATTTACCATTCTGTGGATTTGGGTGAGTTTGGTATTGATTTTGGTTGGATTTCTGGCGTTGTTCATTCTGAATTTCGACAGTTTCGCTCTGTCCGAACGTCTGTCCGAACTTGTAAGTTCGGACAGGTCATCGGGCGCGTTTTGTTTTTGAAGGTTTTGAAGTGTCCGAACATCGGTCCGAACTTCGAGTTCGGACCGAACGCGAGGACGAATTCTTGGTACAATTTTCGACTGTGTCCGAACTTGCAAGGTCGGACGCAAGTTCGGACACGAAGATGGTTTGGCTTTTAACTCTCGACTTACGTCCGAACTTTGACGTTCGGACGTAAGTTCGGACATTTGTATCTCCGCGACTTCTGACTCTCGACCTCTGTCCGAACTTGCAAGGTCGGACGCAAGTTCGGACATGCCACTGTTTTGAGCATAACTTCTCTGTTTTAGCTCCGTTTTGAGTTCCGTTTGGGGGTTGGATTCCCCTATCTGTGTACAAGCTTCTTATGCTGTTTATATGCATTTTTATGCACTTAAGATCTGTTTTGTGAGCTTTTGGTTTTGGGACCTAGTTACTTTGCTTCTGAGCCTTGGATAGTCGGGTCGGGCTGTCCCGTAGCATGCTGCGCAGGAATTCCTTCTGTTTATACTCCTTAGGGTCTCCCTTAGGACGTTATTTGACCGACGGGTCTGTTAGCTGTCTCTACGGCTTCTGTTGTGGGATCCTCGGATCCATAGGACCTTATGTGAGTCCTTCTGTTGTGTTAGCTTGTTTCTAGTGTCCCATTCTTCTGTTTCTGATCTGAAGGTCCGACTGTGTTTTGAAGTGATATTCCGTTCTGCTCTGCCTCTGTTTTGTGGTGTCATTCAGTCTATTTATATTGACTCCGCTATCCTCTCTGTTTATAAGTATTCATCTGCTTCTCTTTTGAGTGGGCTTCCTTGAGGAAGTCTTCTGCTTGCTGGGCTGTTTAGCTCACCCCTTTACTTTGTTGCAGATTGAGCTCGTGGGATCTTCTCTTCTCGTCCCCTTCTGGAGCTTCGTTATTTTTATGTGTCTTTAGACTTTAGTTGCTTGCGCTTTGGACGCTTCAGTACTTTGTGTAGCCTTCGGGCCTCTCTCTTTGTATTTGACTTATAAGCATTTGGATCTTGTAAACTCTTTTGGTATTTGTTCAAGTTTGTTATTCGGTTCTGGGATTCGCTTTGTTTAGAGCCTTGCGACGTTAGGTAGTAGACTCGCGGCGTGCAACGGCCCTAACTCCTAGGCCGGTTTTGGGGTCGTTACAGATTAGGGGTGGATTAAGGGTTGATTTGGGGTTGAAAAATGACCTTAATAGCAGTTTTTAGCAGGGTCCGGGACTTAGGATATGTACCAAGTCCCGGACCGCATCAAAAAAACATGTCGAGAGTAAGTGCAGGAATTGGTCCGGGACTTAAGTCCAGGACCAAGTCCCGGACTAGGTGTAAAATTGTGCCGAAAGTTGATTTCTGTATTGGTCCGGGACCTAGGGTTTCGGACCAGGTCCCGGACCACCCCAGAATTCACCCGTGAGTACTTTTTAGGCTTTAAAACATAGGGGATTGATTGGTATTGGTTTTAGGAGTTGTTTAGGAGTTGTTTGGTGACCTTTAAAGGTCCTAAGAAGTATAAATAAGTGTTGGAAGTGAGTGAGTAAGTTAAGGAATTAAGTGCACTAACTTAAACCGAAATAACGGGATAACGGGGTAAGTACGGGAGTAACAATTATGTACCTACTGTAACACCTTAATACTAATTGAACCATTTGACATGTGATTAGTGGTTCAAGAATAAGATTCGAGGAACAAGTGTGAGCCAAGGAACGTGGGAACACCCGGTAAAGTTAACCCCGGTGAAAGGTATGATTTCCTCATGCCCTGTATCCTAGCTTGGTTACCCCGATTTGTGTGCTTGTTTGAATGTGTGATCACCTAACAAGATAAATGCACGAATCGGATTGTGTGCACTTAATAGTGCTTGTATCATATCGTTGTTTGTTGGATTGAATTAAACAAAGTTGGTATAATTCATGAAATGGATGAATGATGAATGAGTTGATTGCATGTGATTGTGCATAATAGTGCGACTCATAGTTGAGTCTTGATTGATTCGTGACTCGAAGAACGAGTCGTGTTGAGAATAATGAAGACGAGGTAACATACGAAAACCATTAAGCAACGGACAACGATAAATCAAACTTATAAATTTACTCGAAATGAGAACAAGCGACACACGAGACTAGAGAATGTCCTCAATATTAATAGTCTGCCTCCTATGTAAGGATGTGACTTAATGATAGAAAATGAAATAGTTCCTAAGTAAAGGAGGTGTAGGGGTGACCCTTAAAACGGTGGATACGACGAAATAAGAAAATCTCCTAAGTTGTATGATAGCATCGAGAGAGAGATGCGGTTGACTAATATTATTATATGTATTTATATATGAGTACCTATTGTTACTAACCCGAGAGATGGGTTAGGGGGATTGTGAGTCACACGTGCAAGGAAGAGGAAGCAACAAAGCGTATGTTTCTGAATCCGTGGTCGAACTCCCTTGTTACGGGGCCATGTGCCACATAGTGGTGCCCTGCGGGGCCGTGTGCCACATAGTGGTGCCCGAATGGCAGAGCTTACCCGTCTAAAGAGGTAAGCTGGGTATTATGGGATAGGAAGAGGGAACATGAGAGAATATTTCTAATCCCGTAATGAGATTATAAAAGCCCGACGGTGAGACCTATATATGTCTCTGCCCGGAGGCCTTGGAGGCTTAACCAAAAATTATTTAAGAGTAGAATAATTAAGAAAACTAGATCAGGACCGAGTGTGCCTAAAGATCTAGGAGACAAATAAACTACCCGGTTAGGATGAAAGTTGGTGATTAACGAGAATGAAGCCCACTTAAGATACGGTCTCTCAAGGTCTAAGAATAAGGTAGTTGAATTTACCGAGCTGGATGTGATATCTGTGTGGATGGTATTCCTGGATTGAATGTGGAGTGTTGTGTGAATGTACATATATGATGTATCGTTGTATTGCATGTTGTTTGAACTAAAATGAACCGCATGCTCTTGACCAAATAGTCGGCGTACCCTCGCTAGTACGCGGGGTATGCGGAAGTCATATGCAGCAATTTTGCCGAGCCCCTGAGGCCATGTTTTTATTTTCCAGGTACAATGAAGCCGGTCACCGTTCGAGAGTAGGACGGGGTTGTGATTAAGCAAGGGTAGTTGTTAATTATTTGCATTATTGTATTATGGAAATGTAAGACTGAAAGGTCATTAATAATGTTGAGAATTGTAGATACTCGGTATAGTATTAAATGGAGATTGTATTGTTTACCATGGGATTGAAGGTTGTAGTTGGTTTGTGATTTGATAAGGGAATGGAATGTATCATTTGGATAGCGTAATCAGTAAAGACCCATCAGACCGATATTGTGAATGTTGTTGTATTTGATTTGTTGTGTTGAGTTGGCCTTGTTAGTCACGTGGGTGACTAACGGCATTGTAATACCCGCCGTTGGTAGTTAGATTCCACTGCTTGAGTATTGGTAAACGAGACGGGTTAGGAGTTAATGGGTGGATTAGCGGCAGGGGTGTTACAGTTTTGAAATCGGTAGTTAAAAAATATATGATTCACTATATAAGATTTAAAATACATCATATAAATAATAATAATCACCACAAAACAACAACAATAATAATAATAATAATAATAATAATAATAATAATAACAATAATAATAATAATAATAATAATATGTTACAATAATGATCCATTATTAGTTTCAAGTTTGTTATCTAATTCACTACTTGTTAGTTAATGAATCATAATATCAGTTTTAATGAATCATAATATCAAAATTAATGAATCACATCTTCATTTTAGTGTATCATCACAAACATATAAAACAAAAAAAAAATTAAACAATAATGCAATACAAAACAATATTTGGTATGTATGAACATATAAGGTTTAAATTGCACCATACAATAATAATAATAATACACTACAAAACAATAATTTTTTTATCAGTTTCGAAGTTTGTTATCTAACTCACCACTTATTAGATAATGAATCATAATATCAATTTTAATGAATCATAATATTAAAGTTAATGAATCATATCATCATTTTAGTGTATCAACGTAAATATATAAAAATAAAAAATTAAACAATAATACAACACAAACAAATTTGGTATGTACGGAAAATACATGATTCACCATATAAGGTTTAAAATACACCATACAATAAT
Source organism: Limonium bicolor (assembly GCA_023374045.1). Taxonomy (NCBI): domain Eukaryota; kingdom Viridiplantae; phylum Streptophyta; class Magnoliopsida; order Caryophyllales; family Plumbaginaceae; genus Limonium; species Limonium bicolor. The sequence continues at coordinate 290,938,368 of CM041779.1, forward strand.
AATACAATACAAAATAATAATAATTTTTTATCGGTTCCAAAGTGTGTTATCTAATTTACCACTTATTAGTTAGTAAATCATAATATCAATTTTAATGAATCATAATATCAAAATTAATCATATTATCATGTTAGTGTATCATTATAACTGTAAAAAATATTTTTTTTTAAAGTTGTCAAAACATATCCACGACTGGTCTTGTTTTGAAGAGCTCGAATTTAGGTGAACAATGATATAATTTTTTTTTTATTTTGGACTTATATGTTAAAAGTTACAACTAATTAAAGTTAATATAATAAAAAGATAATCCAGTTAGCAAAATTGTCCAGTCAGCAGCTGACCGGACTGCCAAATGGACAAGGCTGTACTATGTTGGGAATGCCAAATCGACAATTTGCACGGTATTGTGCACGGACCAGCCGTATAGTAGAATTTGCGAAAAAAGAGTGAGTGCATATAATAAATCAAAACTCATGAAAAATAAACAGATACCATAAAAATTTACGGGAACAAAAACTTCAAGGAAAAAATATTACTGTAAAAAATTGTCCATGTTGACACGTGCTTCATAAACTAAACTCACAGTTCACATTGATTAATACAAAGGTGTCAAATCTCCTTATCCAAATAAGATAGCTAGGGATGGCAATGGGTCGGGTTTGGGTCGGGTGGACCATCACCCGCACCCGTCACCCGACTTCATCCGCTCCACCCGTACCCGACCCGTCACCCGTTATGTATCACCCATCACCCGTTTCACCCGTCACCCGCGGGTGAAGCGGGTGAACCCGTTTACCCATTTACCCGTTTGTTTTTCTTTTTCCTTGTTCGCCACTAAGGTTTGCAAATTACTGTGAGTGGAGAGAAAATAGAGACACAAAGCATGTATGTTCTATGTTCGCCGGTTAGGATTGCGAAATTTACTTCAGAGAAAATAATGAAATATTGCACAAAGCATGTATGTTTCATGTTCGCCAATTATGGTTGCAAAATTACCATGAGTGAAGAGAGAAAATGGAGGCGTAGAGCATGTATAATCAATGTTCGCCTATTAGGATTGCGAAATTACCTTCAGTGAAGAGAATGAAAAACTTCATAGAGCATGTAAGTTATTTGTTTTTCAGTTAGGGTTTCAAAATTACCGAGAGTGAAGAAAGAAAATAGAGGCATAGAGCATCTTTGTTCCATGTTGCCAGTTAGGGTTGCAATTACCTTCAGTGAAGATAATTAGAAACCGCGTAGAGCAAGTATGTTAGGGCCGTAAAATTACCAAGAGTGGTGAGAATAAAGTGGCGCAGTCACCCGGAGCATGAATGTTCCTTGTTCACTAGTTAGGGTTACAAAAATTATGAGTGAAGGAGAATGAATAATAAGTAACAATATTTAACATATAATATATATAATCTATGCGGGTGAGCGGTCGGGTGATGGGTGAAAAATGTTCACCCGTCACCCGACCCGCACCCGTACCCGTTCCACCCATCACCCGTTTTTCACCCATTTTATGCGGGTTTTTCACCCGGTTTAGCGGGTCGGGTGACCGGATGAAATGGGTACCCGCGGACCCATTGCCATCCCTAAAGATAGCTCGTTACTGTAACACCCCAATTTACTACTCCCTCCGTTAATTAATATCTGTCGTTTTAGGATGTGATTCTTGTTCAAAAATATCTGTTATTCTAGCTTTTTGACACCCTTCTTTCCACTTTTATCCCTAATATTTAATATAAAAGTAATTATTATCTAAATGGAAAAGTAAAAAGTAGGGGCACATGCGTCATTGTACTACTTTTCTTAATAAGTGTGCTAGTTTCTAAAATGACAGTTATTATTGAACGGAGGGAGTACCAAATTCTTAATCTGAACAATAACAACAAACTCACTGCAGAAATAAAAATCTAATTGATTAGGTATTACCGCTACACTCACTAAAGTGAGTGTTGAGGCTATTAACACTTAAACAACCCTCCTTCCATACCCAAAGATCAATGTCGTATAGACTCCACAACCGAAACAAGGTATAAGACCAAAAAGAACTGCATCAAAACAAAATGGCTTTGGAAATTTCATTGCTACAATGAAACTCCCAAATAAAATTTGTAAATATCCGAATAATATTTTTTGTTTTTGTTAATTCGTTTTTCGGTTAATTCGGTCATTGATTTAAATTTGGTTAATTTGGTTATAACCGAAATACCTTAAAGTTGATTTTTTTTCAAACTTCAATTTTCAGATTTGTTTTTTTCAATTATTGTCCAGATTTATTTCCTCTTACTCATATATTTTGGTTATTTATGAATTGACCCCATTGACTTTTTGTCCAAACTTACAATTTCTTCCTTAACTCTAGTATTATACAATCTTACTAATTAAATTCCAAAATCAACCCAAATTTTTCCAACACAACAGAACAGACCCCGAGTCTATTTGAATTGTATTTCCGCCCCAAAACTTTCAGACATTATACTTTGGCCCCATAAGTTTTCAAAACTTACAATTAACTCCTAAACTTCATTAAAATAATATTGTAATTATTTCTATCATATAATTTGGTCAACATCCTAAGTTTAGTCAAGGTTGACCATTACACACTGCCTTGACCAAGATTTTCTCAAAATTATGATTTAACCCCTAATCTTTCCCTAGGTTTTCATTAAGTCTTTAATTTTACTAATACTTATACTTTGCATCTAAAACCCAATCGAAGCCTAACTTTGGCCTTATATCACTTTGACACTCTAAATTTTATTTATTTACACTCCACCACTCATACTATTATCATTTGTTCACTTGAACATCCTTTAAGTTCTTAATCTCTATTAGAGTCAATTTTGACATTAAACTCCAACTAAATACTACCAAATCCTTAAGTATTTTTATCTCAACCTTCTTAGGTGATTTTAACACTAAAAGTTATCTTTTAACACCATATTTCCTCACCAAGTTTAATACCAAACAAATGCTTAACTTTTAAAGCATTAAAAGTACTTAAATACATATAAACTTGGCCTATACACATGGCCTTTTTACAAAACTCAAACATAACTTAAAATGACATAAAAATAACCCTAAGAACATAATTAAGTCTCAGTTATTCCATGTTTTACGCCATAATTTTTGGTAATTACATTTTCACCCCATAAACTTTATAATTTGACATTTAAGTCTTCAATCTACTTAAGTAATCCATCCAAAGGTGTTCACATAATTTCCTAGCCATTTTTGGGTCAATGTTGACCATTTCCTTATAATACTCTCGGCCATGTTTGGCTATACACTTAAAATTGCCTTAAAGCATAAAAATGTGTTTTAAGAGTTACTTACAAGTTTAAAGCACCAAATCAAACTTTCCTTCACACCAATCTCAGCCCTATTTTCCATAATAGAGTTACGTTAGTTTTTACAAAAATCCAAAGCTTAATTGTAACACCCCTACTGTTAATACAATGTTTACCGTCCAATCTCCTTATAAGTCAGATACACGCAGCGGATATATACTTACATACACTGGGTGGTACAATGCCGTTAGTCACCCACGTGACTAACAAGGCTACTACTACTACATATAGTATCGGTCTGATGGACCGGAATCCCGAGTACTACACGTCTATAATAATACTCCATTATCAATCAAATACAACAATGCTCCTTTCAATACTTACTCCTCCATATTCCATACAATACAATATACTTAACCGAGTCTACTAGGATCCTTATACAATTACAATATCACTTCCAAGTTCATACATACTCACTAGGAGTCTACATCTACCCATTCCTCACAACTACTTACTTTCTAAAGTACAAGGGTGTGCCGCCGGTCTCTTACCTTGACCCATCCGCTTCGGGTACCTGCACACTAAAAACGTCCCCCGAAGGGGTCAGCTTTCGCTGAGCATGATAACCGCATACCCCGCGTACTAGTGAGGGTACGCCGACCACTTGGTCGAATACATGCGGTTCATTTATTCATACATACATGCATACATGCTTTCATACGTATACTACAATACTCTACGCAGAGAATAATACATACATTTTAATACATACACTTCGGTTCATACATAGTAATCCATACAGCCCAACGATACATACTTACCTTTCTGAACTTCACAATACACAATACAATATACAATACATACGCAATTCATACACAACCCAACAAACTTGTTAGCTCATATTGGTCCACCCGGGTTAATCGGGTGGAGATTACTCTTTTACTCGTTCCACATTACTTACGCATACATACTCATACATACTTACGGATCCATACTTACTTACTCTTACTCTTACTCATGTTAAGTCGTCGGGACCTCCGGCCCGGGGACTACACCATCCCACCACCGGGATTTACTTGACTCACCAATCCGGGATGCTACCCATTTAAGGGATTTGGGCCGCGGACCACTTAAGAGTCAGGAATTGCAGCCAACCTCTTGTGACTCCGCATCCTCACGCGTGGCCGAAACTATATCGGACTTCTACTCATTCCAATTTACTCACTTAAGTTAGAAGTTAGGTAGTTAGGAATTTAGTAGAAGTCAACACTCAAGCCACATACACAAATACATCATTCACATACACATTCATACAAAATACAATACAATATACTAGTACAATACAAGACACAATTACACTTCATCATCATTCATATTTTTCATGAATTATACAAACTATTGTTCAAGAGAATTATATCAAGAACAATATAGACAAGCACAAGTAGATGCAATATAGTCCGATTCATGCATGTATCTTATTGGTGGTCAAGTAAGCACACAAATCGGGGTAACCAGATTAGGATACAGGGCATGAAGAAATCATACCTTTCACCGTTGACTTTGGACTCACCGACTCCCTTCGGTGTTCAACTATTTGAATCCTATCACATACATACAGTTGGATGGTTAATTATCCATATTTAACCTTACTTATTACTTCCCTAAAGTTTCTAGTTCTAGTTTATACTAACCTTTTGTTACTTAAATACATTTACTTAAGTTACTTACTTACAATTATTTTCTAAGCTTGTTTATAGCCTTAATGACCATTAAACATCATTAACTATGTCTTAATTATCTTATACTATCATTACCATCCTTACTCAACCTTAGAACAGCTTTAAAACACATTCTGGAAGGATTTTAGTAGTGTCCGGGTTAGTGTCCGGGTTTACCGGACCTCTACTTTGCAAAAGTCCTCGGGTGTGAAAAACTACTGGTCCGGGTTTGTGTCCCTATTTGAAACCCGGACCACATGTTGTTATAAGTTACGGGTGTCTTTTTTGCACGGTCCGGGTTTGTGTACTCCTTTGCAACCAGGACCATTTGTTCCAGTAACTTACGGGTGTGTTTTTGGGGTGGTCCGGGTTAGTGTCTTGGTTTGTAAACCCGGACCATCCCTTGTAAAAAACTTTCTGTCGTGATTTTAGGCTAGTCCGGGTTTGTGTGCTGGTTTGTAACCCGGACTAGTTACAGTACTGCCATATATGTAAGTTTTTCAACTTGTTTAATTTCCAAACTTCTACCAATCTCTTCCCTAATACTCCTACACTTAATCCCACATGTTTAAGCACCTAATTAAGCTCCTAAACATGCTCAAATCCCTTACCAACTCATTACTCCTTTTCATACTAATTCACACACCAATTCTCCACATTTTCATTCCAGCACTTACATTACTTCACCAAGTGGTTTTGCTACAGATTTGGGTTCTTATTTCCTCCATGTCTATTTCCCTTCTCTAATGCTAAATTACCATCCCAATTCATCTCCAAACACCACCATTGTAACACCCCAACTACTAACAACACACTTAACAACATATCGCAGCGGAATTCATAACTCACAACATCACTTAACTCTTTGGTGTTACACGCCGTTAGCCACCCACGTGGCTAACAAGGCTAACTTACATACATTGTACCGGTCTGATGGACTAAATTCCCGAGCGACTACACATAAATCCCGTTCCATGTCCAACAGTCATTATACACTTACATTACAGTTGTACCGAGTAATTACCAACTAACGCCGATACATTTTCGGTCTTACTACACCTATAATACATCCACAATTCTCATGACTACCACATACAACACTACCCCGTCCTACTCTCGAACGGCTTCCAGTTCCTTGTACCTGAAAAGTATGGGAGCCCCCAAAGGGGGTCAGCACCTTTGCTGGTATGGTGATCCCGCAGCCCGCATGCTACCGGGCCACGCACAACTATTTGTCGTCTTAGCATGGGGTTGATTTATTGCAAACATGCACAAACTCACACACATATCATGCTTATAAGCAAACAATCATTAATAGGGCACAAACACAAATTAACACACACACACTCAATAACAACACACTTCACTTTATAACATACTTAACTTAATTTCTCTCCTCTGAGAGGATATAACTTTACTTAGGGAATGCCGGGGTGATATAAGCCCGAGCACAACATACATACATTCCCTTTACTTGGGTGGCGGCCTCATATAGGACCGATCACAACATACATAGTTTCCCCCTAACTCCAATAGTGATGAGGTAGGTAAGCCTTGGTTAAGCTTGTGGGTGGTTGTAATTCCAGGAGGAAGAACAGCCGTAACATAACAAAGAGGGAGTCGAAGCGAACTTAGGCATCGACACCCTACCAACATTATACATAATTTCCCTCCTAGCCCGATGTGGAGGTCGGGTAGGTAAGCTTTGGCTAAGCTAGTGGGAGGTCGAAATCCAATGAAGGAAAACAACCCTAACATAACAGGATGGGAGTTAATTCACATATATATTAACTCCCAAACAATACGTGCGACCGGGACACCGGATTCCTCTCCATACATAACATATACTTATTAGTTAAAGGTTCCCTTATGGAACTTATCATATACATCACATAGTTTTACTAACACTGTTAATCACATAAGGGAAATCACATCCCATGTAACAACACGGATAACAGTATCCAATGACACAACATACTAAACAAGTCACATACATCACACATAATCACAACATACACTAACGCACGGATAGCCGCAGTTAGAACGTTCCCGTGGGTTGGGACGTTTATTCCGAATACCGATCTCTTATGTGAACCTAAGGTCGGTTAACTATTATTTAACACATAATTAAGGTTAAGCGGTATCGGAATTGATTACGCCACAATAATGAATTACTAAACTCATTTCATGCTTTATCTTGCAAGGTGGCAAACACACAGAAAACACATTGGCATACAAGCCGGTGTAATCCGGTAGGACACAGGTTGCAAGAAACCATACCTGTCACCGTGGGGAATTACTTTACTGGGTTTCTCACGTTCCTCGGTTCACACTTGTTCCTCATGTCTTACTCTTGAACCACTATTTACATGTCAAATGGTTCAATTAATATTAAGGCGTTACGGTAGGTACATAATTGCTACTCCCGTACTTACCCCGTTATCCCGTTATTTCGGTTTAACTTTGTGTACTTAAACTCACAACTTTCTCAATCATTTCCACACTTGTTTATACTTATTAGGACCTTTATAAGTCACCAAACAACTCCTAAACATCATCTAAAACTAATACCATTCAATCCCCCATGTTTAGAACCCTTAAAAACACTTCTTAGGCACTTCTGGGGTGGTCCGGGACTTGGTCCTTACCCAAGGTCCCGGACCAATCAAAGAACAAACTCTCGGATTTTTCATACCCTGGTCCGGGACTTGGTCCTGGACTAAGGTCCCGGACCACAACCTGGTTTAAGTCTCGAATTGTTTTTAAATGCGGTCCGGGACTTGGTACATATCCTAAGTCCCGGACCCTGCTAAAAGCTGCTATTAAGGACATTTTTCAACCCCTAACCAACCCTTAAACCACTCTCAAACTTTCCATAATCTTTCCACAAGTTTCCTACATAATTAAACACCTCAAAACACACCTTAAACCACTCCAAATCATTGGTTTAATCCACCACCCAATTCTTGCTCAAATTCAACAAATTCAATTTCTCACATTTTGCATTTTGCACTCTTTTGCATTTCTAACTTCTTCTTGTTAGTTTTTACATCCTACCAACCTCACCAAATGCATCAATGACCCTTACACATCATTCCTAGACAATTGCATCCTCCAAACCCAAGTTCACTCCTTGTTTCACAAGTTATAAACACCAATTCTTTTTCTTTGGAATTCTAAGTTCCTATCACCATTATGCTACAGATTTTGTACCCTTCCAATATCATTCTCCTTCCACCATTACAAGGTCATCAAGTATCTCAACTCAACCACATACACACCTAGCTCCTCCCGTTTACCAAGTCACCTTAAAACACTTATTTTCTATCGAAATTTCGCCATAACCTCCCCATAAACTTAACATTCCAAAATCACCATCCTCATCAATTTTCATTCCTAATCTAGCCACACCCTTGAAGGGTCCTACCAGCACACCATATCAATCCAAATTCAACAATATCACAATATAGCTCCAAAACTTAATGAACCACAATATAACCACAACTCAAATCATATGGCTCCAAGGCCCTCCATTCAAACCAACATTTCACAAAATCCAACTAACCACAATCAAGCACATTTTTGCTCCAGATTTTATTTCATCTTTTTTTTTCCCAAACCCACTCCTAAAACAATTAATATAGGCATTTAAGGTAGATTCCTTACCTTAATCCACAAGTTTCTCCTTAATTCTCCTCTTGTTCCTCCTCTCCTCAAAATCGGTCAAGATGGAAATGGAGTTTCCAAACTCCATTCCAACATTCAAGAAACACAAAATACATTCCATTAATCATCTAAACCCTTATGAAATCTCAATTCAACAAAAGGGCTTAGAGCACAAGTTAGGGTTTTACCTTTGTTGATTTTTGAGTGGTTTTCAACTCTTGAATCTTAAGAGGGACTCCCACCACCATTTAAAGCTTGGAGAAAATCTCAAACAAGGAGGAAAAGCTAGTCATTACAAGGGCCAAAATCGGCCAAGGTGGGAAAATGGAGAAAACATGACTTTTTCATGGATATTTTTACCTTGATAGAAAGAGGAAGCTTCAAGCTTCAAAATGGTGTGCTTTTCTCTTCAAATGGCCAACACCCACGAAAATGAAACTCATCCTTTTCGAATTTTGAAAAGAGAGGGTGATAGAGGATGATGAGAGGATGAAGAATATGTAGTTATTTTTGTGATTGAGCTTTAATGAAGCTTGGGCATGAGCTAGAAGATGGAGTAGCCATGAGAGGGGGGAAAGAAATCGCTGGCACCAGAGGGGAGGAGAAGAACGATGGAGGAAGGAGAAAGAGAGGAAAGAGAAAAGGAAAAGAGAAAGTGAGGGAGGAGAGAGAGGGTGGGGGCACCTTTTTATTTTTTGTTTTTGCTTTTGACATATTTAATTAGTTAACTAGTCATGTGTGAGGGGCTATCTACATTAATAAAACCGGCCCACATAACTGTTATAGGCTGGAGCGTTTTTCGTCTTTTACAGAAAACGCTCGTTAATTTACCCGGTTTAGCACTATTCACTAACCGGGACCGTTTTCCGGAATTTTCTCGTTTATTTAATTTTAATGGTTATTATACTCCATTAATGTTTATTTATAGTTATATGATCAACTATAATTTTTTACGGGGTCATTCGACTGTTTAAAGTCACGTTTTCGGGTTTTCTCGAAAAACGCGCTTTAAGACTCCGTTAGCGTTTTAACGCATTATTTGAATCCGTTTTCTTCCGGAATTTTTCTCACATGTTCTTAATGTGTAATTAAGGTATATAAAAATTTTATAACCCTATTGGAGGTTATATATCTCCTAAAATAATTAAATACGCGTTTTCACGTTTTGTGACTTTTACGTATTTTCTTTTTCTTTTTGGTTTTCATTTCTTCACCAACGATCTTAAGGACTTAATTAGCCTTAGAAAATTATAATTACATAATTAATTAACACATTAAGGTTTTGGGTATTTCAATCTACCCCCCTTAAAAGAACTTCGTCCTCGAAGTTCACACTTCCCACACATCATTGGTTAGAATACGGGGATTACTTGTAACATAAAACTTCCATAACAAACATATTTTACATCACAACCCCGGACTTAACGGTCCGGGTACATATACACAACCATACCTAACATAACATACTTACTTAGTGACCTCGGACTTAATGGTCCGGGTACCTTATCAACATTTGCACATACATAACAACCCTTAGACTCTTAGGTCTGGGTGACATAACAACATTTAGACTCTTAGGTCTTGATAGCACAACACTTTCGGAACTTAACCACATTAGGACTCAAGGTCCAAAATAATAATTATTACACATACCACACAACATGTCTTAGCATGTATATCAACCAGAAATTCCTTTTCCATCTCTTCACGAGTTTGAGACCCATGTAGAGTACATATACACTGTGATCCCGCAGAACCGGTCGCGATGGACACTCTGGTCCCCGTTCCTTTGGGAGATCAAACAACATGCATCTTTAAAATATACTTCTCATGTCACCGGTCCTAAGACAAAGGCTCATACGTCCTCAGCTCGTGAGCAAGTAGTAGGAAAATACCCTCTACGAGGTTAAGTATAACGAAATCCTTTATTGGAAGGATCTTAATCGAAAATCCTTTACAAGGTCACATAAAAGTAGTCCTTCCTTTGAAAATACCGTTTAAGAATCTTAAAAATATTAATTGATGTCTTGAAAATACCAATTAGAATTTGAAACCCAATTATAAAATTCTTTCGAAAATTCAATACAACTCCAAGTCCAATTATTGTTAACTGCATCTTATTCTTGATGTGATTATTTGTGACCACTTATAGGGAGTTTCAAGAATCATCCAACCCTAATGTGATCAGCATCAGAGTTGAACTATCTTTCCACCCCAATTTGTGTTCGGCTTCCCTTGATCTCATGATAATCAAGTTTCACCTCCCACTTCATTTTCAAACAACAACTAATTCAAGCATGTACCATTTTCTATCTTCTAATCCATCTAGTCGTAATCATTACATCTCCAAGGGTGGAACTATGTCCATCAATCAACTTCCCGATTTATTTTAAATCAAGTTACCTAGGGAATTTAATTCTCACTAGGTTCTACGTTGGTGTCATACCTCTTCATAAATCACAATACTGTATATACATAATCCATATATATATATATATTTTTATCAAAATATAATACACAATGTTACATTTGGTATCTTATGAACATGCACTGTCGGGGTTTTAGTTCCCCGGGAGTTTTTTTCTACTCCCTTATACTTATACTTTCACACACATTTGTTGACACAATAAACACACTTATCGCAAGGGTATTCGCATCTTCCGTGCGTAATTACCACAATTAACCATGAATGAATGTGTATGTTTATGTAACACACACACCAATCATCAAAACAAATCATTTTGTGCTATGCACATCATAGTTCACGTACACTTGTACGGTAAAACACACTAACGGTTTTGCGCTCTACCCCCCTTAAAAGGGATTACGCCCACGTAATCAATCACTTAATCACTGGTTTAAACGTTCTACCGTCGTGAAGTGTTTTATCTCCACGCGGTTTATTACACAATGTGTTTTGATTAGAGGATCTTAACCATATTGGCGGTTTAGTCCCTAACCAAGAATTCTCCTTAGAGTTTATTTTAACTCTTAACTGGTTTCGATCCTGGCCTGTGAGGCTTTTAGGCATCATTAGTTTGCCATTCACTCATGTTCACTATTCACATTCATCGTTTGACTCACTGGTTCAACAGTTTCTGCTGCGCAACTCTTGATAATTTAGAGCTTAGTTTGCTCCATACATTATCCTTACTGTATTATACATCCCCGATTATCACCTTTATCTTGGTAATAACGGTTTCTCAACCGACGCGTGGTATTTCTTACCGTGAGCGAATTCGGTGAGTTACAAACTTTCTATTCATTTCCACGATAATCTATTGTATTCTACAATAATTTACTTGGTTTCTTCCGACTTACTGTCGGTTAAGTTTGAGCTACTACCTTTTGTGTAGTACTCTGTCGATTATTTCCAACACTTGAGGTATGTTCCATACCGATATTCAACAATCGTGCTACTGTAGTCACTTATGTCAACCAAGTACCCTTTGATTGGTACTACCGTGCTTATCTTATGCATCGGTTTTATCACCTTGTAAGTCTTGTCCTTCTATCACATTTAACATTTCCCAAACTTCCTAGCTATCTCACTTGATCAATACCGCGCAAGCGCAATACCAAAACACTCAGTCCTACAGAGTGCAGAGGCGTAAACTCTTGACAGTAAATCTCTTATGCGATTGCAATAGGAATTCACACTGAGTTCCTTATCACATAGTACCGACCGTTGGCTTATTGCCCGGTCTGCGTATCATCACTTACTTGTATGTCCATTGAGTTTCACTCATAACTGGTCTTATTGCCACATTATCATTTAACAATACTTATGCAACGGTCGCTTACTGCGCACCGTGCTATTACTCATTGTATAACATTAACTTACACTGCATCCGCTGTTATATTAGCTTCCGCCATTACACTGTGTTTTGCCACTTATTTGGCTGATTGTTGAATACTCTATTCTTCGAGTCTTTATGCTCCTTGAGCGTTGTTCATTACACATTTAGCATCCCACACCTATGGTGGCTGCTATTAGACTTTTTACTCATCCGATCTCCACAACTGGTGCAAACACTTCCTTTCGTATTATTCCTACTCACATCATTCTTGGGTAATAACAACATAGTCAACTCTTAACACATTCCCTGAACTTAGTTCACATAACTACCGCTGTTGCGGTCTCCCATATCAAGAGGTATCCCCACACTTTAATCAGTGGTTCGTTATCGGCTTACCTACTTATATAACATAAACTTCCATAATCAATAAAATTTCCTTAACACATTTTACTTGTGGCTTATAAGCTCTATTGCCTCGAGCTCTGCTCATTGTAGGCTGTTCACAAACACTTACTTCTCCGTACTATATTACACGGTTCCTTTCATGGGATGCCCCTTCAAGGATGTCAGACTTCCTCCTGACGCCTTACGCTTAAAATGGGTGTTAGTTTCAACCCTTGTGTTTCTGTCACGTTAGTCGTTCAACCAATGTTGACCCAAATACCCTTTTAAGGATAACTCCTGGGTGTCACTGGGTTCTGCCATTACATCTGGCTTGCACTTACTGGTATGTTTAATTTACTACTTCGCCCTGCATTCTTTGTTGGGTTGAATATTCTCCTTAGTGAGATTCTTATCCCTAGTGATCATCTCGGGAGTCTCGTCCCGATCCTTGCACATTAACGTATCCATAGTAGGCATCTGCCTCACCATATGTAGGCTGGGTACTTACTCCAGCTATTGTGTTCATCCTCCAAGATTCTTAAGACATGTGCGATTTCTTTACTTACTAACCAGTGCACTTCGCACTTGTTCACCTTTAAACATTTCCTTAAAATGAACTTACTGATTCCTTTAGTTTCCTTAACTTGACTGGGTTCCTTTACTTCAACCATTCGATGGTACTCCATTGCTCTTGCTTGACTTTTACTTCGGACCGTAGTATGGAGTCGACTACTTCCCGTGTTCCAGGCTCCACTCGTATACATACGTGGGGTATCCTACTGATACATTGCTACTTACCTGACTAACCCATAAGTAGGTCTGTCAGGCCCACAAGCTCCTATCGGAGTGCGGTCGTCCCACATTACAGTTGGTATACTCGTAGTGTCCGTCACACGCCTAGGTGAAGTATTCTGTTGTCAACTCCTCTTATATTATCCTATGATAATATGCATTCCATGCTTCCCGAACTTAATCAAGGGAAGTGTATCCACTGTTGTATTATTATGAACTCACTCCATTCCCTCGGGTTGTTACCCTTGGGTTTACCGGTTTCCATCCGGTTGTTTAAAAGTAACCGGGTAAAACTTACCTACCATGTGGCACTGAGGCCCGCGTAGGTCTTCTGGTTTGGTTTTAAGAAAAGAAGAATTGAAATAAAATGGGTTTGAAAGAAAATCTGGTTTTGAAAAGAGTTTGAAAGAAAATGATTTTAGGTTTAAAGAAAAATTTCCGTGGTTTTACAACGTTTCTTGCCTTATCCAAGTCTAGCTTCCTGCTGACTGGTGTGTTTCCAACCACTGAGGTCAGGCTAATAAGCCCTTCCACGGTTATGATAATCCCACTTAACTTCATGGTGCTTTACTGAGTACTTTGTAGTTGCTAAAAAAAATCTCCCACACAACCTTGTTGTAGCATCACTTGCCATGGCAAGTGCGCCATGCTAACTGGTTATCGGTTCAATACACACTGGTTGCGGTGTTGTTTTCATCCGCACTAACATCAATGGCCTAGTTGGCCCTTACTTGATCTTGCAGTCTTAACAACAATTCCTTGGGTACTTCTCAGTGTCTTCACATGACAACCATTTACTAGGGTGTTTCCCCTTCTGGGAGACCCCTTTTTACTTAGTATTGTATCCTCCTCGTACTACGTTGTAGTTCCTTAATCGGTTGGTATACCGTTGGTGTGTTAGTTAACATTGTAGTCCCGTAGACACTCGTCTCGGGTTTCATTATCTCGCTCCTTGCCTGTTGCACGCTTGGTACGTTGCAAGCTGGTTATCCTCGACTGCTCCGCATGTCGACCCAGGGTGCTGGAAATTCCATTCTCCTGTGCATGAGATTCTTCACTTTTCGCTAACAAGAGCGGTTAATATTGTTAAAATGGAGACCGTCTTCGGGATCACACCTTTCGGGATCTACCGTATGACAGGTCCTCCGTACTTACAGGGGTAAATATCAACTGCCAGATCGGGTTTTCCCGAGTAAGAGATGACTCTATCTCTCTGGCGTCTTCTTTCCTGAGTTATAAAATAGGTTTGTGGAGGGCGGGATGGATACTGTAGGTATCCAGTACACACTGGTATTTCCCTAACTAGCGTACTCCTCACGCTATCACTCAACCTTTAACCCAAGGCACTGAACTCTTAACTCGGTACTTCCTAAGCTCGGTATTTCAGTCATCAGAGCGATACTTCGCTCTGATACCACTTTTTGTAACACCCCAAACTAACAACACACTTAACAACATATCGCAGCGGAATTCATAACTCACAACATCACTTAACTCTTTGGTGTTACACGCCGTTAGCCACCCACGTGGCTAACAAGGCTAACATACATTGTACCGGTCTGATGGACTAAATTCCCGAGCGACTACACATAAATCCCGTTCCATGTCCAACAGTCATTATACACTTACATTACAGCTGTACCGAGTAATTACCAACTAACGCCGATACATTTTCGGTCTTACTACACCTATAATACATCCACAATTCTCATGACTACCACATACAACACTACCCCGTCCTACTCTCGAACGGCTTCCAGTTCCTTGTACCTGAAAAGTATGGGAGCCCCCAAAGGGGGTCAGCACCTTTGCTGGTATGGTGATCCCGCAGCCCGCATGCTACCGGGCCACGCACAACTATTTGTCGTCTTAGCATGCGGTTGATTTATTTCAAACATGCACAAACTCACACATATCATGCTTATAAGCAAACAATCATTAATAGGGCACAAACACAAATTAACACAACACTCATAACAACACACTTCACTTTATAACATACTCAACTTAATTTCTCTCCTCTGAGAGATATAACTTTACTTAGGGAATGCCGGGGTGATATAAGCCCGAGCACAACATACATACATTCCCTTTACTTGGGTGGCGGCCTCATATAGGACCGATCACAACATACATAGTTTCCCCCTAACTCCAATAGTGATGAGGTAGGTAAGCCTTGGTTAAGCTTGTGGGTGGTTGTAATTCCAGGAGGAAGAACAGCCGTAACATAACAAAGAGGGAGTCGAAGCGAACTTAGGCATCGACACCCTACCAACATTATACATAATTTCCCTCCTAGCCCGATGTGGAGGTCGGGTAGGTAAGCTTTGGCTAAGCTAGTGGGAGGTCGAAATCCAATGAAGGAAAACAACCCTAACATAACAGGATGGGAGTTAATTCACATATATATTAACTCCCAAACAATACGTGCGACCGGGACACCTGGGTTCCTCTCCATACATATCATATACTTATTAGTTAAAGGTTCCCTTATGGAACTTATCACATATATACATCACATAGTTTTACTAACACTGTTAATCACACAAGGGAAATCACATCCCATGTCAACAACACGGATAACAGTATCCAATGACATCAACATACTAAACAAGTCACATACATCACACATAATCACAACATACACTAACGCACGGATAGCCGCAGTTAGAACGTTCCCGTGGGTTGGGACGTTTATTCCGAATACCGATCTCTTATGTGAACCTAAGGTCGGTTAACTATTATTTAACACATAATTAAGGTTAAGCGGTATCGGAATTGATTACGCCACAATAATGAATTACTATAAACTCATTTCATGCTTTATCTTGCAAGGTGGCAAACACACAGAAAAGCACATTGGCATACAAGCCGGTGTAATCCGGTAGGACACAGGTTGCAAGAAAACCATACCTGTCACCGTGGGGAATTACTTTACTGGGTGTTCTCACGTTCCTCAGTTCACACTTGTTCCTTATGTCTTACTCTTGAACCACTATTTACATGTCAAATGGTTCAATTAATATTAAGGCGTTACGGTAGGTACATAATTGCTACTCCCGTACTTACCCCGTTATCCCGTTATTTCGGTTTAACTTTGTGTACTTAAACTCACAACTTTCTCAATCATTTCCGACACTTGTTTATACTTATTAGGACCTTTATAAGTCACCAAACAACTCCTAAACATCATCTAAAACTAATACCATTCAATCCCCCATGTTTAGAACCCTTAAAAACACTTCTTAGGCACTTCTGGGGGTGGTCCGGGACTTGGTCCTTACCCAAGGTCCCGGACCAATCAAAGAACAAACTCTCGGCGATTTTTCATACCCTGGTCCGGGACTTGGTCCTGGACTAAGGTCCCGGACCACAACCTGGTTTAAGTCTCGAATTGTTTTTAAATGCGGTCCGGGACTTGGTACATATCCTAAGTCCCGGACCCTGCTAAAAGCTGCTATTAAGGACATTTTTCAACCCCTAACCAACCTTTAAACCACTCTCAAACTTTCCATAATCTTTCCACAAGTTTCCTACATAATTAAACACCTCGAAACACACCTTAAACCACTCCAAATCATTGGTTTAATCCACCACCCAATTCTTGCTCAAATTCAACAAATTCAATTTCTCACATTTTGCATTTTGCACTCTTTTGCATTTCTAACTTCTTCTTGTTAGTTTTTACATCCTACCAACCTCACCAAATGCATCAATGACCCTTACACATCATTCCTAGACAATTGCATCCTCCAAACCCAAGTTCACTCCTTGTTTCACAAGTTATAAACACCAATTCTTTTTCTTTGGAATCCTAAGTTCCTATCACCATTATGCTACAGATTTTGTACCCTTCCAATATAATTCTCCTTCCACCATTACAAGGTCATCAAGTATCTCAACTCTACCACATACACACCTAGCTCCTCCCGTTTACCAAGTCACCTTAAAACACTTATTTTCTATCGAAATTTCGCCATAACCTCCCCATAAACTTAACATTTCCAAAATCACCATCCTCATCAATTTTCATTCCTAATCTAGCCACACCCTTGAAGGGTCCTACCAGCACACCATATCAATCCAAAATTCAACAATATCACAATATAGCTCCAAAACTTAATGAACCACAATATAACCACAACTCAAATCATTTGGCTCCAAGGCCCTCAATTCAAACCAACATTTCACAAAATCCAACTAACCACAATCAAGCACATTTTTGCTCCAGATTTTATTTCATCTTTTATTTTTCCCAAACCCACTCCTAAAACAATTAATATAGGCATTTAAGGTAGATTCCTTACCTTAATCCACAAGTTTCTCCTTAATTCTCCTCTTGTTCCTCCTCTCCTCAAAATCGGTCAAGATGGAAATGGAGTTTCCAAACTCCATTCCAACATTCAAGAAACACAAAATACATTCCATTAATCATCTAAACCCTTATGAAATCTCAATTCAACAAAAGGGCTTAGAGCACAAGTTAGGGTTTTACCTTTGTTGATTTTTGAGTGGTTTTCAACTCTTGAATCTTAAGAGGGACTCCCACCACCATTTAAAGCTTGGAGAAAATCTCAAACAAGGAGGAAAAGCTAGTCATTACAAGGGCCAAAATCGGCCAAGGTGGGAGAATGGAGAAAACATGACTTTTTCATGGATATTTTTACCTTGATAGAAAGAGGAAGCTTCAAGCTTCAAAATGGTGTGCTTTTCTCTTCAAATGGCCAACACCCACGAAAATGAAACTCATCCTTTTCGAATTTTGAAAAGAGAGGGTGATAGAGGATGATGAGAGGATGAAGAATATGTAGTTATTTTTGTGATTGAAGCTTTAATGAAGCTTGGGCATGAGCTAGAAGATGGAGTAGCCATGAGAGGGGGGAAAGAAATCGCTGGCACCAGAGGGGAGGAGAAGAACGATGGAGGAAGGAGAAAGAGAGGAAAGAGAAAAGGAAAAGAGAAAGTGAGGGAGGAGAGAGAGGGTGGGGGCACCTTTTTATTTTTTTGTTTTTGCTTTTGACATATTTAATTAGTTAACTAGTCATGTGTGAGGGGCTATCTACATTAATAAAACCCGGCCCACATAACTGTTATAGGCTGGAGCGTTTTTCGTCTTTTACAGAAAACGCTCGTTAATTTACCCGGTTTAGCACTATTCACTAACCGGGCCCGTTTTCCGGAATTTTCTCGTTTATTTAATTTTAATGGTTATTATACTCACATTAATGTTTATTTATAGTTATATGATCAACTATAATTTTTTACGGGGTCATTCGACTGTTTAAAGTCACGTTTTCGGGTTTTCTCGAAAAACGCGCTTTAAGACTCCGTTAGCGTTTTAACGCATTATTTGAATCCGTTTTCTTCCGGAATTTTTCTCACATGTTCTTAATGTGTAATTAAGGTATAAAAATATATTTATAACCCTATTGGAGGTTATATATCTCCTAAAATAATTAAATACGCGTTTTCACGTTTTGTGACTTTTACGTATTTTCTTTTTCTTTTTGGTTTTCATTTCTTCACCAACGATCTTAAGGACTTAATTAGCCTTAGAAAATTATAATTACATAATTAATTAACACATTAAGGTTTGGGGTATTTCAACCATATCTATACCCAAGTCCAATACTCATTTTACTAACCCTTGTACTTTAATTCCTCCTAACTCCTCCAATGCAATCCACTACCTCTTGCTACAGATCTTTACATGTTTCCTCCTCATTCTCCACTTACCAATCCATCCTCCCCAAACAAAATCTGTTACAACATTCATTTTCTACCTAGTTTCTAATTCACTAAGTGTTCTATTCCTATGTAAAATTTGTCATAGTCTCGCCTATATTTTTACCCTCTCACCACATTGTTTTCTCACACATTACCATCATCTCACCAGTTTTCAATAGTCATCAATATACAATTCCCATACACCAATACTAGCCACAAAAATGCTCTTAAAATTCCTACACAACATCTTATTCCCAAACTAGTTTGTAACAGTTTTTAAAATGTCTTTTAAGGGTTTAAAATCTTGTTTCTTCCTACACATTACACTATCAATGCATTACTACCTTACAATACATATTTTAATTCCTCAAACTCTGTTACACATTCATTTACAAAGCTACACAAAGGCAAGTAAATTTACCTTGTTATTTCACAAGCTTCTCCTTTCCTTCTCCTCCTTCTTTCCCTCTTCTTTCTCACCGGTTTGTAAACCAATTCTAACACTACAACCCATTGATATACACATTTCAATACACCATTCTAATACACAATTTAACCCTAACCATTATGTAAGTTCTAATATAGGTTTTAGGGTTTAGAAATTATTTTACCTTCCAGGAGTACAAGAGCTGTTTGGGATAGCTCAAGAACAAGGTTTCCTCTCTTCCAACAAAGCCAAAATCGGCTAGAATACAAGGGAACCAAACAAGGTTTTAGTTTATTTTTCGTTTTGCCCATAAGGCTAGAAAAACAATGGGGTTTTGAAGAGATTTTTACCTCAAAAGAACAAGGAGAACAAGGGCCTTCTAATGGTGGTCTTGAAACTCCAAATGGGGCATACCAATGAAAATGAAAGTTGTCGTTTTTGAATTTTGGAAAGATAGGAATGTTGCTCTTGAGGAGAGGATTCCAATGGTGGTATTTTTATAAATTTTGGAGAAGGTTTGATGGAGTTTCAAGAGGAGAGAAGTGAGTTTTTGTGTGAGCTTGCTTGTTCTTCCATGGCCATCGGTTGCTTGGAGAAGAAGAGGGAAAAATCAGAGAGGAGAAGGGGGAAGCTTCACGTGAGAAAAGAGAATGAGAGGAGGAGAGAGAATTGTGAGAGTGTGGGGTAAAGTAGTGTAGTTACTTTTTGGGTTTTTAATTCTTTTTGTCTTTTACAAATAAAAGAAGTTAAGTGTGTGTGTGTGGGGAGTGGGAATCGGACAGCACACAGACCCATATGGGTTTTGAAATATTCTTTTTACATTATCGGACACATAAGTTTTGGTTATTTATGTTTCTACCCCACAACTTCCCGTTTTTGACAGTTTTTACTAATTTCTCGTTTTATTGATTTTATTGGTTCTAAAGCTTCACTAATGTTTATTAATGACGATTTAGTTGACCAAAATTGTTACGAGTCTATTTGACCCGCTTAAGGACACGTTTTCCCGGTTACCTCGAAAAACGTGCTTTAAGGTTCGTTAGTGATTTTAATCCATTCTAAGGATCCGTTTTCTTCAGGATTTGTTCCCTCATATTTATTTAGACTTAATTAAGCCTTTAGAATCCTTATAATACGCTAACCGAGGTCTCATACCTCCTATGGTTATTTAACGCTTATTTAGCGTTTTTCGCTTTTTAAGCGTTTCTTTATTTCTCTTGCTTTTATTTTTCCTTACCAATATTACTTAAGCAGTATTAGGCTCTTAAACACCTATTAGGATAATTTAATCGCCATATTTAAGGTCGGGGTATTTCAATCTACCCCCCTTAAGAACTTTGTCCTCAAAGTTGCTCGAGGTTAT
The DNA here is from genome assembly GCA_023374045.1 of Limonium bicolor. Lineage (NCBI taxonomy): Eukaryota > Viridiplantae > Streptophyta > Magnoliopsida > Caryophyllales > Plumbaginaceae > Limonium > Limonium bicolor. Next base: position 290,959,523 of record CM041779.1, read on the forward strand.
AAGTTTACAATGCTTATTCGTTCTTACATGTCTAATACCGTGGTACACATTCTTCCTCCTTACAATTCCCAAATTCGTTACTCAAGGTTTCTCCTTTCCCTATCATTCCAATGTACAATACTTACTCCAATCCATATTACTATCAACCATCCGGTTCCTCTTTACCAAATTCATACATACATACAGTGCAAAGCTATCCCCAAAGCAATGCAATACACAATACAATCCCGCAGGCACTCAGGTCATCTCGACACAGGACTCCTCTATGTCCTGCTGCCCTTGGAATAATACAACATGCTACCCTACCATCTACTCCGGTAAAAGCTCCTACCATTTTCTCCATACTAAGGGAAATTCTTTCACTACTACTAATTAGAAGTCTTTCTAAAGCATCCAGCTCCAAGTTCCGATTTATATTCGTTACTTCTATCCTATGAGTGATTCTTGTGACCACTTAAGGGGAGCTTCAAGAATCGTTCGACCCTGATGTGATCAGCACCAGTGTTGAATTATCTTTCCACCCCAATTTGTGTTCGGTTTCCCTTGATCTGATCAGGATCAAGTTCGACTTCCCACATCAGTTTCAAACAAACAGATAATTTAGTTGTTTTCATTTTCTATCTTTTTACCCTTCTAGTCGTGATTATGAATTCATACATCTCCAAAGGATGGAATCAGTCCATCACTCATCCTCACTCTACTTCCCAAATGTTTTACTCCGTGGTTCAGTACCTAAGTGCTCATTTCATCGACTATCATTACTTCCATTCACTACTCTTCTTCATCTCAACTATTCTAACTAAGATACAGTATTTATGAAATTCAGTTGTTCTCGTTTCACTTCAAATGACGTGCTTACGAATACACTACTTATGGCTACATTTCTCTACTACTCTTAATCCATTCGTACTACTTCTTTAAGGGTTACAATACTTGTGGAGCTCCGTCCACTACTCATTACTCTTCTTTACCAATACTCTTACACTGGTGTTACAAGATGGGTATATTCATCCTATGGTATTTGCATGTCTAATGCCTAGTTACCATAATTACAATATGAATGAATACTTATGTTTATTTAACATAGTATCAATCGTCAATTTGATTCTCATTTGTGCTATGCACATTATGGTTTATGTGTTTTATTCACAAAACTTACATTAAGCGGTTTTCGCTCTACCCCCCTTAAAAGGGATTACGCCTACGTAATCTACCATATGTTATTATTATTAAACATTGGTTTAATCAATTTGGGCAGTCTGAAGCATTTAGCTTCACTACGGTATACTATATAATATGCTCTGGTCAAAGGGTTTTAACCATACCCATGGTTTAGTCTTTGTACCAATAATTCCTATATGAGTTTATTTAACTCACAATCAATTTGGTTCTAGCCTATTAGGCTTCAAGGCATTAATAGCCCTTCTGTTATGCTTACTAGGTATATCATCTCCTAGCTAGGGCCCACTAGCTTCTGCTGCGCGACCCTGATAATCTTAGTACTTTACTGCTCCTTGGTTATTCAAATATGTTACTCATCGCCCCTTTATCCCTTCGTTATGGGAATAGGGTGTACTAACAGTGTGGTATTCCCTTACCGCTGTTTGAACTCAATGAGTTTAAGATTTATAACCAGCTCTCTGCGATCTATTATGTATACTACTCGTACTCCCGTGATTATTCACCAAGCTCTTCCGACTTATTGTCGGGCGAGGTTAAGTCACTACTTAGTTGTAGTGCTTCCTCTAGTGTCAATAGTTTCCGAATCATACCAGTTCTTCTGGTTCAGTACAAGTGTCCTTCACTTGTATGACCTTGCATTTTCTATGCCTCGGTCCTAGTGACTTTCTTAAGTCTCCTTTCACCTTTATTCCATTGGAATTCACATCTTGTGATTGTTAGTGTGTGTTACACTCTTCGTGCTTCTTTGGCCTTAGGCCGCACGGTTTGCTGCTAAACTTGCGTAACTGGCTTATGTCATGTTGTCGGTGAAAGAAAGGTTTACTACGGTTTACATTCTCCATATCCCTAGCCATCCCATTAGATCATTAGCTGAACAAGTGCAATACCAAAACACTCAGTCATACAGAGTGCAGAGGCGTAAACGCTTGACAGTAAGTCACTTATGTGATAGGAAAGAATATTTCTGCCTGTCTTCTCATACTTATACTCCGTGTCGTTATCTACTACTTCCTCATAGCGGTCGCTTGTTGCGCACCGTATTCTTACTCATTATACAACATCGTTTTTACTGTTTCTGTTACTGTGATAGTTTCTCTTTACTCACTGCCATTGTCGTTGGCACCATTCCCTTATGGTATGAATACCCTGGGGTTTCCAATGGTCGTGTGTATGACGGTTGTCGTAGCATACCACAATATTAATATCTTCCCAATCTGGAGATGTTCTTCCATTTTAGGTTTCATGTGTAGGTTAGCTTACCTCACATTACTTTCATCATTTATGATATAGTTTACCGAATAACTTGGTTTACCGAATAACTTGGTTGACCGAGGTGAAGTGGTTTACCGGTTACAAGCTCTCTTGAGCGTTGGTCATCCGTGATGTGCAACGTGCATTCATGTTGATTGTTTGATAATTATTGCCTTTTAGTGCTGAGCATTGGTTGAAAGCTCCAGCTGTGTAGTTTCGCTTGTATGTATATTACCAGGACATCCCAAGAAACTTCAAGGGTTTTCTGGTCCCATTCTAATAACTGATAGATCTCATAACGAGGTTCACCATGTTAGTGTTTATACAATGGTTCACACATGCTTAGGTGCATATGTGTATGCTTACTCCTTTACGTCGTAATGATTTGGAAATCTCATTTCCTTATTCTATCGCCCTTGGCAATATCTACTGCGTAGGCTTCATTGTTATAGTAGATGGAAGCCTTTTCCAAGGGTTCTCATCCTCACCGCATTGGTGGTCGTCGGTTACGAGGGTACCTTCCCTTGGGTTTCTCGTAGTGTCCAAATGTGGACTAGGCCATTGTTGGCATTATCCTGATTCTTATGCCTCTGTGTTATTAGCTACAGTAGGCATGAAGGGTAATTAAAAGCTTGTCAACTGTATACTAGACTGGTGCTCTAGTGACAGTGACACTGAGATGGCCATTACTCCAAGCCACTCAGAATGTTGGGTTTGAACTGATGGTCCAGTTGTTGATTTCTTGTCGTATGAGACAATATCCCTTGCAAGTCTTGTTATCAAATTGTGTGGGTTTTGCAACCGTTTAAGTTACATAACGTAGTCTGTCTATGGCTTTTAAGCCTATTTGCTGCGAGCTATGCTCTTTGCAAGCTGCTTATACATGTTTCCACTCCTTGTATACCCCGTAGGTTGGAGGTATTACTGAGCTCCATGGCAGGTCGTGGCATCACGCTTCCGTTCATAGAAGTCCCTTTTTGGCAATCTGGTGTTAATCGGTGCCTTGTTGTAGTTTAGGGTGTTTCCTATTAAGTGAAATCCCTTCGGTGTCTTAACCGAGTGTTCGTTCTAGCTTCTGTGCTTTTATCGTGTCGCTATTGTTCGACTGTTGCAAATTCAGACACCCTTCAGGGATTGCTACTGGGTGTTGTTAGTTATGCCGTCACATCCAGCTAATATTTATGATATGTTGTGTCTACTATACCGCCTTGTGGTATTGTAGTTGAGTTATCCCCTTGTGGGTTATAGCGTCTCCCGTTCTTGGGTAGACTGTTTATACTCTTCCTAGTGTTTTAGACTAGGTTTTAATCTCCTCTTCAATGATGGATTATACTTCATGGTAATCTTGTGATTGCTCTTGGGAACTCTGTCCCGTTTGTTGAGCATTGTGGTGTTCACGTTAGGTTTTTGCCTTACTGTGTTCAGGCTGGGTATCCCTTCCAGCTGTCATGTGTTTGTTTGACATCTTGAGACATATCCAATGTCTATTCTTACTAGTCTGCGCTCCTTGCGCTTCCTAATTCTCATTCCTCATCTTCAGATGGATTCTCTGAGTTCCTTTGTACTTAATCGTCTGAGGTGTCCAGCTGTTCAGGTTTGAACTTACTGATGGTCCGTAGAACGGAGTTGACTACTTCCCGTACGTCGTACACTACATGTATACATACGTGGGGTACCATGTTGATACGTTACCACTTACCCAACTATATGTCAGGCCCGCAAGCTCCTTCGGAGTGCAGTTGTCCCACATCCCGTAATTGGGTACACTTGTAGTGTTCGTCACACGCCTAGGTGAAGTATTCTATTGTCAACTCCTCTTGTATCATTCTATGATACTCACCGTAATTCTGTTGGTTTGGTTTTAAAATCCAAGGTTTTAAAAGAAGGGTTGTGGTTTTGAAAGAAATTTTTTTTTGGTTTTAAAATATGTTTCGGTGTTAAAGAAGTCTCTCATGGCATAGCCATTTTTGAGGTCTTGGCCAAGTCTAGCTTCTCGCTGACTGGTATGTTCTAAGTACAGTGGTCGGGCCGTTAAGCCTTCCCAAGGTTCCCTACGTCTGGTTGTTAGGATGTGTGATCCTGTGGTTGTTTCGTTACGGTCACCGTACATTACTATGTACTTGTGACGTATTAGTGTCCCTTTACATATTCGTGTTGTTACTGCACTTGCCGTGGCAAGTGCGTGGTACTGGTGGTTTTTGAGTAATCCTATACCGATCACGGTATGGTTTTCACTCACATTTGATAGTCTTGTTGACTCTTCCCTCGATCTTGTTGATCTACAATTGGTATACTCGATCCTTTAGGTAGCTTCTCGGTGGTCTAGACATGGCTGTCGTAGATCTGGGTACTTCTCCAATCCTTGGAGATTCCCACTTTATTTGGTTTAGTGTCGTTCCTTGTGGCTCGTTCCCACACATCTGTGGTGGCTACTGAGCCTTCCTTGTTTAGGCACTGCTCTCGTAGTCCTATTGGATTGTATCTCATGGTTGTTCTTGTAGTTGTCTGAGCTATATTGGCCAGGTATTGCAACCTTAATGGCGTCGTAGTTTTGGAGTTAACCGCTTCCGACTATGTCCTTAGTCAGCTAGCATACCGTTGGTGGTATTATTTGAATGCTACAGCCCCGTAGACTTATGTCTTGGGTTTTGTTACAGTTCCTTCTTTTCCGCTCTGTTGTGCTTAGTGCTTCTTTTCCTGCTGCTGGTTGGTTAGCCAGGTTCTGCGACTGCTAAGCATGTCGCCCCATGTTGTTGCATGTTGTAGTCTCCTTATGGTTGGAGTTCTCATTCTACCGCCATTAAGTGCGGGTATTGTTGTTCAACCGGGTTCCATTTCCGGATCTTCCAGTTCTTGGAATCTACTGTGTGTCGAGTTCTTCCTCTTATAGGATTATCTCACTACTGCCAGATCGGGTTTTCCCGAGTATGAGAGGTCTTTCCTTCTCTCTGGCGTACTTTCCCAAGTTATACAATAGGGTTAGTGGAGGGCGGGTCTGGTATTGTAGGTATCCGGTACTCACCGGTAGTTCCTAACTAGCATATCTCTAATGCTAACACTCAGCCCTTAGCCCTAAGCTGCTAATTCCTAACTCGGTATTTCCTAAACTCGGTATTTCGAGTCATCAGAGCGATACTTCGCTCTGATACCACTTTTTGTAACACCCCTACTGTTAATACAATGCTTACCGTCCAATCTCCTTATAAGTCAGATACACGCAGCGGATATATACTTACATACACTGGGTGGTACAATGCCGTTAGTCACCCACGTGACTAACAAGGCTACTACTACTACATACAGTATCGGTCTGATGGACCGGAATCCCGAGTACTACACGTCTATAATACATACTCCATTTATCAATCAAATACAACAATGCTCCTTTCAATACTTACTCCTCCATATTCCATACAATACAATATACTTAACCGAGTCTACTAGGATCCTTATACGATTACAATATCACTTCCAAGTTCATACATACTCACTAGGAGTCTACATCTACCCATTCCTCACAACTACTTACTTTCTAAAGTACAAGGGTGTGCCGCCGGTCTCTTACCTTGACCACATCCGCTTCGGGTACCTGCACACTAAAAACGTTCCCCCGAAGGGGTCAGCTTTCGATGAGCATGATAACCGCATACCCCGCGTACTAGTGAGGGTACGCCGACCACTTGGTCGAATACATGCGGTTCATTTATTCATACATACATGCATACATGCTTTCATACGTATACTACAATACTTTACGCAGAGAATACATACATACATTTTAATACATACACTTCAGTTCATACATAGTAATCCATACAGCCCAACGATACATACTTACCTTTCTGAACTTCACAATACACAATACAATATACAATACATACGCAATTCATACACAACCCAACAAACTTGTTAGCTCATATTGGTCCACCCGGGTTAATCGGGTGGAGATTACTCTTTTACTCGTTCCACATTACTTACGCATACATACTCATACATACTTACGGATCCATACTTACTTACTCTTACTCTTACTCATGTTAAGTCGTCGGGACCTCCGGCCCGGGGACTACACCGTCCCACCACCGGGATTTACTTGACTCACCAATCCGGGATGCTACCCATTTAAGGGATTTGGGCCGCGGACCAGTTAAGAGTCAGGAATTGCAGCCAACCTCTTGTGACTCCGCATCCTCACGCGTGGCCGAAACTATATCGGACTTCTACTCATTCCAATTTACTCACTTAAGTTAGAAGTTAGGTAGTTAGGAATTTAGTAGAAGTCAACACTCAAGCCACATACACAAATACATCATTCACATACACATTCATACAAAATACAATACAATATACTAGTACAATACAAGACACAATTACACTTCATCATCATTCATATTTTTCATGAATTATACAAACTATTGTTCAAGAGAATTATATCAAGAACAATATAGACAAGCACAAGTAGATGCGATATAGTCCGATTCGTGCATTTATCTTATTGGTGGTCAAGTAAGCACACAAATCGGGGTAACCAGATTAGGATACAGGGCATGAAGAAATCATACCTTTCACCATTGACTTTGGACTCACCGACTCCCTTCGGTGTTCAACTATTTGAATCCTATCACATACATATAGTTGGATGGTTAATTATCCATATTTAACCTTACTTATTACTTCCCTAAAGTTTTCTAGTTTATACTTACTAACCTTTTGTTACTTAAATACATTTACTTAAGTTACTTACTTACAATTATTTTCTAAGCTTGTTTATAGCCTTAATGACCATTAAACATCATTAACTATGTCTTAATTATCTTATACTATCATTACCCATCCTTACTCTACCTTAGAACAGCTTTAAAACACATTCTGGAAGGATTTTAGTAGTGTCCGGGTTAGTGTCCGGGTTTACATACCCGGACCTCTACTTTGCAAAAGTCCTCGTGTAACACCCCAACTGCCAATCTCGTCATTACCTCTTAAACTGTCGCAATTACCAATAGTCTCGCAGCGGAACTCTAAATACAACAGAGGGTGATACAACGCCGTTAGCCACCCATATGGCTAACCAGGCCTATCTCACATACAGTAACGGTCTGATGGACTAGAACAACCGAGTACACAATACAAATACAATACTCAACTCACTTCTTCACTATACCGAGTCTACAATATATGGATGCCGACAACACATTTGGTCTTACACCTCTTTCAATACATAAGTAATTAAATCTAACTACCCATGCAACCCACCGACCCCGTCCTACTCTCGAACGGTAACATCTTCAGTGTACCTGTAAAATAAAAACATCGCCCCTAGGGGCTCAGCTTAACGCTGCATATGAAATTCGCATACCCCGAGCGCTAACCGGGTACGCCGACCACTTAGTCGGATATACATGGAGTTCATTTTAGTCAAACAACATGCATCATAGCAATACAATAAGTACATGTAATGCTCAAGGAATCTACATCCAATCATGGAACACAATTCCTAACTAACATAACAAGGTTGTTAGTTGTATCTGGTTACTCTTAGGCCTTGAGGTTATACCTCACTATGCCTTGTTTACTTATTCAATACCTCACCCGCTCTCTCGGGTTACTTATTCATATACACACCCATTCTCTTGGGCTACTCGTACTATACTCACCCACACTCTCGGGTTACTTATTCTCATTATCTCACCCATACTCTTGGGTTATTTATTCTCATTATCTCACCCATACTCTTGGGTTATTTATACTCAAGCTCTTGTAGATTCTCGGGACGCTACAGGTCTCCTACATCACGCTTGTTACTCTTAATACAAACTTAGGCCAAAACTCATGGCTCTCTAGCATAGCCTTACTTCCCCGGTTTCGACCCTACTCCGGGTCTAGCATGGTGGGAAGGTTCAACTAGCTCACGGAACTCTTTCTTAGTTCCTATCTCTTTTTACTTAGGTCCGACTACTCTCGGACTACTCTCATTCCCATACACTCCTCTCTCGGAGTTTAAATAATATTATGTATATTAGTCTAGAAGCATCACTCTCGATGTTTCTAATGACTTGGGAACGTTACTTAAGTTTGGTTAACCTTAGGTTTTAGGAGTTACCCATACATTCCACTTACTCGTACTTTCGGTTATTTCTTAAATTGGTAAAATCCTCATATAGGAGGTTGACCGTGTCTCAAGGGAGCTACTAATCCCTTAGGTCTCTTTTACCTTCTTACTAGTTCACATCTTCGAACTATCTTTAATCCTCTTGAAGGAGGTTCACTTATCTTTCCACTCTCATTTGTTTTGTGGATTGTGTCATTATGGTTTACTAACCGTTATCGGGTATTACTCAACCGCACATCTCTCTTATATCTAGGGAGTTCATATGTTTGCGTTTCGTTATACTTTAACGGATAGTTGTGTGTTTGCACGTTTTCTTTATCATAAGCATCGACCCGATCTATGGGTCTCTAGCCAAACGTTACTCACAGTGAGTCGGTCTTTACTCTATGTTAGACCACACCGGCATACAAGTATGTTAGCTCATTCAACATACATCAAGACATACATAATCAAACAATGGATTATTTTCATGCTTTAATCTTGATTAAGCCGGCACACAAACACACAAATCAACGTAACTCGGTTAGCACGCGGAGTATGAGAAAATCATACCTTTCACCGGGGTTTTTACTTTTACCGTGTCATCTCACCATGCTCGGTTCACACATGGTCCTCTGATAATGTTTCAAACAACATTATTAATACCAAGCTCATACGGTACATAATTAAATGCTACTCCCGTACTTACCCCGTTATCCCGTTTAACTTAGGTTTACTCATGTGTTCTTAAACTCACAACTTCCTCATTCACTTATCAAACTTGTTTACACTCTTAATGACCTTTAAACATCATTAATCATGTCATAATTACCTTATACCATCATTACCCATCAAACCCCTACCTTAAAATAGCTTTAAAATAGTTTCTGTAAGGAAAATGGGGTGGTCCGGGTTTGTGTCCGGGTTTACAAACCCGGACCAGTGATTCTGGTCACTCTCGGGTGTATTTTATGACTGGTCCGGGTTTGTGTCCTGGTTTACAAACCCGGACCAGTAGTTCAGAATACTCTCGGGTGTAAAAATGGGGTGGTCCGGGTTTGTATTCTGGTTTGCAAACCCGGACCACATGGTCTTTACTCCTTTCTGCCGTGTTTTAGCCCTGGTCCGGGTTTGTGTACTTGTTTACAACCCGGACCACTTGCAGAATCGAAAAATATATAAGTTTTTGACTTTGCTTCAACTCCAAACTTATACCAACTTCTTCCCCACTCTTCCTACATATATTATAGCATGTTTTGACATTGTTTAGGCATTCAAAACCAACCTAAACTACTTGTACATTCATCTGTTACAAAACCCATTTCACTGTTATTTCCTTCTGTTACAAACTCTAGTTTTCTTGCTTTCTGTTGCAGTTTTCAAATCCTTCCTTTCTTACCAATCTAACTCCATGCCTTAACATACTCAAGCCCATACATTCCTAGGCAAATTTTGACAGAGCTTAACTACTAACCAAGCATTCTCACCACACTACAACAACTCACAACACTCTTCTCCCACCTGTTTGGTTTAAACATAAATAACACCTCAAAATCCCATTTGCTGACATATGTAAACTAACCTAACTTCTAGGTTTATTTACATACTCACACACATCAAAACATTCACTTACAAATATCAATATTGTAGTACCATGTCTACACAAGCTCAAAGTTATTTATACTACACCAACATTAATTTCACAAGGAATAAAACCAACACAAGGTAAGCTCTTTACCTTGTTTTACTTTCAGTTTTCACTTCTCTTCTTCCTCTTTCTCTTGTTTCCTCTTTCTCTTCTTGTTTCCCACACCACACAAGGATTATGGATTGCTAGCTACAACCATATCCCATCACACGTATAACCCCAAGTCAATTTCAATTCTCTCAACAAACCTAATACCTTAAAGAGCTAATTTTCAAGGTTTAGTTTAGATTTTACCTTAGAGAAACCAAATGGTAGCTTGGAATCAATTGGAGGAATTTCCAACACCCCACAAGGGCAAGGAGCTCACGGCTAAAGGGTTTTCAGCGTGGAGAATTCCAAATTGGAAGAACTAGCTAGAAATGGCAAAACTCTTGCTTATTATACCTTAAGGCATCAAGGGGTGAAGGAGAGTCAAATCATCTCTCTCAAGCTTCAAAAGCAAACACCCATGGAAGTGAAGGTGGAGGAATCAAATTTTGAGGGGTGGAAACGAAGCCTCGACGAATCTAACGGTGGCAATTTTGTGCGATTCGGTGAGAAATGAACAAGTTAGAGGTGAGACAAGGTGAGGGTTGTGCTGTTCGGTCTCGCGAGGAAGAAGAAGGAGTTTAGAGAGCTGGAGAACAATCGTGAATGAAGAAGGAGGAGGTGAGAGGTATAATTAAGTTACTTTTACTTTATACTATTTGCTTTATTTATTTATTTGTCCTCTTATTACTTAATAGCTAGCAAGCTATTAATGGGTGTATACATATTAATTAAAACCGGCCCATATTAATTAATAGCCCGGGTCGTTTTTTTCGACTTTTCGAATTAAACACGTTTTATCTCCCGGTTTTGACACTATTCACTTACCGGGTCCGTTTTCCGGAATTTTCTCGTTTAATTAATTTTAATGGTTTTTAAGCTCCCATTAATACTTATTTATAGTTATTTAATCAACTATAATTTTTACGGGTCCGTTTGACCACTTAAAGTCACGTTTTCGGGTTTTCTCGAAAAACGTGCTTTTATGCTTATTTAGGATTTTAATCCATTATTTGGATCCGTTTTCTTCGGGAATCATTCCCGTGTACTAATTAGGCCTAACAAAGCCTTAGGAATCCATCTCGGACCCTTACGAGATCATATATCTCTTATTTTCATTTAATGTGCATTTTAGCGTTTTTCGCTTTTCAAGTTTTCTCTTTTCTTTTGGTTTTATTTCTTTACCAATACTCTTAGGCACCATTAGGTCTTTAATATTGATATTAGAGTAGTTTAATCACCATTACTAGGTCCGGGGTATTAAAATCTACCCCCCTTAGGAACTTTGTCCTCAAAGTTGGTGAATCTTAAATCGTTACTCTCATGGGCGTACTATGCCAAGGTTATAATACATGTATAATCTTACAGACTCCACAAGTCAGTCACATTTCATACTACACATACCACACATATAACACAGCATGTATAGCAATCAAAAATACTCTTTATACTCTCTCCATGGAATCGGTCAGAAGACAAGAAGGCACTACAGTCCTCGAATCCATATTGAGTAATACACTACTGATCCCTCAGGTACCGGTCACATTGGACTCTTACGCTCTCTGGTCCACGGCCGTTTCATGACTACTGGGCACTTACTCTCTCTGGCCCACGGTCCCTTCGGTTCTGATCAAAACGTTACACATATACATATCCTCAGGCACTCTGGTTGACTCACTCAACACGGAATCGTCTCAGGGTACTCTCCCCGTCCCGCTGCCTTTGGAAAAATCACACACTGTCACCGCCCCAACCGGTCACTTAGGACCGCCGCACGTACGGTGCAATGGTTTCAAAACTAATACACGCCCACCGTTCTACCGGTCATCAAGACTTAAGGCCGTAGCCATCAGCGGGTGATAGCAGTTTAAAAACCAGTTTCCATTTCCATCTTCATACTTGAAGAAATTCCTTTTCAAATTCTGTTTGGAAATTGTTTTTAAAACATCACACAACTCCAAATCAAATTTATGGTAGCTGCATCTTTTCTTAGCGTGATTACTTGTGACCACTTATAGGGAGCTTCAAGAATCATCCAACCCTGATGTGATCAGCATCAGTGTTGAACTATCCTTCCACTCCAATTTGTGTTCGGTTTCCCTTGATCGCTAGCAGATCAAGTTCCACCTCCCACGTCAGTTTCAAACAAGCAGATAGTCAAACATTTTCGTTTTCTATCTTTTACTCTTTCTAGTCATATTCACGAAACAATTCGTTTCAATTAATCTCTAGTTCCTAGTACTTAGGCATTTGTCATTCTCATTGCTTCACTACTTTACCTAGGTATTCCATACTTATGGCCTCTTTTCCTCAAATTGTTACTCAATTTAAAACACACAACATACAACTCCAAAGGATGGAACTCGCTCATCAATCATTCTCAAATAAAATCACCTAGGGAACTCACTCCCTACAAGGTTACACATCGGTTTCATACTGATTCATACTCATCATAACTCATGTCTAATCTCACTAGACATATACTATTGGGATTCTCATTCCCCAGTCTCTCTACTCCTCTTTTCATAAATATTGTATACTCGTTACTTGCATCTCTCATGCACAATACTTACTCGTTACTTGCATCTCTCATGCACAATACTTATACTTACACAATGAATGGGTACACATGTTTATGTAACATGAGGTCCAATCATCAAAATAATTCTTTTTGTGCTATGCACAAAGTAGTTTACGCACCTATACGTAAAACATACTCTAAGCGGTTTCTCGCCCTACCCCCCTTAAAAGGGGTTACGCCCGCGTAACTAACCATATGTTATCACTGAACATTGGTCCTAATTCGAATATCATGAAGTGTTTTAACTTCAATGTGGTTAATTAACTCATAACCGGGTTCGGTTCTAGCCTCTAAGGCTTCAAGGCGTTTATGATGAGCCATCTACTCATTTGCTGTATACTTAACCTTTGAATTATGGTCCACAGCTTCTGCTGTGTGACCTGATAACTAGAGCTTAACTCATTCTCAATCATCGCTAGGTATCTCTTACCGTATGCGAATTCGATGAGTTATAGATTTTCTCTCCAATTCTCTGGAAATCTATTTCGTATTACAATATATACCTTCGTGATTATTCACTTACTTTTCCCGACTTGTTGTCGGTTGAGGTCAAGCTATTACTTAATTTGTAGTGGTTCCTCGATTAACAGTTGCTTCTGAATTACGTTTGTTTACTTGTTTCTGTACAAGAATTCCCATCATACTATTCATTAACATCATCGGTCCTGGGACCTGTGGGTTCAGCCCACATTCTTCGTGCATCTTTGGCCAAAGGCCGCACGGTTATTTCTCTAGATTCTCACTCAACAGGCTTCGTTGACATTTCTCAATTCCTGGCTCTCCCACTCGATCATTACCGCACAAGTGCAATACCAAAACACTCAGTCATACAGAGTGTAGAAGCGTAAACCCTTGACAGTAAATCTCTCATGGATAGGAATGATTATGTCTCCTTTACCACATTTTCTCATTAGCTCCGTATCATTATCTATTACTGCGTATCATGCTCTACTCATTACAACATTCGCTTATATGGCATCCGCTACTACTTAGCTTCCGCTCATGTACTCCCGCCATTTATACTATGGCTTGCCATTCACTTGGCTCAATAAAATATACTTCTTTAACTCTTTACTTTTATGGCGCATCGTTTATTCTGCAATTCATATTGCACACATACTGTGTTTACTACTAATCCGATTACTCTCTCGGTTTCCTTCCACTGCTATCAAAGCCTTTCTATATACTGTCTCTGTTCGAATACTCCTAGGCAATAAACACATGCTCAGGTTTCACTACACCGCTTTAGCGGTTTCACATTACATACTTAGGTGGTAGCCTTTCTCTGGAGGATTCACGCAATTGCCGCTCCCTAGGCCCCATAATAACAAGTGGTATCCCCACTCTAAGGTAGTGGTTCATTCTCCACCGTTTCTCTTTTTATGCCTTTATGCATAAGTTTTACAATGTTCGGATCTACAAATTGTAGTTGGTCTTCCGGCCTACAAGCCACATTGCCTCGCCATGCTCTATGCGGGCTGTTTATATAGGTTTCTGCTTCTCCGTATACCATTAAATGGTTTGGAGGTATTATTGGGTTTTTGATATGGTTGTCTCATCACGCTTCCGTACATGGAAGTCCCTCTAAGTTTCTTGTTATTAATTCATGCCTTCCGGCAATCTAGGGTACCCCGTGTTACGTGGGATCCCTTTGGGTTCTACCCGAGTGTTCTCTTTAACACTTGTGTTCTCAACACGATGTTTTGTTCAACTACTGTTGACTCCAACACCCTTCTCGGATTGCTCCTGGGTGTTACTGAGTTTTGTCATCTCATCTGGCCTGAATTCATGGGTATATTCAGTTTCTTATTCCGCCTTGCGGTTATATACTTGACTGTCCCGTTTAGGGTTTAATCTCCCATTGGGTAGATTATTGGTACTCTCCTTACCTTCTTGGTTAGGTCGTTAATCTCTTTCGTGAGGTATGGTGGGAATTCTATCCCGTTTATCAAACATTAATATGATCATTTTAGGCATTCGCCATATTGCTTACGCTGGTATCCATCCCAGTTATTAAGTATTTCCTGAGACATATCCAATGTCTGTGCTTAATACTCTGTGCTTCTCACACTTATTAACGCTATATCCTTAGGTCCGTCACCTTACTGGATTCTAGACTCCTTTAGCTTCGTAAACTTCTTTGTGTTCTTCGATCATTCGAGGTGTCCAAATATCTTGGTTTGGATTGGTTCTTTCGTCCGTAGTATGGAGTGGGCTACTTCCCGTGTTCCGTACTCTACTTGTATACATACATGGAGTATCTTATTGATACGTTACCACTTACCCGACTAACTCATAATTGGTCTGTCAGGCCCGCAAGCTCCTTCGGAGTGCGGTCGTTCCATGTCTCGTTTGTGTACACGTAGTGTCGGTCACACGCCTAGTGTTATTTGTTGCCAACTCCTCTTATATCGTCCTATGATAATTACCGTGATTCCTGGTTTGGTTTTGAAATTTGGGGGTTTTGGAAAATTTGTTTGAAAGAAAATTTGAGTTGAAAACAAATCTCACGACATTTCAATGCCGGTTGCTTCTTACCAATCTGTTCTCAGACTGGTATGTCTTATACATATGGTCAGGCCTTTAGGCCTTTCAAGGTTTTGTTTCAGAATTCTTAGGTTTGTGGTGCCATATTGGCTTCTCTCGCCGTCTTGGTACTTGTAAGTACTGGTCGCTTGTCAAGCTCTTCTTAAGTCCCTTATATTACTGCACTTGCCGTGGCAAGTGCGCGGTACAGGCGGTTTTTAGGTTAACTCATACTCACGGTATTGTTCACATTGTATTTGGTAGCCTTGTCGGCTCTTCCTTGATCCTTTAATTGGATAACTACTCCTTAGCTGCTTCCATTCATCTTGACATGACTGCCATTCATTTAGGTGCTTCTCCACTCTTGGAGTTCCTTAATTACTGTTGTGTTCTCCCTTGCTCGTTCCACGTCTTTACTGTGGTTACGAGGTCAAGTCATTTAGGCACTACTTCAGTAGTCCTATTTGGGTGTCCCGTAGTTATGCTTGTAGCTGTCTAAGCTATATCAGTTAAGTATTGCAACCTCTTGGGTGTGGCAGGGTGGGTGCATCTACCTTACTAGATTCTTAGTAAATGGTTATACCGTTGTGGTATTATTTAATATGCGGTCCGTAGACATGTGTCCCGGTTGTTAGTTCTCACGAATCCGCCTTGTTGCACTGTTGCTTGCTTTCCTACTTCTGTTGGCTAGGTTCTCGCGACTGCTAGCATGTCGCCCCAAGCTGCCACAGATTCCAGTCTCCTTGGATTAGGATTTCTCGATCTTCCGCCGTTGAGTGCGGTTATTGTCGTTCCAGCGGGATCCGTCTCCGGGATTTCCGGTTCTCGGATCTACCGCATGAGGTTCTGTTCATCGAAATATTAATCACAGATCGGGTTTCCGTCTCTCTGACAATCTTTCCCAGCTTTAATACGGGGGTTGTGGAGGGCGGGTTGGTATTGTAGGTATCCAGATCATACTGGAAGTTCCTAACTAGCGCATCTCTCACGCTACCACTCAACCCATAGCCCTAAGTCTCTAATTCCTAACTCGGTATTTCCTAAGCTCGGTATTTCCAGTCATCAGAGCGATACTTCGCTCTGATACCATTTTTGTAACACCCCAACTGCCAATCTCGTCATTACCTCTTAAACTGTCGCAATTACCAATAGTCTCGCAGCGGAACTCTAAATACAACAGAGGGTGATACAACGCCGTTAGCCACCCATATGGCTAATCAGGCCTATCTCACATACAGTAACGGTCTGATGGACTGGAACAACCGAGTACACAATACAAATACAATACTCAACTCACTTCTTCACTATACCGAGTCTACAATATATGGATGCCGACAACACATTCGGTCTTACACCTCTTTCAATACATAAGTAATTAAATCTAACTACCCATGCAACCCACCGACCCCGTCCTACTCTCGAACGGTAACATCTTCGGTGTACCTGTAAAATAAAAACATCGCCCCTAGGGCTCAGCTTAACGCTGCATATGAAATTCGCATACCCCGAGCGCTAACCGGGGTACGCCGACCACTTAGTCGGATATACATGGAGTTCATTTTAGTCAAACAACATGCATCATAGCAATACAATAAGTACATGTAATGCTCAAGGAATCTACATCCAATCATGGAACACAATTCCTAACTAACATAACAAGGTTGTTAGTTGTACCTGGTTACTCTTAGGCCTTGAGGGTTATACCTCACTATGCCTTGTTTACTTATTCAATACCTCACCCGCTCTCTCGGGTTACTTATTCATATACACACCCATTCTCTTGGGCTACTCGTACTATACTCACCCACACTCTCGGGTTACTTATTCTCATTATCTCACCCATACTCTTGGGTTATTTATTCTCATTATCTCACCCATACTCTTGGGTTATTTATACTCGTTATCTCACCCACACTCTTGGGTTATTTATACTCAAGCTCTTGTAGATTCTCGAGACGCTACAGGTCTCCTACATCACGCTTGTTACTCTTAATACATACTTAGGCCAAAACTCATAGCTCTCTAGCATAGCCTTACTTCCCCGGTTTCGACCCTACTCCGGGTCTAGCATGGTGGGAAGGTTCAACTAGCTCACGGAACTCTCTCTTAGTTCCTATCTCTTTTTACTTAGGTCCGACTACTCTCGGACTACTCTCATTCCCATACACTCCTCTCTCGGAGTTTAAATAATATTATGTATATTAGTCTAGAAGCATCACTCTCGATGTTTCTAATGACTTGGGAACGTTACTTAAGTTTGGTTAACCTTAGGTTTTAGGAGTTACCCATACATTCCACTTACTCGTACTTTCAGTTAATTTCTTAAATTGGTAAAATCCTTATATAGGAGGTTGACCGTGTCTCAAGGGAGCTACTAAGCCCTTAGGTCTCTTTTACCTTCTTTACTAGTTCACATCTTCGAACTATCTTTAATCCTCTTGAAGGAGGTTCACTTATCTTTCCACTCTCATTTGTTTTGTGGATTGTGTCATTATGGTTTACTAACCGTTATCGGGTAATTACTCAACCCGCACATCTCCTTATATTCTAGGGAGTTCATATGTTTGCGTTTTCGTTATACTTTAACGGATAGCTTGTGTGTTTGCACGTTTTCTTTATCATAAGCATCGACCCGATCTATGGGTCTCTAGCCAAACGTTACTCACAGTGAGTCGGTCTTTACTCTATGTTAGACCACACCGGCATACAAGTATGTTAGCTCATTCAACATACATCAAGACAACATAATCAAACAATGGATTATTTTCATGCTTTAATCTTGATTAAGCCGGCACACAAACACAAATCAACGTAACTCGGTTAGCACGCGGAGTATGAAAAATCATACCTTTCACCGGGGTTTTTACTTTTACCGTGTCATCTCACCATGCTCGGTTCACACATGGTCCTCTGATAATGTTTTCAAACAACATTATTAATACCAAGCTCATACGGTACATAATTAAATGCTACTCCCGTACTTACCCCGTTATCCCGTTTAACTTAGGTTTACTCATGTGTTCTTAAACTCACAACTTCCTCATTCACTTATCAAACTTGTTTACACTCTTAATGACCTTTAAACATCATTAATCATGTCATAATTACCTTACACCATCATTACCCATCAAACCCCTACCTTAAAATAGCTTTAAAATAGTTTCTGTAAGGAAAATGGGGTGGTCCGGGTTTGTGTCCGGGTTTACAAACCCGGACCAGTGATTCTGGTCACTCTCGGGTGTATTTTATGACTGGTCCGGGTTTGTGTCCTGGTTTACAAACCCGGACCAGTAGTTCAGAATACTCTCGGTGTAAAAATGGGGTGGTCCGGGTTTGTATTCTGGTTTGCAAACCCGGACCACATGGTCTTTACTCCTTTCTGCCGTGTTTTAGCCCTGGTCCGGGTTTGTGTACTTGTTTACAACCCGGACCACTTGCAGAATCGAAAAATATATAAGTTTTTGACTTTGCTTCAACTCCAAACTTATACCAACTTCTTCCCCACTCTTCCTACATATATTATAGCATGTTTTGACATTGTTTAGGCATTCAAACCAACCTAAACTACTTGTACATTCATCTGTTACAAAACCCATTTCACTGTTATTTCCTTCTGTTACAGACTCTAGTTTTCTTGCTTTCTGTTGCAGTTTTCAAATCCTTCCTTTCTTACCAATCTAACTCCATGCCTTAACATACTCAAGCCCATACATTCCTAGGCAAATTTTGACAGAGCTTAACTACTAACCAAGCATTCTCACCACACTACAACAGCTCACAACACTCTTCTCCCACCTGGTTGGTTTAAACATAAATAACACCTCAAAATCCCATTTGCTCACATATGTAAACTAACCTAACTTCTAGGTTTATTTACATACTCACACACATCAAAACATTCACTTACAAATATCAATATTGTAGTACCATGTCTACACAAGCTCAAAGTTATTTATACTACACCAACATTAATTTCACAAGGAATAAAACCAACACAAGGTAAGCTCTTTACCTTGTTTTACTTTCAGTTTTCACTTCTCTTCTTCCTCTTTCTCTTGTTTCCTCTTCTGTCTCTTCTTGTTTCCCACACCACACAAGGATTATGGATTGCTAGCTACAACCATATCCCATCACACGTATAACCCCAAGTCAATTTCAATTCTCTCCACACAACCTAATACCTTAAAGAGCTAATTTTCAAGGTTTAGTTTAGATTTTACCTTAGAGAAACCAAATGAGTAGCTTGGCAATCAATTGGAGGAATTTCCAACACCCCACAAGGGCAAGGAGCTCACGGCTGAAATGGGGAAAATTTTCAGCGTGGAGAATTTTTCCAAAATTGGAAGAACTAGCTAGAAATGAGCAAAACTCTTGCTTATTATTACCTTAAGGCATCAAGGTGGTGAAGGAGAGTCAAAATCAGCTCCTCAAGCTTCAAAAGGCAAAACACCCATGGAAGTGAAGGTGGAGGAAACAAGATTTTGAGGGGTGGAAAACGTAGCCCTCGCCGATACGAATCTAACGGTGGCAATTTTGTGCGATTCGGTGAAGAAATGAACAAGTTAGAGGTGAGACAAGGTGAGGGCTTGGTGCTGTTCGGTCTCGCGAGGAAGAAGAAGGTTTAGAGAGCTGGGCAGAACAATACGTGAAATGAAGAAGGAGGAGGTGAGAGGTAAGTAATTTAAGTTACTTTTACTTTATACTATTTGCTTTATTTACTTATTTGTCCTCTTATTACTTAATAGCTAGCAAGCTATTAATGGGTGTATACATATTAATTAAAACCGGCCCATATTAATTAATAGCCCGGGTCGTTTTTTTCGACTTTTCGAATTAAACGCGTTTTATCTCCCGGTTTTGACACTATTCACTTACCGGGTCCGTTTTCCGGAATTTTCTCGTTTAATTAATTTTAATGGTTTTTAAGCTCCCATTAATACTTATTTATAGTTATTTAATCACTATAATTTTTACGGGTCTGTTTGACCACTTAAAGTCACGTTTTCCCGGGTTTTCTCGAAAAACGTGCTTTTATGCTTATTTAGCGTTTTAATCCATTATTTGGATCCGTTTTCTTCGGGAATCATTCCCGTGTACTAATTAGACCTAACAAAGCCTTAGGAATCCATCTCGGACCCTTACGAGA
The DNA here is from genome assembly GCA_023374045.1 of Limonium bicolor. NCBI lineage: Eukaryota > Viridiplantae > Streptophyta > Magnoliopsida > Caryophyllales > Plumbaginaceae > Limonium > Limonium bicolor. Next base: position 290,980,032 of record CM041779.1, read on the forward strand.
TCATATATCTCTTATTTTCATTTATGCGCATTTTAGCGTTTTTTCGCTTTTCAAGCGTTTTCTCTTTTCTTTTGGTTTATTTTCTTTACCAATACTCATTAGGCACCATTAGGCCTTTAATAATCATATTAGAGTAATTTAATCACCATTCCTAGGTCCGGGGTATTAAACCTCGGGTGTGAAAAACTACTGGTCCGGGTTTGTGTCCCTATTTGAAACCCGGACCACATGTTGTTATAAGTTACGGGTGTCTTTTTTGCACGGTCCGGGTTTGTGTACTCCTTTGCACCCGGACCATTTTTCCAGTAACTTACGGGTGTTTTTTGGGGTGGTCCGGGTAGTGTCTTGGTTTGTAAACCCGGACCATCCCTTGTAAAAAACTTTCTGTTGTGATTTTAGGCTAGTCCGGGTTTGTGTGCTGGTTTGTAACCCGGACTAGTTACAGTACTGCCATATATGTACGTTTTTCAACTTGTTTAATTTCCAAACTTCTACCAATCTCTTCCCTAATACTCCTACACTTAATCCCACATGTTTAAGCACCTAATTAAGCTCCTAAACATGCTCAATCCCTTACCAACTCATTACTCCTTTTCATACTAATTCACACACCAATTCTCCACATTTTCATTCCAGCACTTACATTACTTCACCAAGTGGTTTTGCTACAGATTTGGGTTCTTATTTCCTCCATGTCTAGTTCCCTTCTCTAATGCTAAATTACCATCCCAATTCATCTCCAAACACCACCATATCTATACCCAAGTCCAATACTCATTTTACTAACCCTTGTACTTTAATTCCTCTAACTCCTCCAATGCAATCCACTACCTCTTGCTACGATCTTTACATGTTCCTCCTCCTCATTCTCCACTTACCAATCCATCCTCCCCAAACAAAATCTGTTACAACATTCATTTTCTACCTAGTTTCTAATTCACTAAGTGTTTATATTCCTATGTAAAATTTGCCATAGTCTCTCCCTATATTTTTACCCTCTCACCACATTGTTTTCTCACACATTACCATCATCTCACCAGTTTTCAATAGTCATCAATATACAATTCCCATACACCAATACTAGCCACAAAAATGCTCTTAAAATTCCTGCACAACATCTCATTCCCAAACTAGTTTGTAACAGTTTTTAAAATGTCTTTTAAGGGTTTAAAATCTTGTTTCTTCCTACACATTATACTATCAATGCATTACTACCTTACAATACATATTTTAATTCCTCAAACTCTGTTACACATTCATTTACAAAGCTACACAAAGGCAAGTACATTTACCTTGTTATTTCACAAGCTTCTCCTTTCCTTCTCCTCCTTCTTTCCTTCTTCTTTCTCACCGGTTTGTAAACCAATTCTAACACTACAACCCATTGATATACACATTTCAATACACCATTCTAATACACAATTTAACCCTAACCATTATGTATGTTCTAATATAGGTTTTAGGGTTTAGAAATTATTTTACCTTCCAGGAGTACAAGAGCTGTTTGGGATAGCTCAAGAACAAGGTTTCCTCTCATCCAACAAAGCCAAAATCTGCTAGAATACAAGGGAACCAAACAAGGTTTTAGTTTCTTTTTCATTTTGCCCATAAGGCTAGAAAAACAATGGGGTTTTGAAGAGATTTTTACCTCAAAAGATCAAGGAGAACAAGGGCCTTCTAATGGTGGTCTTGAAACTCCAAATGGGGCATACCCATGAAAACGAAAGTTGTCGTTTTTGAATTTTGGAAAGATAGGAATGTTGCTCTTGAGGAGAGGATTCCAATGGTGGTATTTTTATAATTTTTGGAGAAGGTTTGATGGAGTTTCAAGAGGAGAGAAGTGAGTTTTTGTGTGAGCTTGCTTGTTCTTCCATGGCCATCGGTTGCTTGGAGAAGAAGAGGGAAAAATCAGAGAGGAGAAGGGGGAAGCTTCACGTGAGAAAAGAGAATGAGAGGTGGAGAGAAAATTGTGAGAGTGTGGGGTAAAGTAGTGTAGTTACTTTTTGGGTTTTTAATTCTTTTTGTCTTTTACAAATAAAAGAAGTTAAGTGTGTGTGTGTGGGGAGTGGGAATCGGACAGCACACAGACCCATATGGGTTTTGAAAATTCTTTTTACATTATCGGACACATAAGTTTTGGTTATTTATGTTTCTACCCCACAACTTCCCGTTTTTGACAGTTTTTACTAATTTCTCGTTTTATTGATTTTATTGGTTCTAAAGCTTCACTAATGTTTATTAATGACGATTTAGTTGACCAAAATTGTTACGAGTCTATTTGACCCGCTTAAGGACACGTTTTCCCGGTTACCTCGAAAAACGTGCTTTAAGGTTCGTTAGTGATTTTAATCCATTCTAAGGATCCGTTTTCTTCGGGATTTGTTCCCTCATATTTATTTAGACTTAATTAAGCCTTTAGAATCCTTATAATACGCTAACCAAGGTCTCATACCTCCTATGGTTATTTAACGCTTATTTAGCGTTTTTCGCTTTTTAAGCGCTTCTTTATTTCTCTTGCATTTATTTTTCCTTACCAATATTACTTAAGCAGTATTAGGCTCTTAAACACCTATTAGGATAATTTAATCGCCATATTTAAGGTCGGGGTATTTCATTAATAGATGATTAAGAAGTTCTAGGGTTTAGATTATCCACTTACCCTTTAAAATTTGGTTTTTGTCTTTGATTTCTCCTTTATTCTCTTGGCCACTTGGGGGTTTTCACTCAAAAATTTTAGCCATGATTTAAACAAAGAGATGGGATTAAAGTTAGGGTCTAGTAATGAGCTAAAAATAAGGAAGAACTTAAAGCATTAATGTGCTTTAAGAGTATTGTTTTACCTTTAGAGTTCTATGTGAGTTTCTTGCTCATTTTTTGCCAACAAAGGAACATAATGATAAGAGTTAGATCTCTTGTATATCTCTAGATATAAGGTGAATTAAGGTCCTTTGAAACCTCAAATTTTTTGACTTACCCTTGAAGTCTCCATTGGAGTTGATTTCTTGATGAAACTTGAGCCAACAATAGGAGCTAGCAGGAGCTTAATCAAGAGCATGAAAGAGGAAGAAAATGAGTATAAATACTCATTAGTTTCGCCATTAAATGGAATAAAAGGAAAGGTAGAAGTTTAGAGCACCATTTTTACCTTTGATTAGCTTACATCTTCCCTTGCTCCTTGCTTGATGATTTCCAAAATTTCTCTTAAAAAGCTGCTTGTTTTCGGCCTAATTTAAGAATGGGAATGAGTTGGTTGTGTTCTCTTTGTTTGATTGATGGAAAGAAGAAGACGATTCAAGTTAGATGACAATGTGGGTTCACTTGGTGTTCTTGGTGTTCTTCATGCTCAAGAAAAAGGAAGATGAAGAAGAATGGAGGGTGTATTCTCGACTGAATAGTAAAGAATGAGAGAGAGTGAGCAACTATGACTTCTTTTGTCATAATGATGAAAGGTTGGCTTATGACTAGTGTTTGGTGACCAAGCACTTCTAAAGAGATATTTTGATTCAAAATATGCAAGGTGGCAATGTGTGGAGAGGAGTTTGCCGGCCTCATTTCATTCCAAGGGCAAAATGGTCTTTTTGCTTCGTTTGTAATATTATGACTCATATGTTGTACATTTTGGACTTATTTGATATGTTAGATGTGTAACACATGTAGTTAGTTGTCCTAAGGTGTATATACTTGTGTTCCAAGTGATTGTTTTACCTACAAGTCATTAAGACTTCTTAAGATATATTTTACCTTAGGTGTTTATGTTCTTTGTTCATGTAATAATGTGTTACATGATAAACCAACTTTGTTAGTTGATTTCCTCCTTTATAAATGCTCCACTTACATCCATGTTTTAATATAAGGTTTGATAACCTTCATGGACTATGTATATTTATTCATATAAGTGTGCTAGGAGTTTTCATGGTTCATTAATTTATGAAGGCTCATTAGCCTTCCTAATTCCATGATTTGCTTTTTACTTAGGTTTATAAACCTTAGGGTATTTCAGTCTACCCCCCTTAAAAAGCTTCATCCCGAAGTCCTATATTCACATCCAGTTTTCTTAAGGAATCAAGTTCCACTAGGTCACCACAAAATATCTCAAACTAAGGATCATGTCCAAATAGGTTCAAACCTAGTTCGCATATATCATCATAGATACGGTGCCACATTTCCTCTAACATAGCAATAGATCATGTCATAAATCATTTCACCTAAAGGATACTCATAGGTATATATATATATATATATATATATATATGAATCAAGTGCACACATGCACTTACATACCATGTATGACAAAGCATACTACACCACAATTGAAATACCCCGGACTTAATTAGGGTGATTAAATTACTCTAATATGATATTGATTGCCCATTAGTGCCTAATAAATCTTGGAATCCAAAATAAACCAGAAAAACGCTTAAAAGCGAAAAACACTAAATTGAGCGTTATGTGACCCTAGGAGAAATACAACCTTAAAGAGGGTATTAAATGAATTTAAAAGGCTTAATGATGCCCAAATAATATATGGGAACAATTCCCGAAGAAAACGGATCTAAATAATGTACTAAAACGCTAATAAAGCTTTAGCGCGTGTTTTTCGAGAAAACCCAAAAACGTGACTTTAAGTGGTCAAACGAACCCGTAAAAATTACAGTTTATTAAATAACTAAAAATAAACATTAATGGGAGTATAACAACCATTAAAATTAAAGAAACGAGAAAATTCCGGAAAACGGGCCCGGTTAGTGAATAGTGCTAAACCGGGTAAATGAACGAGCATTTTCTATAAAAGATGAAAAACGCTCCAGCATGTATACATATATGTGGGCCGGTTTTTATTAGTAACCAGCACCCCTATCTCTCAAATTGTAAGCTATCTAATTAGCTAAAAGTAAACAAAAAACAAAAGTAAAAAGTAAACATATACCCTCTCACACCCTCTCTCTCCTCCCATTTTTATTTCCCCCTCTCAGCCGTATGCACCCCTCTCTCTGCCTGGCGATTTCTTTCCCCCTTTCTTCTCCCTTGCACCAGCCTCCATTCTCCCATGGCTACTCAAGCTTCTTTTGCTTGCCTAAGCTCCATTAGAGCTCCAAATGAAAAACTAACTACATATTCTTCTTCCTCTCATCAAGCTCCATCTTTCCCTCTTTTCAAAATTCTAAATGGAGAAAGTTGACCTCCATGGGTATACCCCCATTGGTGAAGAAAATGGCATTTTTATGGAGCTTGGAGTCCCCTCTCTCATCTAAGGTAAGAAAGTTCAAAGAAAATTCATTTTTCCCCTCCTCCTTACCTTGGCCGATTTTTGCCCATGTTGATACCTCGTTCTTTCTTTGTTCGAGCACTTCTCCAAGCCTTAAATGGTCGTGGAAATTTCCCATTTGATTCAAGGGTCGAAAAACCATCCAAAACACTCCAAAGGTAAAACCCTAACTATGTGCTTTAAGCCCTTTCATTGAATTAAGATTTCCTAAGGGTTTAGATAATTAATTGAATGTATTTTGTGTTTCTTGAATGTTGGGATGGAGTTTGGATACTCCATTCCCACTTGACCAAATTTGAGAAGAAGAGGAGCAAGAGGAGAATTGAGGAGAAACTTAAGAATTAAGGTAAGAAACCTACATTGAAGCTTGTTCTAATTGTTTTCAAATTTGGGATGGGTTAAATTTAATAATGAACCCAAAATATGAGTGATAGTCTGCTTGGTTGAAAATTTGTGGATTTGTGAACTTAATTGTGAATTAAGGGCCTTGGAGCCACGTGTTTGGAGCTTGTGAGTTATATTGTTTTTTGGTGGATTTTGAGGAAATGTTATGTGCTGGTAGGACCCTTGTAAGGGTGTGGCTAGATTAGGAATGAAAAGGATGAGAATTGATGAGTTTAGACATGTAAGGTTTATGGAGAGGTTATGGCAAAATTTTGGTAGAAAAACAAGTGTTTTAAGATGACTTAGTGTATTGGAGAGTCTAGGTGTTTGTAGGGTTGTTTAGAGTCGAGTGATAGCCTTGAAATGGCATTTGGAGAACTAGAGGAAAAGAGATGAAAATCTGTAGCATAATGATGCTTGGTAGCTTGGAATTGCAAGAAAAAGAGTTAGTGTTATAATAATAGAAATGAGGGTTGGACTTGGGTTTTAGAAAATGCAATTGTCTAGGAATGATTTGGTAAGGTTGGTGGAAGTTTATGAAACAACAAAAGAAGTTTCAAATGCACTGTGTGCTTAAGTGTAACAGTGGGAATGGAAAAATCTGTAGAAATGGACAAGAACTAAGTGGTGAGTTTGACCAATGATTTGAAGAGGCTTAGAGCATGTTTTGAGGTGTTTAAACATGTAGGAAACATGTGGAAAGATTAGGAAATGATTTGGGGTGAATTAGGGGTTGAAAACTGGTGGAAAACTGTAAATTTTGACAGTTCCAGAGGTGGTCCGGGTTTGCAAATCGGTACGCAAACCCAGACCATAGCAAAAACATAGCAGAAAGTGACTTCAGGGGGTGGTCCGGGTTTGTAAACCCAGACATAAACCCGGACCACATGTAAATAAGGCCAGAAACGCATTTTAGTGTCTGGTCCGGGTTTGTAGACCCGGACACAAACCCGGACCATCATAAAAATTTGTCAGAATGTGTTTTAATGGGTTCTAAACATAGGGGATTGAATGGTATTGGTTTTAGGTAATGTTTAGGAGTTGTTTGGTGACCTTTAAAGGTCCTAAGAAGTGTAAATAAGTTTAAGAAGTGATTAAGAAGGTTGTGAGTTTAAGAACACTTAAGTGAACCAAAGATTAACGGGTTAACGGGGTTAGTTACGGGAGTACTAGTCTACATACCGTGGTGTTTTAAATTAATGGAGATGTCTAAAATATTATCAGTGAATCAAGAGTAAGATTTGAGGAACAAATCTGAACCAAGGAACATAAGGTGACCAGGTAAAGTAAAACCATGGTGTAAGGTATGATTTCCTCATGCTCTGTATCCTAACTTGGTTACCCCGATTTATGTGCTTGTTTGATTGTGTGATCACCTAACAAGATAAATGCACGAATCAGATTGTTTGTAATTGTTGGTGCCTGTATTGTGTTGTGCTTGTTGGTTTGTAATTTGCACCGAAGTTTGTATAATTCATGAAATGTGTATGGTGAATGAATTGCTTGAGTGTGATGGTGTATTGTAGTGCGACTCATAGTTGAGTCTTGTTTGAGTAGTGACTCGTAGAAAGAGTCCAATTGTGAATTAACGAAAACGAGGAAACCACTAAAACTATCGAACCAAGAAACGATAACGCAATTACGAACTCACTAGAACGTGAGAGAATTGTACGGGAACTAGTAAACTTCCGATAACGGTTAGAGAACTGAATTGACGTAATACACAAATATAAATATTAGTGGAAGTATATGAGTAACCTCAAAATAGAGGATTGGAAAGTTGTTCGAAATACGAACCTTGAGTAAAGTAAAACATGGTAAGGGATCACCAAACCCCTTAGAGAAATAGTCTAACCCCAATGAGAGGAACTGACTAACAATAACAATGTCCCAAACATGAGAGTATTCAATAAGTTGGTTGAAATCTTAAATCTTAGAATACTAGACATTGAGGAATTCCCTAAGCCGTTAGATGCTATCGAGAGAGATACTTCTAGGCTAATCCTTGAGATTGTGAATTGCTATAGAAAGAACAAAATAAACTAACCCCCTTAATGTGTGTGTTAGTGTTGTGTTGTTGGGACCTTTGATTGTGAATGTACATATATAATGTATGTTGTATGCATGTTGTTTGAATTAAAATGAACCGCATGTTCTTGACCAATTAGTCGGCGTACCCTCGCTAGTACGCGGGGTATGCGGAAGTCATATGCAGCGTAAGCTGAGCCCCTTGGGGCGATGTTTTTATTTTCCAGGTACAACGAAACCGTCAACCGTTCGAGAGCAGGACGGGGTTGTTATTGATATGGGTAGTTGTTAAGGGAATTGTATTTATGTATTGTGGATTTGTAAGACCGAAGGGTCATTGATAAACTTGGGAATTGTAGATACTCGGTATTGTATTGTATATATTGGAGTTAAAGGTTGTATTTGATTTGTGAATTGGTTAAGTAATGGAAGTATCTTTGTATAGTGTACTCGGTATAAGACCCATCAGACCGATATTGTATTTGTTGTTGTAATTGAGTTGGATTGGCCTAGTTAGTCACGTGGGTGACTAACGACATTGTCTCACCCCCGGTTGTGATGGAATTACCGCTGCGTGTTGTTGATATTTGAGACGGGTTAGAGGATAATGGTGTGATTACCGGTAGGGGTGTTACAACAACAATCAAACAAATACAACCATGTATGTCACAACATACCAAACAAACCAACAAAAACAACCAACAAAACCTAGTGCACTCATGCACAAGCCAAGTGGCTCTACCCCCCTTAAAAAGGGTTACGCCCACGTACCTCCAGAAGTATCCACAGACGCTATTCAAAGAGTGTTGGATACTTGGCTCTCGTGGAGTCTTCTAACTCAAATGTAGCCTCGTCCACATCATGGTTCGACCAATAAACCTTGACCATACTGACGGTCTTGTTCCTAGTCTACCTCATCTTCGTATCGAGGATGCGGAGTGGTACTTCCTCATATCTGAGAGCTGGGTCAAACTCTAGCCTCTCTGACTCTAAAATGTGCGAAGGGTGGGACACATACCTCTTCAACTAAGAAACGTGAAAGATGTTGTGCGCTCTCCCAAGCTTGGCAGGTAGATCCAACCTGTAAGGTAATGGGCCCACTTGGTCTATGATAGCATACGTCCCAACATATTTAGGGTTCAGCTTGCCCTTCTGCCTAAACCGGAAGACGCCCTTCATGGGTGACACTCTAAGGAATACTCTATCATCAGTAGTAAACTCAATGTCTCTCCTCCTGATGTCAGTGTAGGACTTATGTCCATCCTGGGCTGCTCTCATGCTCCTATGAATCTGTAGGACATCCTCCCTGATCTGCTCTAGATACTTCGGCTCTAAGAATGTAGTCTCACTGGCCTCGTCCCAGCATAAGGGTGTCCTACATGTCTACTATATAGTGCCTAGAATGGCGGCATCTGAATCGAAGTGTGGAAGTTGTTGTTGTGGTGAACTCTATTCGATGTAGTCGCTCAACTAAGCTTCCCTAAAAATCCAAGGCACATGCCTGAAGCATGTCCTCCAAGATCTGTATAGTGCGCTCGCTCTGGCCATCCGTCTGAGGGTGAAAAGGTGTACTAAACTTCAGCTTAGTCCCCAAGGCCTCCTGCACCTTACCCTAGAATCTAGATAGCAATCAGGGGTCTCTGTCAGACACAATCATCTTTGGTACGCCATGATGCTTGATGATCTCTTTTTAGAAAAGATCTACTAACTTAGGAACCTTTCAAGTATCCTTCATCGGTACAAACTTAGCTACCTTCGCCAATCGGTCCATTATGACCTAGATTGTGTTCAGTCCTCCTTTAGTTAGTGGGAGACCGACAACGAAATCCATGGATATGTCCTCAAACTTCCAGCAAGGAATAGGCAGGGGCTTCACTAATCCACCGGGTCTCCTGTGCTCAAACTTGACCTTTTAACAGGTCAAACATTTAGTCACGAACGCCATTACATCCTTCTTCATCCCGCTCCACCAGAAATGGAACTTCAGGTCCTTATACATCTTGGATGACCCAGGTGGACGAATAAGGATGACCAATGAGCCTCCTGAAGTATCTTCTCCTTCAAGTCGGGAGAAGACTTAGGAACACGCAAACGGCCATTCCGTCTAATCATGTCGTTGTCGCTCAATCTGAAATTGTACTTTTAACCCTCGAAGGTGCCCTTAACCAACTTCTTCCTGATGTTCTGTATGTAATGATCACTCTATTACACAGCTTGTATCTCATCAGTCAAGCTGCTTCCCTCTAGAAGAGCACAAAGAGAGTGTGCTCTACGGCTCAGGGCATTGGCAACTACATTCGTCTTGCCCTCCTTGTATTCTGGTCAATGTCATAATCCTTCAGGAACACGACAATCTCCTCTGTCTCATATTCAGCTCTTTCTATGTGAAGAGATGATGTAAACTCTTGTGATCGGAGTAAATGGTGACTCTCATACCATAAAGATAGTGGCGCTAGATCTTCAATGAGAAGACTACTGCACCCAACTCTAAGTCATGTGTGGGGTAGTTTACCTCATGCTTCTTCAGTTAATGGGAGGCATAGGCAGCAACCTTCCCATGCTGCATGAGCACAGCCTAATCCAGTTCCCGAGGCATCACAATGCACCTCAAACCCATCGGTAGCCTCAGGGATAATGAGACCGGGCGCCGATGTCAAGAGGTCCTTTAGCGTCTAAAAGGACTGCTCGCATTCATCAGTCCACAAGCGCTGAGCCTCTTTCTTCATCAAGTTGGTCATAGGCTTGTCCACGTTGACAGGTGATTCATAAACTACACTCACAATTCACATTGATTAATACAAGGGTGTCAAATCTCCTTATCCAAACAAGATAGCTTGTTGTAACACCCTAATTTCCTACAAAATTCTTAATCTGAACTGTAACGACTCCAAAACCGAGCTAGTTCCAAGGTCGTTACACGCCGTGTGTTATAGTACTTAAGCTACGCAAGACTCTAAATCGAAATACACATAAGCCAGAAGAAGCACCATTTGCATTAACAAAACTAAACATTTACAAGAGATTCATAAACTGAATTAAATACATAATAAGATTCATGCCCGAACGCTACAAAGTGTTGAAACTATCCATAATCAAATACATAAAGAAGCAACATGAATAAAGCTAAATATTCAAACCTCACAGTCCAACCAACATCTGATCAATCTGCAATGTTAATGTATTTGTGGAAAGCGGGTGAACAACCACAACTTAGCAGATAGCAACTGTCATCAATGAAGTCCTCAAAACATTGAAATCAGAATACGAAAAGGAAAACAAAATGCTTTCATAAACCGAGAGAAAAGAGAGAAGTTTCACCAAACATAACATAAATTGTTATTCTCAAATCAGATCACAATCCAGAAGGTTCACAAAGAAGAATGGGATGCTAGTACCAAGCACACACATGCTTAGAAAGGGTCAAAGACCCATGGATCACAAGATCCCTCGATAACGCATAAATGGTCCAAAGACCAAAGGGTCCGTCGACCCTAGAATAAAAACAGGAACAACCCGTACACATAACAGAGACAACGTCTACGTAGCATGCTACGGGATAGCCCGACCCAGTCATCCACGGCTTAGAAGCAAAGTAACTAGATCCCAAAACATAAATCAACACTTCCATAACTATTATGCGTTTAAAAACTCCCAAAACATGGATAAATAGAATATATAGAGTTAGGGGAATATAGCCCTGCAAACAGAAATCAAAACAGAGCCAAACGAGAAAGTTTAGCAAAAATAGTGCCCTGTCTGGACATGTGTTAGGACTTACATGTCGGAAAGCATGTCGAGACTGAAATCAAAGACGTCCGGACTTGCGTCCGGGCTTGTAAGTCCGGACGGAAGTCCGCCAACAAATATACAAGTTGTGCCCGGATATGTATCCGACCACATGCCAAACTTAAAACAGGGAGTGAAAAATCAAGTGCATTCGGACTTATGTCTGGACATGCAAGTTCGGACATAGTCCAAAACTCACACGCCAGATTCGTCCTCATACTCTACTTGTCGTGCCCTGTCCGGACTTACATTTACCAACGTAGGGTCGGATACGGCCAAAATCAGAACAGAAGTGCAGCAGCAGTAGCGAAAAACAGAAGAAAAATTGCTCAATTAGAGAAGTTCAGTACACTACCAAATTCAGAGAATTTGAGAGGGAAACCATGGGGTTTTGACTAGCAAAACACTCACAAATCACTTGTAGAAACAACTCACAAAATTACAAATCGCAAGAAACAAATAATCAGATTTTTTAACACTCCCCATGGGTGAACAACAATATTGAATCGGATACCAACATGCTCATACATGTTGGAAGTCCAAATAGTCCTAATGGGACATCGGCCGGGTCACCCCGACTGGTGTGGGCCACTGTGCGTAGCTACCCCACATTATAATAGGGAGATGTGTCATCCCAACCATGATGACTCATTAGGATTATGGGATAAAGGATAATGAGATATAAGCTACCGCTGCAGTATGCGTATGTATTCAATATATATATATATATATTATGAGATAATGAAATGAACTCGTAAACTCCACAAATGGTGATGTAGGTGCCCTGAGGGCTTAAACACTAACATAAGCTAAAGATTGGATAATTGTTAACCTTTATATGCTAGATATTATTGGAGGTTACCTATAAATGATGTGCAGTATTTATATGTTTATTATTATTGGAGCTTATCTATGAACTGTGTGTGCAATCTTTATATGGTTATTAATATTGAAGCTTACTTGTGACCGATGTATATAATCCGAGTTCATGATATGATTGGTGATAATTATTAGGTATGTTTATCTTATACACATGCATGCCTTAGGATGGAATCTTGAATGAAATAAATTGGATTGCATGTTAACTTTGACCAAGTAATCTAAGTGTAAAACAAGGGGTTCTAGGGTTGCATAATAGCATACTCAGTGGTTGGGATGACCCCTACAATCAATGCTTTTACAGGTATGTAGACAAAGATGTTCAGTTGGAGAGCAGGGTTGGGTAGGTTTGGTTGGTAATTTTTAGGAGATGTCTCTATTTTGATTATGTATGTATTTTGAGATACAAATGTATTTTCCTACAGTTGTAATATAGGATAAAAAATTGTAAATGTTGTTGTAGTTATATCTAATCATGCACAGTGTTTCGTGTAGTTTATGGTAGCATTGTAGTACATCAGGTGTGCAACGGTGGTGACATCCCATAGGATTAATTTTCCCTGCTAACTGATATTAAGTTTATATATGTGAGTTATGGGGACCGTTGTCATTTTGCGGGTATAGTGATTAAGAGGGTTGCCAAACTCAGGGACCTCTTTCAATTAACTGACAAATTGAATTAACCTAATTGAGAAAACTAACCTAAACTAATAAAACAGGAAATTGTCACTTTTTATAAGAATTTTACTAGTATAACCATATTTAAATAACCAAAGAAATTAAGAGAACAAATAAACCAAATAAAGCACAAATAACGAATTGAAAATCTAATAATTAAAAGGCGCTTTCTGAGTTGTTCTGCTCACCTAATTCTTCAGACTTTATATTATTAACTCTTCCCCTAACTTTTTATAATTCACTCAGAAACTTTAAATAATTCATCAACGGCTAGTCTAACGAATCCTAACTAGTTGCTAGAACTAGCAGGAGACTAATGCTCTAATCCGAACACAACTAATCGCATAAAGAACGGTTTCTATGAGAGTCCGATTAACCTATAGGCGAGATCACGCTTCTAGTCATTAATCAGGTTCGACTTCCTATGTCTAGTTTACTATCTCAGCTCTCGCGTGTTGATTAGAAAACTACAAGAATTATCTTAATTATTGGCCAAATAATTAAAACACATTAAGAACAGGAATCGAACTAATTATAACAAAATTGTACGGAAAAATTAATATAACATAATCATCAAGAATTAGGCTCGCTTCCCAACTCGGGAAACTAAAAATAAACTACTCACTCATAACTCTAAAAACATAAACAATGATTAAAACTAACATAAAACAGCTTGTAACGAAAAACAAATAAAGGAACAAGTTCTAGAATTTCACTCGACTTTTACTAATGCATCCGGTGGTTGATCAATTCTGCTCGGTTTCAGTTCTCTTCCCCTGCGCTGGACTACGGCTGCTCTCCTCGCCCTTTCTGTGATACTGGTTCGGTGCCAATTGGTGGTCGAATGTGTTGGTGTGGTAGTGTGGTTGTACGGTGACGGTTGAAAGGAAGGATGGGGCGTGAATATGTTGTGGAGATCGGTGGTGTGCTGTGAATTTGTGAAGATGACGGTGCGTGATTGATGAACAGCGCAGTGCGGAAGGATGGATGTTAATGGTAGTAGTAACGGATGATGATGGATGGCGGGCAGCGTTGCTGAAGTTGCAGGCGTGCCGATCTCCCCTCTCGATGGAACCGTCTTCTCTTTATATAGTTGCAGCCAAATTAATGACCTAGCCCGCATAATCAACCGACTCTAAACTTGATAAAATGCTGCGTTTGATTAAAAAACAATCATGCAGCAAAAACACCATTAATGTTATGTGCTTACACGTGAATACAACTTTGAGTAAAACATTTGTACCAAGAAAATTCAGTCATGAATATCTCCTTGATATCATGCAGTAGTACGTGAATAGTGACCATGATTAATTATTAATTAATCATGTGCTGCTATATAAGATGAAGATTCTCACATACCTAATGGTGGAAGTTGACAAAAATGCACCGTGAGTGGATAACTAATAATGTTGTCATTCATGTAAAAAAAAGGTTGCTATTCGTAGTACAAAATTACTAATCACCGCAGTACAAAAATTTTTTAATTCATATTGACGTTGTACACATGTAATAATGTGTCGCTGTGTTTTTTTTCCAAAAATGATATCTGAAAGTAAATTTACCGAAGTAGTTTGTAGTTGATTAGTAGCAAATTTTACTAGTTACTTTTTTGTTTGAATCAATACAGGTACCTTTTTTTGTAAAAAAAAGTGTTGGATTACATTTTTATGTGTTTATATTATTAATTTGACTTAAAATTAATTTGTACTGCGAATAGCAAAATACTTTATTGTTTGCAGTACAAAATTTTTTTTCACCAAACTTAGTTGAATAAGTTTGAATGTTACGGGGAGACACTTTTTTTTGAAATAATAGACAATTGAATAACCAAATTTAAGTCAATATGATTAAAACAACAACTAAGTTAAAGAAAAACTAAGTTACAACAACTAATTTATAGAAAAACTAAGTTACAACAACGTTATAATCGTTGGTAGATGTTTGGACGTGGAATAAACGTGTTGTTATACTTTTCTGGATTTATAATCGTTGGTAGATGTTTGGACGTGGAGTTTTTACATTTTGATATATTTCAGTTATTGTGACATAAACATTACGTTCTAACCGCTTCGTAGAGTTGCCGATTCCTATATTTCATCCTTCACATGTGACTGAACTCAGGCGCATGCTGAGTATGATGTGTCTGAATTGCTTGAAGTTGTAGCCCAGTAAGGTAAATAATTGTATCTGTTTCTTTATGATGCACTTGTATATCTCCATATGAAGCTTTTGCATCAGTTTTCATCTATTCTGAAAAATCTAGTCAGTGGTCAATGAAGTGCTGTTTGACTTCTGACGTAGTTATTTCCTAAATTGTGTATCTAACTTGATTTTGAATTTATGGTCAGGCACCTACGAAGACTGCTGGTATGGTTGATATGAAATAGAGTTAGATGCATCTACATTTCTCTCATAGTTTGTTTCAATCTTTTATGTTCAGTTTCTTGTAATGTGATAGTTAAATAGAACAAGAACAGTGATGGAGCAGACTCCTTGGATTCCTGGAAGGATGAAAAAACAAGGTAGTGCGTGGAGTTTCCTGAAGCAGTAGGGTGGGTTTGCTCTTGGTTGATCAATTGATTAAAAAGGATAGTGATTTTAATCTCTTTGCTGATACTTTTATCCTTAACCTTAACAAACTAGGTATCAAAATGTTCAAAAAGCTTCCAAAGGAAACAGAAAGAAGTTTGAAAAGAAAGGGTACTTCCCCCAAGATGGATACATCATCAAATACTTGTCTGTTTCCACAAACTGATTATCCATTCCAGATGTATCTGATGGAATAAGTCATGTCCTCGGTAAGTTATGGTGCTACTCTTTCTACCATGCCCTTTGTTACCTTTTTTCCCAATGTTTTTCATTCTTGTTTTCAAACTTATCTGCAGATGTGTCTTCAGCAATGCTGAAGAAGGTACTAAGGAAGATCGAGGAATAAAGAGTTCACGATCAGGTGAGCCTAACTTCCAAGCTCATTAAAGATGAAGTCAATGCTTTACAGGTGGTTGTAGCTCAGTATCTTTAAGTGTGAGGCATTGGACGAGAATTAACATTTAGGAGCAATGAAGAGCAAAGAACGGTGCATTTCTAGAAAATTTTGGCATAGTCTCCCCTTTTTTCTTCTCTTCCTCGGTTCTAAGAACCTCCACAAAATGAACCAGAAGGTGATGACCACAATTTCAGCAATACGGTAACAATCACCAAGTCCACTAGAAATAACTATATCCATACTGTATCTTAAAACAACAAAAACATAAAATCCTAAACTATGCCCCTCCATACTGCTGATAGTACGAATCCCATATAGTCAAGGTACTGAGAACCTCTTCTAACCCCTGTTCAGTTTGCCTCTGTTCCTCGTGTGGCATCTGCTCACGGTAGTATTGCTAGTCCCAGCTACGATTCCCAGGTAATAAAGGCCTAGCAGCCCCAGTTGCCTCATGTATGAGCTGTAACATAATATTATAAAGTTAGTCTAGCATTCATAAAAGCTATATCAACTGAAATTATACAAAGAAGAGATCAACTTACTAAGGCGGGATCCAGCCGATGAATGAAGGTGTTTTCGTATATGTCAGGATTCATGATCTTCGGATGGGTGTGTTTGACGTACCAATCCAGATAATCTCCGTCACATGCATGTACGACCGCCCATGTCTTAGTGAACCCCGGAGTAGGTCCACACTCACGTGTGGTGTCCCACACACTACACATGGTGGGGTACACACATCTATAGGGCTTTCCTTTTCTCCCTCTTTTTTCGGATCTATTGTTCGGTCTAATAGGGGGAGGTGGGATACACTGAACATACCCGAATTGGCGAAGACAACGCTCTGGCATATATGGCTCATTCATGGTCATGTACTGCAAGGTACCCCTATACCAAGAGCGGCCCCCGTTCTCATTCACCTTCTCGCGGCCATAGGGCAACCAATCAATCTACATTGGATCACAGGGAAATGTAAGCATCAATATTAAACAATAATGTAAATAATACAAATTGAAATTGTTGTACCACTTACATTTCTTGCTGTCAGAGCATCTATATGCTTGCGGTAGTTCTCCAATGAATTTTGATTTTTCTGCTGGGAGGTGGACCTGACCCATCTCATAGCCCACAGTCTATCATCCCCATCACACCAGTCAGCACTAACTGCTGGTCTAAGAGTGGGGAAGTACGCATATTTATCCAGCACTACATAAATTTTAAAAAGAAATTATGCCAATTATTAATGTGAATTCATGAAAATTTATTACACATTGTTGTACATTAAAACACTTACCTCGAGAAGGGTCAAAGAGCCAGCAATGCTATTACAGTCAGCACGAGATGCTATCCCAACTGGCGATACAACCACGCAAGAGTACCTGCTCCCTATGCGAACCTCTTTAGCTTCGTATTTTTACCCATGGGAGTAACTAACCAGAACGGTAGAGGACTTATGCGTGAATGACCCTTGTTAGCAAAGATGGTAGTGGCGAGGGCATAGTAGAGCCAACCGCACGCCTGCTTCATAGGTACCCTCTGGCCGGTCGAACACCACTCTATAAGTGGACATATCTGAACAACACCAGTATGCCACATGGTTTTCATCATCTGGTCAACACCCTCCTCAAAATCTAACAACTTAGCCATCGCCTCCGCTCACTGTTTGTCGGACTCCCCAGAATCGGATGACCAACGATAGGGATCCTCAGTATCTGCCACACATCATGAAGTGTGATCATCATCTCTCCAAAAGGCATGTGGAAAGAATTGGTGTCCGGCTGCCACCTCTCCACAAAGGCCGAGATCAAAGACATGTTGTTGATACCCCATGTGACATCTAGCAGATGCTCCAACGCTGAGTACTTAATCATATTTCTTGCCCTTTTGCAAGTAACCCCGCTAAACGGCCAGTTTGAGATTATAGGGTTTCGGGGTTTAAATCCCAAAACACCCCGGTCCTAGACAATTAACACAAATTTTACACATGTATGAAGAAATAGTTAAATCTACTTGCCAAACTGAAAGATAAGATAGTATATACCTTAGTCATTGACCAAAGGTCAATGGCGACATGCCCACCAAAGCTGGTGATGACACTGGTCAGCAGTGGACCACCGGCTACTGGCACTTCAGTAAGCCTCCAGAAAGGGGGAATAACGGGCTCCATAGCGAGAGCAGCTTCCTCATCAGTCGCGCTCTCATGATCAGGGTCATCCTCGTCTAGGCCCTCATCCTCAGATTTCTCCTCAGCCTCCTCCTCCTCCTCCTCATCTATGTCCATGTCAACGGGTGCTGCAGCATCCGGAGGGGTCTGGGGGGTCATGATAGCTACACCCAGCAGAAGTCTGTGCCTCTGCATGCTCCACACGATGGTCATGATAGCTACCACCAGCATGATAGCTACCACCAGCATAAGTCTGTGCCTCCACATGCCCCTCGTGGTGGCTACTCTGACCCTCTATATTGTAACTGGAGCTCTGGAGCTGGGCCAGATCAGCAGATGACCAATCACCTAAAGAGGATGAAGCTTCAGGCATCCTTCTCCTAGGTATGTGTGCGACTGGGTCGGAATCATGGAATGACTGTGTGGATGGGTCCATGATGGGCTGCTGCTGTGGATGATATGACGAGTGACGAGGCGGCTTAGCATGACCCTGCTATGGCTGGAAAGATGAGTGTCATGCAGGCTCAACATGACCCTGCTGTGGCTGGAAAGATGAGTGCCGTGGAGGATCAACTGCAATAGCCCGCGCACGACGGAACAAAGCAGTCATTGGCTGCTCCACATTCATGTCCTTCTTCTTTTTTTTGTTGTAGACGTTCATCACAATATTCTTTAGCTTATCCATCACTGCACAAGTTGAAGCAACCCAATTAAGATTAGTTACACAAGTAAGTAATAATAAATCAACAGAACAATTATAGTATAGCCCCAAAACTTTCCAAATTTATCACTGTAATCCTTAACTCTTATCTAACATAGCCAAAACTTATAATATAACATATTAGGTCAATATTATCTCTAAATTACATAAGACTTTTGGACCTTAAATTATCTCCAAATCAACAGAACAATATTAACTCTTATCATTGTAATCCTTGACGTTCGATAATGGTGGCCACGGGTCCGGTTCCGGAAAATGTGTATTCGTATTCGGAACCGGTCTGGGCGGTTCCGGTTCTGAAATCTGGATTCGCTTCGGATTCGGTCAAAAAACCGATTCCAGCCGGTTCTGGTTCCGGTTCTGATCGGTTCCGACCGGTTCCGGAGCGGTTCCGGAAAGATTCGATCGGCTCCAGTTGCTTCGTTTTAGCTCCGATTTGAGATCCGTTTGAGCGCACACGTTGCTCCTTTCATCCACTTTACTCCTAGATAGGTTATTCTTCAAGTTTATAATCTTAAATGTGTAAGAAACAAAGACTTAGGAATTTTTATTGAATTTACAAAAAATAAGGAACAAAGAGAATTTTATTATATGATTCACTGCCTCATTAAAAGCTTATTAGGTAAAAACCCATTGGGAAAACCTTAATAAGGAAAAAGAGTACAACTACTAAGAGGTTACATGATTTCAATTTGCAAGTCTTAAAAAAGATTACATGGAAAGAAAGTAATACTAAATTACTAATACATTCTAAAATATTACAAGATAGAAGTCCTAAGTGGTGTTATCCCCATTCATCTCATACCAATCATCATGTTGGCCTTCATATTGCAATACACGTGCTTGGGATCTAACGGCTATTTTTCTTCAGAGGAGCGCGCGCCCGAGACCCAAAACGACATCGTTTTGGCCCGATTCCAACGGTAACTTCAACCGGTTCCGGGGTGGTTCCGGTTCCACTAGTTGCGGTTCCGATTCCGGTTCCCGGTTCCGAATCCGATGACGGTTCCGACCGGTTCCAACCGGTTCCAAGCGGTTCCGGTTCCGGGTCCGGTTCGGGCCCGAATCTCACAACATGTATTCGTATTCAGAACCGGCTGAGGCGGTTCGATTCCGGTTCCGGTTCCCACCGGTTCCCGGCCGGTTCCGGTTCCAATCGGTTCCGGGTAGAACCGCCGGTTCCGGGTAGAACCGCCGGTTCCGGGTAGAACCGGACCCGATGGCCACCATTAACGTTCGATTTACTACACTTGTTACTTAGTCACTTAAACTTTATTTTAAATTACCCACAACTTGTAAAATAAGTTTATAAGTATATTTAGGTCATTATGAATAATTTTATACAGCAACTACACCCTAGTTCCCTCATTTTACTCTTTAACCCGAAAATTTCATAAATTTGTCATTTAAGTGCATAAACCTTATTTTAACTTACTCAAACTTATGATATAAGTTCATAAACATAAATATATCATTATAAACAATTTCATACAGAAACAATTCAGCCCTATACATAACTAACCCTTTAGTTTTCAAAAATTGCATTTTAGCTCCTTTTTACTTATCTTTTTGCACCTATAAGCCCTTTAACTCATATTAATGCTTTAGCTTTGTTCTAAACACATTATAAACTTAAAATATAGTAAATAAAACAGTAGGTATTCGGCCTTAATAGTTACAACACCAAAACATCATAAA
Organism: Limonium bicolor; assembly: GCA_023374045.1. Taxonomy (NCBI): domain Eukaryota; kingdom Viridiplantae; phylum Streptophyta; class Magnoliopsida; order Caryophyllales; family Plumbaginaceae; genus Limonium; species Limonium bicolor. The sequence continues at coordinate 291,000,622 of CM041779.1, forward strand.
AATGACATTTAACCCTAACATAAGGAGTTACCTCCTAATGCCCAAATGTTGATTTTTCAAGAGGCTTGTAGCTTGAAGTTTTCCTTGCTCTTTGGCCCTATTACAGAGGAGTTTCACTTAGATTATTGGTACAAATTTCAAGCTTAGCCAACTCTTTACTTTCAAGGCTTAGTTTAGAGTTTTTACCTTCACAAAGATGAACTTTTTCACATTTGTTTCCCTTGTTTTTCTTGGCTGTTCCAAGGGGCTCCCAACATCCAATTTCCTGCCATAATACAAGGAAAAAGAAGGTTCAAAAAATAGAAGTATACACACCCCATAATCCATGGTAAAAAATAAAGGCACAAAAATGGGTTTTAAGCTTGGTTTAAGTAGTTAAACCTAATTTTAACTTACTCAAGCTTATAATATAAGTTCATAAACATACATGTATCATTATAAACTATATTATACAGAAACATTTTGGCCCTATACATTAATATCCCTTTAGTTTTACAAAAATGCATTTTAATCCCTTTTTACTTATCATTTTGTACCTAAAAGCCCTTTAACTCATTCTAAAGCTTTAACTTTGTTCTAAGCACATCATAAACTTAAAATACAGTAAATATAACAATAGATACTCGGCCTTAATAGTTACAACACCAAAACACCATTAAAATAAGATTTAACCCTAACATAAGGAGTTACCTCCAAAACACAATTAAATTACCTTTTTAACATTCCATTTACTACACTTGTTACTTAGTCACTTAAATTTTGTTTTAAATTACCCAAAACTTGTAAAACAAGTTTATAAGTACATTTAGGTCATTATGAATAATTTTATACAGCAAGTACACCCTAGTTCCCTCATTTTACTCTTTAACCCAAAAAATTCAAAAACTTGTCATTTAAGTGCTTAAACCTTATTTTAACTTAATCAAACTTATAATATAAGTTCATAAACATAATATCATTTTAAACTTTTAAAAACATTTACAATTAAAAAAAACAAGTGGGTCGCCCCAATAGGTGGGGCAACACTAACTGCTTCGTGTCTTGCCTAGGGGCGACTACCACTAGGAAACCACCACCGCCAGGGTGAGCTCGGCTAGCTCGTGTCAACCATGGAGGCGAGTCTTCTGTCTCCGTTTCTTCAGCCGGGATGAGTTCACAGGGGGCGTGTCTTCAGACGGGGCGAGGCACCGTCATCTTCCGGTCGAGGCGAGCTCAGTCGAGGCGTGTCAACAGCAAGGGCGAGGCACTCCAACTCGCCTTAGGAGGCGAGGCGAACCTTGTCAGCTCGTGTCACTGGCTGAGGCGACCTTTGTCTCCTCATTCCAGGAGCAGGGGCGACTCGAATGCACTAGTGTCGGTGGGAAGGGTGACTGAGCTTTTTTTTCCGGATTTTTATTTTGTAGATCTAGGCTAATTTAATGTGTGTTTCTAAATTCTAACAACATATTTGAAATCACCACATCAAGATCTATAACTTGCAAAAAAAAAATTGAATAACTCACCGGAAAATTTTTCCGGCGGTGGTCGGCGGTGGTCCGGCGGTGGCTCCGGCGATTAGGAAGAGAGGATTCCGGTGAGGTAGTTTGGAGGAGAGATGGTGTGTTCGTGAGAAATGAAGATACCGAACACATCCCGTTTATATATAACGTGCACGTTTTGGAGCGTTTTTTCAAAAAGCGCTCGTTTTGACTCGTTTTCAATATATTAACATCGTTTCGTACTAAATACAGTAAAACAACAATAACTTAGCATGAAATCACAATTATAACATCCAAACACAATAAAAACGGGTTTAACGACTTTTACTACAACGAGAGCGTTTTTTTACCCGAAATTGGCGTTATCAACTACGTTTTCAATACGACATTTCTGAAATTGTGACAATGTCTGTAATTTAATCAATCATAACGTAAAACGTCGTTTACCAATGTCAAGTCCCAATTATAACGTTCGAACACAATAAAAACGGCTTTAACGATATAATGAGAGCGTTTTTTACGGTTCACGGTGACGAAAGCATATTTTCAAAAACAAAATTTACGACACGATGTCACTACATGTGTACAACGTCAATATGAATTAAAAAAAATTTGTACTGCGGTGATTAGTAATTTTGTACTGCGAATAGCAACAAAAAAAAAACAATCATGACTAGTAGCAGCAAATTAATTTACGTGAGTGTGTGCAATGTTTAACGTGTGACAAGTACATCACTAATCAATCATGAGCTAATCCAATGATGAATTAATCCCTCCAGGTGAGTTATGTGTTTAATATATATATATATATATCACCATTTGTTACATTGTAATCCTTACTGTTTTCCTGCATTTAACATATAATATACATCAACTCTCATCTAAACACAAATCTTAGAAAAATCATAAGAAAAGAGTGAAATATAAGCCAATTCATTACAAATATTAAGTCAAATTAACCATAAAAGTATATATATTTCACGCTTATCAACCATACATGAATTAGAGATAAGGGATGCTATAAATACCCATAAAATTTGATTATAAAGTATTCGGTAAATAGTTTATAATTATATATTAGCTTGGTGTATAGTCAAAATAATATAGAGGAATTTTATAGTGAATTATTTTCTGAATATATATTAATTGCTTAGTCTAATTTATTTTGTGTATGATAAAATTTATTATATGGGGTATCATTTTGTAATAATATATATATTTTAGACGGGTAAATGAGTATTTTAGAAAAAGATGAACTAGAATCTATAACTATCGTCGGCCTCATTTGAACACTTGTCGATTCTGTTTTCACTCTACATGTGTGCGATGCGGAGCGAATGAAGAAGGAAGCGAGGCGAGAAAGAGAAAGAGGAATGAGAATGAATCGATCGACGAGAATTCGAGAGCGATGGGGAAGAAGCGTCGAGTTTGAGGAGTCGAGAAGAGAGAAAAGAAAGATTGTATTCACTGTTCTGAGTTACAAAGCCCGAGAGAGGCTAGAATATAAGCTAAGTCTAAGTAACGTTGCAAAACGGTACTTAGTAACTAGTGACCGTTGATAAACGGTAAGTGAAAAAATAAGAGGGGAAATAAGACTAAACATAATCCTAACACCCCCCTCAAACCCAAGAAATAGCTATTTCGTTAGGTTTGAAGTGTTTAACATTCCCATTGATGAAAGCTGATGTTGATAGTCTTTCCCCGGTAAGGATTTTGTAAGCATATCCGCCTTCTGATGTAGATTGGAGATGTGTACGACGTCAATGAGACCGGCTTTGATTTGATCACGAACATAATGGACATCGATTTCAATATGCTTCGTACGTTCGTGAAGGACGGGGTTATGTGCGATGTAAACAGCCGATTTGTTGTCGCATTTCAACGGTATAGGAGTGATGTCGTCTATGCCAAGTTCATTGAGGAGACGGGACAGCCAAGCTAATTCAGTGGTGACTCGTCGGAGAGCACGATATTCGGCTTCGGCGGAAGAGAGAGATACCGAGGCTTGTTTCTTGGATTTCCAAGAGATGGGGGAGCCTCCGAATAAAATGTAATAACCGCTGACTGATCTGCGAGAAATAGGACACGAAGCCCAATCAGAGTCACAATATGCTAAAAGAGAAAAGTCAGACGTGTTGTTTAAAAAAATGCCATAACCGAGAGTCCCTTTGATGTACTGCAGAACATGGATGGCGGCGTCCCAATGACTTTGACAAGGATGTTGATTGAATTGACTTAGGAGTTGAACACTGAAATTGAGATCTGGTCGTGTGTTGATCAGGTAGTTCAACTTGCCAATAAGACGACGGTATTCGGTTGCATCAGGAAGAGGGCACCCGTCTTGTAATTGAAGTTTGGAGCCAGGGGCGAGAGGACTGACAACCGATCGCTGAGAAGAAATATTGTAGTCGGTGAGAAGATCAGAAGCGAATTTTGTTTGAGTTATGCCGACCCCATGAGAAGTGTAGTGGAACTCGAGCCCAAGAAAGTAAGTGAGAGTGCCGAGATCTTTAATTTTGAAGGAGTTGTGGAGATCGTTTTTGACTTGAAGGATTTTTTTGTCATCGTTGCCACACAAAAGAATATCGTCGACATAAACGCCAAGAAAGAGAATGGAGTCCCCGTTGCTCCACTTGAATAGAGAATAATCGTTGTCTGAAAGAACAAAACCGAGGTTAGTGAGACTAGTTGAAAGTTTAGCATACCACTGGCGTGATGCTTGTTTCAAACCGTATAAAGATTTCTGCAATTTGCATACTAAACCATTTGATGTAGTCAAACCATCGGGAATTTTCATGTAAATCTCTTCGTGAAGGTCCCCATGAATGAAGGCGTTGTTGATGTCGAGTTGATGGATCCTCCAATGTCGTTTTATGGCAACACTTACTAAAGTTCGAATGGTTGTCATCTTGACAACCGGAGAAAAGGTTTCATGAAAATCTTCTCCTTCTTTTTGTGTAAAACCACGAACGACCAAGCGCGCTTTGTATCGATCAATGGTTCCATCGGATTTGTGCTTGGTTCGATACACCCATCGGCAAGTAATGCACCTTTTTCCCTTGGGGAGTTTAACGAGAGTCCACGTTTTATTTTCTTCAAGGGCTTTGAGTTCGGAGTCCATGGCAGCCCTCCATTCCGGATATTGAACAGCAACGCGGTATGAAGATGGTTCAAGAGGACACTGCATTCGGACCTGAGAACACAACACTTGAGAAGGAATAAAATCAGTAATAGAATTTAGAGAAGGAAGAAGATTTGGTTTTGAACTTTTGAGTCTGGTGGATAAAAGACATGTGAAGGGGTCTTTTCCAACGTAATTGCAATCGTAATCCTCAAGATGAGTAGGGACGCGTCTGATTCTTGTCGACCGGCAAGCGTTGGACGGCCCAAGATGTTCTGAAGAATCTTGATCGATTTGTTCATTGTTGGGCCGGATGATAGCAGAATCATCTTGATCAGAAATAGCCTGATCCGTGTCGCTTTGTTGAGGCGTCGAAAGATGGGCCAGAGAATGGTTTTCTGCGGTGGGCTGAACCTGATCGTTGGGAGAGATTGACACGATCGGGTCAGAAGCCACATGGCCGTCATCGAGAGTAAAGTGGGCAGAATTATCTGTCGTTTGCACAGGTGGACCAGGCTCAGCAATGCTTTCTTCATAAGGTAAATCGTCGTCGGAATCTTCATGGATAGGAACGGGAAAAAAAGGAGATGTGGTCTGGACTGACCCATCTGTTTGAAAAGCCCGTTCTTGTAAAGGAAAGTTTTCTTCAAAGAAAACTAAATCCCGACTGGTGACCACTTTGTTTTCATTGAGGAGTAAGACCCGATGTCCTTTCTTGCAAAGACCTGGACCGAGATATACTCCCTTGTGACCACGAGGATCGAATTTGCTCCGGTTGACTGCAGGTCCAGTATGATAGACCAACGAACCAAACGTTTTGATACTACTAAAATCAGGTGGAGAGTCATACAAACATTCATAGGGGGATAGACCATTTAAAGTAGAAGAAGGAAGCCTATTGATAATGAAAGTAGCCATAAGAACACTCTCTCCCCAAAAAGTAATATCAAGGCCGGATTGAAAAAACAAAGCGCGGGCAGTTTCAAGCAAATAACGATGCTTCCTTTCAACAACTCCGTTTTTGTTGCGGAGTGTAAACACAAGTGGTTTGATGCAAGATACCCTTTTTATGGAAGAAATCTTGTAAAATTTTTGAAGATCCCAATTCATAAGCATTATCGGAGCGAACAATTTTAACAAATTTATTAAACTGCCGCTCAACCATGTTTATGAAGTTTTGTATATGCTGAGATGCGTCAGATTTGAATTTCATAAGAATCACCCAAGTACATCTACTAGCGTCATCAACAATAGTTAAAAAATAACGACTACCATCATGATTAGCAATAGAACAGGGCCCCCAAGTGTCTACATGAATGAGATCAAAGCAACATTTGGATCTATTGTTGGAATGGGGAAAAGGTAATCTATGGCCTTTAGCCCTAAAACATATATCACAAATGAAATTGTCAGGAATCTCACTTCTTTTCACAAGACCCATTTGAACCATTTTATTCAAAGGAGGGTGGCCCATCCTTTTATGCAGTAACATCACACGGGAATTACAAGAGTGAGCAATGCGAACAGAAGCATTGTTATTACAGCCATTAAAGAAATTGCACAACATTCTATTATCAAGAAAATAAAGCCCATCCCTTTGATGCCCAATTCTCTTTTTATTCTTCCAAGTACGGGCCTGAAAATAGCATGCATCAGAATCAAATGAAACAGTACCATTGTTCTGCTGAGCTAATTTACTAACAGAAGCAAGAGACAATTTAAAACTAGGAACATGAAGAACATTTTCTAGTTTAAAACCATCAGCAATCAAAGCAGTTCCTGTAACATTAATAGCTTCAACATGACCATTAGGCATAGTGACATAACTAACATCAATAGTTTGTTTCTTACTGCTAAGCAAAGTTTCATTACCACACAAGTGTTCACTTGCTCCGGAATCTAGTAACCATTGATGATCAATATGTTTATGAATGGAATTATTGCACTTAGGATAGACAGTACCTGCAAACTGTGACTCCTTTCTGTGGCATGATACACTATTGCTTGCAACATTCTTGTCCGAAGCCTTTTCTGATTGTTCAAGTAGACTGCAAAGTTTAGCCAGTTTATCCACATTGGATGCAGAGAGTCCTTTTATTCCTTCAGTTTTCTTGCCAACAGAATTTACCGAAGAAGAAGTGTTTCTCGACCCCTTCCACCAATCTGGATAACCACAAATCTCGAAACAACCACTCTTGAGGTGGCCTGTTTTCCCACAGTGAGTGCAGATACTTGTGTTCTTCCTAGCAGTATTATCCTTCCTGGATTTACTTCTTTCAACAAAATTTACTTCAGTTTTGTTAGTACTATTAGCAAAGGACATGCTTGGGGTTTCATTCTCTTCCTTTCTATTGATTCGTTGCCTCTCCTCTTGGAGTATTATGGCATAAGCCGAATCCAGAGTGGGAAGTGGTTTCTTCATAAGAAGATTTCCCCTAACATTAACAAAGTCCTCACGTAACCCTAACAAAAACTGAAACAATTTCTGATTCTCAGCATGCTTAGCAACTTTCTCTCGCTGTAACCACAAACACAAGTATCGATATTCGTCATTGCAGATATATCATCCCAAATACTAGTCAGTTTAGTGAAGTATTCGGTAACAGAAGAGTTCCCCTGCTCGATTTTGGACAAATCTCGATTAAGCTCAAACAACCTTGTACCATCGATCTGATCATACCTCCGAGTGAGGCGTTTCCACATATCGTAAGCAGAAGAGCATGAAACGAGACTCTCCTATACTAGTATCTACAGAAGCAAGAATCCAGGAACGTACCAGCCCATCGCATCTGTCCCACGCATCTCTGCGATTTTTAAGAACCTTGGATTTCTTCAACGTACCGTCAATCATTTTGATTTTGTTCTTGGCCAACAGACAGATTTCGATTTTCTTCTTCCAATTCTGAAATCCTCTCTTGCCGTCGAACTTGGTTGAGGTAAGTTGAACTCCAGGCGTTTCCGAATTGGAAACCAACAATGGATCTGAATCGTAGCGGCGTCTAACCTTCTTCTTGTCGGTAATCTCTTCCTCTTCAGTTTCCGACGAATTTTCTTCATCGTCAGGAACGTCGTCTTCCTCTTCATCTGATTCCGACATCATTTGAGCAAATTAGGGTTAACAGCGGTAAACCCGCTCTGATACCATGTGCGATGCGGAGCGAATGAAGAAGGAAGCGAGGTGAGAAAGAGAAAGAGGAATGAGAATGAATCGATCGACGAGAATTCGAGAGCGATGGGGAAGAAGCGTCGAGTTTGAGGAGTCGAGAAGAGAGAAAAGAAAGATTGTATTCACTGTTCTGAGTTACAAAGCCCGAGAGAGGCTAGAATATAAGCTAAGTCTAAGTAACGTTGCAAAACGGTACTTAGTAACTAGTGACCGTTGATAAACGGTAAGTGAAAAAATAAGAGGGGAAATAAGACTAAACATAATCCTAACAACATGTAACATTTCTTAGGCCCATTCTTTTATAGATTATCAAACGAGTTTGTTTGATCATCTCACTTTCTCCCTCTATACATCACATGCATCAATTGTCATTATCAACTTTTTATATTTTCTCTTACTACTTTTTTCTCTACTTTTATTAACTTCAACTGACATCAGCTATCAGTTTCTGTCCCCACAAAAATAGGGTCTTAATTTTCCTATTGTCTTTTGGTGGCACTGTCTTCCTCACCGTGACTAAATTATTTCAGTCCCTCTCTTCATTTTTCGTCAACTCTCTGCATCCTCGATAACTTCAAACAATTATTGTGTTTTCTTCCTTAATATTCCAAGTTGCCTCATCATCTAAATGAGTTTGGCAAAAATGCCAAAATTTGGCATATTTCTCTTGTTTGTTTAGAGCAAATTTGCATGTGGCATTTATGCCGCATTGATGTCATATTTATGTTGTTCTTCTTTTTTCTGTCTTATCATAAATATTTTTTAAAGTCAATTAGTAGTTTTTTTAGATTACCAATACCATAATCTAATGCCAGTATTTCATATTAAAAAACAGTATAAAATATCAATATTTAATTTTATCGCACATACAGTAATATATAAGCCATATTTTTCATTATTAATTAGTTTATTGTTTTGTATGTTGTATACTGTAATAAAGTTAACTAATTAATTATCATATTTTTATTTTATAATTTTTTACTTATTTTTTATACATAAACTATTAATTAATTAACTTTAGCTAAAAAAATGATAGAGCCCCTAAAAAAAGGAAACATTTTAATATACATTGTAACGACCTCAAAACCGGCCTAGGAGTTAGGGCTGTTACACTCCGCGAGTCTATTACCTAACATCGCAAGGCTCTAACGCAAAACAAATTCAAAAACCAATGCAGAACTTAAATAAATGCTTAAAAGAGTTTACAATATCCAAACAGAGTATGAAATGTCAAATACAAAGTAAGGGCCCGAAGGCTACAAGGATCAAAAGTGTCTAATGCGCAAAGCCAAACATATAACAAAGTCTAAACAAAGCTTAAGCCGAAATCTGATCATAAGAAGCGGAGAAGGCCTCCAAGCTCAATCCGCATAGTGAATTAAAGGGGTGAGCTCAACAACCCAGTAAGCAGAAGACTTCTTCAAGGAAGCCCACTCAAAACAGAAGTAGAAGTTTGCATAAACAGAGGGAAGCACATGCCGTTTGTAAATAGACAGAACATAATCAAAACGGATCAGAAACCAGAACAGAATGTCACATCAAATCACGGTCGGACCATCGAAATCCGAAACATATGGTGGGACCCTTGAAACCCGCTTACACAACAGAAGGACTCACATAACATCCTCTGGATCCGAAGATCCCACATCAGAAGCCGTAAAGACAGCTAACAGACCCGTCGGTCATAAATTTCTTAAGGGTTACCCTAAGGAACATAAACAACAGGAATTCCTGCGCAGCATGCTACGGGACAGCCCGACCCGACTATCCAAGGCTCAGAAGCTAGTAACTAGGTCCTAAAACAGTTTAGCCAAAATATCTTATCAAATGTGCTCAAACAAGCATAAATCATGTATAAATATCTTATTCACATTGAGGGGAATCATACCCCGCAAACAGAAGTCAAAATGGAGCTCAAACGAGCAAAATAGGTGAAACAGAAGCTGTCTGGACATGCGTCCGACCTTGCATGTCCGGACACTGTGTGAGGCAGAAAACAGAACTTGTCCCGACATGTGTCTGGACTTACTTGTCCGGACACACGTCAAAGTCCAAAACAGAGGGAGTCCGGACTACTTGTGTCCGAACTTACAAAGCTCGGACACAAGTCGAAGCAAAAACCAGAATGTCCTCGCATGCTGTCCGGATGCTCAAAAATTCAGAAAACGGTGCGGTGCCAGATGACACATCCGGACTTACTAGTCCGGACGCATGTCTGGACGTCGCAAAAATGTCAGTTTCCAGAACGAACAGAAGCGCAGAAAATCAACCAAAATCACCAAAATTCCATCCAAATTCCAGAATTCAGCAAATCAGTCCCCTCGGGAGGTTAACACCTTCGAAGCAGATTCAAACCACACGCAAATCCACATCTCGCAATGCAATTTAACACTCAAAACAGAAACAAATTCAGCAGTCCCGAGGGTGAATGAACAACCCCGATTCCATCCCCCACTTACTAGAATTCACAGAGAAAATCAGGCCAGACAATGCCAACAACCAAACGAATGAAACACAGTAGAGAAGAAGCACAATGCACCACTGAATTCGCAGAGAATGGCCCCCAAAACAGAACACAAAATTAGAAAATTGCACTACCCAAATACCACGAACTACCACCGAAATCGCAATTAAACCAACCGGCCTGAATTCGAAGAGGGACACACCTGATAGCAGCAGATAAATCAACCAAAGACATGGAGCAACAAAGCACCCGAAATCAGACTTCACACCAATGGAGGAGGGGAGGAAGGAAGCGCTGAAAAACTGTTGTGAGGAAATATGTCTTTGCCAACTGATCGGGAAGGAAAAGAAGACATCTAAAAAATAATATATTAAAAGCCACTTACCAATTATAAGAGAGGCGAAAATGTCCACCTTGTCCATCTCTTTCAAATAAATGCCCCAGTTGTCCCTAACTAATAGAAACCACAAATAACATAAGAGATAAATAAAAAAATGAAATGTCAAGAATCTGAAAACATAAAGAAATCTGAACCGCAATACAGGTTATTACATCACTCCCCCCTTAATAGGAATTTCATCCTCGAAATTCAACATACCTCACTGCTCGAAGGGGGAAGGGAACTTGGCACGCAATTCCTCCTCGAGTTCCCACGTTGCCTCCCGCTCAGACTGATCAGACCACTGGACCTTAACCATAGGCAGTGTCTTGCTACGAAGTCAATGAACATCCCGAGCCAAAATGGGATTCGGAGCTGCCTCATAAGTGACATCTCGAAGTTGAAGCTATCCATAATCAATCACATGGCTGGGATCGTGAAGATACTTCCTGAGCATCGACACATGGAACACATCATGAACACCCGTCAAAGCTGGTGGTAGGGCCAACCTATAAGCCACTGATCCAACCCTCTGAAGCACCTCCAAAGGACCCACAAACCGAGGACTCAACTTGCCTCTCTTACCAAACCGGACAATGCCACAAACTGGAGAAATCTTTAGATATACATGGTCCCCAACCTGAAACTTAAGCGGACGACGCCTCTGATCTGCATAGCTCTTCTGTCAGCTCAGAGTAACCAACTGACGCTCCCTGATAGTCCTGACCTTATCCACAGCTCCCTGCACTAGCTTTGGACCCACAATCGCCCTCTCCTTCAAATCATCCCAACAGATGGGAGATCTACAGTGTAACATGCTGATCCAAGCTCCCACCAAAATCTAGTACACACGCTCTCAACATATCCTCCAAAATCCGATTCATCCTCTCTGTCTGCCCATCAGTCTGAGAATGATACACTGAACTAAATGCCAAATTCATCCCCAAAGCCTTATGCAGGCTACGCCAGAAGCGAGATACAAATCTCGGATCTCTGTCTGAAACGATTGTCACTGGCACACTATGCAACCTCACAATCTCATCCATATACAGCATAGCTAGGCGCTCAAGGCTAAACGTCTTCCTCATAGGCAAGAAGTGAGCTGCCTTAGTCAAAAGATCTATGATCACCGAAAGCGCATCAAAACCTGAAGATGTCCTAGGAAGTCCCACTATGAAATCCATCCCTACACTCTCCCACTTCCACTTCGGAATGGGAAGAGGCTGCACCAGACCCGCAGGTCGCTGATGCTCAGCCTTAACCTACTGACAGGTCTGGTAACGAGCTACAAAATCTGAGATCTCCCTCTTCATGTTCGCCCACCAAAAGGACTCTCTGAGGTCCCGATACATCTTTACGCCCCCAGGGTGTACCAAGTAAGGAGCTCCATGAGCTTTCTGCATAATCTCTCGCCTCAGATCCCCACCACTGGGTACACACACTCTACCACTGAATCGCAGGCAGCCATCACTAGACACAGAAAACACTGACTTCTGATCATCTGACAGCCTCTCGTGGATCCTATACAACTCAACATCTACTAACTGACCCTCCCTGATCCGATCTATCAGAGTAGACTGAACCTGAAGCGCAACAATCATCCCCGCGCTATCGTATCGAACAACCCAGACACCCATGCACTGAAGCTCATAAGCGGACCTCTGAACCCCAGACATAGAACACACAAGCCTTGGAGCACCCCGACGACTCAACGTATCTGCCACCACATTCGCTCTGCCAGGATGGTAGAGGATCTCCAAGTCATAGTCATGCAGAAGCTTCAGCCAACGCCGTTGTCTCAAGTTCAATTCCTTCTGCGTGAACAGATACTTGAGACTCTTGTGATCCGTGTAGACCTTACACGTCACCCCATACAAATAATGCTGCCAGATCTTCAAGGCGAAGACCACAACAGCCAACTCCAAATTGTGGGTAGGGTAATTATTCTCGTACGGCTTTAGGTGACGTGAGCCATACGCCACCACCTTACCCTCCAGCATCAGAACACACCCCATACCTCTATGAGAAGCGTCACAAAATACCTCGAAGCCCTCTAACCCTGAAGGCAAGGCTAGAATCGGAGCAGAAGTCAACCTCTTCTTCAACTCCTGGAAGCTCTTCTCACACTCCTCGCTCCACTCAAACTTGACATCCTTCATAAGAAGGCGAGTCAAGGGAGACATGATCTTAGAGAATCCCTCCACAAACTTCATATAGTATCCAGTAAGACCCAAGAAGCTGCGCACCTCAGAAACATTAGTGGGCTTCGCCCACTCTATGATCGCCCTAATCTTCTCCGGATCCACAGAAATGCCATCTCTCAAAACTACATGACCAAGGAAGACTACCCTATCAAGCTAGAACTCACACTTCTTCAGCTTAGCGTACAACTCCTTCTCCTTCAAAGTCTGCAACACCATCCTTAGGTGTTCTTCATGCTCCTCAGCACTCTTAGAATACACTAATATATCATCAATAAAAACAACCACAAAGAAATCCAAGAAAGGCTTAAAAACACGGTTCATCATATCCATGAAGAATGATGGGGCATTGGTCAAACCAAAAGGCATGACCAAGAACTCATAATGTCCACATCGGGTCCTGAAGGCCGACTTAGGCACATCCTTGGCCTTAATCTTCAGCTGATGATTTCCAGAACGTAAATTGATCTTCGAAAACACTGTCGCTCCTGCTAACTAGTCGAAGAGATCATCAATGCAGGGAAGAGGATACCGATTCTTGATGGTAACCTTATTCAATTCACGGTAGTCAATGCACAATCTGAAGGAGCCATCATTCTTCTTCACAAACAGCACTGGTGCTCCCCATGGAGACACGCTAGGGTGAATGAAGCCTTTATCAAGGAGATCCTGCAGCTAAACCATTACTCTTTCAGCTCCACCGGGCTCATGCGATAGGGAGCCTTCGAGATAGGCTGGGTCCCTGTCGCTAACTCAATCGAAAACTCCACCTCACGATCAAGTGGTTGCCTTGGCACATCGTCTTGAAACACCTCAGGGAACTCACACACAACAAGAATACCCTCCAAACGAGTTCCCTCACGAACCTCAGGCACAAAACAAAGAAAACCCTGGTAGCCCTTCCTCAGGAAGCAGACTGTCTGCATAGTAGACACTAACATGGGCGCACGGGGAATGGAGTTCCCCATAAAAGCAAAACGGGTTTCACCCGGTCTATCAAATATGACTCTCCTAGCCGCACAATCTATGTGGGCATGGTGCTCTGCTAGCCAATCCATGCCCAAAATCACATCAAAGCACGACATACTCATGAGAATTAGATCAGTAGATAAAGTCCTATCCATAACCACTACTGAACTCGCCTTGCACACAGAACTAAGCACACATGTAGGCACACCATTCAATGGACTAGAAATGCACAGATCATCATCACGAGGCATAGTAGACAATCCAGGACTATCCACTAAATCAGCTGAAATACCCCAAACTAATAAAACATGGATTAAACATCTAATCACATTGATTAAGGCCTAAACATGCCTTAAAAGTCAACTGAGAACAACAGTGGTCAACACAAAGCAAGACTTTGCACCCTTTGAATGTTTAGGGTAAATGAATACCCAAATGAACTACTTAGGACCTAAAAAATTGTCCTAAGCTTATTAACACATAACTAAACGTATTAAATTTTTGGACAACACTCCAACACATAGAACAAGCATTTACATGCTTCAAGGTCAAGTAGGGCAAAAATGTGCTCTAAGAAAACCTTAAAGGTCTAATGACCTCTAAATGATATGAAATTGGATTCCATGATCAAATATCATGTAAGGAACACAAAAAAACTATTCTCAAAGAAAACTAAGCTCAGAAACACCTTGCGACACAAAATGTGCACTAAAACACCTTAAAGCACGTTTTTGTGTAATTGCCTTCTAAATTGGTTTTTAATGGGATTAAAGGTTATAATTACCTTTAAATATGCTAATATAACCTATTATAGCATATTAGGAATTTAATTCCAGAAATTTACAAATTTTTACAAATTTTATATTAAAATATTAATAAAACCCTAAAAGGGGGCCCGTTTGAGTCAACATTGACTAAGAATGGTCAAGAGGTCAAAGTTGACCCCTTGGATTCCATGGACTCGGCAGCCACAAGGGGGGGAGCCTGATTTCACCACTTGCAAGCACAAGGAACAAGGTTCCAACATTATTCCATGATTTAAGGGACCACTTTTACCTTTCTAATATTATAGTCTAAATATTGCACACTTTTGGCTCCTTGATTGAATCAGCCTTCAAAAAACGTGTGAGAGGCTCCTTTCCCCTCCAGTAATCAATGCCAATCAGACATGGTGAGTCATTAGGCATTTCAAAACATAAAATAAGCAAAACTATACCTTAAAGACAAATTTGACTTATTATTCTCATTACCTTCATTCCCAGCGGACACCAACCTTTCTCAGCCTCTCTTTGGATTCTCCAAACCGTGGCTAACTCACCAAATTCAGAAGAGAACAACAACTGACATAGGTAAGCTTATTAAGCCATTTTATGTTCATTCTCTTCACAATTCTTTCATCTTTCCATGGAGCTAAGCATCAACCACTTCCATCAATGTTTTTAGGTTGTTTTGGAGGTTAAATGGAGGGTGTATCTCGGCATTAACAAGGGAAGAAGGTGGAGAAAGCTAACCTTGTTCTTAAGGTATAAAAATGTGCTTTAAGCACTTATCTTGAGATTTCTTTCAAATCCGGTTGTGAGACTTGTTTCCTAAGCTTATAATCTTCATATTAACATACTTATTCAGTTGTAACATCAAGAGCTTCAAGGTATAGCCAGATCCAAGCCAAAAACACCATTTTAGGCATTTTAAACAAGGTAAAAATTAGCCATCTTCTAATCTGAGTTATACCAGTTTAAAGCTTGGTTTTAGTAGCCCTTTTGATTCTCTTTAACTTGTATAAATTTAGGCCGAATTCAGCCTTGGTAATCTTGGTATTCTAAGGTAAAATTTACCTTGAAAATTGACATTAAACACTTCTTATGGTTAGATCTTTCTTGGAGACTAACCATGCCTTAATTGTTGTTGGAAAACATTTAAATGATGTTGTGGAAATTTTATCCTAAGCAGGCCGTGGGCAAACAAGGCCTTAACTAGGCAAAAACAAGGTATAAATCACTTAAACCTACACTTGGTATATTAATATGTGTTTACACATATATATATATAATTGTGCCGTGAGTGAAATGGTTTATTAAGGTCTTATTTTGACCTTAGGTGATTAAGGAATGGTTTAGTAAATTTTATAACTAATTAATTAGCATAATTGTCAAATTTAAGACGTTATGTGGAAAATTGGTAAATAATGAAAAGATATGGTAAGGGTCGAGAGTTTAATGCATTTTTGGGCATTTATGTGTAATTTATTTTATAAGATAATGTTTGTAATAAGGCCATGCACTTTAGGCCATTTTATTTATGCATTTATAAGCTTTTAATTAAGTTTAGGTGCTAAAAATAAATTACCGCAAGGAATTGGGGTTATAGCGTAATTAAATTAAATTTGGGGGCTATATAATGATATGGCCGAAATTTAGAGGTTTAAATGAGTTTATATAAAAATTATAAGATTATATAAAGTTTTGGGGTTAAATGGTAATTTCTGAAAAATAAGGGTACAAACCGTAATTTATGGAGATTAATGGCCAAGGAAATATTAAGGTGGTCAACCTTGACCATATGGTAGGTTTTGACCAAATTAGATAAGTTAAATAACTTATTTAAGGTTTTATAATAAGATAAGTATTTAATTGTAACAATTTTATAACATATGTGGTATATATGTTATTACCGAAAATAAAGGGTGTATAAGGGTATTATAAACACCCATGGGCTATTAAGAATTTTTAGGAATTTATTGGGTTGATTTTGGAATTAAGATAAACTATATATGTATAATATATAGTTATTATGTCATTATGACAATTTGGAGAAATATATGTGGTGGAATTATAAATACCGAAAGTATATGGGTTAGTAAGGGTAATTATAACCCTTTGGTGAAATTTGGTGATTTTTAGAATTATATAAGGGTATTCAATAAGATATATGTATAATATATAGTTTTAATGATATTATAAAACTATATGTTATAAAGTGGGCCAAATGGCAATTATAGAATATATTGGTCTGTTCGGAATTTTACAAAAATATAACCATAGGTTATACCCTTTTATAAGTTAAAAATGTTATATTATATGATATATATATGTAACATGGTATAAATAATGGGGTGATTTTGTAAATAAAGGAAACTATGGTATATGAAAAAGAATAAGGCTTTGATATGGTGCCCATGCGGCAATAATAAATAGTTTTGTATAAAAACTAAAGTTTATAAATTAAAGGAAATAAAGATATCATATTATATGATATTAGTGTATGGTATAACATTACATAATGTTATGTGTTCAAAGTGGAATTTAAATAAAATAAGGTGCTGTACCGAATTATTAAAAATGGGGAAATAAATTTTAGACTATGGTCTATAATGTTATAACAATTATATGGTTTAGGTGGAATTAATATAAGTAAGGGTATTCACATTAAATAATGTGACAAACTATAAATAAATAAGATTTATAAACTAAGGTATTTATTGAATAAACCTTAGGAGTTGTAAATATACAATATGAATTGTTACATAATATTAGGATAATAATCTTAATATAAGTTGTATAATATAATACAACTAATGGGAATAATCATCTAATATAAGATGATAAAATGTAACATATGGTACAAGAGTTTATAACTCATGAAACATACCTATAAGGTAAATATATACATATACAAGAATAATGTATATAAGGATGTATATATATATTTTGTTTGGAAATCATATAATATAATGGTGGTGGTTATTACAAAAAAATAGTTACAAACTATAAGTTAAGAGTTTTTGAATGCAAATATAATTTGCTAAAATAATGGATTATATAATACAATGTATTATAATGGATGGTGGTAAAATAATACAATATATTATAAGTCATGCATGCATACATGCAACTATAGGTTATATACCTAAGTTAATGGTGAATAAGATTAAAGAAATATAACGAATTAAACTTAACAGTCGAAATATTTTGACATACGAGTTTTAGTAACAAGCCGACCGGTTTAGAGACACCCGTAACAAACAACTGTAGGAAATGGGGATGAACTGTCAGGTTACTTGTTATTCGGAAATACCGGATGTAGTTAGTCATGGAGACTGACTTATAGTTTATTACCGTTTAGATCATACTTCAAACGAGGACGCTTGACGAGCTAGTGGTCTACACTGCGCATCCTAGGTCTTGGTGAACGGTATGTAAAGGGGTTTGATCCGGGTTGTCCTAAGGATTTCCTTGGGCTCGGATTTGGTTGATATCACTTGTGTGTTAAGTGTTTTGGATACATGTATGTGATTGTGTGCTACTGCATTATTAATTTATGCACGAGCGTCCTACGGGACTAACACTACGTCGACTATAGATCGGCTTATATAAACATACATATACGTTATTGTGATGACAAGACACACTAGTAGAAAAAGGGCCTATTTCGGCGGTTCCAATGGGCCTATTTCGGCGGTTGTAAACCGCCAAAATGAGCACCGCCGAAATAGGTACCCCTATCTCGGCGGTTCTTAGAGCACAACCGCCGAGATAGACACATGGGATTGACCGATGCTGAGTTTGACCATGAGTCTATCTCGGCGGTTGTTCTCTAAGAACCGCCGAGATAGACTCATGGTCAAACTCAGCATCGGTCAATCCCATGGGTCTATCTCGGCGGTTGTGCTCTAAGAACCGCCGAGATAGGGGTATTTTTTTTTGTTTTTTTCCATCCTAGCTTATATATATATATATATTCACCGCATTTGTTTCAATGAGACCTGTAATAAAGCTTCATCCATACAGGGAGCTCCAGCACACATTTAAAAGTTATAAAAGCTCCCAATTAATACCAACGCACCACAATTTGAGAGTTAACAAAACCAATGCAATTACACTTATTTACACACTTTCATTACAAATAAAAAACAACATTACAATTCAAATCTACCATTACACCATCCACAAGTGTACAGAGTTACAATTACATACTCCAAAAAGTTCACAAAACATCTTCATGATCATCAATTCATTAAACTTGTGCAGACGAACTCCGACCATTCCTCAAGCATCTCAACAATTTGAGCATCATCATACTGACCACTTTGAACACTTGTTCGTAAGCCTTGAAAAAAAATGAACATTAATCTAAAACGTACAAGTCTAACAACATGTAAAGAGCATAACTGAAACTTTCAAAGAATGTTACCATGTCTAACGAGTGCTCTGGTAAAAGGTTTGCCGCTCCTACTATGTCACTCATGAATCTCATGACATAGTATCCACATTCTGAACCCCCAGGCTGCACCGGACACTATACAAACGCACATATTGACAGTTATAAACAAGTTTAAACATTATAACACAAATTTATCAATTAATAGAGTACCTTGACTAGGTTCCAAGGGATGTCACGCTTCATTGTTTTATTCTGGAGAGATAATGCAGCTCTCATGGAACTATATACATCAGCAATATATAGTTTTAAGCATCAGTAGCAAGTTATGAAACAGTTAATGTTAAGTAATAATAATTGTTGTTTACGATAACAAACTAATTACCCCAGTATTGCGGTGGAGATCTTCGGTCTCTTGGCAGCCTTACCAAGTGAGTCAAATTGCAAGATTCGTGGGTGCTTCAACATCACCAGCACAATCAATGACCAATGTCGACTGTCCACAAATTACACAATGTGTTTAATCATTAAGCAACTAACACAAACTATATGTTTTAGATAATACTAAGAGAAATAGTCAAATATCATACCCTGAATGATATGGCAGCATAATAAATGACTTGTTAGAACATTCAAAGAGGGCATTCGTCATATACTGCATAAGGCCTTCCATATCACTTGTCATCTGGACTTCACTGCACATAGCAGGACACAGGAATCCGAATCTGTGATCTTCATAGACATTGATCGCCTTATCATGCACCCACCTATGAGGCAATATCATTAGTCGATCATTAACTTTTTATTCAAACATCTAATTCATCATCAATCAATGAATTCAAAATACAAAAGGTAGAAGTCACTCACATGGCGGCTGACTTGATAATCGACACATTCAACCAATCCCTCCTGAAGCACTCCTCGAAGTCGGACATATACATCCCAAATCGATGTATATCTTCTCCTTGAACTATAAAGTGAAATATCCGCTCGGGATCTTCCACAGTGAGGGAATCACAATCAGGTGGTAGCAGCAACAAGGATGAATGCAGAATCTGCATATTAGTCGGCAGGCCGGCCAATATTCTTTTCTCCACCAAAGCAGGTCTAAGCACGAAATTTGTGGATGCCTTTGATTGCACAGGCGCAACAATTCTTTTTCCTTTGCCCTTATCAGTCTTCGGTCGGCTCATATCCTATGATATTAGTATAATTAAGTATATGGATGCAAGGTGGTACACCAATAGTTTTATAGCAAGGGTTAAGAGTAAACCTGCCCAGGGAGTCTGACCAATCGTACAGGCCACTGCACTGTCGCAGTTTGTGCGGAACGCAAGGTAGGTCTTTGTTTGACCGGCACCGGTAAACCGACGTCAGCATGCTCTGCAACAAATTCGTCCAGAAGCACTCGTGCATGGTAATGTCGGAGTGGTTCACCGTGCACAATATCACTTGGAAGAGAGGGGAAAAGTTTTCCCCATGCAACCATGACCTCTTCTACTCCAATTTGTAAAAACAGATGGCACTCAGTGGGTTCCTGAGTGTTATGTGGAACTTGTTTAGATAAAAATTGAGAATTCTTCTATGATGATATTAGTGATCAAGTGAAAAATCTTAATCGTCATGTACTCAATTGAAATGTTAGTCTAACCTTTAGAGATGCATAGGGAAACGGATCAGCCGAGTGGACACTACTTCTCACTACCGGTGCACTCTGCTGCTGAATGGGTGACTGATCAACTGGTGGTCGAGAAACCTCTTGGCTGTCATGCTGCTGTGGCTGAAGCCTTGACATAGCGTGAGCGATCCTCTCGTCGACGTTCTGAGTAATCCTCTGCTCCATCTCAGCCAACGCTCTCAGGTGCTCCTCGTAGCTAATCGACTTTCCCTGTGCACTTCTGGACCCGGGTACGCCAAATGCCTGGCGGATACCAACGTGCCCACCAAACCCAATGGCACGACCTGGATGATCCTTCTTACCAAGAGCGTGTGTAAGAGGATCATCATTCCTCTGTGAGGTCCAGGTGCCCTGGGTGAGCTGAGAGCTTAATTCACCCTAATACAACACACAAATACAGTTATTAGTTTAACATAAGTTCATATACAAATGAAATGAACAGTTTGACTAAAAATGAAATGATATCACTTACCATTTGAGCAATAACTGCTCTCGTGGCTTCATCGTATTGAGGATTTTCGGGAGTAGAGTTCTTCGGAATGTGGCTTAACTCCCACACTTTCATTCTTCTGCCACTGGCATCCAATGAGCCATCCGTGGGCAGATATCCTTTTGCTCCCATTCTGGTACCCTTTGAGCAATACTTTTTCCACCTAAGTGGTGAGGGTACAGATTCTTCTTAGCATTTGCTTGTTGTTGCGCACGGAGAGCCTGCATAAATTAATGGGATCATGTTAAGTGAAATTGAACACAAAAAACATAAGAAATTAAGATTAATTTATGTATGTATGACAATAAAGTGCACCTGGAACTCCGGTGTGTGACGCCTCTCAACAAATTGTACCCATTGCTCTTCTGTTATGCCCTCGTAAACCTCCCATGGTGGTCTCTCACCGTCTCCACCATGATCTGGATCATCTGGATCTTCTGGAGTAGGCATCTTGTAGATGTAACTTGTCAGCCAACTTATTCTTGTGGTCCCGGAACTGTTTCGACATCGCTGATAGCACATCCTTTTTAAGTGCGGGATCCACGGAGAAACGAGACTACGTACATGATCATTCAGTTAGTAAAGTAAACATAAATGTTCTATTATTTCACAAAAGATCATAGTAATAATGTAGAGATTTACCTGAAGACGCTGAAACATAGTATCCTTCAATGATTGAGGCACTTGCTTCCAGTTGTGGTTTATGTTGCAATATGACTTCACCAAATGGCTACCGTAAGCGGTGAAGTCATTCTTCCAATTTCCATGGGGTTGGTTGAACTGATTGAAGTCCACCGGTTTTGTAGGAGGGCCCTTGTTAGCCTTCAGCCCACGTGTTGCACCTCTCTTCTTTTGCTTCTTCGCCTCTGGTGGGACAACTGACTCCTCTTCGGTCTGCTGTGAAGGGCCAGCCTCAGTCTCGTGTACTGCTAACTGGTCCTTCTTCTTCTTTCCTCCTCTTGTGACCCGCTTACTTGGTCTATTCTGCTGTGGCTCAGGTTCTCCAGTCGAGATAAGCCGTCCAATGGGGTCATCCATAGGGTGATCATCCACTGCAAAAAAAAATAATAAAGCATTTTCATCAGATAAACTCATAACATAAATACTATGATGCATAACAATAACAGTTAAGATGATTACAGTCTACATTCTACTAACAACATTACCTGACACGTACAAAAACATAAATCATTTCATATTTTCTACCCAAACACCCTCATCATGGTCTGATCGTGCGTAAAGCAAATCGTTTTCGGTATCATCAATCGAATCCGGTAATCCAGTAGGAAACAAGGATGTTTCCTCTACAGTCCCATTTTCATCGTTATCCTCATTTTCATTTTCGATTACAACCGGCCTTCTTCCTGGAAGAACAACAGACCATCTGCAGTCTTTCGGATCCTCAACATACCACACTTGCTCGCAATCCTTTCCCAGAACAAATTGATCATCATTATAACCGTGTAACCGTGAAACCTTTGTCACTCAATCCATATCTTCCCTTCAGGTTGAACAAATTCAATATAGCTGTCAATTTCGTGTACTTAGTGCAAGTAGGATACAACGCGGTTTTGGATGCGTCCAACAACCTTTGATACTCATCCGGCCGGTCGACAAAGTTATCCTCAACGTTACCAAGCATCTCGTCAATTTGTTCATCATGATAAGTCGACTCACTGTCAACATTGACTCCGGAAGCGCTTGGGAGTTCTGACTCGTTAGTAGTATCGAATGTCTGCTCGGTTCTTGAGTTACACCGATCGTGACTGTAGGAAGATGAAGCATTATCTTCAACACGTTCTCCATGAAAAATCCATTTTGTATAATGTGGCATGAAACCATGGGTCTTCACATGGAGTTGTACGAGGTTGATGCTTGAATAATGTCTAACCACACCACAATCAACACAAGGACATGGAATTTTCTCCGCCTTTGTCCTGTCCTTGTGTTGCACTGCAGCTTTGCAAAACTCTTTCAGCATTTTGTCAAAATGTTTGCCTCTATCACCATACATCCAGTCACGCTCCATACTACATGTGCAACAGATCACAGGTGTGAGTTAGAGCCTTTGTAGAATATGGTCTGTATTAAGTTGCACATGTTTATTTCTTAATGGAGCATGACTGGGATGATTGTCAATTAGTCTTGCCTAACTCTAAGGTTGCAAACACAAAATAAACTAGCATTTTAAATTTAAGAAATTGTTGCACTTCTAAAATAGAAACCGGTGTTTAAAACAATATTACGAATACTTTTTCTACAAAAAATTCGGCATGACCTTTGCATAATTGTACACATCCCGTGCTTATTATTCAGCACTCACCAAAGTCATCACAACCACAAACATTCCAACAATGGCAGCAACCAACAATTAAAATAAATCAATTCTTTACTAGCTAACTGAAAACCAATTGCAAATTCAGATCATCAAATCAACATTTTCAATTCTCCACTGTATAAGTTCAAACCGGTTTAGAGATTAACAAAGAATCGAGAGTTAAAATACGTACTTGTTTTTTAAGGATTATGGATAGGGGAGACTGGTGCCTGAGAGGTAGGCTTCTGTGCGAGAGATGCAGCAATACCACTTCTGATATGTCTCTGCAAGGGAGCAACAAAAAATAAATTACAAAACAAATGCATCAACAAATATGGAATGAAGCTAAATTATGTACTAGCACTTATATTTAAATACATAATTGCATTTAGTAAACAAAAAATAAGGTTTAGTTACTTACTTGTGCACAGAGGAGGAAAGTGCAACAGTAATGGAAGAAGACGGGAAACAAGAGAGGTGATTCACGGACTTGAATGTAGTGAGACCTGATAAAAAAAATTAGATATTGTTAGACATATACACATACATCAAACAATATTAATTACGAAGAGATTGTAAAAAAAAATCGGCATGACTTTTGCATAATTTTACCTATCCCATGCTTATTATTAAGCATTCACCAACCATTCATCAACACAAATTTCCATCACAAATCAAACTAATACCAACTTTATCCATCAAACCAAATTTTAATAATTTATGGAAATCAAATACAAAGTAAAAAAAAGACACAACCATGCCTATTATTAAGCATTCACCAATTATTCAACAACACAAATTTCTATCATAAACCAAACTAATATATGCCAAATTTATTCATCAAGCGAAATTCCAATAATTTGTGGAAATCAAATACAAAGTACAAAAGAGAAAAATGATAAGTAAGATTATATTACCGGTTCCAAAATGAATTGTTCTCCGCTTTCAATCTACCATCAAATGGTAAAGAACCTTCTTAAGTATTTATCTGTAGAGACACAAATACGTATAGACACAAGAGAAACTCAGTAGTTGTGTTTGTTCCTTATATGCAGTTAGGTTGCAAATTTACAGTGAGTGAAGAGAATGAAGAGAATGAAGAGTTAAATTAAAAAAAAATTACCGGTTCCTAAATGAATTGTTTTCAGCCCCTCTTCTCAATCGGGCGTGCGAGACGCGTGTAGCAACACCAATCTCTACAGAGGCAACGCATAAAGATTGAACAACATTCAGATCAATTAGAATAATTTTATATTAAACTTAACGACTATACAATACTCATATATATATATACACTACCGAATGTTTAATAGTATTTTTACCAATGAATGAAGTTGTTCATAACAACTCATAAATGACAAGATCAAACTATAACTTACATAATAACCTAAATTGTATTTTTCATGTTTAACATGTTATCCATAATTTTCAATATACCACTTATGCATCACACTCTTGTATTAACGATAATATAATATCATAATCAAATATGTAAATTATAAACATTATCGTTAGCTCATTCAAACAAGCACAATAAGAATTTTTTTAGTATAACGCTAATACAATCTACAGAGAGTGGGGAACTTAGTGTCAAAGATGATAACTCGTCAACTCGACTACATTGTTTATGAAGACAAGGAGAAACTCTTAATTGCTTAACTTATATTACTTGTTCGAACAAGTAAACTTACATTTGCGATTAGTACAAATTTTGCTTAACTTATATAACTAGCAGAGATCTCACTCACCAATGTATTTACAATGTATATTTACTTATGAAATGTGAATTAACAAGTAATTTTAACTGGACAATTAAGCTAACCTAACTATACTTAAACAAATAATGCTCAAACATTGTTCCACCCCATATATAAGCATAATAAATCTAGCCCAAATAAGCTAACCTAACTATACTTAAAAGAAGGGCCAAAAATAGCACAAAAATTCACTCGGACATTTCGTCGAACACCTTGTGTGCATACATAAATTTAATAGTTTAACAACCAAATCTTGCAAAGATTTCACACACACAATAAATATCATCATCCACAATCACAATGTGACAACAATCTATCAATTTTAACAACACATTAACAATTAAATAAACAAAATCGAAAATCAAAGTTAGGGTTGCTCTCACCTAGCTAGCGCCTCTGTTGCTGGGCGGGAGACGGCGGCGACGACACCGACCACCGACGGCGCGACGTCAGGCGAAGGCGGGTGGAGGAGGAGGGCGGGCGACGGCGGTCTGGTGGTGGTGGCGTCAGGAAATCGCAGTTCGCCGTGGAGAAGAGAGAAGAGGGGTTAATTAGGGTTAATTGAACTCATAATTGTGTCGAGGCGGGCTGGGGGGTTAATTAAAGCGATATATTTCGGCGGTTCCTAACAAAGAACCGCCGAAATAGGTCATTTTAATTAAAAAAAAGAAAAATAGAAACACCTATTTCGGCGGTTTTGTAGAAGGAACCGCCAAAATAGGTCTCTTTTATTTTTTTTATTATTAAATATGGTCTATTTCGGCGGTTCCCAACAAAGAACCACCGAAATAGGCCCCTTCTTTACAGACCGCATACATCTCTGGCCCCTATTTCGGTGGTTTTATCTACAACCGCCGAAATAGGGGCGCCGAAATAGACGTTTTTTGTACTAGTGACGGTTACTTGATATAATACCATAGTATTAATATTAAGTATATGGTAACCTAAGTAAAACACTTAGGAACGAGTCACGACATTGTCGGTCTCTAGAGCAAGGATTTCGAACATGAATATGACCTAGATTACTTCTAGGTATGCGTGAGACCCATTGGGCAGCTAAGTAATAAATTATATTCTCCATAAGACTAAAAGCAGATCTTAAACATTATGAGAGAGAGATGGTGTGAGATGAGGTGAGGAATCCAGTGTAGTTTACGAACTATCTGGTTGCGCATTTGTGATCACTGAGGGGTTTCCGATTGGATTCCGCTCCAGGTTTATACCCATACGAGCCCTATTTGGATCGTGGGTCAGGTGGCTACGGCCTTTTATATGGACGTCTTACGAGACAAAAGAGAATAGTCAGGGGCCTCCGGACGTCTGGCGAAATGAGCACCTTTGTGTGTACGGGAGGACTACTGTCCATGGTGAGGTTATCGGGTTGTCATAACATGACGCCCAACTGGTATAAATTAAACATGATTGGATGGGGCCTTAAAGGCCAAGTTAAATTAACTATGGAGACTGTACGCTACGGCGATTGTACATTGTACATTATACTGTTATTATTTCGATACGTTCGATATACAATTGTTGTTTGTAATATTAAATGAATGTTTGGATTGGATGGATGGTTAAGTGTTATGAATGTTTGGATGGATGATTATGTATATTTATACATGTATATTATAGTATTGTTTATAACTGTAAATGGTAAAGCATGAAACCAATCTAATAATAAGATGGTTAAAATGACTAAGTGACCATTAGGGTCCAGGCCCGGCATACTCAGCGTCTATCGCTGATACTACACCATTATGCAGGTTGTTGATTGTTGTCGAAGCCGAAGTGCGGGAACAGGGTAATTAGAGTTTATTTTGATTACCGCACAGGGAGTTTATTTGTATAACAAAGAAGATGGTGAATTGTGTTATGGTACGATTATGTATATTTGGGATTGGGTAGACGCTCACTTGTCGACGTTTTATGGTTTATAGACTTAGTATGATGTATAGGAGTTTTCTCGTTATCACGGCGGTTAGTAGTTTGTTTATGTTGGAAGTTGGATAGAGTTTGGCTTCGTTACTTGCATGGGCGAGTAATGGCCGGTGACACCCGAGTGAGTATTGTTGTTATTATTTATTCTTCCGCTGTAAGACGTTTTATTTATTGCTACATGAGAGTTTATTACGTGATTATGGAGGGGGGTGTTACAAAAGTGGTATCAGAGCGGAGTACCGCTCTGATGATGAGAAACTAGGTTAAGATAGTGAGCTTAGGACTTGGGAAATTACGGGAAACGTTTGTGAGGTACGAGACGATTCGTCTTAAGAGATATTGTGTCTAGTAACGCAAATTGCGTGATATATTAGCCTTAAAAGGCAATTCAATATCTACTGGTTGTGTACGGTAAATTACCGAGTATTTATGTGACATACTGTACTACAGATGTCTGGAGGAACTAGAGGGCATGGTACTGGTAGAGGTGGAGGCGGTGACCCCGTGAATCCAGGAGTTGCTGAGACGATTGATGCCGTTCTAGCACAGCTTGGTACTCAAATTGGAGGAGCACCAGCCCACCCGCCACAGCCCAGGGAAATTGTAACACCCCTACCGTTAATCCTATGCTTACCGTCTAATCGTCCAGTTAATCCTATCAGTTCACAGCGGAAATACTACTATCACTACGGCGGGTGATACAACGCCGCTAACCGCCCATACGGTTAGCAAGGCTTGCACTACTTACAGTGACGGTCTGATGCCTAAGTTTACCGAGCTACTAAAACATTACTTACGGAATACAAATACCATTCGCTTACATAAATGGACTACCGAGTATTCAAAGTATATTCATTTACAACCTTTCAAGTTTACCAAAACTATGAGTTTCTACCAACTACTCATCTATACCCAGTCTAATGCTTTCACTATCCAAAAGGGTGTACCCCATGGTACACCGGCTAATCAAAAATCTACAGCCGTGTACTACTCAGTACACCATTCACAATTCATTGTTTACATTCCAAAAAGAAGACAAAAGAAATAAGACTAAGTCTTCGTCGTCCTCACCCTTCTCGTGTACCTGCATTCATATTAAAAACATTGCCCCAAGGGGCTCAGCAAAAGCTGCGCATGAACTCCGCATATACAGCGTGCTAGCTAGGGCACGCCGACTAATTAAGGGTCAAATAGGCATGCGATTCATTTTTAACATACATACATGCTTTGCGTACAACATACATGCACATACAATACATTACATAATTCAAGATAGCAATACAATAGCACACACACTTACTTACCTTCATCGTGTTAGCCAGATTACGCATCCGGGTTAATCGGAGTGCTTATTACTCTTTTACTCATTACACGTTGCTTACTCTTACTTTACTTACTTACTTTCATTTACTTACTTACTCATTCTTACTTACTTACTTATTCTCATGTTAAGTCGGTATGACCTCCGGCCCGGGGACTACACCGTCCCACCTCCGGGATTAACTTGACTCACCAATCCGGGATGCTACCCACTTATGGGATTTGGGCCGCGGACCAGTTTAAGAGTCAGGACTTGGATCCAACCTCTTGTGTCCCCGCATCCTCACGCGTGGCCGAAACTGTATCGGACTTCTACTCATTCCAATTTAATTACCAATTTAAGTTAGATTAGTTAGCTTGTTAGGAATTAGTTAGAAGTCCAATCACATTAAAATTCGGTCACATTACAACACAACATACATACACACATTCATATTCATCCATACATTTCATGAATTATACAAACTAAGATTTAAAGATAATATACATCAACATACAACACTACATATTCACAAGTAAACATGATAACTCCGATTCGTGCATTTATCTTATTCGGTGATCAATTAGCACACAACACACAAATCAGAGTAACCAAGATAGCATACGGGGCATGAGGAATTCATACCGTTCACCATTTTACTTGTATCCCAACTTTCCTCTGGTGCTCACAACCAAATCCTATGATATACATACAGTCGAATGATTAATCAAACTATCATTAACTTAACTCGATTACTCTTACGTGTCCTAATTCATACTTATTACATCTTTACAATTCTTATACTTACATATGGTTTACTTATTCTTCCTTAGTTCTAGAACTTGTTTATACTCTTAGTCACCTTTAAACATCCTAAATTAAGTCCTAATTAACTTATACTATCATTACCATTCATTTCCTTATCTTAATACCCATTTTATAAGCTTATTTTTACAAGTTTGTGTTGGTCAGGGACCTTGTCCAGGTCTTAAGTCCCGGACCAACATGTGGTCCAACTCCCGGGTACTTTTAATGGCATGGTCCGGGACCTTGTACAAGGGTCAAGTCCCGGACCCAAGTGGTTTGAAACTCTCAGCCTCTTTTCCATGCATGGTCCGGGTCCTTGTACTCAAGGTAAGTCCCAGACCTGGAAAGCATGAAACTCTCGGGGTGTTTTACAGGGGTGGTCCGGGTCCTTGTATGGGTCTTAAGTCCTGGACCACCACCCTGCTATAACTCTCGGCCTGTTTTACCCTACCGGTCCGGAACTTAATCCAAGACTTAAGTCCCGGACCCTGCTACCAGTTTTATAGATTTTGCAGTTTTCTTTATCTGTTACAAACCCAACTTTGCCTAATTAATCCCCCATTGTTTCTACACTTAATCCCACATAATTTAGCACCTAATTAGTCACCTAAACATGTTTAAATCCTTTGCTAATCTATTACACCCTCTTATACTAATTTACTCACCCATTTCCTTAAGTTCTCATTTCAGCACTTACACTATTTTCTAAATTGCATTTTGCTACAGATTTTGGCTCTCACCTTCTTCATCTTTAGCTCCCTCTTATAATCTCATTTCTAACACTCCTAATGCATTACAACACATTAACTACCTCTCCCAACTTACCCACCGATTACCTCAATCAAAATCTGTTACAACCCCGCATTAGTCACCTAGTTTCTAGTTCACTAAGAATTCTAATCCTAAGTAAATTTTAACATAACCTCCTGCAGAGTGGATTTATCGTGAGTTATTAGCACAGGTGAAATTGATAAAAGAAAGAAATTAATACTCAAAATATCCGTCGGGCTGCAAATTAAAACCCGGTCGCAGTAGTATAGAAGACAGAAGCGGCCGGGGTCAAACCGTGGGACTTATAGCGAGATAAGTAGTTCCTAAGCGTGTCACAAAAAGGGGGGAAATTAATTGACTTGTTTTAGAGAAAATATTAAGCAGATTAGAAAACTGAGTGCAGATGAATTAAATGGAACTCCGGGTTCAGGTTTTATATAATCTGATTAATTATGCTATCTCTACCGGTTTAATATATTAGTTTGGCAAAATTCCTGTATTTATCCTAAGGACTAAGTCATAGACCCTTAAGAACTCGTTTACCAGAAAATGCTCAGTCTAATCAAGGTTCGAGCAATACTATGTAAACAGACATTAAATTCGAGGAATTATAATTGCATCTGAAAATACTAACCTATTAAATCATAATAAGCTTTCTCCAGATTTACGGCTTAAATAACCTGTCTATTTATCACCTGGTCTGATCAAAATAGACTTAGGAAAGCATTTTAATAAATTCATGTAATTTATTAAAATGGTGAGAGAAAACCTTTAAGCGTAACAAACTGTATTTATTTTAACCGGTAGAAATATTGATTACATAATTAAACAAACCATAATTAAAAACCTTGCCCGGAGCAAATCCTCCTTAGCCTGACATATTAACTGGTAATAAGTCAGACAGAGGTTGGACGTAATAATAGCACGGAGACGTGATTAGTGAATGGAGAAATGAGGAGAAAGAAGAGTGGTACATGTACGTAGGTTATTTGTATGTGGAATGGGTGAATTAGAGAATTAGAGAACTGGGGAATGAATGGAGTGTTGAGATGTACGAGAGTGTTTTACTGGAAGAGAATGAGATGAGGTGAGTGTGAGTGATTTTCTGGTTTTCTCCGTGCACTCGTACAAGGTTGTAGTGAATGGATATTTATAGAAGAAAGGAAGACTACGTACAGGATTTGTAGTTGATTGCCTCTATTGATTGCTTCATTGATTGAAGCATTGATTGCTTCATTTATTGCAGGGGACAGAGCCGAAATGCGTGAGCGAATTAAGGTAGGCGGTGCTCGGAGTAGATAGATAAGGCGATTCAAGTTGCAGACGACGACGGCGCGAAGAAGAAAACTAGTCGCGGCGTTGATTTTAGTCACGACCGCCTGGTGTCCGCCTTGTAACAGGCGGTTGCCTTATGTGTGTCCGCCCCATATCAGGCGGTTAGTGAGTGTCGAGTCCGCCCAAGAACAGGCGGTTCTTCATGTTGTGTCCGCCACATAACAGGCGGTGGCTATGTGTGCTGTCCGCCCCATATCAGGCGGTTGTGCCTTACTCTTGTCCGCCTCTGGATGGGCGGTTGCAAGTGTGAGTGTCCGCCCCATTTTGGGCGGTTGCACTTGTCTCTTGTCCGCCTGTTTTCACAACGTACAGGCTTATTTCTTCTATGAATTTTGACCGGCTCTAGATTCTTCGTTTGGACTCCGTTTTCTAAGCCGTTTGCGTCTATGCGTTCGTCTCTTTGTCTACTTTACTCCCAGCTTGGTTTTCCTCATGTTAACCAATAAATTTGTGAGATAAATAATAAAACATAAACTAGAGGAAAACTAACCGAAGTGGAGAAATGAGCAAGAAAAGTGCTAATATAAATATGAAATACACCTATAAAACATGCTCATTTGGACACTTATCACACCCCCACACTTACTTTTTGCTTGTCCTCAAGCAAAACCATGTACCTAAGCAAGTAGGAATGCTCAATACTAACAAATATTATTATGAAGGGTAGGATAAAAAGTAAAGTTCATGATCTTTAACTTATTGAGGAGTGTGAAAAATACTGCTGGTGGCATAGGTGTGCTCAGGGTAAAACAAAATATAGAGTTTCGGGGTATGATCTAAGGTACTTCAATGTTTCTTTTGTTTAGGTGACTCGAGAACTTTTACCATGGCCAACTTCTCTCAAGAATGGGCATTGAGGAGAAAACAAAAGGAAAAATAGATTTATGCATTTGTTTCACTTTTGCATAAGAGATGAGAAAATATAGGCATCACGCCTTTGTATTCAAGAACACTCAACTCTTTTGTTGGTTACCAATGGTGTCTCGAAAGTCCCTTATTATTTTTTTTTTTTTTTAACAGAGAAGCACCCCTTAGCAATCCCTAAGAGAGAAGACAGAAAGAAACCCTGAGCAATAAAATCCAACCATTTGCAGATTATTTGGTCACACCGCATAAAAATGCTCCTCAAAAGTAATCAAATGAAAATTTTAAAATTTGTACCATTTATCCCACAATTCATAATAGTTTTTTTTAAAGAGAACAACCTACATTAGCAGGGTACATAATTTAATTTTGAACAAATGCAAGGTAAGCAGAAGATAAGCAGAGAGATTTAACAATTTAAGCAAAATGACCTGAAAAGGCTCTTCCCCCACACTTAAGCTTAAGCAATGCCCTCATTGCGTAGATGAATAAAATTAATAGGGCATGCAATTATAAAGGAAAGAGTGTACTCCCCAGATTTCGTAGAGTGTGTAGAGCTCCCCCACACTTGAGTGTTGCTGTGGAATGTCATGAATTGAACCTGTAAAGAATATTCTACACAGCGAGAAGAACTCAAGTGAAGCCTGCATTTTATTATAACAAATAAAAGGGAAATATAGTACAAAAAGAAAACAACATTAAATTAAAGGAAAGATAAAAGATAGATAGTGGGTTGCCTCCCACCGAGCTGCCCGGGTTTAACGTCTCTAGCTAGACGTATTTGACCAAGCTTTAGTTTGGAGAAGTTCGAGGGCGAGTTGTCCCGCTGTTCTTGGACAAAATAAGTGCAGATAGGTCAGTTGAAATATTGGAATGAGAATTATACCTTTTAAGACGTGCCCCGTTGACCTTGAAAGTTTCGCCTTGTTTGTTCTGGAGTTCAAAGGCACCGTACGGGGTCACACTAACAATTGGAAAGGGCCGGCCCAATGAGACTTGAGTTTCCCAGGGAAGATCCTTAATCTCGAGTTATAAGAGAACCCAATCACCAATTTCGAAGTCCTCTTGAGGATCATCCTGTCATGGAACTTCTTGGTGCGCTCTTTATAGATCTTAGCATTCTGGTAAGCCTGATCTCGCAGCTCTTCTAATTCGGAAGTTGGAATTTCCTTTCTCTCCTGCAGAAGTCATGTCAAAGTTTAGGGCCTTGATTGCCCAATATGCCTTATGCTCCACTCTACAGGAAGTGGCATGCTTTCCCATAGACCAGCTTAAAAGGAGACATCCCGATGGGAGTCTTGAATGCAGTGCGGTAAGCCCAAAGCGCATCATCCAGTTTAAATGCCCAATCCTTTCTCGATGAGTTAACCGTCTTCTGGAGGATCCATTTTAACTCACGGTTGGAAACTTCTGCTTGGCCGTTTGTCTGGGGGTGATAAGGTAAAGCTACCTTGTGACGTACCCCGTACTTAACCATAAGCGCTTCGAATAAACGGTTGCAGAAGTGAGATCCTCCGTCACTGATAATAATTCTGGGCACGCCGAAACGGGTAAAGATATGCTTTTTGAGGAACTTGGTTACTGTCTTTGCATCGGCATGATGACACGGTATAGCTTCTACCCACTTCGACACGTAATCAACTGCCACTAGAACATATTGGTGGCCCTGCGAGGAAGGGAACGGTCCCATAAAATCAATGCCCCAACAATCAAAGAGCTCCACTTCTAGTATCCCTGTTGTGGCATCTCATGTCTCCTGGATGTGTTACCCATTTTCTGACAATTATCACATTGTTTGCAGAATTGGTACACATCTTTATGAAGGGTCGGCCAATAAAACCTGAGGCCAGGATCTTAGCAGCGGTCCTTGTGGGTCCATGGTGACCTCCGGCTTCCCGTGAGTGACAAAATGTATGACGCTTGAAACCTCATCTTCCGGGAGACATCGTCGAATCAACCCATCAGCACTAACTCGGAACAAGTACGGGTCCTCCCAGAAATAATGCCTTGAGTCAGAAAGAAATTTCTTCTTCTGGGAGTAGGATAGATCATAGGGTACTGTTCCAGAGACTAAATAATTGGCCAGGTCCGCGTACCATGGCTCCTGTACTTTGGTGATTGAAAAGACAGTTTCATCGGGGAAGAATTCGTTGATAGGCACACTATCCGTAGGAGTCACCAATCTAGAGAGATGGTCAGCGACGACATTCAATTTCCCGCTCTTATCTTTGACTTCGATGTCAAACTCTTGAAGTAGAAGAATCCAGCGCAATAAGCGAGGCTTGGCTTCTTGTTTTGTAAATAAGTATTTGAGAGCGGAGTGGTCTGTATGCACGATGACTTTGCTTCCCCATAAGTAGATCTGAACTTATCGAGGGAGAAAACTATAGCCAGAAGTTCTTTTTCGGTGGTCGTATAGTTTTTCTGCGTCGTTAGTGTTCTGCTAGCATAAGCGATCACTCTCAAGATTTTCTCTTTTTTCTGGCATAGAGCTGCCCCCACGGCGTAGTCACTTGCGTCACACATGATCTCAAACGGAAGAGACCAATCAGGTGGTATGACACAGGTGCTGACACCAATTTTTGTGTTATAGTTTGGAAAGCAGCTGAACACCTTTCATCAAAATGAAACGGGGCATCTTTCTGTAGCAGGTCGGTCAATGGTTTGCTGATTTTGGAGAAGTCTTGTATAAACCGCCGATAAAATCCTGCATGCCCTAGAAACGCTCGTATGTCTCGAACAGTAGTTGGTGCTGGTAACTTCTCGATAACCTCTACCTTGGCTTTATCCACCTCTATTCCTTTTGCTGATATTTTATGTCCAAGGACGATCCCGTCCTTGACCATAAAATGACACTTCTCCCAGTTTAAAACGAGATTCGTATCCTCACACCGTCTTAGGATAAATCAAGTTATGCCAAGCATTTGTCGAAACTAGAGCCATAGACTGAGAAGTCGTCCATAAAGACTTCTATGCTCTGCTCGATGAAGTCAGCAAATATTGCTTGCATACATCTCTGGAAGGTAGCAGGGGCATTGCATAGACCGAAAGGCATTCGTCGGTATGCAAAGGTACCGTAAGGACAAGTGAAGGTTGTCTTGTCCTGGTCCTCAGGTGCGATTGGTATTTGAAAATACCCGAGAACCCATCTAGAAAACAGTAGTACTCTTGCCCTGCTAGTCGTTCCAACATCTGGTCGATAAAGGGGAGAGGAAATGATCCTTCCTGGTTGCCAAGTTCAAACGCCGATAGTCAATACACATGCGCCATCCTGTGATCTTTCTTTGAGGGATAGTCTCTCCCTTTCATTAATAACAGCTTCGATGCCCCCCTTCTTAGGGACAACTTGAACAGGACTGACCCATGGACTGTCAGAAATTGGATAAATGATGTTGCGTCAAGGAGTTTCAGAACCTCCTTTCGAACTACCTCCTTGAGGTTAGGGTTTAGCCGGCGTTGAGGTTGCCTGATAGGCTTGAAGTTTTCCTCCATAAATATGGTGCGTGCAATAGGAGGGATCAATTCCTTTGATATCAGCGATAGTCCACCCGATTGCTGTCTTGTGCTTCTTTAATACCTCAAGTAACCTCGTTTCCTCCCGGAATTCAGAGAAGAGGAAATAATGACAGGCAAATGGTCATTTTCAGCTAGGAAGCATACTTGAGGTTAGAGGGTATTTCTTTAAGCTCGAGTTCAGGTGGTTGTTTACTGATGGAATTGATTTTTGAGGTTTTCTGTCGAGTTCTTCGATTGGTGGCCGGTACGCTTGATAACCAGCCCTTCCTTTTCTACGTACGCCAGCATGGCGTTAACTTCTGGATCCTCCATCTTTTCTTCTAGAGAAGTAAATAATACTCGCTCTAGCGGTTCAGTTTCAGCTTCCTGGATGGAAGATGGAGAATATGTCCTCATCTGTAGCAAAATCGCCTTCCTCCTCCTCATCATCTGTGAATCCCACTGTCTTAGCATGAGGAGAAAAGTTTGAGCTTTTCTTCATCATTTTCTGCATGTCGAATTCAATCGTTTCATCTCGTACCGAAGAGTGATTTTCCATCATGGACGTCAATGATGGCTTTGGCGGTACTCAGAAACGGTCGACCTAGAATCAGGGGAACCTCGACATCGTCATCCATTTCTAGAATGACGAAATCAGCTGGAAAGATGAAGCGAGACACTCCAACTACCAGATCCCGG
Organism: Limonium bicolor; assembly: GCA_023374045.1. Classification (NCBI taxonomy): domain Eukaryota; kingdom Viridiplantae; phylum Streptophyta; class Magnoliopsida; order Caryophyllales; family Plumbaginaceae; genus Limonium; species Limonium bicolor. The sequence continues at coordinate 291,037,008 of CM041779.1, forward strand.
ACTATGCCCATGGGCTTGATCTCTGATCTGTCTGCTAGTTGGAGTTTGAAAGGAACCGGTTGCATTTCTCCTCCTTTAACTTTCAAAAAGGTGGCATATGGCATGATATTAATGCTGGCTCCTAGGTCGCATAGACCACTTCCACAGTCCACCCCACCTATAAAGCACGGGATCACGGGATTTCCCGGATCTGTTTGTTTGGGAGGGAGTGCTCGAAGAAGGGCCGCAGAGCATTCCTCCTGTGAGGTGCACTGTTCTTTTCCAGGTTTCTTTTCTTCTTTGTCAAGAGATCCTTAGAATTTGGCGTAGTTAGGCATCTCTTGCAAAGCATCATAAAAGGTATGTCGAGGGTCAGTTTCTTGAAAATGCTCAAGAACTTGGAGAACTGCTCATCGAGTGTTTCTTTTTCATTCTGTTGGGAATGGGAGTTCACTGTTTTTATGAGTGGAAGTTGGGATGTCGATGGTAATTCGAGATGGAGGTGGAGTAACAGGAGTAGGAACTTGGATTTCTGAGGGAGGTGAAGTTGGTTTGGTGGTTTCATCAACATTGATATAGGAATCTTCAAGATTTTCTTTTTCTTTTCCTTTGCTGGTGGCAAGTTCCCTTCCACTCCTTAAAGAGACTGCACACAAGTTTGTTGATTGTAATGTGCCATCGTCTATAAGGACTGAATTTGCTTGTTCCTTCGGATTGGGTTAGTCTGTGAAGGGAATTGACCAGGTGGTCTTTGTTGAGTGAGTAACTGTTGGATCTGAGATTGCAAGGCTTTTTGGTCTTTGCGCAGAGCTGCGACCTCTTCTTGCGTATCTCGGGATTTACCCATCATCGCCTTAAACATCTCCTGCATTGAGACATATCAGACTCAGGATTCGAAGGAGGTTGAGCGGTCGACTCGATGAAGCTTCATTGCCATAAGGCTGTTGTTGATATTGCCTTTGGCCTCCTTGGAAATTGGACTGAGGTCTGTAGTTTTGGGATGTTTGTAGGGTATGTGGGTTTGGATATTTCGGTGTTTGAGTAGCGAAGGTTGGATTGCATGTTACGTTGCCATGGTTGTCTGTATCCTGAATTGTTGGTGATGTAGTTTGCTTCCTCCGCTGCTTTCATTTCTTGTAGTTGGGGGCATTGATCGTAATCATGAGGCCCGCAACATTGCGTACAAGAATTAGTTGGAGATGGTTGGGATTGAGGAGCATAGCCTGGAGGGGTAGTAGGTGGTCGGGAAATCATCGACTTAGCTTGCTGAGGGAAGGAATTCATAGCCATGTGCTCAACCACTTTTGCAGAGTGCTGACTTTTGTTGCCTGCTGCATTGCTTTCCATGAGTTGCTCATGGCTTTTCATCAATTGGTCGAACTTGTTATCACTTTCCCCAACATGATATAATCCTGGAGTACCGCTCCTTGATCCACCGGAGGCCCAGTCTCTAATTTCCTCACAGAGAGACTCCATGCTGTTCAGAAATTGTGCTCCGGCTTTTTCAGAACGTCAGCCCCTAACGAAGATAACACCATTGTTCTGCACGGACCGATCAAGCCCTTGTAAACAATTGTGATACTTGTTCTTCGTCAGACCATGGTGAGGACAAGTGAGTAGTAGACCTTTGAAACGGTCCCAAGTTTCACAAATATTCTCCGACCCTGGTTGCTTGAAATTATAAATTTCAGCAATCATCTCCAAAGTTCGGCTCGGAGGTAGGAATTTGTCGTAGAACTTGGTGGCCATGTCGTCCCAGGTACCAATGGTACTGGTGTTAGGCTATGATACCACTTGCTCGCGTTTCCCGTCAGGCTGTGTGGGAATAAGACAATCTTGCATATTGAAGTACTGCGTCGGTTGCAGTAAGCTATTGGCATGTTGCAAGAATTTTGTAACATGTAACAGGGCTTCGTCTGGACTGGTGCCATCAAACATGCCCAACTCCTTCACACATCGAATCTGATGATATGGCTTCAGCTTCTGCCACTCATCGTATTCGGATGGGCTGAGGTGAGGAAGGATGATAGCAGGCTGTTGTCCTTGGTTAGACGGCCTGTTGATATTTCGAACCGTTGCTGGTGTAGCTGCCATGTTAGCTTCCGGGTCAGAATCTATCACTGTGGTGGTATTTCTGTTGAGTTCGTCTCTGCCTGAGATTGCGCAGAAAGGTTCTCTCGATTTCTGGGATGTAACCAACCGTGTGATTATTAATATTTTCTGGGAGCTGTGTGACCTGGTAAAAGGCATTCACCACTCAAAACAGAGAAAAGAACTGGTTATGTTAGAAAATAAAAATGTTAGGAATTAGTAGACAGAAATTTAAAGTTAGTAGTTAGGGACAATGGAAAGAAATGACAGAAATTGAAATGACAATGGAACGAAATGACAGGAAATTTTAAGTTAGTAGTTAGAGACAATGGAATATTAAAGGACAATGGAATGAAATGACAGAAATAAATGACAATAATATTAAAATGTCAGAAGTCCGAAGTCCAAAGTTAGATGTCCAAGTCAGATCAGAGTCCGATGTCCGAAATTACATTATTTTAGTAAATTAACAGATTATTATAATATAACAGGTGAATTAACCGGGGCTTAGGGACTAGATTAAATCAAGTCCCCGGCAACGGCGCCATTTTGCAGAGTGGATTTATCGTGAGTTATTAGCACAGGTGAAATTGATAAAAGAAAGAAATTAATACTCAAAATATCCGTCGGGCTGCAAATTAAAACCCGGTCGAGTAGTATAGAAGACAGAAGCGGCCGGGGTCAAACCGTGGGACTTATAGCGAGATAAAATAGTTCCTAAGCTTGTCACAAAAGGGGGGAAGTTAATTGACTTGTTTTAGAGAAAATATTAAGCAGATTAAAACTGAGTGCAGATGAATTAAATGGAACTCCGGGTTCAGGTTTTATATAATCTGATTAATTATGCTATCTCTACCGGTTTAATATATTAGTTTGGCAAAATTCCTGTTATTATCCTAAGGACTAAGTCATAGACCCTTAAGAACTCGTTTACCAGAAAATGCTCGGTCTAATCAAGGTTCGAGCAATACTATGTAAACGGACGTTAAATTCGAGGAATTATAATTGCATCTGAAAATACTAACTATTAAATCATAATAAGTTTTCTCCAGATTTACGGCTTAAATAACCTGTCTATTTATCACCTGGTCTGATCAAAATAGACTTAGGAAAGCATTTTAATAAATTCATGTAATTTATTAAAATGGTGAGAGAAACCTTTAAGCGTAACAAACTGTATTTATTTTAACCGGTAGAAATATTGATTACATAATTAAACAAACCATAATTAAAAACCTTGCCCGGAGCAAATCCTCCTTAGCCAGACATATTAACTGGTAATAATCAGACAGAGGTTGGACGTAAAATAGCACGGAGACGTGATTAGTGAATGGAGAAATGAGGAGAAGAAGAGGAACATGTACGTAGGTTATTGTAAGTGAATGGGTGAATTAGAGAATTAGAGAATGGGAATGAATGGAGTGTGAGATGTACGAGTGTTTTACTGGAAGAGAATGAGATGAGGTGAGTGTGAGTGATTTTCTGGTTTTCTCCGTGCACTCGTACAAGGTTGTAGTGAATGGTATTTATAGAAGAAAGAAAGACTACGTAGAGGATTGCAGTTGATTGCCTTGTTGATTGCTTCATTGATTGAAGCATTGATTGCTTCATTTATGCAGGGGACAGAGCCGAAATGCGTGAGCGAATTAAGGTAGGCGGGCTCGGAGTAGATAGATAAGGCGATTCAAGTTGCAGACGACGACGGCGCGAAGAAGAAAACTAGTCACGGTGTTGATTTTAGTCACGACCGCCTGGTGTCCGCTTGTGGGTGTCCTCCTTTAACATGTCCCCCCATATCCCCAGTCGGATCATAGGTTAGTGAGTGTCGAGTCCGCCCAAGAACAGGCGGTTCTTCATGTTGTGTCCGCCACATAACAGGCGGTGGCTATGTGTGCTGTCCGCCCCATATCAGGCGGTTGTGCCTTACTTGTCCGCCTCTTTATGGGCGGTTGCAAGTGTGAGTGTCCGCCCCATTTGGGCGGTTGCACTTGTCTCTTGTCCGCCTGTTTTCACGACGTACAGGCTTATTTCTTCTTCGAATTTTGACCGGCTCTAGATTCTTCGTTTGGACTCCGTTTTCTGAGCCGTTTGCGTCTATGCGTTCGTCTCTTCGTCTACTTTACTCCCAGCTTGGTTTTCCTCATGTTAAAACAATAAATTTGTGAGTAAATAATAAAACATAAACTAGAGGAAAACTAACCGAAGTGGAGAAATGAGCAACAAAAGTGCTAATAATAATATGAAATACACCATAAAACATGCTTATTTGGACACTTATCACCTCCCCTATATTTCTACCCTCTCACCACATTGTTTTCACACACATTATCACTTATCTCACCTGTTTATACACAACAACAATATACCAAGTTCTTCAACACCATTACTACCCATTCAACACATTAATTCCTGCACACAACATCCCAATCCCAATCTAGTTTGTGACAATTTTTAATTGTTTTCAAAGCTTCAATACAATTCAATTCTTCCTCTACACTACACTATTATTCCTTACCATTTTACGATACAAATTCTACTCTTTTAAAATCTATTACACATATATATACAAGACTACACAAGTGAGCATTCTTACCTTGTTTCTTCTTCTAGTTTCTTTTCTTCTTCTTGCTTCTTCCTTCTCTCTTTCCTTCCTCCTCTCACCGGTTTTGTAATTTCAATTCTCTAACACTACAGCCCATACATATACATATTTCAATACTAAAACTAACCCTTAATTACATTAATGTTTTGAAGTAAATTTCTAGGGTTTAGGAATATATTACCTTCCAAGGGTTTAAGTAGTGTTTGGAGTGGTTCAAGAACAAGATTCCAACTCCACCAACAAGGCCAAAATTGGCTAGAGTACAAAGAAACCAAGCAAGGGTTTAGCTAGATTTTCGTTTTGCCCATAAGGCTAGAAAAACAATGGAGTTTCAAGAAGATTTTTACCTCAAAAGAACAAGGAGAAGAAGGTGGTTCTAGTGGTGGTCTTGAAGCTCCAAATGCTCATACCCATGGAGATGAAAGTTCTTGTTTTCGAATTTTGGAAAGATAGAAGTGTTCCCCTTGATGAGAGGATGACAATGGTGTAATTTTTACAATTTTTGGAGAAGGTTTAAGGGAGTAACATGAGGAGAGAAGTTGGTGTTTTGTGGGGGTTTGCTAATTCTCCATTGTTGTCGCCAGGAAGAAGGAGGAGAAAGCAGAGAGTGAGGGAGTGGGGTTCTACGTGAGTGAAGAGAGTGTGGTGGGGTAGGAGAGAGAATAGGTGAGTGAGGGAGTTACTTTATTACTTTTGTTGTTTTGTAAATAAGAAAGAGTAAGTGAGTGTGTGAGAGAGGAAGAGAGGGATGGGGTCGGCTGCACCCAGAACACACACACACACTCTACTTTTTATTTTAAAAGTGGACACATAAGTTTTGGTTATTTGTGTTTTTACCCCACAACTTCCCGTTTTTGACAGTTTTTACTAATTTCTCGTTTTATTGATTTTATTGGTTCTAAAGCTTCACTAATATTTATTAATGACTATTTAGTTGACCAAAATTGTTACGAGTCTATTTGACCCGCTTAAAGACACGTTTTCCCGGTTACCTCGAAAAACGTGCTTTAAGGTTTGTTAGCATTTTAATCTGTTTTAAGGATCCATTTTCCTCGGGATTGTTCCCTCATGATTATTTACACTTAATTAAGCTTCTAAATTATTCATTAGCCTAATTAATCATTTTTATTTACGGGTATTTCAATCTACCCCCTTAAGAAACTTTGCCCTCAAAGTTGCTCAAGGTTAAATAGTTTAAGTAATTCTACTCATTAGGCAAACCAATTGCCATAATGCATCTTACTACCACCTATGAGGTGTTTACTTCATTCCACATTACAAGCATACACAATTCAAGCACAATACGCATTCACACACAATACGAATTCACTTACACCATACACCATTTCCATACATACCATCACACAATTCATCGATGCAATTCACATTACACATTACACATACATCATCCATTGTACATACACATCCATACACTACTCATTACACATACATACATACACATACCAAATTCACTTGCACTACATGTGCCATACAAAAATCTATTACGATACCTTCACACTATGCAATGCTTACCCCGAAGCAATGCAAAAGCAAAAGGGCTCTACCCCCCTTAAAAGGGGTACGACCCGTACCTGTATTACTAAATACTAGACTCTCTAGTCTATGAACAACTGTGGGTACTTAGCCTTCATGGCATCCTCCAATTCCCATGTCGCTTCTTCGACATCGTGGTTTGACCATAGGACCTTCACCATTCGTATAGACTTATGGCGAGTGTCTCTGGTCTTCCTATCAAGGATTCGCACGAGGGTTTCAACATATCTCATAGTCGGCTCAATGAAGAGTCTCTCGGGCTCTAGGACATGAGAAGGATCAGCGATATACTTCTTGAGTTATGACACATGAAATACATCATGTACACGTCCCAAGTCCTCAGGTAATGCTAACCTGTAGGCTACGGATCCAACTCTTTCAGTGATAGTGTACGGCCCTATAAACTTTTGGCTCAGCATGCCCTTCTGACCAAATCGGAAGACACCCTTCATAGGTGAAACGCGCAAGAACACTTGGTCGCCCACGGCGAACTCAAGGTCGCGTCGTCGCACATCCGCATAGGATTTCTATCTATCTTGGGCTGCCTTCATATTCGCTCGAATCTGCTGAACTTCAGCTTGGACTTGTTCAAGGTACTCCGGTCCTATGATGACTGCTTTGCTTGACTCATCCCAACACAAAGGTGTACGGCAAGGTCTACCGTATAGGGCTTGGAAAGGTGACATCTTAATCGAAGCATGGTGGCTATTATTATATGAAAATTCGATAAGATGAAGCTTATCTAACCAACTCCCCTGAAAGTCTAAGGCACATGCCCGAAGCATGTCCTCCAGTGTCTGGATGGTCCTTTCTGTCTGACCGTCGGTCTGAGGATGGAAGGCGGTACTCAACTTCAATTCTGTACCCAGCGCTTCCCGTGTAGCTCTCCAGTATCTCGAAAGAAATCTGGTGTCACGGTCAGATACTATAGTTTTAGGGACTCTGTGATGTCTGATAATCTCCCTGTCGAATAGCTCTGCGAGCTTTACTACCTTCCAGGTGTCCTTCATCTGTATGAATCTGGCAACCTTGGTAAGGCGATCGACTACAACCCAGATCATGTTGAGTCCTCCCCTGGCAGGTGGGAGTCCTACAACAAAATCCATGGAGATATCATGAAATTTCCACTCCGGAACTAGCATCGGTTGTACCATTCCGCCTGGTCTACGATGTTCAAACTTTACTTTCTAGCATGTTAAGCATCGCAACACATACTCTGTCACATCTGATTTCATTCCTGACCACCAGAAGTACCTCTTCATGTCTTTGTACATCTTGGAGGCTCCTGGATGGACTGACAATGTCGAACTATGTGACTCTCGCAGGATGCGATCCCTTAGCTCAGCATTGCTTCGGGGGACGCATAGCCTGCCATTCAACCGAATCAAACCATCTTCATGTAGCTTGAAGTCATACTTTTTCTTCTCAAATGTACCATTCTCGATCTTTTGTCTGATTTCGGTTAGGTAAGGGTCACTTAACTGAGCGTCTCGCACCTCGTCAACCAAGCTAGAAGAAGCGAGTAGCGAATGGAGTGAGTGTGCTCGACGGCTCAGGGCGTCGGCTACAATGTTTGCCTTCCCTTCCTTATACTATAGGTCGATGTCGTAGTCTGAGAGAAACTCCATCCACCTCCTCTGTCTCAAATTCAATTCTTTCTGCATGAATACATACTGTAAGCTCTTGTGGTCGGAGTAGATGGTGATGCTTACCCCATAGAGATAGTGTTGTCATATCTTCATGGCGAAGACAATGGCTCCTAACTCTAAGTCGTGTGTCGGGTAATTCTCCTCATGCTTTTTCACCTGGCGGGAGGCATAAGCTACAACCTTGCCATGCGGCATGAGTACGCATCCCATTCCTTTGCCTGATGCTTCACAATATACCTCAAATCCCTCTGTGCCCTCTGGAAGAGTAAGGATGGGCGCTGAGGTCAATGAGTCCTTTAGGCTCTAAAATGATAACTCGCACTCGTCTGTCCATACAAATGGTGCATCTTTCTTCATCAATGTAGTCATGGGCTTAGCGACTTTCAAGAAGTCCTTTACAAATCTCCGGTAGTAACCGGCTAGACCAAGAAAGCTACTAATGTCGGTAACTGTCTTGGGTCTAGGCCATGATCTACAGCTTCAATCTTAGAAGGGTCAACTGAGATACCTGCGCTCGAGATGACATGACCAAGGAATGATACCTGATCTAGCCAGAACTCGCATTTGGAGAACTTCGCATACAGCTGGTTCTCGCGCAGTGTCTCAAGCACTTTCCTCAAACGGATTTCATGTTCTTCTGCAGATTTGGAATATACCAGGATATCATCAATGAATACTACAACTGAAGTGTCCAACTGCTCACTGAATAGTCGATTCATGAGGTCCATGAATTTTGCTGGTGCATTTGACAAACCGAATGGCATCACTGTGAATTCGTAGTGGCCATATCTGGTACGGAATGTCGTTTTCTCGATGTCTTGCTCTTTGATAGCAATCTGATGGTACCCAGAACGGAGGTCAATCTTGGAGAAGACTGATGCTCCTTTCAGCTGGTCGAATAGGTCGTCGATGCGTGGTAATGGGTATTTATTTTTGACTGTGACCGCATTCAACTCGCGGTAGTCAATACAGAGTTAGAGACTACCGTCCTTCTTCTTCACAAAGAGGACCAGTGCTCCCCAGGGTGATACGCTCGGGCGTATGAACCCTTTGTCGAGTAGATCGCGTAGTTGTTCTTTTAATTCGGTCATTTCAGCGGGTGCCATACGGTACGGTGCCCTAGCAATGGGACCGGTACCTGGCAAAAGATCAATTTCAAATTCCACGTTCTGCTCATGGTGGCATGCCGGGTAGCTCCTTAGGGAATACATCAGGAAATTCGGATACGATGGGTACTTTGGGGTTGAACTCTGGATCTCTCTCCAGGTCTTGTACATAACATAGATATACTTTGTGGCCCTTTCTGAGCTCCCGGTACATACCATAGTAGATATGAGTGTGGTCGAAGGCTCTCTCTCTGGCTCTGGCGGTAAGATCGGTAACCCCAGAAGGACTCTTGAGCAGCAATCGATGCTCGGCGCAGAGGATTTTACCCTTGTACCGCTCCAACCAATTCATTCCGATGATCAAGTCGAATCCCAACCCATTGAATTCGATGAAGGAAATGGGAAACGCTTCATTTTTTATTTTGATGGTGGCTGATTGATAATATTTGGTGCACTTTACTCGCTTCTTCGATAGGAGAGTAACCACAAAATTCGGTAGCTCATCCGCATCTAGCTTCAACCTCTTCACAAAAGATGGTGATACGAAAGTGTGAGAGGCGCCGGAGTCGAATAGCGCATTGTACGAGTGCACGGCTTAAATAACCTATCTATTTATCACCTGGTCTGATCAAAATAGACTTAGGAAAGCATTTTAATAAATTCATGTAATTTATTAAAATGGTGAGAGAAAACCTTTAAGCGTAACAAACTGTATTTATTTTAACCGGTAGAAATATTGATTACATAATTAAACAAACCATAATTAAAAACCTAGCCCGGAGCAAATCCTCCTTAGCCTGACATATTAACTGGTAATAAGTCAGACAGAGGTTGGACGTAATAATAGCACGGAGACGTGATTAGTGAATGGAGAAATGAGGAGAAAGAAGAGTGGTACATGTACGTAGGTTATTTGTATGTGGAATGGGTGAATTAGAGAATTAGAGAACTGGGGAATGAATGGAGTGTTGAGATGTACGAGAGTGTTTTACTGGAAGAGAATGAGATGAGGTGAGTGTGAGTGATTTTCTGGTTTTCTCCGTGCACTCGTACAAGGTTGTAGTGAATGGCTATTTATAGAAGAAAGAAAGACTACGTAGAGGATTTGCAGTTGATTGCCTCTGTTGATTGCTTCATTGATTGAAGCATTGATTGCTTCATTTATTGCAGGGGACAGAGCCGAAATGCGTGAGCGAATTAAGGTAGGCGGTGCTCGGAGTAGATAGATAAGGCGATTCAAGTTGCAGACGACGACGGCGTGAAGAAGAAAACTAGTCACGGTGTTGATTTTAGTCACGACCGCCTGGTGTCCGCCTTGTAACAGGCGGTTGCCTTATGTATGTCCGCCCCATATCAGGCGGTTAGTGAGTGTCGAGTCCGCCCAAGAACAGGCGGTTCTTCATGTTGTGTCCGCCACATAACAGGCGGTGGCTATGTGTGCTGTCCGCCCCATATCAGGCGGTTGTGCCTTACTCTTGTCCGCCTCTTTATGGGCGGTTGCAAGTGTGAGTGTCCGCCCCATTTTGGGCGGTTGCACTTGTCTCTTGTCCGCCTGTTTTCACGACGTACAGGCTTATTTCTTCTTCGAATTTTGACCGGCTCTAGATTCTTCGTTTGGACTCCGTTTTCTGAGCCGTTTGCGTCTATGCGTTCGTCTCTTCGTCTACTTTACTCCCAGCTTGGTTTTCCTCATGTTAAAACAATAAATTTGTGAGATAAATAATAAAACATAAACTAGAGGAAAACTAACCGAAGTGGAGAAATGAGCAACAAAAGTGCTAATAATAAATATGAAATACACCTATAAAACATGCTTATTTGGACACTTATCACCTCCCCTATATTTCTACCCTCTCACCACATTGTTTTCACACACATTATCACTTATCTCACCTGTTTATACACAACAACAATATACCAAGTTCTTCAACACCATTACTACCCATTCAACACATTAATTCCTGCACACAACATCCCAATCCCAATCTAGTTTGTGACAATTTTTAATTGTTTTCAAAGCTTCAATACAATTCAATTCTTCCTCTACACTACACTATTATTCCTTACCATTTTACGATACAAATTCTACTCTTTTAAAATCTATTACACATATATATACAAGACTACACAAGTGAGCATTCTTACCTTGTTTCTTCTTCTAGTTTCTTTTTTCTTTCTTCTTGCTTCTTCTCTCTTCTCTCTTCCTTCCTCCTCTCACCGGTTTTGTAATTTCAATTCTCTAACACTACAGCCCATACATATACATATTTCAATACTAAAACTAACCCTTAGATTACATTAATGTTTTGAAGTAAATTTCTAGGGTTTAGGAATATATTACCTTCCAAGGGTTTAAGTAGTGTTTGGAGTGGTTCAAGAACAAGATTCCAACTCCACCAACAAGGCCAAAATCGGCTAGAGTACAAAGAAACCAAGCAAGGGTTTAGCTAGATTTTCGTTTTGCCCATAAGGCTAGAAAAACAATGGAGTTTCAAGAAGATTTTTACCTCAAAAGAACAAGGAGAAGAAGGTGGTTCTAGTGGTGGTCTTGAAGCTCCAAATGCTCCATACCCATGGAGATGAAAGTTCTTGTTTTCGAATTTTGGAAAGATAGAAGTGTTCCCCTTGATGAGAGGATGACAATGGTGTAATTTTTACAATTTTTGGAGAAGGTTTAAGGGAGTAACATGAGGAGAGAAGTTGGTGTTTTGTGGGGTTTGCTAATTCTCCATTGTTGTCGCCAGGAAGAAGGAGGAGAAATCAGAGAGTGAGGGAGTGGGGTTCTACGTGAGTGAAGAGAGTGTGGGGTAGGAGAGAGAATAGGTGAGTGAGGGAGTTACTTTATTACTTTTGTTGTTTTGTAAATAAGAAAGAGTAAGTGAGTGTGTGAGAGAGGAAGAGAGGGATGGGGTCGGCTGCACCCAGAACACACACACACTCTACTTTTTATTTTAAAAGTGGACACATAAGTTTTGGTTATTTGTGTTTTTACCCCACAACTTCCCGTTTTTGACAGTTTTTACTAATTTCTCGTTTTATTGATTTTATTGGTTCTAAAGCTTCACTAATATTTATTAATGACTATTTAGTTGACCAAAATTGTTACGAGTCTATTTGACCCGCTTAAAGACATGTTTTCCCGGTTACCTCGAAAAACGTGCTTTAAGGTTTGTTAGCATTTTTAATCTGTTTTAAGGATCCATTTTCCTCGGGATTTGTTCCCTCATGATTATTTACACTTAATTAAGCTTCTAAATTATTCATTAGCCTAATTAATCACTATTTTTATTTACGGGGTATTTCAATCTACCCCCCTTAAGAAACTTTGCCCTCAAAGTTGCTCAAGATTAAATAGTTTAAGTAATTCTACTCATTAGGCAAACCAATTGCCATAATGCATCTTACTACCACCTATGAGGTGTTTACTTCATTCCACGTTACAAGCATACACAATTCAAGCACAATACGCATTCACACACAATACGAATTCAATTACACCATACACCATTTCCATACATACCATCACACAATTCATCGATGCAATTCACATTACACATTACACATACATCATCCATTGTACATACACATCCATACACTACTCATTACACATACATACATACACATACCAAATTCACTTGCACTACATGTGCCATACAAAAATCTATTACAATACCTTCACACTATGCAATGCTTACCCCGAAGCAATGCAAAAGCAAAAGGGCTCTACCCCCCTTAAAAGGGGTACGACCCGTACCTGTATTACTAAATACTAGACTCTCTAGTCTATGAACAACTGTGGGTACTTAGCCTTCATGGCATCCTCCAATTCCCATGTCGCTTCTTCGACATCGTGGTTTGACCATAGGACCTTCACCATTCGTATAGACTTATGGCGAGTGTCTCTGGTCTTCCTATCAAGGATTCGCACGAGGGTTTCAACAATCTCATAGTCGGCTCAATGAAGAGTCTCTCGGGCTCTAGGACATGAGAAGGATCAGCGATATACTTCTTGAGTTATGACACATGAAATACATCATGTACACGTCCCAAGTCCTCAGGTAATGCTAACCTGTAGGCTACGGATCCAACTCTTTCAGTGATAGTGTACGGCCCTATAAACGTTTGGCTCAGCATGCCCTTCTGACCAAATCGGAAGACACCCTTCATAGGTGAAACGCGCAAGAACACTTGGTCGCCCACGGCGAACTCAAGGTCGCGTCGTCGCACATCCGCATAGGATTTCTATCTATCTTGGGCTGCCTTCATATTCGCTCGAATCTGCTAAACTTCAGCTTGGACTTTCAAGGTACTCCGGTCCTATGATGACTGCTTTGCTTGACTCATCCCAACACAAGGTGTACGGCAAGGTCTACCGTATAGGGCTTGGAAAGGCGACATCTTAATCGAAGCATGGTGGCTATTATTATATGAAAATTCGATAAGATGAAGCTTATCTAACCAACTCCCCTGAAAGTCTAAGGAACATGCCCGAAGCATGTCCTCCAGTGTCTGGATGGTCCTTTCTGTCTGACCGTCGGTCTGAGGATGGAAGGCGGTACTCAACTTCAATTCTGTACCCAGCGCTTCCCGTGTAGCTCTCCAGTATCTCGAAAGAAATCTGGTGTCACGGTCAGATACTATAGTTTTAGGGACTCTGTGATGTCTGATAATCTCCCTGTCGAATAGCTCTGCGAGCTTTACTACCTTCCAGGTGTCCTTCATCTGTATGAATCTGGCAACCTTGGTAAGGCGATCGACTACAACCCAGATCATGTTGAGTCCTCCCCTGGCAGGTGGGAGTCCTACAACAAAATCCATGGAGATATCATGAAATTTCCACTCCGGAACTAGCATCGATTGTACCATTCCGCCTGGTCTATGATGTTCAAACTTTACTTTCTGGCATGTTAAGCATCTCAACACATACTCTGTCACATCTGATTTCATTCCTGACCACCAGAAGTACCTCTTCATGTCTTTGTACATCTTGGAGGCTCCTGGATGGACTGACAATGTCGAACTATGTGACTCTCGCAGGATGCGATCCCTTTGCTCAGCATTGCTTCGGGGGACGCATAGCCTGCCATTCAACCGAATCAAACCATCTTCATGTAGCTTGAAGTCATACTTTTTCTTCTCAAATGTACCATTCTCGATCTTTTGTCTGATTTCGGTTAGGTAAGGGTCACTTAACTGAGCGTCTCGCACCTCGTCAACCAAGCTAGAAGAAGCGAGTAGCGAATGGAGCGAGTGTGCTCGACGGCTCAGGGCGTCGGCTACAATGTTTGCCTTCCCTTCCTTATACTATAGGTCGATGTCGTAGTCTGAGAGAAACTCCATCCACCTCCTCTGTCTCAAATTCAATTCTTTCTGCATGAATACATACTGTAAGCTCTTGTGGTCGGAGTAGATGGTGATGCTTACCCCATAGAGATAGTGTCGTCATATCTTCAAGGCGAAGACAATGGCTCCTAACTCTAAGTCGTGTGTCGGGTAATTCTCCTCATGCTTTTTCACCTGGCGGGAGGCATAAGCTACAACCTTGCCATGCGGCATGAGTACGCATCCCATTCCTTTGCCTGATGCTTCACAATATACCTCAAATCCCTCTGTGCCCTCTAGAAGAGTAAGGATGGGCGCTGAGGTCAATGAGTCCTTTAGGCTCTAAAATGATAACTCGCACTCGTCTGTCCATACAAATGGTGCATCTTTCTTCATCAATGTAGTCATGGGATTAGCGACTTTCAAGAAGTCCTTTACAAATCTCCGGTAGTAACCGGCTAGACCAAGAAAGCTACTAATGTCGGTAACTGTCTTGGGTCTAGGCCATGATCTACAGCTTCAATCTTAGAAGGGTCAACTGAGATACCTGCACTCGAGATGACATGACCAAGGAATGATACCTGATCTAGCCAGAACTCGCATTTGGAGAACTTCGCATACAGCTGGTTCTCGCGCAGTGTCTCAAGCACTTTCCTCAAACGGATTTCATGTTCTTCTGCAGATTTGGAATACCAGGATATCATCAATGAATACTACAACTGAAGTGTCCAACTGCTCACTGAATAGTCGATTCATGAGGTCCATGAATTTTGCTGGTGCATTTGACAAACCGAATGGCATCACTGTGAATTCGTAGTGGCCATATCTGGTACGGAATGCCGTTTTCTCGATGTCTTGCTCTTTGATAGCAATCTGATGGTACCCAGAACGGAGGTCAATCTTGGAGAAGACTGATGCTCCTTTCAGCTGGTCGAATAGGTCGTCGATGCGTGGTAATGGGTATTTATTTTTGACTGTGACCGCATTCAACTCGCGGTAGTCAATACAGAGTTGGAGACTACCGTCCTTCTTCTTCACAAAGAGGACCAGTGCTCCCCAGGGTGATACGCTCGGGCGTATGAACCCTTTGTCGAGTAGATCACGTAGTTGTTCTTTTAATTCGGTCATTTCAGCGGGTGCCATACGGTACGGTGCCCTAGCAATGGGACCGGTACCTGGCAAAAGATCAATTTCAAATTCCACTGCTCTCGATGGTGGCATGCCGGGTAGCTCCTTAGGGAATACATCAGGAAATTCGGATACGATGGGTACTTTGGGGTTGAACTCTGGATCTCTCTCCAGGTCTTGTACATAACATAGATATACTTCGTGGCCCTTTCTGAGCTCCCGGTACATAGCCATAGTAGATATGAGTGTGGTCGAAGGCTCTCTCGGTCTTTGGCGGTAAGATACGGTAACCCCAGAAGGACTCTTGAGCAGCAATCGATGCTCGGCGCAGAGGATTTTACCCTTGTACCGCTCCAACCAATTCATTCCGATGATCAAGTCGAATCCCAACCCATTGAATTCGATGAAGGAAATGGGAAACGCTTCATTTTTTATTTTGATGGTGGCTGATTGATAATATTTGGTGCACTTTACTCGCTTCTTCGATAGGAGAGTAACCACAAAATTCGGTAGCTCATCCGCATCTAGCTTCAACCTCTTCACAAAAGATGGTGATACGAAAGTGTGAGAGGCGCCGGAGTCGAATAGCACATTGGCTTCAATGCCATTTACTGGGAATGTTCCCGTTAAGATGGTGCCGCTTCTGCCGGCTTATGCTTCGGTGAGGATGCTCAGGTTACCTTCGATACCGAGTCCACAACCTATTGAAGTCACAATTTCATAAGTATTGATGGTGGACACAAGTGGAATTTAAATCAACACTGCTCTTTATTGATAAACCAACCATCATACATACCGTGTCTCTAATACACGTTACTAATACATTACATGATACTATAAATTTAATACTTTCTAAAGGTAAGGTTCAGGCGTCCTGGTTTCATGTGTGTGGCATTGATTATTGCTGGCGGTGCCGTATTCAACTTGATCTTGTTGATCCCGTGATACAGCATCCTAGAGTTTACACCCATGTTAGACATCTCCTGATCTCAATACCAATTTCTGTGCGAGGTCCACACGCTTCTGCTCGCTATACATAAATATGGCGTCATCACCAATGGACCAAGACACTACGGGCACTCCTTGTTCAAGAGATTCCGCTGTCTCGTCCTTGTCTTGGTGTAACCCAAGTCGTCCTTCTTTCTCATAGAAGTTGACGATACAAAGGTCCGCTTCAGGTGCGGGAATCGGTTCATGTTCACATTGTTGCGCAAGTTTTACTGCTTGTGTGACAAGCGTCTGAAACTTTGGAGGTATTGTCGGTGGCGTTGCTCCGTCTTGTGTTCGTGTCTCTTGGTATGTCTTGGTATAAGGATTCCAATCCTTTCCCAAGCACATCATCTTCAGCTTCATCTTCGCTCCACAGGGGAATTCGGGTGTATAAAATCAACCTTGACCAGTTCCTAGCTCGTTGCATCGCCGGATGATTGAAATTTGGGCTTCAGGTGTCAGGTATCCCCTTAATAAGATCATACCTGGTCGGATGACCTGACACTGTTAGCTGGTGTAGTAGTGGTTGGTGATGTCGATCTCTTCTTGATTCAGGTTTACCGGTATCGGATAACAGATACTAAAGCTTCCTATGGTTACAAATTTCATCTACGGTGAGTACTAGTTTCAACTACTTCATTTCATGCTCATTACATACGCCAATTCATTCAATCATGCACTCATTCAAACAGTTACCCTACTACTTAGTCATGCTACTTCAAGGATTAATGGTTTGGATAATTACCTGGGCCGGACTTAGAACTGGACCCGTCACGGTCAATCACGTGCAAGACAGGCTGCCTCTGAGGTGCACCCCTCTGAGGTCCCCGGAATCCCTGTCCCTGTGGTGCCTGCTGGGTCGGTGCATCGCTAGATGCAACCTCCTTGCCTTCCCTCTGCTTGTAGCTTTGGAAGTTCCCCTTTGGCTTGGCATTCTCTGGGCATCTATTGGTTGTATGTCCCGGTTTCTAGCAATTGTAGCATTTGATTTCTCTCCCATAGCAGTCCTTGCCGGAATGGTCCTGGTTGCACTTTCTGCACACATAGGTGCGGCCATCGGGGAAGGTTTTGGTGAAACCGGAGCCAGAACCTGAGGTTTAGAGGGTTAGCACATGTGTGCGTGGATATACTAGATATGATACTTGTACGAATACGATTCAGGAATAGAAGTTTACCCTTAGGTGGGTATGATCTCAGTGGCTTCGCTGCCACCGGTGCAGAAGAACCTAGTTGAAGGAGATCAACTGGTTTGCCCTGCTCAGCATGGGCACTGCTCTCACTTGGGAATTTCTTTTGTGACTGCTGAAAGAAATTTCCCTTCTTCTTTTTCCAGCTCTTCCCTTGGTTCTGCTCCTCGGCACTTGTGTTCTTGTTGTTGGCCTAGCGCTTAAGCGCGGTTTCTTCATCCCGTAGTTGGCAAGTGATCTCAACGCAAGAAGCCGCGTGATAACACTCCTGAAGTTTCAGGTATTAGTCGGGATTCTTATTTAAAGAGGTAGAGGTAAAGAAGAGATTTAAAGAATTCAAGGAATTCAAGGAATTGAAATGATACCAAGGGTTAACAAACATTTACCTAAAGGGAGGTAAATCGTGTGTAGCCCATACCGTACCGAAGGCGATGGCTCAGACCGCCATATAAGCGATCGACCAACACCTGGCCGGTGTATCCTAGATCGGGTAGAAGACGGAGGATGGAAGTGAAAGTGCGGTAGTATTCATCGACAAACATCTTCTCTGTCATTTTTAAAGCGTCAAGTTCAAGCCTTTTCTTGGTCTTGACATGTTTTGGGTAATATTTGGATCGGAGGAGTGATGCGAAAGACTCCCAATCGAATGACATGCTCGTGCTTGACTAGCTTCCACCAATCCATAGCAGCATCTTTCAGATAGTAGGTTGCAACTCTAACTCGAACTCCAGCAAGAGCTACGAGGGTTTCGAATGCCGTCTTCATCTCGGAGATATAGGCTTCTAGCTTAGCCGGATCACTCTCGCCCCTAAAGCAAAGAGGGCGGAGTTCCGCTACAGCTTTTACCCAGTTCGCTTCTTTGGGTGGCGGGGGAGGGATTGGCCCCGCTTGTGTTTGCTGGTTTTGTTGGTTCTGTTGCATTGCATTAATCACTTGTGGTAGCATCTGTGCTACCGTGGCGGCGACGATCTCAGCTATCGTCCGCGCGCCAGGTCCTTCAGAGGCTTCGCCTCTCGCTCGGCCTCGTCCTGACATCTGAACATTTAGCATTTACATTAGGCCTCGCAATATATGACTCAAAGGTCATGGAATTTAAGCAAGGTATCGTTCATAAGAACTTCAAGGGTATCTGTTGTTAACAACGGTAGTTCCTAGTTAGGTTTCTAAGTATCCGTCTTAAGACGGTTGAAATCCCAACTCGGTAATACCTATGCTCGGTAACTATGGAAATCTGAGCGACACTTCGCTCTGATACCACTTTTTGTAACACCCCTACCGTTAATCCCATGCTTACCGTCTAATCGTCCAGTTAATCCTATCAGTTCGCAGCGGAAATACTACTATTACTACGGCGGGTGATACAACACCGCTAACCGCCCATACGGTTAGCAAGGCTTGCACTAATTACAGTGACGGTCTGATGCCTAAGTTTACCGAGCTACTAAAACATTACTTACGGAATACAAATACCATTCGCTTACATAAATGGACTACCGAGTATTCAAAGTATATTCATTTACAACCTTTCAAGTTTACCAAAAGTATGAGTTTCTACCAACTACTCATCTATACCCAATCCAATGCTTTCACTATCCAAAAGGGTGTACCCCATGGTACACCGGCTAATCAAAAATCTACAGCCATGTACTACTCAGTACACCATTCACAATTCATTGTTTACAATCCAAAAAGAAGACAAAAGAAATAAGACTAAGTCTTCGTCGTCCTCACCCTTCTCGTGTACCTGCATTCATATTAAAAACATTGCCCCAAGGGGCTCAGCAAAAGTTGCGCATGAACTCCGCATATACCGTGTGCTAGCTAGGGCACGCCGGCTAATTAAGGGTCAAATAGGCATGCGGTTCATTTTTAACATACATACATGCTTTGCGTACAACATACATGCACATACAATACAATACACAATTCAAGATAGCAATACAATAGCACACACACTAACTAACCTTCACCGTGTTAGCCAGATTACGCATCCGGGTTAATCGGAGTGCTTATTACTCTTTTACTCATTACACGTTGCTTACTCTTACTTTACTTACTTAATTTCATTTACATACTTAATCATTCTTACTTACTTACTTATACTCATGTTAAGTCGGTATGACCTCCGGCCCGGGGACTACACCGTCCCACCTCCGGGATTTACTTGACTCACCAATCCGGGATGCTACCCACTTAAGGGATTTGGGCCGCAGACCAGTTTAAGAGTCAGGACTTGGATCCAACCTCTTGTGTCTCCGCATCCTCACGCGTGGCCGGAACTATATTGGACTTCTACTCATTCCAATTTAATTACCAGTTTAAGTTAGATTGGTTAGCTTGTTAGGAATTAGTTAGAAGTCCAATCACATTAACATTCGGTCACATTACAACACAACATACATACACACATTCATATTCATCCATACATTTCATGAATTATACAAACTAAGATTTAAAGATAATATAGATCAACATACAACACTACATATTCACAAGTAAACATGATAACTCCAATTCGTGCATTTATCTTATTCGGTGATCAATTAGCACATAACACACAAATCAGAGTAACCAAGATAGCATACGGGCCATGAGGAATTCATACCGTTCACCATTGTACTTGTATCCCAACTTTCCTCCGGTGCTCACAACCAAATCCTATGATATACATACAGTGGAATGATTAATCTAACTATCATTAACTTAACTCGATTACTCTTACGTGTCCTAATTCATACTTATTACATCTTTACAATTCTTATACTTACATATGGTTTACTTATTCTTCCTTAGTTCTAGAACTTGTTTATACTCTTAGTAACCTTTAAACATCCTAAATTAAGTCCTAATTAACTTATACTATCATTACCATTCATTTCCTTATCTTAATACCCATTTTATAAGCTTATTTTTACAAGTTTGTGTTGGTCCGGAACCTTGTCCAGGTCTTAAGTCCCGGACCAACATGTGGTCCAACTCCCGGGTACTTTTAATGGCATGGTTTGGGACCTTGTACAAGGGTCAAGTCCCGGACCCAAGTGGTTTGAAACTCTCGGCCTCTTTTCCATGCATGGTCTGGGTCCTTGTACTCAAGGTAAGTCCCGGACCTGGCAAGCATTAAACTCTCGGGGTGTTTTACAGGGGTGGTCCGGGTCCTTATATGGGACTTAAGTCCCAGACCACCACCCTGCTGTAACTCTCGGCCTGTTTTACCCTACCGGTCCGGGACTTAATCCAAGACTTAAGTCCCAGACCCTGTTACCAGTTTTACAGATTTTGCAGTTTTCTTTATCTGTTACAAACCCAACTTTGCCTAATTAATCCCCCATTGTTTCTACACTTAATCCCACATAATTTAGCACCTAATTAGTCACATAAACATGTTTAAATCCTTTGCTAATCTATTACACCCTCCTATACTAATTTACTCACCCATTTCCTTAAGTTCTCATTTCAGCACTTACACTATTTTCTAAATTGCATTTTGCTACAGATTTTGGCTCTCACCTTCTTCATCTTTAGCTCCCTCTTATAATGTCATTTCTAACACTCCTAATGCATTACAACACATTAACTACCTCTCCCAACTTACCCACCGATTACCTCAATCAAAATCTGTTACAACCCCACATTAGTCACCTATTTTCTAGTTCACTAAGTGTTCTAATCCTAAGTAAATTTTGACATAACCTCCCCTATTTCTACCCTCTCACCACATTGTTTTCACACACATTATCACTTATCTCACCTGTTTATACACAACAACAATATACCAAGTTCTTCAACACCATTACTACCCATTCAACACATTAATTCCTGCACACAACATCCCAATCCCAATCTAGTTTGTGACAGTTTTTAATTGTTTTCAAAGCTTAAATACAATCCAATTCTTCCTCTAAACTACACTATTATTCCTTACCATTTTACGATACAAAATCTACTCTTTTAAAATCTGTTACACATATATATATAAGACTACACAAGTGAGCATTTTTACCTTGTTTCTTCTTCTAGTTTCTTTTCTTCTTCTTGCTTCTTCCTTCTCTCTTTCCTTCATCCTCTCACCGGTTTTGTAATTTCAATTCTCTAACACTACAGCCCATACATATACATATTTCAATACTAAAACTAACCCTTATATTACATTAATATTATGAAGTAAATTTCTAGGGTTTAGGAATATATTACCTTCCAAGGGTGTAAGTAGTGTTTGGAGTGGTTCAAGAACAAGATTCCAACTCCACCAACAAGGCCAAAATCGGCTAGAGTACAAAGAAACCAAGCAAGGGTTTAGCTAGATTTTCGTTTTGCCCGTAAGGCTAGAAAAACAATGGAGTTTCAAGAAGATTTTTACCTCAAAAGAACAAGAAGAAGAAGGTGGTTCTAGTGGTGGTCTTGAAGCTCCAAATGCTCCATACCCATGGAGATGAAAGTTCTTGTTTTCGAATTTTGGAAAGATAAAAGTGTTCCCCTTGATGAGAGAATGACAATAGTGTAATTTTTACAATTTTTGGAGAAGGTTTGAGGGAGTAACAAGAGGAGAGAAGTTGGTGTTTTGTGGGGGTTTGCTAATTCTCCATTGTTGTCGGCAGGAAGAAGGAGGAGAAATCAGAGAGTGAGGGAGTGGGGTTCTACGTGAGTGAAGAGAGTGTGGGGTAGGAGAGAGAATAGGTGAGTGAGGGAGTTACTTTATTACTTTTGTTGTTTTGTAAATAAGAAAGAGTAAGTGAGTGTGTGAGAGAGGAAGAGAGGGATGGGGTTGGCTGCACCCAGAACACACACACACAATCTACTTTTTATTTTAAAAGTGGACACATAAGTTTTGGTTATTTGTGTTTCTACCCCACAACTTCCCGTTTTTGATAGTTTTTACTAATTTCTCATTTTATTGATTTTATTGGTTCTAAAGCTTCACTAATATTTATTAATGACTATTTAGTTGACCAAAATTGTTACGAGTCTATTTGACCCGCTTAAAGACACGTTTTCCCGGTTACCTCGAAAATCGTGCTTTAAGGTTCGTTAGCGTTTTTAATCTGTTTTAAGGAACCATTTTCCTCGGGATTTGTTCCGTCATGATTATTTACACTTAATTAAGCTTCTAAATTATTCATTAGCCTAATTAATCACTATTTTTATTTACGGGGTATTTCAGAAACGAACTGGTTGAAGTCAGTAACCGAGACCCGACCACCTACATATTCAGGGGAGCCAGACCCCGTAGCCTTAGAACGTTTCATTGTTGAACATGAGAAGGCCTACGAAGCTTTGCAAGTGCCTACCAACCAGAAGGTTGTCATTGCTGCTTTCCATCTGAAGGATGCAGCCAGCACTTGGTGGAGGTTGGTCAAGGACCTTCACCTGGCTACGCCCGACTTTTCGTGGGCTGCCTTTGTCGAGTTGCTGAGAGGGAAGTACTACCCAACATATCTCAAGCAGAAGAAGCGCCATGAGTTCGAGACATTGTCCCAGGGAGGTCTGACCGTGGATGAGTACTACGCTCGATTCATTGGTCTGCTGGACTTTATCCTCGGTGTTGATTACTCAGAGACCGTGAAGGTCGAGAAGTTCCGGGGGGGATTGTTGTTTCGCATCCAGATGGCGATGGGTGCTACTCTCTACACTACCATCCAGGTATTAACATGAAAGCCATAAGTTCTTTACTTACTACGTTACCGATTAACTTTGTGAGAACTTACCAATGAGATTCCAGGAGTGTTATGACGCTGCCTCGAGGACGGAGCTAATGCTCCAGACTCGGGAAGAGACTCTCTGGACAAAGAAGAGAAAGAACCCAGAAGGAGAGTCTGGGGGTGGAGGAGCATCTCCAGGCGATGGCCAGAAGAAGGGAAAGTGAAGACTTATCCCATTCTAAACTATTTATCATATTAAATACCTTATGAATGCTGACCCGAAACCTTGAATAGGAAATTTTTCCAAAAGAAAGGGCAGCAGGGTCACCAGGGAGCTAAGGGGAAAGAGCCCGTCCTTTGATTGACCGGCCCAGTTATAGATGCTCAGCCTTTGAGATCTGCACCTCCTAAGGGTGAGGACACCTACCTCTTAAATTAAATTGTGACCTTGACTTTTATATCATCAGATTGTAACTTAAACTAAATACTACCATCAGGCACCGGACAGCCCCAACGCCATTACTATTGTAAGCGTTGTGGAAAGGACCATCCTAGGGTCGATTGCGATGGCCGCAAAGTTGAGTGTCGGTGTTGCAAGAAAGAGGGCCACCGGGAGTTCGAGTGCTGGATGAACCCTGAGAGCCGTAACTACAGGCCACCAAAAAATACTCAGAAGACCTCAGCTGGAGGATCTGGAGTACCACGAGGCGGTCAGGATGGCCAGACATCTACTGATGCAGGAGCCCAGAAGGGCAAGGGAGTAGATAGGGCATGAGTACCCTGAACTCCATGAGACCACTGGTGGAAGACTTTTGCTTACTATGTTATGTACTTACCTTTGATGTTTGACAGAGATATGTTATAAGTATGTGGGAGTGTGTCATTGACCACTTGCCTTTTGTGTATGACTTTTGAGACTAGTTTGTGGACTCGATGCGAGTAACCTTGGAACCTTGACGGATTATATATATGAACAGGATGTTAAAGCTTACATTATCATGTAGCTATACTCAACGACGCAGAGTCAATGGGACTGGTAATTACTGAACCAGAATTTCCACCCGCATGGCGCACTTGCTATTGCAAGCGCTATGACAGGTAAACCACTGAAATTTCCATCTGCCTTGCGCACTTGACAGAGCAAGTGCTGCTACTGCAACTGCAACTACTACTTTTTAGTCTTTTATTATATATATAAAAAAAATATTTTTCAAACTTGTTCATACAAACCTTATGATTAGAAACTTATGCAACCTTGGGAAGACCGTTAGTCCGACCATTGCAACTGGAGAAATTATACAGCCACTGTGATTGTAAACCACACCAGTTTAATTGTTTGAGATTTTCAGACAGGGCTTATTAGCCAAATACCATCAGAGTATACCCACATTTAATGCTAACCACTACTAGTGATGAATGTTTAGTCCTTATGGACAAGCACACCCTTTGTAGATGCACCACCGTCAGTGAGGATGGTTGGGAAGTGACGAGCCAAGTTGCTCAAGCTATTATGCAATCTGCAATATATCCAATTAAACGGATGAGGGAACGAATATGAACTATGGATGAGATGTAATCATGATAAACAGGGAGAAAAAGAAATATGTGTTGTAAACAATGAGATCGAATTAGGAGAACCAAGTTTGCTAAATATAGCACGAGTTTTACTTACACCGAGCTGAATAACACCGGCTTATGATACGAATTGCCACTGATGCCACCAGGGCAATAGCATTTATTACAAGATAACCGATAACAGGAACTAATAAAAAAAAGGATATCCATCAAAGGGAGATTGACAACAGAATACTTCACAATAACCGTGTGACAGACATTACCAGTTTACTAAATGAGACATGGGACAGCCGCACTCCGATAGGAGCATGTGGGCCTGACAGACTTATTTATGAGTTAGTCGGGTAAGTAGTAATGTATCAGTACGGTACCCCATGCAAGTAGACAAGTAGTGTTAGGAACACGAGAAGTAGTCAACTCCGTACTAAGGACAGTGATTCAGGTTACCTCGAAGATGGACGAGAAGAGCCGCAGTTAAACCAACGGGCTAAAGAAATCAAGAACCTACAACACAGAGCAGTAGACAGTATACAGTGAAGACAAGGAAAACGTTCAAGGACAAGAGACCGAAGTAAAGAAACATGAAAACCCATTATGGATGAATAATATGTAGAATCCTCATAAGGATAGAGCAAACTCTTGCAATCTAGAGGAAATCTACCAGTTGACATGGACATAAACGCGTGACTACGCAATGTTGAGAGACAAAGCTAATATATTAGCAGATACCTTAAGCAAGGAACAACGGACTTGGAATGTACCACTCACATGAAAATTCGCTCATCTCATCTGTTGGACTTATTAGATATTAGCTGCTGAGAGTTTACGCCTCTGCACTCTGTAGGACTGAGTGTTTTGGTATCGCACTTGGGCAGTTATTAATCTAGTGGGAAGACGGGAAGATGTAATGGATATCAACACGAGTGTGAAAAAAAAAAAGAGAACTACAACAGTGTGTTACTCCGGAGCAAAACCACCAGGAGACACGGATGACAAGTTTTATCTCCGTGGACATGTAGGCTGGTACGTCTTGGTATTACAAAGACAAGTGCAAAGAGCACTAAGTACTAACAGTAGCCGATGTCATATTACACCTCAAGCTGAATATCAGTGAGAGAAGACACACGCATGTATGCTAGTGATCCAAATGAGAGGATACACAGCAAAGGAAAAGAGGCAAACTGAGCCTATGTTCATGGGTCTGCACCTCAATACGGAGCGAGTGGGCCCATTAGAACGAACTTGGGAGAGAGCACAAATAGTTCAGTGGCTCACCCTTTATGTATTGTGGAGCCCAGAAGGGCTAGAGTCATACCCGTCTCTCTGATATGAGGATAATCCACGAGTTGGAGAACTCTTTGAGAGCCAAGTATCCAGTGCTCCTTGTTGAGCGGCTGTTGTATACTTGTGGGGTACGGGGGCGTAACCCTTTTTAAGGGGGGTAGAGCCTCTTGGCTGTGCACGTGTGTGCACTAAGTTTTGTTGTGGTATGCGGGGCATACGAGGTTTGTTTATTGTTGTTTTGTATGCATGGCATACAGTGAATTGGTGGTGTGCGGGGCACATGAGGTTTTGTTGGTTATGTTTGGTACACGGGGCATACGTTGTTTGGTTTGTTTTGTGTGTGATGTGCACTTGTATAAATGTATCTTATGAGATACCTGTTTAAATGTTGTATTTACACCCATGTGTGTAGTACTTTTCTTATGCTACTTGTGATATATATATATATATATATTTATATTGCTTTGTAGAATGATTACATATGGTATCGCCTAGATACGAAATGAATCATTAGATATGGAATGTGGAACGATGGTATGTTATGGACACCTCGGGGAGGTTGTCAGGGTTTGTAGAATTGATAGGAAATGATGGTGCTGATGGATCACCTATATCCATATATGATTGAACTAACGCCACAAAGTGATGGCTATGTGCTGTATAAGCACAATACGATGTATGTAAATGATATATCACATAGATATACATTATAGGAATAATGGGTAGTTATACATTTATATACTTACCTATTTGATTAAGCGACTTCGGGATAAAGTCTTTTTAAGGGGGTAGATTGAAATACCCCAAACTAATAAAACATGTATTAAACATCTAATCACATTGATTAAGGCCTAAACATGCCTTAAAAGTCAACTGAGAACAACAGTGGTCAACACAAAGCAAGACTTTGCACCCATTGACTGTTTAGGGTAAATGAATACCCAAATGAACTACTTAGGACCTAAAAATTTGTCCTAAGCTTATTAACACATAACTAATCGTATTATAATTGTTGGACAACACTCCAACACATAGAACAAGCATTTACATGCTTCAAGGTCAAGTAGGGCAAAAATGTGCTCTAAGAAAACCTTAAAGGTCTAATGACCTCTAAATGATATAAAATTGGATTGCATGATCAAATATCATGTAAGGAACACAAAAAAACTGTTCTCAAAGAAAACTAAGCTCAGAAACACCTTGCAACGCAAAATGTGCACTAAAACACCTTAAAGCACGTTTTTATGTAATTGCCTTCTAAATTGGTTTTTAATGGGCTTAAAGGTTATAATTACCTTTAAATATGCTAATATAACCTATTATAGCATATTAGGAATTTAATTCCAGAAATTTACAAATTTTTACAAATTTTATATTAAACTATTAATAAAACCCTAAAAGGGGGCCCGTTTGAGTCAACATTGACTAAGAATGGGCAAGAGGTCAAAGTTGACCCCTTGGATTCCATGGAGTCGGCAGCCACAAGGGGGGGAGCCTGATTTCGCCACTTGCAAGCACAAGGAACAAGGTTCCAACATTATTCCATGATTTAAGGGACCACTTTTACCTTTCTAATATTATAGTCTAAATATTGCACACTTTTGGCTCCTTGATTGAATCAGCCTTCAAAAAACGTGTGAGAGGCTCCTTTCCCCTCCAGTGATCAATGCCAATCAGACATGGTGAGTCATTAGGCATTTCAAAACATAAAATAAGCAAAACTATACCTTAAAGACAAATTTGACTTATTATTCTCATTACCTTCATTCCCAGCCGACACTGACATACCCCTAAATTAATTTTAATTTAGGGGATTTATTTTATTAAACCTTTAATAATACTATTAAGTATTAAATTATTATATGGAATTATGAATATTAAATTAGTATAAGGAATTATGAATATTAAATTATTGTATGGAATTATGAGTATTAATATTATATGGAATTATGGAAATTAATTTAGGGGATTCCTCCTATTTAACTCTGAAGAATACAATTTAATGTTTAATTATTATATATTATTATATGGTATTATGAATTTAATAACAAGATTTATAAGTCAATAAATCTTGGAAAAATTCCTAGACACTCCAACTATATTATAAAGATTTTAGAAATATTGGGAGCATTGATACGGAACATAAAAGTCAATATAAAATCCTAGAAACCTTAAAGCTTATTAAGCCTTGCTAGGGTTGACTTTTTGAAAATGGTCAAACTAGCACATGAAACCTATACCAATAAATAGGTTATGGAAAACCATGAAGATCGATAAAAAGAACGTCAAAACGGATCATCCTAGCCAAAGTTATGCTAGATTGAAGTTTAGAGTCAAAACTTTGAGATCTGCCACGTGTCAGTCAGTCACAGGCCGCCCAACACTTAGTCGATTTTCTCCTTGTTTTTCGCCAACAGCCATCCGATTTTTGCCCTAACTTTAGATGCAGATAACTCACTCATCTCTCAGTATTTTTCAATGCCGTCTTCTTCATTCTCTTCTCCAAAACGTCCTCTTTCCAACCATTACTCACACATACCCTAACTCATTATACATCAGCCGCAAATTCGATCTAAAGTTGCCTACTTGCGAAACCTGTACCCAGTTTTCCAGTTTCTGACCGAATTCAGGTAACTTTCTTTCGATCATAACTTCTTTGTCTCTCAACCAAATTTTGATTTCTTTAGCTTTTTTTGAAGATCTTTAATCCCTCTACACTTTTCATGTTTATGCCCAAGTCTAATTCGTAACCGTTTGGAGGATATAGTTGCCTAAAGTCTCTGATTCTGCAGCACATAAAATCATACCGAAACTGTAAGGTATAAACTCGTGATTTGCGACTTTAATTTCATCTGTGTGTTGCGAGTTAGGATTAGTTCTTATTATCAATGTGTAGAGCTAAGTTTCTTCTTTAGATTAAGCCCTTACACATAGTGAAATACCCCAAAACTTAATGTGTTAATTAATTATGTAATTATAATTTTATAAGGCTAATTAAGTCCTTAAGATCATTGGTGAACAAATGAAAAACCAAAAAGAAAAAGAAAATGCGTAAAAGTCACAAAACGCGAAAAACGCGTATTTAATTATTTTAGGAGGTACATAACCTTCGTAAGGGTTATAAATATATTTTTATACCTTAAATACACATTAATAACATGTGGGAAAATTCCAGAAGAAAACGAATCCAAATGATGCGTTAAAACGCTAACGGAGTCTTAAAACGCGTTTTTCGAGGAAACCCGAAAACATGACTTTAAACGGTCAAATGACCCCGTAAAAAAATTATAGTTGACTACATAATATAAATAAACATTAATGGGAGTTTAATAGCCATAAAAAAAAAATAATAAACATAAAATTCCGGAAAACGGGCCCAGTTAGTGAATAGTGCTAAACCGGGTAAATAAACAAGCTTTTCTGTAAAAAAATTAAAAACGCTCCAGCATGTGTTACTGTAAGGGGGCCGGTTTTAATATTTTAATTAGCTCTCTCACACTCTTGACTAGTTAGCTAGTTAAATAAGTCAAAAAGCAATAAAACAAAAAGTAACTTATACCCCCACCCACACTCTCTCTCCTCCTTTATTTCTTTTTTTCCCCTCTCTTTCCTCTTCCTTCTTCCTCAAGCGATTTTCTCCTCTCTCTCTCTGTTGCTGAACGACATTGCAGCCCCCATGGCTTCCTCCACTTCTTCTCCTTGTCCAAGCTAGCTCCAAGCTTAAATCACAAAAATAATTACATATTTGTGATCCTCTCATCAAGCTCTACCTTTCCCTCTTTTCAAAATTCGAAAATGAAGAACTTCATCTCCATGGGTTTTTCCCATTTGAAGAGAAAAGCACACCATCTTGTAGCTTGGAGTCTCCTCTTTCAAACAAGGTAAAAAGTTCAAGAGAAAAACTCATTCTTTCCATTTTCATGGCTTGGCCGATTTTGGCTCTCTCTCACACCTTGTTTTTCTTCTTGGTTTTGAGCTTCATTACAACCCTCCAATGGTGGAATGATTCCCTTCTTGATTCAAGGGTGAGAACCTTTCTTAAAGGGTTCCAAAAGGTAAACCCTAACCTTGTGTTTTAAGCCCTTAAATTGATTGAGAGTTCCTAAGGGTTTAGATAATTAATGAAATGTATTTTTGTGTTTCTTGAATGTTGGGATGGAGTTTGGAAACTCCATACCCTCTTAACCGATTTTTGGAGGAGATGAGGAGCAAGAGGTGAATTAAGAGAAACTTGTGAATTAAGGTAAGAATCTACCTTAATGCCTATACTAATTGTTTTAGAATTGGGTTTGGGAAAAATAAAAGATGAAACAAAATCTGGAGCAATAATGTGTTTGATTGTGGTTAGTTGGATTTTGTGAAATGTTGGTTGAATTAAGGGCCTTGGAGCCAAATGATTTGAGTTGTGGTTATATTGTGGTTCATTAAGTTTTGGAGCTATATTGTGATATTGTTGAATTTTGGATAGATATGGTGTGCTGGTAGGACCCTTCAAGGGTGTGGCTAGACTAGGAATGAAATTGGTGAGATTTGGTGATTGGGAGTATGTAGATTTATGGGGAGGTCATGGCAAAATTTCGGTAGAAATGTAGAAGCTTGGATGGTGATGTGAGCTGGAAGGGTTTAAGTGTTTAACTAGGTGTTGTTGGGAATTGATTTGAGTTAGTAGACCACTTGGGGAATGCTTGTTTAAGTACAGAAGGTTTGTGCAAAAATCTGTAGCAAGTTACACATGTGGAGCTTAGAAATGCTAGAAGAGAGTTAGTGTTTATAATTTGCGAAACAAGGAGTGAATGTGGGTTTTGGTTGTGCATTTATGTAGGAATGATTTGTGATGGTCATTGATGGTTTTGGTGAGGTTGGTAAGGGATAAAAACAAGCAAGAAGAAGTAAGAAATGCAAAATAGTGTAAAGAATGCAAAATGTGAGAGTTTGATTTGTGGATTTGAGCAAGAATTGGGGTAAGGACTTAACCAATGATTTGGAGAGGTTTAATACATGTTTAAAGATGTTTAAACATGTAGGAAACATGTGGAAAGATTGTGGAATAAGTGGAAAAAAAATTTGGATGAAATTGGAGCTCAGAATGTGTAGAAAAACGGTTTTTAAAATGGGTTCTGTTCTGGACCGCCCCTGTGGGGAGGTCCAGTGCCCAGAAATGCAGAAAACGAAAAAACGGGTAGCTTCTGTTGTGGACCGCCCCTGGGACCGCCCCTCTGGGGCGGTCCATACCAGAGAAACACAAAAAAATTTGTTTAAGGCTCCTAATGATGGGGGATTGAATGGTAATGGTTTTAGGCGATGTTTAGGCCTTGTTTGGTGACATGTAAAGGCCTTAAAGTGGGTAAACAAGTGTTAGGTTTGGTGTGAGAGTTGTAAACTTAAGATCACAAGAGTAAATAAGTATAAACAAGTGTTGGGAGTGGTTGAGGAAGTTATGAGTTTGAGTACACCAAAGTTAAACAGAAATAACGGGATAACGGGGTAAATACGGGAGTAACAATTATGTACCTACCGTAACGCCTTAATACTAATTGAACCATTTGGCATGTAAATAGTGGTTCAAGAGTAAGTCATGAGGAACAAGTGTGAACCGAGGACGTGAGAATGCCCGCTAAGGTGATTCCCCGCGGTGACAGGTATGGTTTTCTTGCAACCTGTGTCCTACCGGATTACACCGGCTTGTATGCCAATGTGTTTTTCTGTGTGTTTGCCACCTTGTAAGATAAAGCATGAAATGAGTTTACAGTAATTCATTATTGTGGCGTAATTAACTCCGATACCGCTTAACCTAGATTATGTGTTAAATAATAGTTAACCGACCTTAGGTTCACATAAGAGATCGGTATTCGGAATAAACGTCCCCACCCACGGGAACGTTCTAACTATGGCTATCTGTACGTTAGTGTATGTTGTGATTAAGGTGTGATGTATGTGACTTGTTTACTATGTTGTTGATGTTGTTGGATACTGTTATCCGTGTTGTTGAAATGGGATATGATTTCCCTTATGTGTCTAACCGAGTTAGTAACACTATGTGATGTATGGCTGTGATAAGTTCCATAAGGGAACCCTTAAATAATAAGTATATGTTATGTATGGAGAGGAATCCGGTCGTTCCGGTCGCGCGTATTGTTTGGGAGTTTAATATATATGTGAATTAACTCCCATCCTGTTATGTTAAGGGTTGATTTCCTTCGTTGGATTTCGACCTCCCATTAGCTTAGCCAAAGCTTACCTACCCAACTTCCAATCGGGTAGGGGGAAATCATGTTTAATGTTGGTAGGGTGTCGATGCCTAAGTTCGCTTCGACTCCCTATTTGTTATGTTACGGTTGTTGTTTCTCCTTGAACTACAACCTCCCACAAGCTTAACCAAGGCTTACCTAACTCATCATTATTGGAGCTAGGGGGAAATTATGTATGTTGTGATCGGTCCTATATGAGACCGCCACTCAAGTAAAGGAATTGTATGTATGTTGTGCTCGGGCTTATATCACCCCGACACTCCTTAGGTAAAGTTATATCCTCTAAGAAGAGAGAAATTAAGTTGTGTATGTTATAAAGTGAAGTGTGTTGTTGGGAGTGTGTGTGCTAACCTTGTGTTTGTGCCCTATTAATGGATGTTTGCTTATAAGCACGATATGTGTGAGTTTGTGCATGTTTGAAATAAAATCAACCGCATGCTAAGACGACAATTAGTTGTGCGTGGCCCGGTAGCATGCGGGCTGCGGGATTACCATACCAGCAAAGGTGCTGACCCCCTTTGGGGGCCCCCATACTTTTCAGGTATTATGGAGCTGACAGCCGTTCGAGAGTGGGACGGGGTTGTTAGTTGTATACGGGCAGTTCATTTAAATGCTTATGTATTGTAGGAGTAGTAAGACCGAAATTGTTGTCGGCACTAGCTTGTTAATACTCTGTACAGTTGTAATGTAAGTGTATAATGAATGTTGGACATGGAACGGGATTAATGTGTAGTTGCTCGGGAGTTAGTCCATCAGACCGATACGATGTATGTATGTTAGCCTTGTTAGCCACGTGGGTGGCTAACGGCGTGTAACACCAAGGAGTTAAGTTATGTTGTGAGTTATGAATTCCGCTGCGATATGATATTAAGTGTGTTGTTAGTAGTTGGGGTGTTACAAAAAGTGGTATCAGAGCGAAGTATCGCTCTGATGACTGAAATACCGAGCTTAGGAAGTACCGAGTTAAGAGTTTAGTACTTTGGGTTAGGGGTTGAGTGATAGCGTGAGAAGTACGCTAGTTAGGGAACACCAGTGAGTACTGGATACCTACAGTATCCATCCCGCCCTCCACAAACCCTATTATTTAACTTGGAAAGAACGCCAGAGAGATGGAAGTCCTCTCTTACTCGGGAATACCCGATCTGGCTGTTATTGAACGTCCTTATAAGTTCGGGGAACCTGTCATACGGTTGAGCCCGAAAGGTGTGGATCCCGAAGACGGTCTCCATTTTAACAATATTAACCGCTCTTGTTAGCGAAAAGTGAAGAATCTTATGCACAAGAGAATGGAATTTCCAGCACCCTGGGTCGACATGCGGAGCAGTCGAGGACAACCAGCTTGCAACGTACCAAGCGTGCAACAGGCAAGGAGCGAGATAATGAAACCCGAGACGAGTGTCTACGGGAGTACAATGTTAACTAACACACCAACGGTATACCAACCGATTAAGGAACTACAACGTAGTACGAGGAGGATACAATACTATGTAAAAAGGGGTCTCCCAGAAGGGGAAACACCCTAGTTAATGGTTGTCATGTGAAGACACTGAGAAGTACCCAAGGAATTGTTGTTAAGACTGCAAGATCAAGCTAGGGCCAGCTAGGCCATTGATGTTAGTGCGGATGAAAACAACACCGCAACCAGTGTGTATTGAACCGATAACCAGTTAGCATGGCGCACTTGCCATGGCAAGTGCTGCTACAACAAGGTTGTGTGGGAGATTTTTTTTAGCAACTACAAAGTACTCAGTAAAGCACCATGAAGTTAAGTGGGATTATCATAACCGTGGAAGGGCTTATTAGCCTGACCTCAGTGCTTGGAAACACACCAGTCAGCAGGAAGCTAGCCTTGGATAAGGCAAGAAACGTTGTAAAACCACGAAAATTTTTCTTTCAACCAAAATCATTTTCAAACTCTTTTCAAAACCAAATTTTCTTTCAAACCCATCCTGTTTCAATTCTTCTTTTCTTTAAACTAAACCAGAAGACCTACACGGGCCTCAGTGCCACATGGTAGGTAAGTTTTACCCAGTTACTTTTAAATAACCGAATGGAAACCAGTAAACCCAAGGGTAACAACCCGAGGGAATGGAGTGAGTTCATAATAATACAACAGTGGATATACTTCCCTAGATTAAGTTTGGGAAGCACGAAATGCATATTATCACAGGATAATATAAGAGGAGTTGACAACAGAATACTTCACCTAGGCGTGTGACGGACACTACGAGTGTACCAACAGTAATGTGGGACGACCGCACTCCGTTAGGAGCTTGTGGGCTTGACAAACCTTCTTATGGGGTAGTCGGGTAAGTAGCAATGTATCAGTAGGATACCCCACGTATGTATACGAGTGGAGTCTGGAACACGGGAAGTAGTCGACTCCATACTACGGTCCGAAGTAAAAGTCAAGCAAGAGCAATGGATTACATCAAATGGTTGAAGTAAAGGAACCCAGTCAAGCTAAGGAAACTAAAGGAATTAGTAAGTTTATTTTAAGGAAATGTTTAAAGGTGAACAAGTGCGAAGTGCACTGGTTAGTAAGTAAAGGCGTCACACATGTCTTAAGAATCCTGAAGGATGAACATAATAGCTGGAGTAAGTACCCAGTCTACATATGGTGAGGCAAATGCCTACAATGAACATGTTAATGTGCAACGATCGGGATGAGACTCCCGAGATATCAATTTCACTAAAGAGGATATTTAACCCAACAAAGAACGCAGAGCGAAGTAGTAAATTAAACATACCAACAAGTGCGAGCCGGCTATAATGGCACAACCTAGTAACACCCAGGAACTATCCTTAGAAGGGCGGTTGGATCAACAATGGTTGAACAAGATAACGTGACAGAAACGCAAGGGTCGAAACTAACACCCGGTTTAAGCGTAAGGCGTCAGGAGGAAGTCTGACATCCTTGAAGGGGCATCCCATGAAAGGA
Organism: Limonium bicolor; assembly: GCA_023374045.1. Lineage (NCBI taxonomy): Eukaryota > Viridiplantae > Streptophyta > Magnoliopsida > Caryophyllales > Plumbaginaceae > Limonium > Limonium bicolor. The sequence goes on from CM041779.1 coordinate 291,072,300, forward strand.
ACCGTGTAATATAGTGCGGAGAAGTAAGTGTGTGTGAACAGCCTACAGTGAGTAGAGCTCGAGGCAATAAGGCCTAGAAGCCATAAATGGAATATGTTAAGTAAAATGTTGTTAATTACGGAAGTCTATGTTATATAAGTAAATAAAGCGGATAACGAACCACTGCTTTAAGAGTGGGGATACCTCTTGATGTTGTGAGACCGCAACAGTGGCAGTTATGTGAACTAAGTTCAGGGAATGTGTTAAGAGTTGACCATGTTGTTACTACGAAAAGAGTGGTACCAGTTGTGGAGACCGGGAGAATAATAAGTCTAATAGCAACCACCGGAGGTGTGTGATGCTAAATGTGTAATGAACAACGCTCAAGGAGCATACAGACTCGAAGGATAGAGTATTCAGTAATCAGCCAAACAAGTGGTGAAACACAGTGTAGTGGCAGAAGCTAATGTAATAGCGGATGTAGTGTAAGTTAATGCTATGCAATGAGTAAGAGCACGGTGCGCAGTAAGCGATCGTTGTGTAATTATTGTTAAATAATAATGTGGCAAATAAGACCACTATGAGTGAAACTCAATGGACATACAAGTAAGTGGTGAAACGCAGACTGGGCAATAAGCCAGTAGTTGATACTATGTGATAAGGAAAACAGTGTGAATTCCTATTGCTATCGCATAAGAGATTTACTGTCAAGAGTTTACGCCTCTGCACTCTGTATGACTGAGTGTTTTGGTATTGCTCTTGTGCAGTAATGATCGAGTGAGATAGCTAGGAAGTTTTGACAAATGTTAAGTGTGATAGATGAACAAGACTTATGGTGTGATAAAACCGATGCATAAAAGAAGCACGGTTGTACCAATCAAAGGGTACTTAGTTGACATAAGTGCCTACAGTAACACAATTATCAAATATCGGTATGGAATATACCTCAAGTGTTGGAAATAACCGACAAAGTACTACACAAAAGGTAGTAGCTCAAACTTAACCGACGGTAAGTCGGAAGAAACCAAGTAAATCAGCGTGGAATACAGTAGATTACCATGGAAATGAATAGAAAGTTTGTAACTCACCGAATTCGCTCACGGTAAGAAATACCACGCGTCGGTTGAGAAATCGTTATTACCAAGATGAAGGTGATAATCGAAGAAATACAATACAGTAAGGATAATGTTGGAGCAAACTAAGCTCTAAATTATCAAGAGTTGCGCAGCAGAAACTGTTGAACCAGTGAGTCAAACGATGAATGTGAATAGTGAACATGAGTGAATGGCAAACTAATGATGCCTAAAAGCCTCACAGGCCAGAATCGAAACCGGTTATGAGTTAAACAAACTCTAAAGAGAATTCTTGGTGCAGGGACTAAACCGCCAATATGGTTAAGATCCCCTAACCAAAACACGTTGTATAACAGACCGCGTGGAGATAAAACACTTCACGACGGTAGAACGTTATAAACCAGTGATTAAGTGATTGATTACGTGGGCGTAATCCCTTTTAAGGGGGGTAGAGCGCAGAACCACTTAGTGTTTTTTTACCGTACAAGTGTACGTGAACTATGATGTGCATAGCACAAAATCATTTGTTTTGATGATTGGTGTGTGTGTTACATAAACACACACATTCATTCATGGTTAATTGTGGTAATTACGCACGGAAGATGCGAATACCCTTGCGATAAGTGTGTTTATTGTGTCAACAAATATGTGTGAAAGTACAAGTATAAGGGAGTAGAAAAACTCCTGGGGAACTAAAACCCCGACAGTATATGTTCATATGATACCAAATGTAAACCGTATATTGTATTTTGATAAAAGTATATATATATAGTATTGTGATCTATGAAGAGGTATGACACCAACGTAGAACCTAGTGAGAATTAAATTCCCTAGGTAACTTGATTTAAAATAAATCGGGAAGATGATTGATGGACATAGTTCCACCCTTGGAGATGTAATGATTACGACTAGATGGATTAGAAGATAGAAAATGGTACATGCTTGAATTAGTTGTTGTTTGAAATTAAAGTGGGAGGTGAAACTTGATTATCATGAGATCAAGGGAAGCCGAACATAAATTGGGGTGGAGAGATAGTTCAACACTGATGCTGATCACGTCAGGGTTGGATGATTCTTGAAACTCCCTATAAGTGGTCATAAATAATCACATCAAGAATAAGATGCAGTTAACAATAATTGGACTTGGAGTTGTATGGAGCTTTTAAAAGAATTTTAAATTGGGTCTCAAATTTGCAATTGGTATTTTCTAGACTTCAATAAATATTTTAAGATTCTTAGGTGGTATTTTCAAAGGAAGGACTACCTTTATGTGACCTCGAAGAGGATTTTCAACTTGTATCCTTCCAGTAAAGGATTTCATTATACTTAACCTCATAGAGGGTATTTTCCTACTACTTGCTCACGAGCTGAGGACGTATGAGCCTTTGTCTTAGGACCGGTGACATGAGAAGTATATTTTAAAGATGTATGCAATTGTTTTGATCTCCCAAAGGAACGGGGACCAGAGTGTCCATCGCGACCGGTTCTGCGGGATCACAGTGTATATGTACTCTACATGGGTCTCGAACTCATGAAGAGATGGAAAAGGAATTTCTGGTTGATATACATGCTATGACATGTTGTGTGGTATGTGTAATAATTATTATTTTGGACCTTGAGTCCTAATGTGATTGAATTCCGGAAGTGTTATGTTATCAAGACCTATGTGTCTAAAGGATGTTGTGTTATCAAGACCACGAGTCTAAATGTTGTTATGTTACCCAGACCAAGAGTCAAAGGGTTGTTATGTATGTGTAAATGTTGTTGAGGTACCCGGACCATTAAGTACGAGGCTACTAAGTAAGTATGTTATGTTATGTATGGATGTGTATATGTACCTGGACCGTTAAGTCCGAGGGTGTGATGTAAAGTATGTTGTTATGGAAGTTGTATGTTGCAAGTAATCCCCGTATTCTAACCAACGATGTGTGGGAAGTGTGAACTTCGAGGACGAAGTTCTTTTAAGGGGGGTAGATTGAAATACCCCAAAACTTAATGTGTTAATTAATTATGTAATTATAATTTTATAAGGCTAATTAAGTCCTTAAGATCATTGGTGAACAAATGAAAAACCAAAAAGAAAAAGAAAATGCGTAAAAGTCACAAAACGCGAAAAACGCGTATTTAATTATTTTAGGAGGTACATAACCTTCGTAAGGGTTATAAATATATTTTTATACCTTAAATACACATTAATAACATGTGGGAAAATTCCAGAAGAAAACGAATCCAAATGATGCGTTAAAACGCTAACGGAGTCTTAAAACGCGTTTTTCGAGGAAACCCGAAAACATGACTTTAAACGGTCAAATGACCCCGTAAAAAAATTATAGTTGACTACATAAATATAAATAAACATTAATGGGAGTTTAATAGCCATAAAAAAAATAAATAAACAATAAAATTCCGAAAAACGGGCCCAGTTAGTGAATAGTGCTAAACCGGGTAAATAAACAAGCTTTTCTGTAAAAAAATTAAAAACGCTCCAGCATGTGTTACTGTAAGGGGGCCGGTTTTAATATTTTAATTAGCTCTCTCACACTCTTGACTAGTTAGCTAGTTAAATAAGTCAAAAAGCAATAAAACAAAAAGTAACTTATACCCCCACCCACACTCTCTCTCCTCCTTTATTTCTTTTTTTCCCCTCTCTTTCCTCTTCCTTCTTCCTCAAGCGATTTTCTCCTCTCTCTCTCTGTTGCTGAACGACATTGCAGCCCCCATGGCTTCCTCCACTTCTTCTCCTTGTCCAAGCTAGCTCCAAGCTTAAATCACAAAATAATTACATATTTGTGATCCTCTCATCAAGCTCTACCTTTCCCTCTTTTCAAAATTCGAAAATGAAGAACTTCATCTCCATGGGTTTTTCCCATTTGAAGAGAAAAGCACACCATCTTGTAGCTTGGAGTCTCCTCTTTCAAACAAGGTAAAAAGTTCAAGAGAAAAACTCATTCTTTCCATTTTCATGGCTTGGCCGATTTTGGCTCTCTCTCACACCTTGTTTTTCTTCTTGGTTTTGAGCTTCATTACAACCCTCCAATGGTGGAATGATTCCCTTCTTGATTCAAGGGTGAGAACCTTTCTTAAAGGGTTCCAAAAGGTAAACCCTAACCTTGTGTTTTAAGCCCTTAAATTGATTGAGAGTTCCTAAGGGTTTAGATAATTAATGAAATGTATTTTTGTGTTTCTTGAATGTTGGGATGGAGTTTGGAAACTCCATACCCTCTTAACCGATTTTTGGAGGAGATGAGGAGCAAGAGGTGAATTAAGAGAAACTTGTGAATTAAGGTAAGAAATCTACCTTAATGCCTATACTAATTGTTTTAGAATTGGGTTTGGGAAAAATAAAAGATGAAACAAAATCTGGAGCAATAATGTGTTTGATTGTGGTTAGTTGGATTTTGTGAAATGTTGGTTGAATTAAGGGCCTTGGAGCCAAATGATTTGAGTTGTGGTTATATTGTGGTTCATTAAGTTTTGGAGCTATATTGTGATATTGTTGAATTTTGGATAGATATGGTGTGCTGGTAGGACCCTTCAAGGGTGTGGCTAGACTAGGAATGAAATTGGTGAGATTTGGTGATTGGGAGTATGTAGATTTATGGGGAGGTCATGGCAAAATTTCGGTAGAAATGTAGAAGCTTGGATGGTGATGTGAGCTGGAAGGGTTTAAGTGTTTAACTAGGTGTTGTTGGGAATTGATTTGAGTTAGTAGACCACTTGGGGAATGCTTGTTTAAGTACAGAAGGTTTGTGCAAAATCTGTAGCAAGTTACACATGTGGAGCTTAGAAATGCTAGAAGAGAGTTAGTGTTTATAATTTGCGAAACAAGGAGTGAATGTGGGTTTTGGTTGTGCATTTATGTAGGAATGATTTGTGATGGTCATTGATGGTTTTGGTGAGGTTGGTAAGGGATAAAAACAAGCAAGAAGAAGTAAGAAATGCAAAATAGTGTAAAGAATGCAAAATGTGAGAGTTTGATTTGTGGATTTGAGCAAGAATTGGGGTAAGGACTTAACCAATGATTTGGAGAGGTTTAATACATGTTTAAAGATGTTTAAACATGTAGGAAACATGTGGAAAGATTGTGGAATAAGTGGAAAAAAAATTTGGATGAAATTGGAGCTCAGAATGTGTAGAAAAACGGTTTTTAAAATGGGTTCTGTTCTGGACCGCCCCTCGGGACCGCCCCTGTGGGGAGGTCCAGTGCCCAGAAATGCAGAAAACGAAAAAACGGGTAGCTTCTGTTGTGGACCGCCCCTGGGACCGCCCCTCTGGGGCGGTCCATACCAGAGAAACACAAAAAAATTTGTTTAAGGCTCCTAATGATGGGGGATTGAATGGTAATGGTTTTAGGCGATGTTTAGGCCTTGTTTGGTGACATGTAAAGGCCTTAAAGTGGGTAAACAAGTGTTAGGTTTGGTGTGAGAGTTGTAAACTTAAGATCACAAGAGTAAATAAGTATAAACAAGTGTTGGGAGTGGTTGAGGAAGTTATGAGTTTGAGTACACCAAAGTTAAACAGAAATAACGGGATAACGGGGTAAATACGGGAGTAACAATTATGTACCTACCGTAACGCCTTAATACTAATTGAACCATTTGGCATGTAAATAGTGGTTCAAGAGTAAGTCATGAGGAACAAGTGTGAACCGAGGGCGTGAGAATGCCCGCTAAGGTGATTCCCCGCGGTGACAGGTATGGTTTTCTTGCAACCTGTGTCCTACCGGATTACACCGGCTTGTATGCCAATGTGTTTTTCTGTGTGTTTGCCACCTTGTAAGATAAAGCATGAAATGAGTTTACAGTAATTCATTATTGTGGCGTAATTAACTCCGATACCGCTTAACCTAGATTATGTGTTAAATAATAGTTAACCGACCTTAGGTTCACATAAGAGATCGGTATTCGGAATAAACGTCCCCACCCACGGGAACGTTCTAACTATGGCTATCTGTACGTTAGTGTATGTTGTGATTAAGGTGTGATGTATGTGACTTGTTTACTATGTTGTGATGTTGTTGGATACTGTTATCCGTGTTGTTGAAATGGGATATGATTCCCTTATGTGTCTAACCGAGTTAGTAACACTATGTGATGTATGGCTGTGATAAGTTCCATAAGGGAACCCTTAAATAATATATAGTTATGTATGGAGAGGAATCCGGTCGTTCCGGTCGCGCGTATTGTTTTGGGAGTTAATAAATATATAGGTGAATTAACTCCCATCCTGTTATGTTAAGGGTTGATTTCCTTCGTTGGATTTCGACCTCCCATTAGCTTAGCCAAAGCTTACCTACCCAACTTCCAATCGGGTAGGGGGAAATCATGTTTAATGTTGGTAGGGTGTCGATGCCTAAGTTCGCTTCGACTCCCTATTTGTTATGTTACGGTTTGTTTCTCCTTGAACTACAACCTCCCACAAGCTTAACCAAGGCTTACCTAACTCATCATTATGGAGCTAGGGGGAAATTATGTATGTTGTGATCGGTCCTATATGAGACCGCCACTCAAGTAAAGGAATTGTATGTATGTTGTGCTCGGGCTTATATCACCCCGACATCCTTAGGTAAAGTTATATCCTCTAAGAAGAGAGAAATTAAGTTGTGTATGTTATAAAGTGAAGTGTGTTGTTGGGAGTGTGTGTGCTAACCTTGTGTTTGTGCCCTATTAATGGATGTTTGCTTATAAGCACGATATGTGTGAGTTTGTGCATGTTTGAAATAAAATCAACCGCATGCTAAGACGACAATTAGTTGTGCGTGGCCCGGTAGCATGCGGGCTGCGGGATTACCATACCAGCAAAGGTGCTGACCCCCTTTGGGGGCCCCCATACTTTTCAGGTATTATGGAGCTGGCAGCCGTTCGAGAGTGGGACGGGGTTGTTAGTTGTATACGGGCAGTTCATTTAAATGCTTATGTATTGTAGGAGTAGTAAGACCGAAATTGTTGTCGGCACTAGCTTGTTAATACTCGGTACAGTTGTAATGTAAGTGTATAATGAATGTTGGACATGGAACGGGATTAATGTGTAGTTGCTCGGGAGTTAGTCCATCAGACCGATACGATGTATGTATGTTAGCCTTGTTAGCCACGTGGGTGGCTAACGGCGTGTAACACCAAGGAGTTAAGTTATGTTGTGAGTTATGAATTCCGCTGCGATATGATATTAAGTGTGTTGTTAGTAGTTGGGGTGTTACACATAGCCTAACTCGATCTGTACTGTAAGATATAGATCCTCAAAGTCGGCCCCGTGAACTGCTCGAAAGTTTGAAACTTTCCAGATTTTCGAATTCGATTTGCTCCGTTGTTGCAATTCCGGTAAGTTTCCTTTGAATTCCTTCAACCTTGCTAATCTACATTACATTGTCGGTCAAAAACATGTTTCAATTGCATCAATTACGTTTTAGATTGAGTGAATTTGGAAGAATCGAATTCGAAAACTCTTAAGAACCCTAACCTCGAAATCGAATTCGAAAACCATTGCATACTGCATTATAATTGGGGAAATTGGTCTCATTAGAACCGTAATTTAATTTCGGAACCATAGAAACAAGAATCACTCGATTTCGTTCTGTAGATTGGGAGATATTGTCGATTTAGTACTCGACTTCGATTTTGGATTCGATGAAGAACTGGGGCTTTAGCATCCGTCCGATCTGGACTTAAGGAAATGGGCGGCCAAGATTAGATCGTGGATAATAAAGATGTTTTAAGTTTATAATGTTTCAGAATTTAACTCTAACTTGTTGACTTAATTTAAATACCTTCCCGAAGGTATTTTGACTTGAAATGTTAACCATAGATTCCTTATTAAATCTAGTTTATTTTGATGTAAATTAATAAGGTTTTGGAGTTTTTAAACATAAGTTATGATTTTTGCAAGTTAAGGGTTTTCTGGAATTATTTGGCTGAATTAAAAAGATATTTTTATGAAATAAAAATTTTATAATATGTCTAAAATGTTATAGTTACTGTATATTAAGTTTGGGAATTTTTGGGCAATGGTAAATGGTTTTAAAAATTGTGTTTATGAGTTTTTCATAAGAATAACTTATAATATACGGTTTTTAATGTAACCAAAAATTAAAGTATGGTTTGTTAATAAACTTTTTAAGCTGGGAAAAATGGAACACTAAATTAACATTTTATAACAGTAAGTTTATAAATGTTTTGGTATTAGCTTTTAAGAGAAGTGAAATTATTTACATATATGTATATACATACTTATTTAAGTAGAAACTTATGTTAAATCAAGGAATCTAATTATTTTACGTTTTACTTATTATATTATTTGGGAGTTAATGTTTTTAATTAAAACTAAGGAAAATATGAATATATATATACATATATATATAAGGGAGTAAAGTAATAACTTAGGGTAAAACAGGGAGCTAATAAATTAATATTTATAATAACTAAATATTATAAGAGCTAGAATCCTAAGATATAGTAAAAGAAATACTTTATGAAACATACTTGGAATTCAGTTAAAGGTTGTAGTAATAAGATATTTTAAATATAATGGGTTACATAGGGGATGTCTTAATTAAATTCTAATACAGGTATACGTATATTTGTATTAAATAAATAAAGGGAAACACTTTATTTTATAAACCATATGTCGGTTGTGTTATGCCTAAAAGTTATTAAACATAATTAAATACTATAAAACTACATAAATAATGTTTTGAACAAATCCTAGTATATATAAATATATACATTTAACATAATAAAATTAGATACCTTATAGGAAATATAATACGAAGGAATTAATAAGTTAAACTAAACCTCTACATAATACTAATAGAAGAATATTATATGAGGTGGTATTAAATTATAGTTATGCATTAGGCTTAAGAGTTACCTTTGAATTCCAAGGTTTATATATAACCATATTAAAATACATGTATGGTATTATTTGTCAATGACCAGGATGTAAATCTTAAATTGGGATTAATTAATAAGTTAAAACTTAGGAAAAATTGTGATTTCATAAAATGTTGTACAAATAGATCTTATTCTATAATTAATGATAAACAAATGTAATACGTTTACATCTAGATGTTCTTAATATATAAACCATAATAAAATAAGTAAAATACTTTTACAAAATGTGAGGTGGATTAGTAAGTCTAGATTTAATCATTTAACATTTATGGTATTGAAATATAACTTAATGTTTTAAGATAGAATCATTAAAAGGATTATGATATAATCTATTAAACGATGATTTGGAAATTTATCTAAAGAATTATCCTTAAGTTTCTTAGAATTAGATAAGCCATATAAAATACATTTATTACCAATATTCAGGATGTGAGTTTACAATTAAGTGAGGTATTTAGTGGTGAGAATTTATAGGAAGGTTTATAAACAGGAATTTGATACTTAAACCTTTGAACCTTTTATTAGATAAAACTAAGTTACATAAGATATTATATTGATATACTTTACGGTAATGGGGAGTAATGATAGGTTATTTGAATATAAAATATGAGAATTTCATAATAGATTATCTTATTAAATAATTAACAATTTCACTTATGAACCAGAATTTAATTCTCTGATAAATTCTACTCTATGTAGATATATTGTCCATCCTAAATACAATAAAGGAAATTATTTTATTAGGTTATTCCTTTGAAACCTTGGGTTTTGTAAAACAATTTAAAACGTATTTAAGGCTTAAGTTTAATGAAGTTTAGTACAAAGGATTACGCATAGTCTATAGAGAGAATGTGTGTAAAAATAAAACATTTAGGAAATTAAATGTAAGTAAGGATACATAAAAGGTTATACTAAACACCTTATTGTATAGGTAATAATGAAACATATAATATACCTTGTGAATATTAAATGTAAGGTTAATTCGTTAAATCTAAGTTAACTGTAGTATAGTTATTTAGGATGAGAAGCAATTTAACATCTTATGACAAGTTTATTAGATGGTTGTAAGTAAAAGTCATTCTGAACTAAGGATATGATAATTGAGTTTAGTGGCTCAACTAAGTTATAATAAAATGTATATACAACACTATGATTCCAATATACAAGATGTAGATCTTAATTTAGTTAAGGGGGAAACTTAATCATGATGGTTTATTTGGTAATATTGATAAAGTACATAATCATTACGTTATGAATTAATAGTATAGTATTCTAAGATAAACCTATTATAGGTCATACGACGATGTTTATTCTAAAGTAAGAGTAAAAGTATTGAGCTTAAGAATTGTTATTGAAATTCTAAGATTGATTGAATAACATGTAATGCACTTATGTTATAAAGGTCTTTAATGTGAGAATTATGGTTAAGTATGGGTAAAGTGGATAAGGGTGGAACAATTAACAAGTGTTAATAAAATACGTTCCTTGGTCTTACAATCTTGGGTTATACAACATTCTAAGACAAGTCAAAGGTTATACATAACATTTAAGTGAGGGCTTAAAAGACAATTGGGACTTAGAAATAAGAGTGAGGAGTTTATTTAAGCTTAACGTAGGCTACAAGTGATTGATGATAGACTACCTTTAATATTCTTCAGAATACTGTTGATTGTTTGCGCAAGTTGACTAGAACTGCTTCAGCGTTATCCAGGTACGATTTCTCGTACTCCGTTACGTTTGCTAGTTGACTTATGAGACGTTTTCGAAAAACGCTAACTGACTTTAAGAGGAATTTATAAAAAGGAAATGGTTGTGTGACTAACTCAGCTTGTGTGACTAACTGAGCCTTGAATATGAAACTTCATGGGTATTGGTTCCTTCTATTTGGTGCCCCGTTAGACATTGGCTGCTTAGGGTTTACGCTTCTGCACTCTGTAGGACTGAGTGTTTTGGTATTGCTCTGGGTAGTTAGTGATCTAGTGGGAATTTGGAAAAAGGTCAATCTTGGAAATTCTTCTTTTGACTCTGGATATCGTTTCATCCATGAGCTGGTTCTTGAGGTTTCGACGTGCGCGCTTCAATGGTAACAGCAGGGGGCTGTATATCCCTCGCCCATAGGGGCATTTATATTTGACAGCAGGGGGTTGTATATCCCTCGTCCACCAGGACATTTTTAATATGACAGCAGGGGGATGTATATCCCTCGTCCATACGGACATTTATATTTGGCGGTGGGGGCCATCTCTCCCAGTTGAATTATTCCACTCTTGAGTTATTGAATCTTGGATCTATCTTGTCTTTCCTAGTCCTATGTGACTATCTGAGTCTTTCTACTCCTAACGGAAATTGGGTTTAACTAAGGCAATGGATGTTCACTAACACATGAGGTGGTTTTGTTTCACTAACTTTACTTTTCTATTATTTATCTTTATCCTTAACTTGTTATCTTTGGCTTGGTGATTTTAAAGTGCCTTGTTTCCCTGCTTTACTTTCTTCAAGTTTAATTTCAAGTTACTGTTTATTTTGAAGAGTTATGTTTTAAAGATTGTTTTGGAGATTTGTACCAGTTCCATTCCAGGGAACTGACTCACCCCTCCCGGGGTGGGCTGCTTGGTTTCATCTTGCAGGTATAAATTGTGTATACAGGTGGCCACGAAGAGCATGAGTGATTGGGATGGGAATTAGCAATTGTGGAGAGTTATTCTATTTTACTAGTAGTTATGTTTATGTTGTTTTTCTCGAGTTCAGACCGTAGCTTTTGTAATTTTATAAGTTGTAATTGGTGAGGTTTGGTGCCGGGTGGTTGGAACCCGATGGTCTGTAAACGCCAGTAGAGATTTTATATTCCGCTGTATTTATTGTAAGTATGGGCGTTACAGACACCAACCTTGCTCAGCCTCTCTTTGGCTTCTCCAAACCGTGGCTAACTCACCAAATTCAGAAGAGAACAACAATTGACATAGGTAAGTTTATTAAGCCATTTTATGTTCATTCTCTTCACAGCTTTCATCTTTCCATGGAACTAAGCATCAACCACTTCCATCAATGTTCTTAGGTTGTTTTAGAGGTTAAATGGAGGGTGTATCTCGGCATTAACAAGGGAAGAAGGTGGAGAAAGCTAACCTTGTTCTTAAGGTATAAAAATGTGCTTTAAGCACTTATCTTGAGATTTCTTTCAAATCCGGTTGTGAGACTTGTTTCCTAAGCTTATAATCTTCATATTAACATACTTATTCAGTTGGTACATCAAGAGCTTCAAGTTATAGCCAGATCCAAGCGTAAAACACCATTTTAGGCATTTTAAACAAGGTAAAAATTAGCCATCTTTTAATCTGAGTTATACCAGTTTAAAGCTTGGTTTTAGTAGCCCTTTTGATTCTCTTTAACTTGTGTAAATTTAGGCCGAAGTCAGCCTTGGTAATCTTGGTATTCTAAGGTAAATTTTACCTTGAAAATTGACATTAAACACTTCTTATGGTTAGATCTTGCTTGGAGACTAACCATGCCTTAATTGTTGTTGGAAAACATGTATATGATGCTGTGGAAATTTTATCCTAAGCAGGCCGTGGCCAAACAAGGCCTTAACTAGGCAAAAACAAGGTATAAATCACTTAAACCTACACTTGGTATATTAATATGTGTTTACATATATATATATATATATAATTGTGCCGTGAGTGAAATGGTTTATTAAGGTCTTATTTTGACCTTAGGTGATTAAGGAATGGTTTAGTAAATTTTATAACTAATTAATTAGCATAATTGTCAAATTTAAGACATTATGTGGAAAATTGGTAAATAATGAAAAGATGTGGTAAGGGCCGAGAGTTTAATGCATTTTTGGGCATTTATGTGTAATTTATTTTATAAGCTAATGTTTGTAATAAGGCCATGTACTTTAGGCCATTTTATTTATGCATTTATAAGCTTTTAATTAAGTTTAGGTGCTAAAAATAAATTACCGCAAGGAATTGGGGTTATAGTGTAATTAAATTAAATTTGGGGGCTATATAATGATATGGCCAAAATTTAGAGGTTTAAATGAGTTTATATAAAAATTATAAGATTATATAAAGTTTTGGGGTTAAATGGTAATTTCTGAAAAATAAGGGTACAAACTGTAATTTATGGAGATTAATGGTCAATGAAATATTAAGGTGGTCAACCTTGACCATATGGTAGGTTTTGACCAAATTAGATAAGTTAAATAACTTATTTAAGGTTTTATAATAAGATAAGTATTTAATTGTAACAATTTTATAACATATGTGGTATATATGTTATTGCCGAAAATAAAGGGTGTGTAAGGGTATTATAAACACCCATGGGCTATTAGGAATTTTTAGGAATTTATTGGGTTGATTTTGGAATTAAGATAAACTATATATGTATAATATATAGTTATTATGTCATTATGACACTTTGGAGAAATATATGTGGTGGAATTATAAATACCGAAAGTATATGGGTTAGTAAGGGTAATTATAACCCTTTGGTGAAATTTGGTGATTTTTAGAATTATATAAGGGTATTCAATAAGATATATGTATAATATATAGTTTTAATGATATTATAAAACTATATGTTATAAAGTGGGCCAAATGGCAATTATAGAATATATTGGGTCTGTTCAGAATTTTACAAAAATATAACCATACGTAATACCCTTTTATAAGTTAAAAATGTTATATTATATGATATATGTATATATATAACATGGTATAAATAATGGGGTGATTTTGTAAATAAAGGAAACTATGGTATATGAAAAAGAATAAGGCTTTGATATGGTGCCCATGCGGCAATAATAAATAGTTGTGTATAAAAACTAAAGTTTATAAATTAAAGGAAATAAAGATATCATATTATATGATATTAGTATATGGTATAACATTACATAATGTTATGTGATCAAAATGGAATTTAAATAAAATAAGGTGCTGTACCGAATTATTAAAAATGGGGAAATGAATTTTAGACTATGGTCTATAATGTTATAACAATTATATGGTTTAGGTGGAATTAATATAAGTAAGGGTATTCACATTAAATAATGTGACAAACTATAAATAAATAAGATTTATAAACTAAGGTATTTATTGAATAAAACTTAGGAGTTGTAAATATACAACATGAATTGTTACATAATATTAGGATAATAATCTTAATATAAGTTGTATAATATAATACAACTAATGGGAATAATCATCTAATAAAAGATGATAAAATGTAACATATGGTACAAGAGTTTATAACTTATGAAACTTACCTATAAGGTAAATATATACATATACAAGAATAATGTATATAAGGATGTATATATATTATGGTTGGAAACCATATAATATAATGGTGGTGGTTATTACAAAAAAAATAGTTACAAACTATAAGTTAAGAGTTTTTGAATGCAAATATAATTTGCTAAAATAATGGATTATATAATACAATGTATTATAATGGATGGTGGTAAAATAATACAATATATTATAAGTCATGCATGCATACATGCAACTATAGGTTATATACCTAAGTTTAATGGTGGATAAGATTAAAGAAATATAACGAATTAAACTTAACAGTCGAAATATTTTGACATACGAGTTTTAGTAACAAGCCGACCGGTTTAGAGAAACCCGTAACAAACAACTGTAAGAAACGGGGATGAACTGTCGGGTTACTTGTTATTCGGAAATACCGGATGTAGTTAGTCATGGAGACTGACTTATAGTTTATTACCGTTTATATCATACTTCAGACGAGGACGCTTGACGAGCTAGTGGTCTACACTGCGCATCCTAGGTCTTGGTGAACGGTATGTAAAGGGGTTTGATCCGGGTTGTCCTAAGGATTTCCTTGGGCTCGGATTTGGTTGATATCACTTGTGTGTTAAGTGTTTTGGATACATGTATGTGATTGTGTGCTACTGCATTATTTATTTATGCACGAGCGTCCTACGGGACTAACACTACGTCGACTATAGATCGGCTTATATAAACATACATATACGTTATTGTGATGACAAGACGGTTACTTGATATAATACCATAGTATTAATATTAAGTATATGGTAACCTAAGTAAAACACTTAGGAACGAGTCACGACATTGTCGGTCTCTAGAGCATGGATCTCGAACATGAATATGACCTAGATTACTTCTAGGTATGCATGAGACCCATTGGGCAGCTAAGTAATAAATTATATTCTCCATAAGACTAAGAGCAGATCTTAAACATTATGAGAGAGAGATGGTGTGAGATGAGGTGAGGAATCCAGTGTAGTTTACGAACTATCTGGTTGCGCATTTGTGATCACTGAGGGGTTTCTGATTGGATTCCGCTCCAGGTTTATACCCATATGAGCCCTATTTGGATCGTGGGTCAGGTGGCTACGGCCTTTCATATGGACGTCTTACGAGACAAAAGAGAATAGTCAGGGGCCTCCGGACCCTGGCGAAATGAGCACCTTGTGTGTACGGGAGGACTACTGTCCATGGTGAGGTTATCGGGTTGTCTTAACATGACGCCCAACTGGTATAAATTAAACATGATTGGATGAGGCCTTAAAGGCCAAGTTAAATTAACTATGGAGACTGTACGCTACGGCGATTGTACATTGTACATTATACTGTTATTATTTCGATACGTTCGATATACAATTGTTGTTTGTAATATTAAATGAATGTTTGGATTGGATGGATGGTTAAGTGTTATGAATGTTTGGATGGATGATATGTATATTATACATGTATTATAGTATTGTTTATAACTGTAATGGTAAAGCATGAAACCAATCTATAATATGGTTAAAATGACTAAGTGACCATTAGGGTCCAGGCTCGGCATACTCAGCGTCTATCGCTGATACTACACCATTATGTAGGTTGTTGATTATTGTCGAAGCCGAAGTGTGGGAACAGGGTAATTAGAGTTTATTTTGATTACCGCACAGGGAGTTTATTTGTATAACAAAGAAGATGGTGAATTGTGTTATGGTACGATTATGTATATTTGGGATTGGGTAGACGCTCACTTGTCGACGTTTTATGGTTTATGGACTTAGTATGATGTATAGGAGTTTTCTCGTTATCACGGCGGTTAGTAGTTTGTTTATGTTGGAAGTTGGATAGAGTTTGGCTTCGTTACTTGCATGGGCGAGTAATGGCCGGTGACACCCGAGTGAGTATTGTTGTTATTATTTATTCTTCCGCTGTAAGACGTTTTATTTATTGCTATGTGAGAGTTTATTACGTGATTATGAAGAGGGGTGTTACATCAGCAGACACAAAAGAGCGGGTAGCTCCTGATCGAACAAACAAAAAACCGGCTGAGAAGAGATCTGAAGAATACCTGACACAACATGGTCTAAGCCACGATCATGCTCGCCCGCCAATGCATACACTCGAGCCTGAGTCTGGGGCTACTTCTGATCAGTCCTCTGCTCGGACCCTGAGCTGGCACCTCGGCCCTCTGAACCGCCACTGCTACTGCCATCTCTAGCCTGTGGACACTGGGCAATGCGGTGATCGAGCGAGCCACACTTAAAGAAAGCTCCTAACTTCCTATAGCACTCTCGGCCCAGATGGAAATGATCACATTCTGCACACTTCGCTCCAGCAGGTGAAGCAGATGACAAAGCACCACGATCTCCTCTAAACTTTTTCTTCTGAGAAGAAGAAGACTGGTCACACCTCTCAGGCTCCTCTACTCGACCTGTAACACCCCATCCAACATTAACATACTTACAACAAACTGCAGCGGAAGAACATCCTCATCACATTACTTAACTTGTTGGTGTTACACGCCGTTAGCCACCCACGTGGCTAACAAGGCTAATACATACACAATGTACCGGTCTGATGGGCTAAATTCCCGAGCAACTATACATCAGTATCCCTTTCCATTAACAATAACAACAACATACACCTTAACAACTATACCGAGTACTTATAAACTGATGCCGACAACAAAACACATAACACAACGGGAATGGTTCGCTTAGGAACCGACCCAAACATCACAAACACACTGGTGAGCCTAGAGAATGTTGCCAGTCTCATGATAAGCTCGTTATACAATAACACCAACACTCATTACCGTCCTAATAGTTGGACGAGTAACTTAAGTTAAGGCGGTTCGGGTTTGGAGGCCCTAACACACCACACAAACACAGGTTCCCACTAAACCGATCATAAGTCAGAATAGGTAAGCTTTGGAGTAAGCTAATGGAGATCATAACCCGTGAGGGAAACAACCATAACAAAGAGAAGGTAAGGCTAGGAAGGATACCCTCTCCCAAACAACGCGCGACCGGCCAAACCGGATTCCTCACTACTATTAGTACATACTTACTTTAGACAATACTTAGAACTCCACTATGGAGCCTGTCACATAACAACTCATACAGTATTACAACTGGGTTAAACATACAAGGGAGATCCCTACATTCACATACACATATCACACATTTAACACACGCATAGCCGTGGTTAGTACGTCCCATGGTACGGGTCGTATACTCCGAATACCGAACTCTCAAGTGATCCTAGACTCAGTTAACTAAGGTTAACACTGCCGAAGTTAAATGGTATCGGAGTTGAACACGCCACATCTATGAATTACTGTAAACTCATTACATGTTTTATCTTACAACGTGGCAAACATACAGAAAAACACATTGGCATACAAGCCGGTGTAATCCGGTAGGACGCAGGTTGCAAGAAAACCATACCTGTCACCGGAGTCCACTTATCCTGTCCATATATGTTCCTCGAGCAATTCTCGAACAACTGTTGACATCACACGTGTTTTCATTAACATCGGGGTTTGCTTGATCATTTAATGTCAATGCTTATTTTTCCCTGTTAACTTAGTTACATAACTTAACATTTTTAACTTGTTTTACTCTCACATTTCAATACAACTTTTAACCCACTTAGGTGTCATTAAAACTCCCCTAACATGTCCTTAACATCCTTATAACATCATTACCTACCAATCCCCATCATCACATATCATTTCATAACCTTAACCATGTTTTTGGTCCGACCGACCCACCGACCGACCCACAACTGGGTCGGTCCATTACAGACCCCTTTTTACTTCCTTATAATCGTGCCCGTCCGACCCACGTCCGACCCACCATTCTGGGTCGGTCCATGTGCGAACATTATTCCACCTTTGAAAACTGACCGACCGACCCATGTCCGACCCACCCTTTTGGGTCGGACCATCACCGAACATTTTCCCAACATTTTACAGAGGCTCGACCGACCCACAAACTGGGTCGGCCCCTGGGTCGGTCGCCTTCTAAACTTACCAAAACTTTGCCAATCTTCACCAAACTTCTCCTAAGGCCTCTTAATGTGTTCTAACATCATTTGGTAACCTTACATCCACATACAACATCCATGAAACTCATTTTCTAACTCCTTAAGCCTTTACTTATTTCCTTGTAAAATTCCTTAACACTTTCAACATTTGTACTAGGTTCCTAAATGGTGCTTCTCACCTATTATAACTACTATCCCAAAACACTTTCTCCTCATCTTAACATCATCTCTTAAGCATCATTTTCTTACTAACTAAATCTCCTTTTTACATCATACCAAACATCACTTATTCCTTGAACATCAACATTACCTAAACCTTAAACAAACTCCTCCAAGACTTAAACACATCCACTAAACACACATTGAATTCCTAGAACTTCCAAGACAACACCTAAATCCTTGCATCACTCCAAATCACTTTAATACATGTTTTCTTCTCAAGTAACATTGATTCACCTTTAACACTTTCTAGTTCACCAAAACTCACATTAAACACTTAAAACTTCTTACACATTTCCCAAATTTGGCCATAGCTTCTCTAGTATATACTCACATCCAACCACTTAGGTTTTTACCTTATTTCACTCAAAACACCTAAAATCCATCAAACACATCTTTATACACAAACTTCACACATTAAGCACTACATCACAATATAGTGCATAACTTAAATTGCTTGGCACTTAGGCCCTTAAATAACATGGCTCTTAGGCCCTTAAATTGCATAAACCATAAACACTGAATTTCCCACATAAATATGCCTT
Organism: Limonium bicolor; assembly: GCA_023374045.1. NCBI lineage: Eukaryota > Viridiplantae > Streptophyta > Magnoliopsida > Caryophyllales > Plumbaginaceae > Limonium > Limonium bicolor. Next base: position 291,091,331 of record CM041779.1, read on the forward strand.
TGACCTGCAAATACATACACCAAAACATATGTTCTTTTACTAGTCTCCTTGAGAACACTTTGCTAGGTCACTCACCATTGGCTCCTTAGGTATTTTATCAAGCAAATCAAGCTCATTTTCCTAAGGCATTTAAACTACATTGAGATAGTTTGTTTACCTCTTTTTCCTCACAAATTCTTTCTTGGTTCCTTGTAAACCGGTGGGGTGTTTGGTTGTTTGTCAACTTCTAAACATTATACAAACAACATAATGAGTATTCAAGCATTGTGCTTCACCTCATTGTAAACCCTAGTTACACATATTGCTTTAACACATTAAGGTAATTGTTTTACCTTGGAATTGGAAGAGAACTTGAACAAGTATCAAGAGAGGACTCCTCCTAGTCCTTGGAAGATTCAAATGAAGCTAGAACAAGGCAATATAAGAGCTCCATTAATGGTGAATTTTCGGACATCAACAAAACATGGAGGAAACATGGATTTTCTTGAGTTTCCTTACCTTGAAGCAAAGGAGAACAAGAATATGTGAAAAGATGAGCTCAAGCTCCTTCAATGGTGAATCTTCATGGCACCAAAATTGAGTTCTTGGAGATTTGAAAAGAGGGAAGTGTAGAGCTTGACCTAACTAAGACAAATATGGTCTTGGAATTTGATTTGGCCAAGGGAACTAGAAGATACAAGTGGTCAAAGCTTGAAGATGATATATGTGCTGTAGCACAACCGAGAGAACAGAAGAGAAGAGAAGAGAAGAAAGAGAACCGTGTGAAATGAAGGAGGAAGGGAGAATGAAGATAGAATTTGCTTTTAAGAGATATTTGTAACTTATAAAGCAAATAGTACTTTACTTAAGTTTAACCTTACTTATTTGATTTCTTTACATGTTGGTGACTCACACCATGAAAACCGGCCCCCATTTTAATAGAAGGGTGTTTTGGTCTTTGTTGACCAACTTACTCACTTATAACATTATATGTTACAAACTAGTTATAAAAATCACTATTCACCTATAACAAGGCACATAGAAGTGAAATTTTTGATTTCCCACTAATATGGCCACCCAAATGTGATACTATATAGTACACATGTTAATTAAAGAGTAATGATGGACATTTAGCCATTCAAAACTCATTTACAAGACAATTTTTCAAAAACGTGCTTTAAGACTCCTTAAAGCACATTTTGTGTTTTAACTTGTTTTCAAGCTTGGTTTTCTTTAGTAATGGATTTAATATGTTCATTAACATATAAACAAGGTATAGGTATGACCATTAGGTCTTTTACACATTTATCCCAAGCTTAGAGCACATTTTTGCTCATATTGACTTTAAGGTATTACCTTGTGTTTTGTTTGGTTTCATTGTCTACCAAAGTTTCTTAAGGACCTATTTAGCCTTATTACATCATAATTAAATGTTATCAAGTCTTGGTAGGCTCTTTGGGTCCTAACCAAGTTCACTCATAGCTTAGAGCATGTTTTTGCTCAAACTGTGTCTTAATGCTTTATTGCATTTATTATGGTTTAAATTGTTCACTGACGTTACTAAGGCACTTTTTAGCCTTTACATACCATAATTTGATATTTAAACCACATATCAAGGTTTGGGGTATTTCAATCTACCCCCCTTAAAAGAACTTCGTCCTCGAAGTTCACACTTTCCACACATCATTAGATTTGAACACGGAATCACTTGGAAATAAACTTCCTTAACCAAACACACTTTACATCACAACCTCGGACTTGATGGTCCGGGCAACACATTCACATCCACACATAACATAACATATCCACATGATAACCTCGGACTCTATGGTCCGGGTATCTTAACAACACTTACACATACATAACAACCCCTTTGACTCACTGGTCTTGGGTAACATAACCACATTTGGACACATAGGTCCTGGTAACATAACAGTCTTTAGACACATAGGTCTATGTGACACCACACATTTAGACTCATAGGCCTTGATAGTATACACTTTAGGAAATCCAAGTCAAAACAACATTCATTACACATACCACACAACATGTCAGAGCATGTATAGCAATCAAAATATCCTTGATATACACTGTGATCCCGTAGAACACGGTCGCGATGGACACCTTCCGTCCCCGTGCCTTTAGGAGATTAAAACAATCACATAAGTTTTAAAATTTCCTTGTGAGGTTAAGTAAGAGAACTTTAATTATGTAAAGTATCCATCAACGTTTTATAAATACCAATTTAAAATCCTTTTGAAAACACACAACTCCAAGTCCAACTTAAGCTCTTTGCTTCTTTCCTTAGCGTGGTTATTTGTGGCCACTTATAGGGAGTTTCAAGAGTCATCCAACCCTGATGTGATCAGCATCAGTGTTGAACTATCCTTCCACTCCAATTTGTGTTCGGCTTCCCTTGATCGCATGCAAATCAAGTTCCACCTCCCACTTCATTTTCAAGCATCAAGTAAATCACTCATTTCCAATTTTCTATCTTTTGAATCATTCTAGTCATGATCACAACATCTCCAAAGGATAGAACTCCGTCTATCAGTTACCTCCATTCACTTTTAATCCTGTTGCCTAGGGAATCTTATTCTCACTAGGTTCTATGTCGGTATCATGCCCTTTCATGCATCACTATAAAGTATACATATATATATATACATATATTTTATCAAAATACAACACACCTGATTTTACATTTATACACTGTCGGGGCTTTTGTTCCCCCGGGAGTTTATCTACTCCCCACACTTGTACAATCACACACAACTGTTAACAAACACACACACAATGGTATTCGCATCTTCTGTGCGCAATTACCACAATTAAACCATGAATGAGTGTGTATGTTTACGTAACACACACACCAATCATCAAAACAAACAATAATTTTGTGCTATGCACAATATGAGTTACATACACTACGTACACTTGTACGGTAATATACACCAAGTGGTTTTGCGCTCTACCCCCCCTTAAAAGGGATTACGCCCACGTAATCAATCACTAAACATTAGTTTAAAATGTTTTGCCGTCGTGAAGTATCTTAACTTCCACGCGGTCTATTACACAATGGATTCTGATTAGAGGATCTTAACCATATTGGCGGTTTAGTCCGTAAACCAAGAATTCGCATTGGAGTTATAACTCATAACCGGTTTCGGTCCTGGCCTGTGAGGCTTTTAGGCGTTAATAATTAGCCATTCACTCATGTTCATTATTTACGTTGTACATTTGAATCACTGGTTCACTAGTTTCTGCTGCGAAACTTTAATAACTGTAGAGCTTAATTACTCCCTTTTGTTATTGTACATCCCCAATTGTCACCTTCATCTTGGTAACAATGGTTTCTCAACCGACGCACGGTATCTTTTACCCTGAGCGGATTCGGTGAGTTTCACAATTTTCATAACAATTTACTGTGTATACCACTATGTATTTCACAATGATTGACTTGTTCCCTTCCGACTTACTGTCGGTTGAGATTGAGCTACTACCTAGTGTGTAGTGCTCTCTCAGCTATTTCCAATATTTGGGGTATATTCCATACCGATATTTGGTAGTTAGTGCTACTGTAGTCACTTACTGTTAATCATGTCTTCACATTCGGTTTTGTACAAGTACTCCTTTATTGGTGCGGCCTTGCATTTCCTATGCATCGGCCATTATAACATTATCTGTCCACAATCAACATGTTTCCAATTCCTAGCTATCTCATTCGTTCATTACTGCACAAGTGCAATACCAAAACACTCAGTCATACAGAGTGCAGAGGCGTAAACTCTCGACAGTAAATCCCTTATGCGATTCGCCATGGAATTCACACTGAGTCCCTCATCACACAGTACCTACCACTGGCTTATTGCCCAGTCTGTTTAACATCACTCATCTTGCATCTCCACTGAGTTTAACTCATAACTGGCCTTATCCGCCACATCATTATTTAACAACACTTATACAACGGTCGCTTACTGCGCACCGTACTTATTGTATAACACTAACTCACATCGTATTTACTGTCACATTAACTTCCACACATATACTTACATCATTCACATAACTACCGCTCCTGCGGTGTCACAATGTCAAGGTATCCCCACTCTTAATGCAGTGGTTCGTTTACCACTCTATTCACTTATACAACATGAACTTCTACCATCAATCGAATTTATAAAACATATCTTACTTATGGCTTATTAGCCTTGTTTGCCTTGAGCTGGGCTCATTGTAGGCTGTCCACACATATGTACTTCTCTGTACTACATTACATGGTTTAGATATTATACTGAGCTCCATGACAAGGTCGTTGCATTCCGTTTCCTTTCATGGGATGCCCCTTGGGTTTGTCAGTCCGTCTCCTGACAATTTATGTCTAAACTGTGTGTTAGTTTCAACCCTTGTGCTTCTGTCATGCATTTCATTCAACAATTGTTGATGTGAACACCCTTCAAGGATTGCTCCTGGGTGTTGTTAAGTTATGCCTTTACATTTGGCTCACACTTATTGGTACACTCCGTTAGCTACGCCTTTCGCGTTCTTTACTGGTTATTATCTTCTTTTGTGAAGATTAACATTTCCTGGTAGTGTAGGTACTTATTCTGGGAATTTCATCCCGTTCATTGCACATTAATGTGTCCACTTTAGGCATCTGCTTGCCATGTACAGGCTGGGTCACCATTCCAGCTAACATGCTTATCCGTAAGGATCCTTAAGACGTACAAGATGTCTTTATATTGCAGTTAGTGCACTTCGCACCTCCTGACTCTTAAACATTTCCTTGAAAGGAATTCACTAATCCTTTTAGTCTTGCTAACTTAACTGAATTCTTTAACTTCAACTATTCCTTGTAATCCTTAGCTCTCGTTTGATTTATACTGCTGACCGTAGACGGAGTCGACTACTCCCCGTGTTTCGGACTCTACTCGTATACATATATGGGGTATCATACTGATACATTGCTACTTACCCAACTAACCCATAAGTAGGTCTGTCAGGCCCACATGCTCCTATCGGAGTGCGGTCGTCCCACAACACAGTTGGTACACTTGTAGTGTCCGTCACACGCCTAGGTGAAGTATTCAGTTGTCAACTCCCTTATATTGTCCCGTGACAATATTCATTCCCTGCTTCCCGAACTTAATCGGGGGAAAGTTTATCCATTGTTGTATCTTATCAACTGCTCTTGGTTTTACTGGTTTGGTTTTAAAGAAGGTTGGAAAGAAGTGTTGGTTTGAAAGAAAATCTGGTTTGAAAAGAAAAGGGTTTGTGAAAATCTGGGTTGAAAGAAAAATTTTCATGGTTTCACAACATCTTCTTACCTTAACCAAGTCTAGCTTCTTGCTGACTGGTGTACTTACAATCACAGAGGTTAGGCTATTAAGCCCTTCCATGGTCATAGTGGTCTCGTTTAACTTTATGGTACTTTACTAAGTACTTCGTAGTGGTTATAAATTTTCCCGAATAGCCCTGTTATAGCAGCACTTGCTATGGCAAGTGCGCCATGCTAACTGGCTATCAGTTTAACACATACCGGTTGTGGTATTGTTTTTACCCGCACTGTCATCAGTGGCCTTGTTGGCCCTCACTGATCTTACTGTCTTGGTAATAACTTGTCTAGGTGAATTCTCACTGTATTCACATAATAATCATTAACTAGGGTATTTCCCCTTTCTGGGAGACCCTCTTTTTTTTTGTGTCGTATTCCCCTTATAGCCCGTTCCACGCACTTGTCGTGGTTACTGAGACTTGTCTCTTGTTGGGCACTACGTTGTAGTCCCTTGACGGTTGGTATACCGTTGGTGTTTTATTTATCAACTGTGGTTCCGTAGACACTTGTCTCGGGTGTTATTAATCCATTTCTTGCCCGTTGCACGGTAGGTGCGTTGCAAGCTGGTTATTCTCGACTGCTCTGCATGTCGACCCAGGTTGCCGGAAATTCTATTCTCCAATACACACGATCCTTCATTCATTGCTATGAAATGCGGTTAACATTATTCAGATGGAGACCGTCTCCGGGATTCCCAGTTTTCGGGATCTACCGTATGACAGGTTCTCCGTACCCTAAGGGTATTTAATAACAGCCAGATCGGGTATTCCCGAGTAAGAGAGGACTTCCATCTCCCTGGCGTTGTTCCCCCAAGTCATATACAGGGATTGTGGAGGGCGGGAAGGATATAGTAGGTTTCCAGTAGCCACTGGTAGTTCCTAACTAGCGTATCTCTCACGCTATCACTCAACCCTTAACCCAAAGTACTAAAATCCTAACTCGGTACTTCCTAAGCTCGGTAGTTCAGTCATCAGAGCGATACTTCGCTCTGATACCACTTTTTGTAACACCCCATCCAACATTAACATACTTACAACAAACTGCAGCGGAAGAACATCCTCATCACATTACTTAACTTGTTGGTGTTACACGCCGTTAGCCACCCACGTGGCTAACAAGGCTAATACATACACAATGTACCGGTCTGATGGGCTAAATTCCCGAGCAACTATACATCAGTATCCCTTTCCATTAACAATAACAACAACATACACCTTAACAACTATACCGAGTACTTATAAACTGATGCTGACAACAAAACACATAACACAACGGGAATGGTTCGCTTAGGAACCGACCCAAACATCACAAACACACTGGTGAGCCTAGAGAATGTTGCCAGTCTCATGATAAGCTCGTTATACAATAACACCAACACTCATTACCGTCCTAATAGTTGGACGAGTAACTTAAGTTAAGGCGGTTCGGGTTTGGAGGCCCTAACACACCACACAAACACAGGTTCCCACTAAACCGATCATAAGTCAGAATAGGTAAGCTTTGGAGTAAGCTAATGGGAGATCATAACCCGTGAGGGAAACAACCATAACAAAGAGAAGGGTAAGGCTAGGAAGGATACCCTCTCCCAAACAACGCGCGACCGGCCAAACCGGATTCCTCACTACTATTAGTACATACTTACTTTAGACAATACTTAGAACTCCACTATGGAGCCTGTCACATAACAACTCATACAGTATTACAACTGGGTTAAACATACAAGGGAGATCCCTACATTCACATACACATATCACACATTTAACACACGCATAGCCGTGGTTAGTACGTCCCATGGTACGGGTCGTATACTCCGAATACCGAACTCTCAAGTGATCCTAGACTCAGTTAACTAAGGTTAACACTGCCGAAGTTAAATGGTATCGGAGTTGAACACGCCACATCTATGAATTACTGTAAACTCATTACATGTTTTATCTTACAACGTGGCAAACATACAGAAAAACACATTGGCATACAAGCCGGTGTAATCCGGTAGGACGCAGGTTGCAAGAAAACCATACCTGTCACCGGAGTCCACTTATCCTGTCCATATATGTTCCTCGAGCAATTCTCGAACAACTGTTGACATCACACGTGTTTTCATTAACATCGGGGTTTGCTTGATCATTTAATGTCAATGCTTAATTTTTCCCTGTTAACTTAGTTACATAACTTAACATTTTTAACTTGTTTTACTCTCACATTTCAATACAACTTTTAACCCACTTAGGTGTCATTAAAACTCCCCTAACATGTCCTTAACATCCTTATAACATCATTACCTACCAATCCCCATCATCACATATCATTTCATAACCTTAAACCATGTTTTTGGTCCGACCGACCCACCGACCGACCCACAACTGGGTCGGTCCATTACAGACCCCTTTTTACTTCCTTATAATCGTGCCCGTCCGACCCACGTCCGACCCACCATTCTGGGTCGGTCCATGTGCGAACATTATTCCACCTTTGAAAACTGACCGACCGACCCATGTCCGACCCACCCTTTTGGGTCGGACCATCACCGAACATTTTCCCAACATTTTACAGAGGCTCGACCGACCCACAAACTGGGTCGGCCCCTGGGTCGGTCGCCTTCTAAACTTACCAAAACTTTGCCAATCTTCACCAAACTTCTCCTAAGGCCTCTTAATGTGTTCTAACATCATTTGGTAACCTTACATCCACATACAACATCCATGAAACTCATTTTCTAACTCCTTAAGCCTTTACTTATTTCCTTGTAAAATTCCTTAACACTTTCAACATTTGTACTAGGTTCCTAAATGGTGCTTCTCACCTATTATAACTACTATCCCAAAACACTTTCTCCTCATCTTAACATCATCTCTTAAGCATCATTTTCTTACTAACTAAATCTCCTTTTTACATCATACCAAACATCACTTATTCCTTGAACATCAACATTACCTAAACCTTAAACAAACTCCTCCAAGACTTAAACACATCCACTAAACACACATTGAATTCCTAGAACTTCCAAGACAACACCTAAATCCTTGCATCACTCCAAATCACTTTAATACATGTTTTCTTCTCAAGTAACATTGATTCACCTTTAACACTTTCTAGTTCACCAAAACTCACATTAAACACTTAAAACTTCTTACACATTTCCCAAATTTGGCCATAGCTTCTCTAGTATATACTCACATCCAACCACTTAGGTTTTTACCTTATTTCACTCAAAACACCTAAAATCCATCAAACACATCTTTATACACAAACTTCACACATTAAGCACTACATCACAATATAGTGCATAACTTAAATTGCTTGGCACTTAGGCCCTTAAATAACATGGCTCTTAGGCCCTTAAATTGCATAAACCATAAACACTGAATTTCCCACATAAATATGCCTTTGACCTGCAAATACATACACCAAAACATATGTTCTTTTACTAGTCTCCTTGAGAACACTTTGCTAGGTCACTCACCATTGGCTCCTTAGGTATTTTATCAAGCAAATCAAGCTCATTTTCCTAAGGCATTTAAACTACATTGAGATAGTTTGTTTACCTCTTTTTCCTCACAAATTCTTTCTTGGTTCCTTGTAAACCGGTGGGGTGTTTGGTTGTTTGTCAACTTCTAAACATTATACAAACAACATAATGAGTATTCAAGCATTGTGCTTCACCTCATTGTAAACCCTAGTTACACATATTGCTTTAACACATTAAGGTAATTGTTTTACCTTGGAATTGGAAGAGAACTTGAACAAGTATCAAGAGAGGACTCCTCCTAGTCCTTGGAAGATTCAAATGAAGCTAGAACAAGGCAATATAAGAGCTCCATTAATGGTGAATTTTCGGACATCAACAAAACATGGAGGAAACATGGATTTTCTTGAGTTTCCTTACCTTGAAGCAAAGGAGAACAAGAATATGTGAAAAGATGAGCTCAAGCTCCTTCAATGGTGAATCTTCATGGCACCAAAATTGAGTTCTTGGAGATTTGAAAAGAGGGAAGTGTAGAGCTTGACCTAACTAAGACAAATATGGTCTTGGAATTTGATTTGGCCAAGGGAACTAGAAGATACAAGTGGTCAAAGCTTGAAGATGATATATGTGCTGTAGCACAACCGAGAGAGAACAGAAGAGAAGAGAAGAGAAGAAGAAGAGAACCGTGTGAAATGAAGGAGGAAGGGAGAATGAAGATAGAATTTGCTTTTAAGAGATATTTGTAACTTATAAAGCAAATAGTACTTTACTTAAAGTTTAACCTTACTTATTTGATTTCTTTTACATGTTGGTGACTCACACCATGAAAACCGGCCCCCATTTTAATAGAAGGGTGTTTTGGTCTTTGTTGACCAACTTACTCACTTATAACATTATGTTACAAACTAGTTATAAAAATCACTATTCACCTATAACAAGGCACATAGAAGTGAAATTTTTGATTTCCCACTAATATGGCCACCCATATGTGATACTATATAGTACACATGTTAATTAAAGAGTAATGATGGACATTTAGCCATTCAAAACTCATTTACAAGACAATTTTTCAAAAACGTGCTTTAAGACTCCTTAAAGCACATTTTGTGTTTTAACTTGTTTTCAAGCTTGGTTTTCTTTAGTAATGGATTTAATATGTTCATTAACATATAAACAAGGTATAGGTATGACCATTAGGTCTTTTACACATTTATCCCAAGCTTAGAGCACATTTTTGCTCATATTGACTTTAAGGTATTACCTTGTGTTTTGTTTGGTTTCATTGTCTACCAAAGTTTCTTAAGGACCTATTTAGCCTTATTACATCATAATTAAATGTTATCAAGTCTTGGTAGGCTCTTTGGGTCCTAACCAAGTTCACTCATAGCTTAGAGCATGTTTTTGCTCAAACTGTGTCTTAATGCTTTATTGCATTTATTATGGTTTAAATTGTTCACTGACGTTACTAAGGCACTTTTTAGCCTTTACATACCATAATTTGATATTTAAACCACATATCAAGGTTTGGGGTATTTCACGACCCTTCCTCTTCTGGTCCTTGCCCTTATTGGGCCTCTGGTCCTTCTTCTCATAACGCTGTCTAGCCTGCAGCTCAGCCTCCACAACCAAAGCCATATCCGCCACGTCTCTGAATATCTTGTGGTGAAAGGGCGCCACTGCAGCTCTGATGTCGCCTCTCATACCAGCCTCAAACTTCCTCGCCTTCCGGTTATCATCCGGCTCAGGCACAAACTTTGAAAAAGAGATAAATTTATGTACATACTCATCAACCGACATCTCCCTCGTCTGGTGAAGTCTCCGATACTAAACTATCTTATGATCTCTGATGACATCGGGATAGAACTACTGGTTAAAGCAGCCCTTAAACTGGTCCCATGTCCACGGGTGGGGGTACTTCCCCTCAACCGACTTCCACCACTCCTTCACTTCGGACTAGAACATAAATGTGGAAAATCCGACTTTCTGATCCTCCTCACAACCCATGACCCTCGGAAGGTCCTCAATCGCAGTAATCTAGTGGCTCACCTCCTGTGGGCCACCACTGGCATCAAAAGAAGGCTACTTCAGCTTCAGGAACTCCTGAAGCGCCTTCACATTGCTTCCCCCCGAACTACCAGCTCCAGCAGCTGGCCCAGCAGAGGTCCCTACCGCCTGTAGCACCTGGGACACTACCTGCTGCACTATGTCGGCGAGGTCACCCTGAGGAGTCCCACCCTGAAAAGTCACTGCACGTCGGGGAGACATCCTGAAGAAACAAACACCAAAACTTATCAGAAACTGTCAAACACCACATAGCAGATATTCCAGACATTCAGACATGCAGACAGACCCTACAAACACTAGAGAAAGCCAAACCTGGCTCTGATACCACTAAATGTAATGACCCCAAAACCGGCCTAGGAGTTATGGCCGTTACACGCCGCGAGTCTATTACCTAACGTTGCAAGGCTCTAACGCAAAACAAATTCAAAAACCAAATGCAGAACTTAAATAGATGCTTAGAAGAGTTTACAATATCCAAACCGAGTACGAAATGTCAAATACAAAGTATGGGCCCGAAGGCTACAAGGATCCAAAGCGTCTAATGCGCAAATCCAACATATAACAAAGTCTAAACAAAGCTTAAGCCGAAATCAGATCCCAAGATGAGGAGGAGGACTCCAAGCTCAATCTGTATAGTGAAATAAAGGGGTGAGCTCAACAGTAGGGATGGCAATGGGTCGGGTTTGGGTCGGGTGGACCATCACCCGCACCCGTCACCCGACTTCATCCGCTCCACCCGTACCCGACCCGTCACCCGTTATGTATCACCCATCACCCGTTTCACCCGTCACCCGCGGGTGAAGCGGGTGAACCCGTTTACCCATTTACCCGTTTGTTTTTCTTTTTCCTTGTTCGCCACTAAGGTTTGCAAATTACTGTGAGTGGAGAGAAAATAGAGACACAAAGCATGTATGTTCTATGTTCGCCGGTTAGGATTGCGAAATTTACTTCAGAGAAAATAATGAAATATTGCACAAAGCATGTATGTTTCATGTTCGCCAATTATGGTTGCAAAATTACCATGAGTGAAGAGAGAAAATGGAGGCGTAGAGCATGTATAATCAATGTTCGCCTATTAGGATTGCGAAATTACCTTCAGTGAAGAGAATGAAAAACTTCATAGAGCATGTAAGTTATTTGTTTTTCAGTTAGGGTTTCAAAATTACCGAGAGTGAAGAAAGAAAATAGAGGCATAGAGCATCTTTGTTCCATGTTTGCCAGTTAGGGTTGCAATTACCTTCAGTGAAGATAATTAGAAACCGCGTAGAGCAAGTATGTTAGGGCCGTAAAATTACCAAGAGTGGTGAGAATAAAGTGGCGCAGTCACCCGGAGCATGAATGTTCCTTGTTCACTAGTTAGGGTTACAAAAATTATGAGTGAAGGAGAATGAATAATAAGTAACAATATTTAACATATAATATATATAATCTATGCGGGTGAGCGGGTCGGGTGATGGGTGAAAAATGTTCACCCGTCACCCGACCCGCACCCGTACCCGTTCCACCCATCACCCGTTTTTCACCCATTTTATGCGGGTTTTTCACCCGGTTTAGCGGGTCGGGTGACCGGATGAAATGGGTACCCGCGGACCCATTGCCATCCCTACTCAACAGCCCAGTAAGCAGAAGACTTCCTCAAGGAAGCCCACTCAAAACAGAAGCAGAAGTTTACATAAATAGAGGGAAGCACATACCGTTTGTAAATAGGTAGAATAGAATCAAAACGGATCAGAAACTAGAATAGAATGTCACATCAAATCACGGTCGGACCTTCGAAATCAGAAACATATGGTGGGACCCTAGAAACCCTCTAACACAATAGAAGGACTCACATAACGTCCTATGGATCCAAAGATCCCACATCATAAGCCGTATAGAAAGCTAACAGATCCGTCGGTCATAAATTTCGTAAGGGATACCCTAAGGAACATAAACAAAAGGAGTTCCTACGCAGCATGCTACGGGACAGCCTGACCCGACTATCCAAGGCTCAGAAGCTAGTAACTAGGTCCCAAAATGGTTTAGCCAGAATATCTTATCAAATGTGCTCAAACAAGCATAAATCATGTATAAACATCTTATTCACATTGTGGGGAATCATACCCCGTAAACAGAAGTCAAAACAGAGCTCAAACGAGCAAAATAGGTGAAACAGAAGCTGTGTCCGGACATGCATCCGACCTTGCATGTCCGGACACTATACGAGGTGGAAAACAGAACTTGTCCAGACATGTGTTTGGACTTACATATCCGGACACACGTTGAAGTCGAAAACAGAGGGAGTCCGGACTTGTGTCCAAACTTACAAAGCTCGGACACAAGTCGAAGCAAAAACCAGAATGTCCTCGCATGCTGTCCAGATTTACAAGTCCGGACGCATGTCCGGGCGCTCAAAAATTCAGAAAACGGAGCGGCGCCAGATGACACATCCGGACTTACATGTCCAGACGCATGTCCAAATGCCGCAAAAATGCCAGTTTCCAGAATGAACAGAAGCGCAGAAATCAACCAAAATCACCAAGATTCCATCCAAAATTCATCAAATCAGTCCCCTCGGGAGGTTAACACCTTCGAAACAGATTCAAACCACGCGCAAATCCACATCTCGCAACGCAATTCAACACTAAAAATGGAAACAAATTCAGCAGTCCCGAGGGTGAATGAACAACCCCGATTCCATCCCTCACTTACCTGAATTCGTAGAGAAAATCAGTCCAGATGATGCCAGCAACCAGACGAATGAGACGCAGCAAAGGAGAAGCACAATGCACCACTGAATTCATAGAGAACAACCCCCAAAACAGAAGACAAAATCAGAAAACTGCACTACCCAAATACCACGAACTGCCACCGAAATCGCAATTAAACCAACCTGAATTCATAGAGTGACACCCGACAGCAGCAGATAAATCTACAAAAGAAATACAACAACAAAGCACCCAAAATCAGACTTCACAACAATGGAGGAGGGGAGGAAGGAAGCGCTCAAAAATTGTCACGAGGAAATACGTCTTTGCCAACTGATCGGGAAGGAAAAGAAGACTTCTAAAAAATAATATATTAAAAGTCACTTACCAATTATAAGAGAGGGGAAAATGTGTCCACCTTGTCCCTCTCTTTCAAATAAATACCCCAGCAGTCCCCAACTACTAGAAACCCCAAATAACATAAGAGATAAATAAAAAACAAAATGTTAAGAAATCTGAAAACATAAGGAAATGTGAAACAGAATATAGGTTATTACATACATTACATGTTGAATTCTGATCAAACAGTAGTTTATGATGTATTAACTTTTGTCGTACCAAGTATATCAAACTTTGAGTGTGGGTGGACCATTTGATAACAACAAAGTACTTATATTATAACATTTGTTAGAAGTTATTTTGCACATTTTTTAACGAAATAGAATTCTAAACAATAATTTAATATTAAAACTTGTAGTACAGAAAACGGTAAACGCGTGGCGCATAACTAACTTATATTGCAAATATGTCACACTGCCAAAGAGCGGTTTTCAAAACAGTTATAAATGTGTTAGCACACAACAACCAGCAAATATGCTACAAATATGTTAACGTAAAACAACTACCCAAACATGCGACAAGACAGTCATACCAAATAGAGGTACTTCATCTTTGTCGATTTAAGCTTAGTAGGGACAGAGCTGCAACCACAATTGATGCGCCCCCTCCCCTTGCCGTCACATTTTTCTTAGGCCTGTCAAATTGTATTCTCGTATCGTGTAAATGATAGAAACGATACATTACATGAAATTTACATGAAGAGACACGGTATACGACATGAAAATATTTTTGTATATGGAATTCTATTACAGAAACGAAATCCAAAATACCTGTAAACGAAATGAAATATATGAAATTTATTCGTGTGTACACGAATAACATATGTACACAAATTAGTGAAATAAAAGAGTAACACATAAATAACTGAATACTAAAACATTATATTTACACGAATTAATGAAATAAATAAGTAACACAGAATGTATTCGTGTGTACACGAATTACATGTGTACACGAATTATATGTATATATGAATTATTTTCAGGTATTTCGTGTATACACAATATGTATACAGTTATATACGATACACGACACATTAATAAACCTGTATATACGATACACAACACGAAATCAGTTTCATATATAAAACTAAATACCTATACATGTTAATGTCGTGTTGTGTTTTGGGTCATATATTCATTTTCATTACTTTTTTGCCAGACCTATTTTTCTAGTATTCTCTCATCCATGGGTGAGTAATAGCAATTCAGTCCTTCACTCATTTGCCCCTAAGAGCAAGCGCACCAACACTCATCCAATGTGTCACCTCATAAATTCAACCGATTCAGTGGTGGGAATAATCAGTCCAAAACCATTAATTGCGATGTTGTTGTACTGCCATCATTGTTTAAGGTAGTGTTGTACTAATCATTAATTAATTAGGCATTAAATAGTGTAAGACCATTTATGCGCATATGTATTGTATAAATGAGTGTGTTAATTATAATTAGTATGTAGTATAATATATTATTAGTTATTATTTGGCGGTTTAAAGAATCCCTACAGGAATACTTTCTGAGTCTAGGACTCACAACAATAATGTATATGACTAATGAGGAACTCGGAAAGAATTGTGAATCAGATCTAGTGATTAAAATCGATTCTTATTCAACTGGTAACGTTACAATCATGTTTACCATAGTATACATCAATACGTCTAGAACACTTTTCTAAACTACACACTTGTAATTCAAGCAATTAAACTCAGACCACATGAATTACGAAACAAAACCCGAGAACTAACCTACTGTCAAAGATTTCACTTTTCATGTTTCGGAAAACCCTAACCCTAATGGTCATTTTTCTTTCTACTTATATTTTTCATAAACTAATATCTCTCTTCAAGATCTTAATCTTAAAGATAGATATTCTCATAACAGAATACAAATTTCAAAGTAACTAGAGTAAAGTTCATTAAATTGTTATGTCTGACAAGTGCGCTCCGCTTCTCTTGTTCAGTTAAGACTCAACGAGTTGTGTCTATAACTCATGTTGTTGTTGTGTTTGATGCGTACATTCCGCTTCTCTCAATCAGTTCAAGACTCAACAAGTTGTTTCTATGACTCACAGCTTGAGTTTGACAGTCAAAATAAATAGCATTAACGGTTTCCCCCTTTTTAATTAGGCAAACTCAGTTGGACTTGAACAGCCATTAAATTTCCTGTTGAATCTCAGAACTCTGTAGGTTAGGCATTTACGTAGAGCAAACCAACATTACAAAACACGGAATGAAATGAAGACACACAATGATATGGTTCAAGAGATATTTTCTCCCTTTTGTAGAATCAAATAGGGAGATTACCTACAGAGTAGGAGCCATGATATACATATAACAAAAAAAACTAGTGAAGTCTTAGCAAAAAGAACAACGAAGCCATAATGTCACAAAAACAAAAGATTGGAGAGATTTGAGATAGATTAAAAGGTTGGCTCGGGGTCAAATGTCGAGGTTGTGTCTGATTGAGCTCGAGTGGCTTCTCTGTTCTAAAGAGCCTGAATCCTCTTTTTCACGGCGTGTTGGTTCTGGATTAATGTATTAATTATCGCCAACAAAGTAGACTCACTGAGTGCGACTCAGGATTCTGACTACGGGGAGGATTCTTCAATTTCCATCTCTGCTCTGTATGTTTAGCTAACATTTTCCCCAGAGTTAAACCAGCTAGATAATTTGAAGCTACACTGGAACAGAACCCATGTCACCAAGATCGACATTATAGAACTTGAACACTTCATTCAGCCATAGACCATAGTGGGTAGTGAATCTGTGGCCGGTTGCTGTTGATGATTCTCTTTAGATGGGCAATCCTGATCTTTGGAAGGGAGAGATGTTGGTTATGGTCTAAGCACCACATTAACCCCAAGTCAACTGTTATGGCCTTCTCTTGCATATCATTTCTTGGAGTGATCAATTAATATGCCAGCAAATGAAGCAATCGAGGTACAACTTGCAAACGATTTGTTTGATGTATTAAAAGCCTAGAAATAATCCTAGAATTTAACAATTCAATAGATCGTCAGGTTGGAAAAATCCCGGTCATAGTAGTATAGCAATTTATGAAGCTACCAGGTGTCAATCCACGGGACTTGATGTGGTAAGTCTAGCCTTAGGCAATGGGTAACTTAAAGGGGGGTTTGTTTTGGTTTTAGGATCAACAATGGGGTTTGTTTTGGTTTTAGGATCAATAATAGACAAGAAAGTAAATAGCAGATAAATTAAAGTGATAGATGTGGGAATGTGAACGGTACTCTAGGTTCAGGGAGTTGTTTCACTAGCTAGGTTCTGCATATTCTACTGCTTAAGCGGAGACTTGGATCGGCTTGTAATTCTCAATTATCTATTCTGTATTAAGTCTTAATTCCAGATAGCTCATCTAGACAGGACACGCAGTTCTAGTCTAGACCTAGCAAGTATATCTAGATGGTTTTATTGCACAGAATTACTAGTCTGGTTTAATTCGGACTGAAGCTCCTAGTGACTAATGTAATCTATCCGATTGCAATTATCACAGGTAACAGGTTAATAGGACCGTCAACGCTAATCACCTTATCTGATCATAACATGATTCGAGGGCTTATAATAAATTCATGACGTTTATTAAAAGCACTTAAAAAGCATTAACCTGAACAATCCAAATAGTCTCAATAAAGTAGTAAAATAATGCAGAGTTTAACTAATTACAACATCCCTTCCCCTAGAGTATATCCTCTTAGCTAGACATAGCGATTATAATCACAAATGAGAGAGAGTTGAGAGAAATCATCTGTTACGAAGATCTTCTTGCTCGCTCCGTCCTTTGTCCTTGCGCTATGCTGGTTTGGAGGTTGATCTTGGTGACAATGGGGTGAATCTAGTGAAATGGGGCGAAAGTGGAAATTTGGGCGAGTTTGTGAGGTGTCCGGATCAATTGGGTCGGACTAAGATCCGGACATGAGATGTCCGGCTAAGTAGGGTAGGACGCGATCCGAACGTGGTGATTTTGGGTGAGTCCGGATCCGAACGTGATCCGAACACGGCTAAATGTTGTGAATGGATGCGGGTTATGTGTGTGGGTGTGAGAGAACGATTATGGAGCAAGTTTAGTGAATGGAGATGGATGAAGATGGAATGAGTCGTGAGTGAAAGGTGCAGAGTATGGAGGAGTTTGATGGATGGAGATGGATGTACGTGAGTGAGAGGATTAACAGAGAGGGAGAGAGTTAGACTGTGAAGTCTGGGACGATTAGAAATGAAGGTTGAGCAGGGTTTAAATAGGGTTAGAAGGAACACAAAGGTTAGTGGAAGTTTGGTAAGTTGACATTTATTTGAGCATGGGCGTGTCTTAATAAATGTTGCAGTATGGTTAATGCGCCGCCTCGTCTGATAATTGCGCCTCGTCTGATAATTGCGCCGAAAGGCTAATTATCAGTGCAGTGAATTTTTATTTTTCAATTCTGTGTGACTTCCAGGTCTATGTCTGGATCCAGATGTGACACAAAACTTTTAGATCTAAAACTCGAAACATGTCCGGATCGCTGTCCGGATCTGGACAAGACAGAGAACTCTCGGATCTGGATTTTAGGTCACGTCCAGATTTGCGTCCGGCCAAACTGATCCGGACAAGAGACGTCCGGGTTTGAGTCCGGCCAAGTTGACCCGGACGTGACCAATATTTGTGTCTCTTTTCCTGATTTTTTCCCCGTTTGTTGTGTTGTAATCCTTATGATGTAGAATCTTCATTCCCTGGGTTTTCCTATATTTATCATATAAAGTACATCAGTTCTTATCAAAACATCAATATTAGGAAAAACACATAATAAGTGGGAAACATAGCCTGAGTTGTTACCAATTATAAGGTATTTAAACCCTAAAAAGCCTATATGTTTCACACTTATCAACTTCCTCACACTTAAGCTTTTGCTTGTCCTCAAGCAAAATAAGAAATAAGAATATCTCTAAAACCGTTAAATAATCTCAGAATTAAATAAGTGCATGGCGAAATCAAACAAAGTGTTAAATGAAAGAATAATCTTGCTCTCAAGAGGTAGGTTTTCACAAACAGTGAAGCAAGAAGAATTTTGTAAAAGCATAAAGAAACTAGATTGTAGAAAACAGGTTAACTTAGCTTGGGACTTTCCACCAATTTTCATTCCTCTAACCTTGGGATGACAAGGGGTGTGAAGTAATGCCTTATTCTGCAATACCTTTCAACACCACGTACTCGTGATCAAAAACAAAAATTAAACTGCAATAAACTTTTCTTTCACATGCAAAAACATTCTTCTTCCAAGAATTATATACAAAACAAACGAATAATTGTGAATTGTAGAGTTATTCCGTAACCCGGACTTTTCTCCCTATCCTTGTAACGGTGTTGGGCCAACTATCCCAGATCCTGAGACCTTAGGTAGATAGGTGATAAGGCACCCTTAAGACTTAATAACCGGATAGATGAGGTCTGCTATTGTTAGGAAAAAATTTTTGATCAGTGGAGTACCTTGCCTTATCCTTTTTCATTCCAAACATTCACTTCATTTCCAAGATCCCAAGCTAAAATAATCTGGTTTCCATAACTAGCCAATCTACCATATTTTAGTGAAAAGAGAGTATTTTTAAATAAAATTATTTATACAAACCTCATCAAGCAAAAAGATTCCTACGGTTTTCACTTGGTTTAATTTCACTCGGTGTGCACAGGCATTAGAGCAGCAAAAAGCAAGTGTGGCATTAAAGAACAACTAGCATGTTTTCAGGGAAAGGTCTTTCCTTCCTCACACTTAAGAGGAGCAATGTCCTCATTGATCATGGAAGAAAAACAGTGAAAAGAGCTTTCAAAACATGCGAGACTCATAATAGATGTATATGCAATAATTAACCCTCAACGCAACAAAGGTGGAACATTAAGAAGGTAAACTAGGAACTGAGACTCCCCTGGTGTTATAGATGGAGGAAGATTTTCTTCCTCACACTTGAAGTTTTGCAAGGGTCGAGATATTCCTCATGAGTCACAGACAGTAGGCGTGTTGTGCAGAGTAAAAGTTGCTAAATTGTCACTGGCATGTACAACCACAGAATAAAGGGCATTAACTCGAATGACAGAGAGTATTTGAATCATATGAGTTATAATGAGAGAAAGAATACTCCCCATAGTTCAAGTTAAGCAGACGGTCGCAAGTAGTGTGGTTCCATTTCCTGTACTTATAGCCGTTTGTTTCGCAGTAGAGGTGACAAGTAAAGTGATCTTTTAAGAACGCTGCACGGCTTAGATAAACATGAAATTTAGCAATTGAAATAATTTAAAACACTGCCTAATATAATCATTACCACTTCACCTGCAGTCTCGTGTTCTACTGTTAGTTGGAACAAACAAAAGTAAAATAATTCAAAGAAAAAGAAAAGTACAGAAAAACCCAACAAAAGAAAAGAAAGTAGTCTAAATAGGTAGGTGGTCACTGAGGCGGTGGTGGTGGTGGAGGTCTCGCTCCCAGCTGGGCAATGAGCATCTGCATGAGCTAGTTGTTCTGGGCCCGCTGAGCGGCTGCCTCTCTCTGGTGTGCAGATGCCTCTGCCATGAACCTAGCAGCCTCTCGGTGTAAAGCATCACTGCGCTCCAAACGCTCAGTGATCATAGCCTGGGTGTCACGAATAGAGGTCTGCTCTGCCTGGAGGTGGTCCTGTGTCTGGCGGATGTCATCTATGTGTCCCTCCATGCGCACCTGGCGCTGCTGGACATCCCCGAACTGCTGCTGCACCTCCCCTACCTACTGCTGGATAGCTCCAAACTGCTGCTCCATACCCCCAAATCTCTGCTCCATCCGCTGCTGCTGCTGGAGGATGGAGTCCATCATAGTCTGCATCTCAGGTGGGATGCTCATCACTGGGGCCGTGGGGGGCGCCATGGTAGCAGTGGCCGGTGTAGAGCTGGAGCTCACAGATGTACCAGTGGATCCGAGGCCCGAGCTGCCCTTCACCCAGCTGCCGTCGTCAAGGCGTAAGAAGCCCCATCTCCTGAAGGTCGCAAGGGAGATGGGTGTCTCACCCTCCCTCATCTCCATATCAGTAAAGGTCTCCTCCGGGAGGGTGGAGACAAGAAGATGCTGGATAGTAATGGGAAAGATAGGGGTGATCTTCTTCTTCTTCGTCCACAGATAAGTCACCACCTTATGCAGCTGCCTAAACATGACGAAAGGGAGCGAGAGCTGCTGGGCTGGCTGATGTGGTGAGGCCAGTAGGTAGTCTAGGAGGACACAATCCTCGTCAGAAGCATCATTCCCAGCATGAGGCCGGATCTGATGACTGAGGATCTCTGCTAGGGTCCTCTAGGGAAAGGAAGGAAGGATAGCATACGGGAGTACAGTCTTATTTTCCTCACCCCGTCGGCGAGTAGTACTCCCTACCTCTTGTAACCACCTAGTTTTACTCTCCCTAAGCGAGTCCTCCGTATACTCTAGATGCATATTCGCATTATCCGGGAGGAGTAAAAGATCAGAAAAAGTCTCAGGGGTTACCTCCACCTGGAACTGACGTACGTAGGAGGTAATGCTGTGTGTCGTGTCTGACGCCATAGCATTGGCTTAGAACTCTCGTACCAGCTCCGAAGAGAACACACCCACGCCCATGCGCAAGATACTGCTGGCGCCAATACCCTCAAATATGGCTGGAAGTCCGGCGGCAGCTAATGCCGCGTCGATGATGCGCCTCTCGATGACGAAGGCGCCACCCTGATCATACCACCCCCGGGTGGCAGCTGATCGGAAACCATCAGGTCGGAGTGGGGTCTGGGCCGACTCTGGCTGGTCGTCGGGTCGTGGGTTCCTCGAAGAGGACCCTGTCTGTGTAAAACCCCCTCTAGTGCGAGCCATCTAAACGATAAACATAAAGCAGCAAGAAAAGAGAAGCAACAGGCACACCAAAAACCCGAAACCAGTTGAGCCCAAAGTTCTATTTGAACACATTTGTGCACACAGTTAATTTTTGATTAACCAAGCTGTAAAATAGCCAAACATTGCACACTATAACATCAAACAGGACAACAATCACCTAGAAAACAATTGTAGAATAATTCAAAATTTTGTACATGTCCGGGTCTATGTCCGGGTCAACTTAGCCGGACGCAGATCCGGACGCAACATGAACCCTAAAAAAATTTACGCCGCGAACTGCAGCGTCGATAATACCAGATTCAACCAGACAGTGTCACAAATTGCACACAGAACTTCACGAATTCGCTTCACAACAACAACTAATAGCAAAAAACTAACCAAAAGCTACCTAATTTACCACATTGTGACAGAGAATTCGAATTGAAGTCTAACACTGTCGAAAACAAAACTTGATTCTTTTGTGGGTTGCGCGGATTGCGACAGTGGGAAAGAGGCGCGGGTGACGGCGGTTTTCGTCTGGGCGGTGCGATGGGGTCCTAGTGGAGCCGGCGACGTCAGGTGGTGGTGGTGTTTGGGTGTGGGGGCAGCGATAAGGGGGGAGAATAGGTAGGGTGGTGGATGGGTTGTGTTTGTCGGGAGGAAGAAGGAGACCGCGAGAGATGAAAAGAAAATGAGAAAGAAGAAAGAAAATTAAAATCGGGGCCGCGATTTAGTGGTGTCCGGATTGCATGTCCGGATCCGGACGTGTTTGGTTTTGTAAGCGTCCGGTTTTGTGTCCGGCTAAACTGAGCCGGACACGTTAAAACGTCTTTTTTTATATTAAATTAAAATCCTTTGATCTAAAACACCTAAATTATTTTAAATAAAAATTTTAAAAGGGCACATTACCTAAAATAATCAAATAAGAATAAAACAGCCACAAGAAATGCAGAAGTTAAATAGTAATCTACTAATCTAACACACTTCAGTGATTTAAAAATAAAAGGGACCCATTACCACAAATACTCCAATGAGATAAACACAAGAATTTCAGAAATTAAAGAGCAAGCGTGTTTAAGGACTCCCTGATCTGTGGTGAACATTGTCATGATTCTTCCTCACACTTGAGTTCAGTTTAGCATTAGAGTGAAGTACCTGAAAGATTAAAGCTGCAAAACTAGAAGAACTCAAGTAGAACCAGATAAAACCATTAGTAGATAATAAGAGCCAAGGCTCTTCCAATGTCCACAACCGCTATTAACGCTTTACAAGAATTAAAATAGTAGAGTAAAATAAATGATTAAACTAATGAAGTGAAAAGAAATACAAACCGGTGGGTTGCCTCCCACCAAGCTGCCCGGAGTTAAAGTCTCTAGCTAGACTTTGCAGGTAATGTCAAGGAGGGCCGCCACAGCAGCTAGCAATAGCTCTCTTCAGTCTGAAGTACCATTGCGGGCACGGCTTTTTGGATGTTTTTGAAGGGGGAGCTGTAGTACAGATAGCAGAAATAGATTTCATGGAAGAATAAGAGCTTTCAATAAAAGATATACCTGGTGTAGGAGGCTGAGAAGAGGTATCGCCTAGGTATTTCTTCAGTTGAGCTCCATTCACTTTGAATACTTCCCCTGATTTGTTTTCTAGCTCGTATGCACCATAGGTAGTGATCCCTAGAACTTTGAATGGTCCTGCCCAATGGGATTTCAACTTGCCAGGAAAGAGGCGCAGCCTGGAATTATAGAGCAACACTAGATCCCCTACTTTAAATTCTCTCATATGGATCATTTGATCATGGATTCTCTTTGTGCGCTCCTTATAAATTCTGGAACTGTCATAGGCTTGCTCTCTGAGTTCTTCGAGTTGAGACAATTGAAATTTTCTTTTCTCTCCCGCGGTGTGTAGATCAAAATTAAGGGCTTTCAATGCCCAGTAAGCTTTATGCTCTAATTCTACTGGAAGATGGCAGGCTTTTCCATACACCAGCTTGAAGGGAGACATCCCTATAGGTGTCTTAAAAGCAGTCCGATATGCCCACAGAGCGTCATCCAGCTTAACGGACCAATCCTTTCTTGATGCATTAACAGTCTTCTGTAAGATCCATTTTAGCTCACGATTGGTTACTTCTGCCAGGCCATTAGTTTGGGGGTGGTAAGGTAATGCCACCTTGTGGGTCACCCCATATTTAGTCATCAAGGAGTCGAAGGCTCGGTTGCAGAAGTGAGAGCCACCATCGTAGATAATTGCCCTGGGCACCCCGAATCTTGTGAATATATGTTTCTTCAGAAATTTCACCACTGTCTTAGCATCAGCAGTGTGGCATGGAATAGCTTCAACCCACTTCGAGACATAGTCCACAGCTACTAGGATATATTGGTTTCCATGGGATGAGGGAAAAGGACCAGTGAAATCTATGCCCCAAACATCAAAAAATTCTACCTCAAGAATACCTTTCTGGGGCATCTCATGCTTTCTAGAGATGTTTCCCATCCTTTGACAGAGGTCACAATGGGAACAGAAATTGTGGACATCTTTATGTAGAGTGGGCCAATAGAATCCACACTCTAATATCTTTGCAGCTGTTCTTGTAAACCCATGATGGCCACCCGCCTCTTTAGCATGACAGAATTCGATTACACTCTAGATCTCCTCATCTAGAAGACATCGCCTCATCAAACCATCAGCACAAATCCTAAACAGATAGGGATCCTCCCAGATATAGTGGCGGGTTTCTGATAAGAATTTCTTTCTCTAGTTGTAGCTGTAATCGTGAGGGATCAATCCAGAAGCAAGAAAGTTCGCCAAAGCTGCATACCAAGGTTCCTTTACCTTGCCAATCATGAACACCGTCTCATCGGGAATAAACTCGTTAATTGGAATTCCATCATCAGGGATATCAAGCCGAGACAGGTGATCAGTAACTCCGTTCTGCTTCCCCTTTTTATCCACAACTTCTAAATTAAATTCTTGGAGAAGTAAGATCCACCTCAGAAGTCTTGGTTTCGATTCATTTTTCTGGAAAAAGATACTTGAGGGCCGAATGATCGGTGTGAACAATCACCTTGCTTCCTAGCAGATATGGTCGAAATTTATCCAATGCGAATACCACAGCTAACAACTCCTTCTCTGTAGTAGTATAATTTTTCTGTGCGTCGATCAAGGTCTTGCTAGCATAGGTGATTACTCTCAGCATCTTGTCTTTCTTCTGACATAGGGCGGCGCCAACAGCATAGTCGCTCGCATCCGTCATGATCTCAAACGGTTCTGACCAATCTGGTGGGACCACAATTGAAGTTGAGCAGAGTTTGTCTTTGATGGACTGAAATGCTGTCAAGCACTCCTCAGTGAACTGAAACTTGATATCCTTCTGAAGCAGGTCTGACAAAGGTTTAACAATTTTTGAGAAGTCTTGAATAAATCTCCTGTAGAACCCTGCATGACCAAGAAAAGATCTTACATCCTTAACTGAAGCTGGTGGAGGTAGTTTTTCTATCACCTCTATCTTGGCCTTGTCTACCTGGAGGCCTTCTCTTGACACCTTATGCCCAAGAACAATTCCTTCTTGTACCATGAAATGGCACTTTTCCCAATTCAGCACAAGGTTCGTGTCCTCACAGCGAGCCAGGATCTGGTCCAGTTGCTCCAGACAAACATCGAAGCTTTGTCCATAGACAGAGAAGTCGTCCATGAATACTTCGATACTTTTCTCAATAAAATCATTAAAAATCGCCATCATACATCGCTGAAATGTGGCTGGAGCATTACAAAGACCAAAGGGCATCCTCCTGTATGCAAAAGTACCATAAGGACAGGTGAAGGTGGTCTTCTCCTGATCCTCTAGCGCAATGGGAATCTGAAAATAACCACTGTACCCATCAAGGAAGCAGTAGAACTCTTTCCCAGCTAATCGCTCCAACATTTGATCAATAAATGGTAGTGGGAAGTGGTCCTTCCTTGTGGCTTCATTCAAGCGCCGGTAATCGATGCACATCCTCCAACCTGTGGTTTGTCTCTGAGGTACCAATTCATCTTTCTCATTGGGCACTGTAACTATTCCCCCTTTCTTTGGAACAACCTGGACCGGAGACACCCACTGGCTGTCAGAAATCGGGTAGATAATGCCTGCATCAAGAAGCTTCAGTACTTCAGCCTTGACTACCTCCTTTAGATTTGGATTTAATCTTCTTTGGGGTTGCCTCACTGCCTTATAATTCTCCTCCATATAAATCCGGTGAGTGCAGAAACCCGGATTGATCCCTTTAATGTCAGCAACTGACCATCCCATGGCACTTTTATGCTTATTTAGCACCTCCAGAAGTCTAGTTTCCTGTGAAATAGACAAAGATGCAGAGATAATAACAGGCAGGGTGCTACCCTCTGCCAAGAAAACATACTTAAGATGGGAAGGGAGAGATTTAAGTTCAAGGGTAGGAGGCTTCTCTATTGACGGAATAGGCCTTTGAATAGGTCGATCCAATTTTTCTATAGGTGGACAAGAAGAGCGAAAGTATGACTTCCCTTGATTTAGCTGCTGGACGACCGTGACCATCTCAAAAATCGATTTGTCATCCTCAATATATCGACTTAATACCTGCTCTAAAATGTCAGAATACTTAAACAAAGAGTTAGAAGAATCAGTACTCCTATGGATGTGGTCATCCTCAAGATCATAAGAATTATCAATTAATTGAGCAGAGAAAACAGCATGAGAAGAAGTATTTTTCTGCATCATCTTATTAATGTCAAAGCTTAATTCTTCATCATGAAACTTCAAGGTAATCTTTCCCTTGTCAACATCTATAACAGTTTTTGCAGTTCTAAGGAAAGGTCTACCGAGAATCAGAGGTACCTCAACATCTTCATCCATGTCAAGGATCACAAAATCTGCTGGAAAGAAAAATTTACCTACACTAACAACTACATTTTCTACCATACCTCGTGGTGTGATCGATGATCTATCAGCCAACTGGAGTCTGAAATGAATGGGAACGAG
Source organism: Limonium bicolor (assembly GCA_023374045.1). Lineage (NCBI taxonomy): Eukaryota > Viridiplantae > Streptophyta > Magnoliopsida > Caryophyllales > Plumbaginaceae > Limonium > Limonium bicolor. The sequence goes on from CM041779.1 coordinate 291,118,084, forward strand.
CTCACCAGCATGAAGCTTTTTGAACATGGTGTATGGCATCAGGTTGATGCTCGCTCCTAGATCGCAGAGACCGTATCCGCAATCCATGTCTCCAATCGAGCAGGGGATAATGGGCTGGCCAGGATCACCACGTTTTGGGGGTAGCTTCTGTAGGATAGCTGCTGAACAAGTTTCGGTCAGCTGAATGGTGTCCTTCTCCTTGTATTTCCTCTTGTTCGAAATCAGATCCTTCACAAATTTAGCATAATTCAGCATCTATTTAATCGCATCTATAAGAGGAATATTAATGGTCAGCTTTCGAAAGACGTCTAAGAATTTCCCAAATTGTTCATCGAGCTCTCGCTCTTTGAGACGGTTTGGAAAAGGAAGTTCTTTTGCAAGTGTCTTTCCTTTTGTATTTTTAACAGCAGTTGTATGCGAGGAAGAAGGAATAGGAGCCTGGGTCTCCTCATGTACTACCTCAAGAGGGGCAGGATGCCCTGATGGTGCACCGGCGGTATTAGAAAGGGGCTCGGTCTCCTCATCAGTATGGTCTCCTGCCACTTTATCTTTGGTTAAGTTTCTTCCACTTCTTAAGGTAACTGCTGCTAGTTCTCCAGAATCCTCGTAATCTGAGACCGATACTGCCTTCAACTGTTGCTTGGGATTGGTTTCTGCTTGGGAAGGCAGTGATCCAGAAGGTCTCTGCTGTAAGAGGAACTGAGTCAGCTGGCTCATCGTTCCCTGCATCTCAACCATGGCATTCTCCAATTTCTGCTGTCCAACTGTCAGACTCTGCTAACCAGCTGTCAGACTCTGATTGATTGCAAGAGAAGCCATCAGTTTATCCACCATTTCCTTCAGACTGGCATTGTTTGAGCTTAATGAAGGTTGCTGAGCCTAAGATTGTTGTGGCCTGAACTGATTATACTGAGGCCTAGCAAAGCCTGGTGGTCCTCCCTGGTTCGTCCTCTGTGGTTGCATCTGATGTGAATTTAGTGCATTGTTCGGATTCCCGTACCTGAGGTTTTGGTGCTGATTCTGCACCCAGGGTTGCCTGCTGTTGAATTGCCCTATGACATTTGCTTCCTTAGTTTGCCTCATTTCGGCTACTAGTGGGCAGTCTTCGTAATCATGTGCATCACCACACTGAGAGCAGCAGAGTTCTTCGGCACTTGTAGAGACTTTCTTGGCGGATTGCTTGGTGGTTGGTCCTATTGTGAGTTGTTCAAGCATTTTTGCCATGCTTCCCATCGTGGTCTTCAACTGTGCTTGCTCGGCGGCTATCTGCTCTATCATCGGGTCCGGAGTTCGGGAAGAACTGTGACCTGTTGAGAATACCCTGCCCCCATTGCTGCTCTATTGGTGAAGCTCCTCACAGTAGGACTCCATAGATGCCATGAAATCCTCCCCACTTTTTGCTAGCAGGTTTCCTCCTAGGGCGGATCTTATCTCGCCTCTGTATTTGTCTATTAACCCCTAGAAGAATCCCTGAGCCAATGAGGTGATATCCTGACCATGGTGAGGGTACTGGCGGAGTAGTTCTTTGAATCGGTCCCACGCCTCACAGACTGTCTCACTACCCATCTGTCTGAATGCCATCAGGTCGGCAATCATTTGTCGTGTCCTAGAGATGGGGTTGTACTTCTCGTAGAATTTATCCGTCATCTGGTCCCAGGTGGTAATGATGGCTGGCGGTAATCGATGGAACCATTTCAACGCTTCTCCAGATAGGTTGTGCTGGAACAGGCTCAGTCTAGCATACTCCTCCAATCCTTGTGATAAACCCAGGGAGTCCAAATGCACTAGAAATCGATGTACGTGGTCTAATGCATTCCCTGGGTCGGCACCTGAGAAGGTTCCTGCAGTATGGTTTCGAACAGCATTGTTTTGATGGGGAGGCTTTATCTTCTGCCAACCTGCCATTAGCTCTGCAGTTAGCTCCGGTAGAACCACTGGACCTCTTCTCGGTGTGGCTGGTGGTCTGTTTACTCTTCCCATTGTGTATGGGGCAATTGGGCCTCCTCCAAGCTGGTTATGGTTTTCTGCCATGTTGAGTCAATTTGTCTTCTTGTTCTCATAGCTTGGAGGTAGACTCTTTCGATTTCGGGATCGAAGTCTGTATCCGGGGGACCAGTTGAACGTGTTCTACGCATCCACTAGGTGCTTTATAATCAGCCAGAGAGAAGGGAACAAAATGCACGGAATTTAGAACTAAAGTAAACAAGGAAATAAATTTGAAATAACTTAAAACAATGAAATTAAAGTACTTGAAAATTTAATGACAGAAAAATTATAACTGAAATTATATGACAGTAATGAAAACAATTGTATAAAATGGCATACAAAATAAATTAAACTTAAAACAAATAAATTACAAAACAAATAATCATAAACAGGGTGTTGCAATAAAGTACGAATTAACCAAGGCTAGGGACTAGACAAAGTCAAGTCCCCGGCAACGGCGCCATTTTGCAAACGATTTATTTGATGTATTAAAAGCCTAGAAATAATCCTAAAATTTAACAATTCAATAGATCGTCAGGTTGCAAAAATCCCGGTCGTAGTAGTATAGCAATTTTTGAAGCGACCAGGTGTCAATCCACGGGACTTGATGTGGTAAGTCTAGCCTTAGGCAATGGGTAGCTTAAAGGGGGTTTGTTTTTGTTTTAGGATCAACAATGGGGTTTGTTTTGGTTTTAGGATCAATAATAGACAAGAAAGTAAATAGCAGATAAATTAAAGTGATAGATGTGGGAATGTGAACGGTACTCTAGGTTCAGGGAGCAGTTTCCCTAGCTAGGTTCTGCATATTCTACTGCTTAAGCGGAGACTTGGATCGGCTTGTAATTCTCAATTATCTATTCTGTATTAAGTCTTAATTCCAGATAGCTCATTTAGACAGGACACGCAGTTCTAGTCTAGACCTAGCAAGTATATCTAGATGGTTTTATTGCACAGAATTACTAGTCTGGTTTAATTCGGACTAAAGCTCTTAGTGACTAATGTAATCTATCCGATTGCAATTATCACAGGTAACAGGTTAATAGGACCGTCAACGCTAATCACCTTATATGATCATAACATGATTCGAGGGCTTATAATAAATTCATGACGTTTATTAAAAGCACTTAAAAAGCATTAACCTGAACAATCCAAATAGTCTCAATAAAGCAGTAAAATAATGCAGAGTTTAACTAATTACAACATCCCTTCCCCTAGAGTATATTCTCTTAGCTAGACATAGCGATTATAATCATAAATGAGAGAGAGTTGAGAGAAATCATCTGTTACGAAGATCTTATTGCTCGCTCCGTCCTTTGTCCTTGCGCTATGCTGGTTTGGAGGTTGATCTTGGTGACAATGGGGTTAATCTAGTGAAATGGGACGAAAGTGGAAATTTGGGCGAGTTTGTGAGGTGTCCGGATCAATTGGGTCGGACTAAGATCCGGACATGAGATGTCCAGCAAAGTAGGGTAGGACGCGATCCGAACGTGGTGATTTTGGGTGAGTCCGGATCCGGACATGATCCGGACACGGCTAAATGTTGTGAATGGATGCGGGTTATGTGTGTGGGTGTGAGAGAACGATTACGGAGCAAGTTTAGTGAATGGAGATGGATGAAGATGGAATGAGTCGTGAGTGAAAGGTGCAGATTATGGAGGAGTTTGATGGATGGAGATGGATGTACGTGAGTGAGAGGTTTAACAGAGAGGGAGAGAGTTAGACTGTGAAGTCGGGGACGGTTAGAAATGAAGGCTGAGCAGGGTTTAAATAGGGTTAGAAGGAAAACAAAGGTTAGTGGAAGTTTGGTAAGTTGACAATTATTTGAGCATGGGCGTGTCTTAATAAATGTTACAGTATGGTTAATGCGCCTCCTCGTCTAATAATTGCGCCGAAAGGCTAATTATCAGTGCAGTGAATTTTTATTTTTCAATTCTGTGTGACGTCCGGGTCTATGCCTGGATCCGGACGTGACACAGAACTTTTAGATCTGAAACTCGAAACATGTCCGGATAGCTGTCCGGATCCGGACAAGGCAGAGAACTCTCGGATCTGGATTTTAGGTCACGTCCGGATTTGCGTCCGGCCAAACTGATCCGGACAAGAGACGTTCGGGTTTGAGTCCGACCAAGTTGACCCGGACGTGACCAATATTTGTGTCTCTTTTCCTGATTTGTTCCCCGTTTGTTGTGTTGTAATCCTTATGATGTAGAATCTTCATTCCCTGGGTTTTCCTATATTTATCATATAAAGTACATCAGTTCTTATCAAAACATCAATATTATGAAAAACACATAATTAGTGGGAAACATAGCCTGAGTTGTTACCAATTATAAGGTATTTAAACCCTAAAAAGCCTATATGTTTCACACTTATCACAACTTAAAATCACTGCGTAAATAACTCTTCTGGCATGACCTAACATGTCCCAGTTGTGAACTCACAGTGTCAAACTTGTGAGTATTGAACTCACATCATCCCTCCAGTGAAACATCCCTACCGCTAATCCCGTCATTAACTCTTAAACACCTCATTAATCAACACATACGCAGCGTATATCTAGATATAGCGGCGGGTGAAACAATACCGTTAGCCACCCATGTGACGAACAAGGCCTAACTCAATACAGTAACGGTCTGATGGATCTGAATACCCGAGTACTTAAACAAATACAATAACATTCTCTTCCCTATTCTAAACTGAGTCTTATACAATTGTCAAATCAATATCATACCGAGTCTACAACGAACTCTATGCCCATAACATTTTTGGACTTACCCTACTAATACATACAATTACAATTGTACTCAAATCAACTACCCATGCTCAACCGCCATCCCCGTCCTACTCTCGAACGGTATTCATCATCAGGGTACCTGAAAATAATGGGTGGCCCCAAAGGGGCTCAACACCTTTGCTGGTATGGTAGTGGGGCAACCCGCTACTACCGGGCCACACTCAACTAATTCTTGTCTTAACATGTGATTGATTTTATTTAAATCAAAACATGAAGTGCAATAAGCATACAACATGCTTGCATTATATCAAGTATTCAAGTATAGGAATACAATCACAAACTAACACATTAAGTTAGTTAGTTTACTTATCTTGCTCTTTAGGCCTTGAGAGTTTCTACCTCACTAACGTCTCTTTCTCATTGTTTAATATCTTATCAGTTCTCTTCGAATAATTTACTTGTTCTCTTAGTTCAACAGACACCGCATGTCTCAAACTTGTTTTCTCAATTATTCATCTCTTGAATAATTCTCAAATTAATTCTCTTAAATAATCCAAAGGCAAATCTCTTGACCTCTGGGCAGAGTCATTCACAAGACTCACCACCGGGCTTTCAAGTTCTAGTCTTACTTCCTCGGTTTTGACCCTACTCTGGGTCTAGCATGGTGGAAAGATTCAACTAGCAACAGGAACTACTCTCTTAGTTCCTCTTTCTTTCACGTATGTCTGAATCTCTCTTAGACTTCTCACATTTCCAATCACTCCTCTCATAGGAGTCATAACATATTTATGTATGTTAGTCTAGAAGTATCCCTCTCGATGTCATCTAATAACATAGGGAATTTACTCAAGTTCTTGTATTCTCAGATTTAAGGGTTACCTCAACTTTTCGAATACTTATACATTCTAGTCATTTTCTCATATAGGGTCGGATCCTCATATAGGAGGTCGACTATCATTCAAAGGGAGTTCTCTAGTCCCATACATCTCTCTCATATTCTAGTGAGTTCATATATTGTACTATCGTTGTTCTCGACGAAACATTAAACGGGGAGTTTACTAATCCCGTACATCTCTTTTTACTTTTCTCACGAGTTCATAATGTTGAACTGCAGTTATTCTCTAGTTGAGATTTCTTACGTGTTCTGCACGTTTTAGTTACTTTGTGTATCGACTCTTTCTACGAGTCTCTAGCCAAACGTTGTCCAAATGTGAGTTGATCTACGATATTCAGTTATATCACATACTCAAGCAAGAAGGGTTAGCACATACAGTAGGCATCAAGATATACATATATATATATATATATATTAAATGCAATAAACTTTTTTCGTGCTTTTATCTTGTTAGGTCGGCACACAAACAGATAGCACACAAGTCGAGCGTAACTCGGCAGGACACAAGTTGCAAGAAAATCATACCTTTCACCATGGAATTACCCTTACGTGTCGTCTCACGCTCCTTTGATAATTCTCGATTCAACTGGTTACATCACAACGTTTCAATTAACGTTAAGGCGATACAAAAATTTAAATGACTATCACGCATAATTAACCTCGTTGTCCCGTTAATTTTATATTTACTCATGTGATGTTAAGTTCTCACTTCCACATCATTCTAACACTTGTTTATACTCCTAAGGACCTTTACATGTCACCAAACAAGTCCTAAACATCTCCTAAAACCATTACCATCCAATTCCCCATCATTAAGTACCTTTAAAACACTTTTGTAAGTATTTTAGGAGTGGTCCGGGACTTGGTCCGGCCCCTAAGTCCCGGACCAAGCTGTTTCAGAACTCTCGGGTCTTATTACTGTGTGGTCCGGGACTTGGTACTTAACTAAAGTCCCGGACCAATGTTGCAGTGTATTCTCGGCTGATTTCCTAGTGTGGCCCGGAAGTTTGTAAGGGGGCTAAGTCTCAGACCAATGCACAAATTCTACTCTCAATCATTTTTATGGTGTGGTCCGGGACTTTGTCCCAATCCTAAGTCTCGGACCATAGCAGCAATGTGTCAAATTTGGCAATTTTCAATCTCTAATCCAACACCAATTCTTACCCAATTCTTTCATAATTTTTTCACATGTTTCCAAACATGTTATAACACCTTAAACACTCTTTAAACCTTCTTAAATCCTTGATCAACCCTTTTACTCATTTCTTAATCCATTATACACTTTTCATTCTCAATTTTCTGCACTTTGCACACTAGTGCATTATCAACACTTTCATGACAATTTACAACCTCCTATCAACCATTACCAATTCACTTGTTGGCCATAACCATTTATGCCTAGCCATGTGCATTTCCAATACCCAAGTCCATCCTTCATTTTCAAGGTTATAAACACTAAGTCTTTTCTAGAAATTCCAAGACAATCCAACATCACTTTTGCTACAGATTTTGCACCAATCTTTCCAATCTTCCAACTATCATTTTAGGGTGATTAATTAACTCAAATCAATCCCTTCCCACTCCTAGTTAACCTTAAGCTCTTCAATCTCATAACATCACCTAAACTCATTTATTTCTACAGAAATTTTCCATAGTCTCCCTACAATCTTAGCATGCCCAAATGCACCATTTTTCATTTCCTAATCAATCCAACTAACCAAATCCATAGTTGATTCTACCAGCACACAGTATTCATCATAAACTCATTAAACACAATATAATGCATTAATCATAAATTGCTTGGCTCTTAGGCCCTTAAATCACACAACATTCACAATTCTCTCCTTTAACTACCAAACACATTCTTAACTCAAATTTGGTCCATTCTTTTAAATTCTCATCCCAAAATTTCTAAAACATTAATAATAGATATTAAGGTAGATTGTTTACCTTTAATCCTCAAGTCTCTCTTTTCACTTCTCTTCTTTCTCTTCTCCATTTCCCTTGGCTCCAACATCGGCCAAGGGGCAAATCACTTGCCAATTTCTAAATAAATATTCAAGGAGGGAATGGGACTAAGTAAAAACACTTAAACTCATGAAATAGCCCTAGAATTCAAGAAGAGTCTTAAAGCACAAAATTTAGGGCATTACCTTTGAAGCTCTAGAATGGATTTTTGACCATGAATCAAAAGGGGAGTTCCAACCACCATTGGAGACTTGAAAAAATGCTCAAACCAAGCAAGAAACCAAGGCATCATGAGAGGACAAAAATCGGCTAGGTCAAGGATGGAGAGAAAAATGAGTTTTCTTGGATTTTCTTACCTTAAATGAAAGAGGGGACTCCCTAGCTCCATAAAATCTTATTTCTCCTCCAATGGTGCTATACCCATGGTGGTCAACTTCATCCATTTGAGATTTTTAAAAGAGGGAAAGGAAGCCCTTGAGAAGACCAACAAGAATATGTACTTATTTTTTAGTTTTGAGTATTGTGTTGGCTTGGGCAAGAGGAGAAAGATGGGGAAGCCATGGAAGGAACCTTGAAATTGCCAGCAAGGGGGAAGAAGAATGGGCTTCCGGCTGGGAAGGAAGAAAGGTAGGAGAGATAGGAGAAATAGAAGAGAGAGGGGGGAAGTGCTTTTGTACTTTTCCTACTTTTGCTTTTTTCCCCTTTTTAATTAAAAGCTAGCTTATTAGTTGAGATAGGTGATGAATCACCACTAATAAAACCAGCCCCCTTATAATTAGTGAGGGAGGGCGTTTTCGTCTTTTCGCAAGAAACGCTCCTAATTTACCCGGTTTGACACTATTCACTAACCGGACCCGTTATCCAGATTTTTCTCGGTTCTTTAATTTTAATGGTTCTAAACCCTTCATTAATGTTTAATTATAGTTATATGGACAACTAAAATTTTTTTACGAGTCCATTTAACCACTTAAAGTCACATTTTCAAGTTTTCTCGAAAAACATGCTTTAAGACTCGTCTGCATTTTTAACCCACTATATGGATCCATTTTCTTCGGGATTTGTTCCCAGATATTATTTAGGCACAATTAAGCCCTAGGAATCCATCTAGGACCCTAATCGAGGTCATATACCTCCTATGGTTGCGTAACACACATTTTTACGTTCTATGTTTTCTACACTTTTTCCCTTTTCTTGTGGTTTTACTTTCTTCACCAATATTCCTTAGGTACTATTAGGCCCTTAAATACCTTATTAGAATAATTTAATCACCATATTTAAGTCCGGGCATTTCAAGAGGACAATAGAATTCAAGTTCGATTGACCTCAGTTTGTATACTGCCTCAGTCAAAAGCCATACATTGTATATAAACTCCATTAACGCTTCAGGATAATAATTAGTTTCAGATTTGAACAGTTCTTCCTAGTCATGAAAATTCAAATATTACGCTATTTTTCCCAAGGCTTTGTTCCTTAACCAGTTACAATCCATAATCTTTCTTAAGACTACATCACCCTCACAAACATTTCTTGAAAAGATAGGTTTTTGCGGAAACTTACAATCAAGGTTCTCCCGACGCTCCTAAAGCCTTGCTTGTGTGATCTCTTGTGAAATCGGGATGAACCGACTTGAGTCACTTTCATTTGGGCTTAGGGTCCTAACTGGGGCCATCGATAAACGTAGAAACATGCTTAGACGGAGTTGGAAATGAGGGTTCTACAAATTTTTTTACTTGTTCCTGCTTTCTTGACTACAGTGTGACAGCGAAAAAGATTTGGCAAAATACTATAGCGCCATTGCTAAGGGAGAGTTTGGCTCCTTGTTCATCTCCTCATTTCCATCGGATTTAGAGGTAGGGTTAAGAGAAGATTTTGGAACTGGGGATTTTGAGTTAGGGTTTTCAGAGGTAGTAGCCATGGTAGAAGTGTGGGTGAATTCTTAGAGAGAAGGGAAAAGTGTTGCAAGATGATCAACAGACACAGGGAAGGAAAGACATGTGAATGAGAAGGAAAGGAAACCGAGAGTTTAGAGTGTGTTTTTTAAACCGAGTTCGGGTTTTGTCTGAGCATATAACTCATACTCTCAATATGCCACAGTCTCAGAATTCAGTGAAAGTAATACTAATGACTTAGTCTAAGACTGCTCTAAAAAAATGTGATATGTAACTGGAGAACAGTCAAGGAAATAATGATAGTTATGTTATATGCAACAAATTTAGAATATATTTTATGGTTTCTTTAATAGTGAAACAAAATTAAAAAAGAAAATAATAAACTCAAGGTCTCACTCATCACAGACTATCTCAGTCTAATACTCAGAAGTTTCAATCCACCACTGACTTTCCTCATTCCATAGAGGACAATTGACAAGAGGTATTGTCATATTTCACATTACCTTTCCTGCCACGTATTCATTCCCATAGCAACTTTTGTGCAATTTGCATTTATTATCTTTTGCTTTGATGTTAGTATTCTTTATAGGCACATTAAATGTTGCTCTTCGCTCCCCTAGACTTTTCTCCCCATTTCTGTAGCGGGTTTGGGTCAACTTATCCAGAGTAGTTACCCTTGGAAAGTTAGATGTAAAGACACCCTTATAGACTTAATAACCAGGTGGACGAGGCCTGATTAGGTTTAAAAGATATGGGGTAGCGAAATACCTTGCCTTGTCTGTTCCATCCTTCACTCCTTATACAGACCAAGAACTCCAATGCATGACCAAGATAGAACCATCACATTGAGAACCTCTCAGTGTTTTTTTAAAACAAAAAATGTATAGAGTCTATCCACAATTTTTTTACATCTAACTCACTGAAGTGATGTCGAGGATAAATATTGCTACTTGATTTCTTTCCCACAAGTTACGAAATAATCATACTTAAAAGATGATGTATGTATTAAGTAATAAGTATTACTTGACAGAGAATTTTGTACCTTTGACTTGAGTGTATGAGGATATGTTAATTAAAAGTGTGAGTACCGAAGAATGATAGGACCTGGTAATTGTGTGAAATTGTGACTTTGCTCAATATTAGACTCACAGTTATGTGTACATGACTGACCTACGTTGAAGTAAAAAATTCACCATTTAGAGATAAAAAAGAGGAAAAAAAAAGTCAAGAATACCTTATGCGACATTCATCATCCCAAGTTCTAGACAAAGGTATCCAAATTGATCTTTTGAAAGAGGTTTTGTGAAAATGTCTGCTACTTGAGTGTTGGTAGGATAATAAATGAGTTGGATAGTGTCTTTCTCAACTTGATCTCTTAAGAAGTGATGTCTAATTTCAATATTCTTGGATCTTGAATGATGACTGGATTCTTTTCCAGCTCTATGGTACTTGTATGTCGTAATACATGTGTATTGTTGTCTAATAAAGTCCAGAGTTATGAAATTGATGACATATCCTCAGTGTATGAGTACAACATGCGGCTGATGCTACATACTCAGCTTTAGTGGTTGATAGAGTCACTACTGCTTGCTTCCTTGTTGACCATGAGATCATACTACGACCGAGGAATTGAGCCAACCCATAAGTGCTCTTTCTATCCATAAGTGATCCACCAAAATCAGAATCGGTGTACATGGTCAGTGTAGTCGGTGTAGCTGTATAGGATGAAATAAACCAAGCTTTAGTGTGCCACGTCAATAACAAAATTTGTTACGGCTTTGATATGAGAAGTTTAGGGCTGCTTGGAATCTTGTATAGAAGCGAACACTTTGCATAATATATGGCGACTAGTTGTGAGACAGAGTAATAATCCAATCATTCCTCTATAGAGTTTTTCACTCTCATAGTCTGTCATAGACTCAACTGTAATTCATAGAGTGGTGGACATAGGAGCATCTATCTGTTTAGTTTCAGCAAATTCGAACTTTGTAAGTAGTTCAGAGGTATATTTCGTTTGACTGATATATGTACCTTGAGGAAGTCAAGGTGTACTTCGATGTGCTGCTTTGTCAAATTTGTAATCCTAGAATATATGTAAGCTCTCCCATATTTCTCATCTGGAACTCCTTCCATGATTTCCTCAAATCTCTTTGCTAAAGAAATGTTAGTAGAACCAAAAATTATATCATTGACATAAATCTAAATCAGTAAGATTTCAGACTCTTTGTGATGTATAAAAAGTGTTCGATCTACTTTTCCCCTAAAAAATCCTTGTAGTAATAAAAATTTGTGAGATGTTCATACCAAGCCCTTGGTGCTTGCTTGAGACCACAAAGTGCTTTCTTCAACTTATATACATCACTTAATCGATCTATGTCTTCAAAGTTGGGAAGTTGTGAAACATAGACTTCTTCCTTGAGATATCCATTGAGAAACACACACTTAACATCTATTTCATAGAGTTGGAAGTGATTGGCCGCTGCATAGGGTATAAGTAATCGTATATGTTAAGACAAGATCCTTTAGTTTTGATGATAGCAAACCTTGTATTGTCTATCTAATGTATTTGTCAATATTCATGATTCAGATAGACAGATGAATAAGTGGCTTAGCACGCAAGGTTGCAAGCGCACTTAAGTCATGAGTGGCTTAGCACGCAAGGTTGTAAGTGCGCTCAATCCACGACATGTGCCGAACCAGTCGGGCACCTGTCTCAAGAGCTCCGGAGGACTTCTAGCACAGACAACCAGTCAGACACCGCACGAAGATATCTCTCACGCTTAAAGATGAAAATCAAAGACAGAAGACTACAAGGGATTCACACATTTAGATAAAGCACATGCATCCACTTAGGCAACTTGTTCACGACAAGCTCATGACAAAAGGAGAAGTTCATTAATGCACAAGATAACAAAGCTATAAATGAACATCATTACATAGCCGTAATGAATTCAGAAGAGAGCATTTATGAGCATTTAATGAGATAGACAGAATCAGGCAAGTGGGGTACACAAATGGTGATCGACCTATTAAGAAGGTTGCCGCCAACTTGACCAACCATAGGACGACACGTGGTTCAAGCCTCTAGATTAAGTTGAAGAATCTTTGCAAGTCTAGTGTGGCTGTTATGTAAATAATCGAAGTTGTAGTCAACTCCTAGAAGTCTAGAGATTAATATGACAGTTGTTAAATCCTAACAACCGTGTATAAATACTTGCATTTATACCATATGTAAGTAAGCCTGCACGAGAGAAAAAGATTGAGATTATCTAGGCAAGTGTGGATCAGACTTAGGAGTATGTGTAAGTGCTAGAGAGTTGGTGAGCTAGATAGGACTGGGTTAGAGTATCAATACATTCGGTATTTGATAAAATGACATGTCGGGGAACAGTCGGTGAACCGTAGGCCGATAGTCAAGAGAGGGTTGACAACTTTAGGGGTAATGTTGAAACTGTTCTGGGAGTCCGTGTGTGGGGTAAGGGAGGTTAAGTGAATTTTGTGTGTGTAAATTCTCAATCGAAATGTATTTTCCAGTTTAAGTTTATCTCGTGTCCATTCCTAAACTATCAAGTTTTATTAAAGGCCACGATACGTCCACGACACATCGGGGACGCATCAGGAGCACTTACTGGTTTCAGTATAGCCTTCAGTCGAGCCACAAGGGCAAATGTTCATGAAAATCAAATCCTTCTTGGTGATTATATCCGTTGGCCACAAGTCGTGCATTATTCCTAAGAATTTGACCATTCTCATCCAGTTTATTCTTGAATACCCACTTGGTTCCGATTATATTGTGATGAGATGGACGTTGTACTAACTCCCAGACATTATTTCTCACTAAATCATGTAACTCCTCATACATTGCATTTATCCAATCCGGATATGTGAGGGCCTCTATTACTGATTTGGGCTCAATAGTATAAATAAAACCATTATGTGCATAAAAACTTTGAGCCGAATATCGAGTTTGAACACCTGAATTTACATCCAAAATTATATTTTCCAAATTCACTCCAGGTGCCTGACGAGAAGTAAGGTTTCTTAATGGTCTTGCAACTTGAGTATGAGAATCAGCAATTGGAGTATTATGTGGTGTCAATGTATGTTGTGTCTTAGACTGAGAGTTTTATGTTGCAGACTGAGGATTTTGTGTCATAGAATGAGAGTTCTGTGTCGTAGACTAAGGATTCTGAGTTACTGAAATATCTTGAACTTAATTAGGGTGATTAAACTACTCTAATATGAAATTTGGAGGCCTATTAGTGCCTAAAGAATTTTGGTAAAGAGAATAAATCCAAAAGAAAAGAGAAAAACACCTAAAAAGCGAAAAATGCTAAATTGAGCGTTATGTGGCCGTAGGAGGAGAGGAATACGACCTCGACAAGGGTCTTAGATGGATTTACAAGGCTTAATAATGCCTGATTAATATACGGGAAAAATTCCTGAAGAAAACGGATCCATAAAATGAATTAAAAACGCTAATAAAGATTTAGCGCACGTTTTTTGAGAAAACCCGAAAACATGACTTTGAGTGGTCGAATGAATCCGTAAAAATTATAGTTCGTCATATAACTATAAACAAACATTAATGGAAGCTTAAGAACCATTAAAATTAAATAAACGAGAAAAAACCGGAAACGGGCCCGGTTAGTGAATAGTGCTAAAACCGGGTAAATTAACGAGCGTTTTCTGTAAAAGATGAAAAACCCTCCAGCTTGTATATATATATATATATATATATATATTTATATATGGGGCCGGTTTTTAAAGGATAATCAGCTCCCTCTCTCTCACACACACACACCTAGCTAGAAAATAAAAGAAGAAGAAAAGTAAAAAGGGGAAAAGTTACAAAAGCAACTTTGCCTCTCTCTCCTCCTCATTTTCTTTTTCCCTCTTCTCTTTCCTCCTTTTCCCTTCCCTATGGATTTCTCCCCTCACCCTCTGGCTGGGACGGTTTTGAGCTTTCTCACCAAGCTCTCATGGCTACTCTACCTTCTCCCTCATGCTCTAGCTACATCCATGCTCCAAATGCAAAATAAATCACATATTCTTCTTCCCCTCACCAAGCTCTACATTTCTCACTTTTCAAAATTCAAAAATGATGAACTTCATCTCCATGGGTTTTGCCCATTTGAAGAGAAAATGGCATCAACTTGAAGCTTGGAGACTCCTCTTTCTTCCAAGGTAAAAAGTTCCCAAGAAAACTCATTTTTTTCTTCCTTCTCTTGGGTGTCCGATTTTGCCCCATTCTCATTCCTTGTTCTTTCCTTGTTTGAGCTTCATTCAAGGCCTTCAATGGTGGTTGGGAGCTTCTCTTTGATTCTTGACCAAAAGCCCATCTTAGGGTTGCAAGTTAATCCTTCATTTTTGTGCTTTAAGCACCTCCTTTTGAATCCTAGCTAGATTAAAATGTATAAGGGTATTAGTTAGAGCCTAATGCCCCATTTCAATGTTGATTTTGAGGTTGGTAAGTGATTGGCCAACATGGCCAATTTTGACCAAGAAAGAAGAAAGGATGAGGTTGGAAAAGAAAGGAAGGAACTATGAACTTAAGGTAAGAAATCTACCTTAAAGCTTGTTTTAATTGTTTTAGAATTTGGGATGGGTTAAATTGAATAATGAACCCAAAGTATGTGAGAGAATGTGAATGGTGGCTTGGAGGGATAATTGTGAATTGTTGTTGGAATTAAGGGTCTTTGAGCCAAGTGAATTTAGTATTTATGTTGGTAATGTTGCTTGATAAAATTTTGAGGAATTATGTGTTCTGGTAGGACCCTTATATGGGTGTGGCTAGATTAGGATTACTTTTGGTGATAATTCATGGAATTGGATATGGTAGGATTGTAGGCAAACTATGGCAAAATTTGAGTAGAAATTGAATGGTTAAGGTGACTTGGTGGATGGGAGAACCTAGGGGTTTGTTAGGTTGAGTTGTGTTGATGAATAGCCTTGGAATGGTAAATGGAGAGTGAATTTGAGAGAGGTAAAAATCTGTAGCAAAAAGCATGAGAGGATCTTAGAAATGCTAGGAAAGAGTTAGTGTGCAAAATCTTGGAAATGGAGGATGGACTTGGGCTTAGATAATGCAAATTTCTAGGAAGGTGCGGTGATGGTCAATAAGTGATTTGATAAGGTTGGTAGGAGGTAGGAACTAGCAAGAAGAAGCTAGAAATGCTCAAGTGTGCAAAATGCAAAACGAGAATGGAAAATTTGTTGAATTTGAGCAAGAAATTGAGCAAGGATTAAACCGATGATTTGAAGAGGTTTAGAGCATGTTTTTAGGGTGTTTAATTATGTAGAAAAATTGAGGAAACATTAGGGAAAGATTAAGTGTGGATTAAGGGTTGAAATGGAGTTGAAAAATTACCTTAGTAGCAGGTTTTAGTAGGGTCCGGGACCTAGCCCTTGTATAAGGTCCCGGACCACATCAAAAAATAGGCTGAGAGTGAAAACAGGAGGTGGTCCGGGACTTAAGTCCAGGACCAAGTCCCGGACCAGGTAGAAAAACGGCCGAGAGTACGAGCATGTATTGGTCCGGGACTTTGGGTCCGGACCAAGTCCCGGACCACCCCCAGAATTCTCCCAAAAGTGTTTTATAGGGGCTAAAAGGTGGGAAATTGATTGGTATTGGTTTTAGATGTAGTTTAGGAGTTGTTTGGTGACTTGTAAAGGTCCTAAGAAGTGTTAACAAGTTGGAGAAGTGATTGAGGGAATTGTGAGTTTAAGAACACATGAACAAAACTAAAGAATAATGGGAATAATGGGGGGTTAATTACAGGAGTACTAGTTTACATACTGTAGTAGTTTAAATTAATGAAGATGTTTGAAATATTATCAGAGGAACAAGTGTGAACCGAGGAACGTAAGGTGAACCTGTAAAGTTAACCCAAGGTGAAGGGTATGTTTTTCTCATGCCCCGTATGCTACCTTAGCTACTCTGATTTGTGTGCTTGTTTGATTGTGTGATCACCTTAACAAGATAAAAGCATGAATCAGATTGTTTGCACATTATTGTGCTTGTTTGTATTGATCCTTGTTGGATTGATTATCAAATTGAAGTTTGTATAATTCATGAAATGCGTGATTGTGAATGAAGTGCTTTGATGTGAATGTGCACTGTAGTTCGACTCATAGTTGAGTCTTGTTTGAGTAGCGACTCGTAGAAAGAGTCATGTTGTGAATTAATGAAAACGTGGTCACACACTAAAACTATCGAACCAAGAAAAGATAACGTAAACCTATGAACTCACTAGAACGTGAGAGTATTGTATGGGAATTAGTAAAATCCTGATAACGGTTAGAGAACCGAATTGATTTAATTCACAAAATAAATAATAGCGGAAGAATATAATGAACCTCTATTTAGAGGATTGATAAATGTTCAAGATGTGAACCTTGAGAAAATTAGAGTATGGTAAGGGATCTCCAAACCCCTTAGAACGATAGTCCACCCACAATGAGAGGATCCGACTAAATTGAACAATGTCCCGAATATGAGAGTATTCGATAAGTTGGGTAAACCTTAAATCTTAGAATACTAGACATTGAGAATTCCCTAAGCTAATGGAGGATATCGAGAGAGATACTTCTAGGCTAATCTATGAGATTGTGAAATGACTCCGAGAGAGGAGTTTTGGGAATTTGAGTAGTCTGGTAGAGAACCGGACATTTGAGAATTTGAGGAGCTAATTGTATAGCCCTGTTTGTATTTGTAAGCCTGGTGGTGTGTTTGACCTTGCCCGGAGGTCATGGGTAATGACTTAAAACATACCTTTGAGTATTTGATTTGAGTATTAGTGAAGTTGAGTTGAGAATTTGATTTGAGTATTGAGTATTGAGTATTGAGTTGAAACTTGGAAGAGTTGAGAGTTGAGTTGGAAACTTGAATATTGAGCCTTGGGATTGAGTGTTGTAAAACTCGATTGAGATTGAGAGTAAGAGAACTTGAGTAAGAGTTACCCAAGTGAATGGGTAGATAATGAGTAAGGAACCAAGGCATAGTGAGGCCGAAACCCTCAAGGCCTAAGAGTAAATATATTATGACTAACAAACTTATGTGTTGGTTATTCTTGTATTCCTTGTTTGAATACCTTGTATATGAGCATGTTGTTTGAATTAAAATGAACCGCATGTTCTCGACCAAATTAGTTGGCGTACCCCCGTTAGCACGCGGGGTATGCGAATTTCATATGCAGCAATTTTGCTGAGCCCCTAGGGGCACCGTTTTTATTTTCCACGTACATGAAAGTTGATCACCGTACGAGAGTAGGACGGGATTGTCATTAAGCATGGGTAGTTGTTTAAGGATTGTACTTATTGCATTGTGGAATTGTAAGATCGATATGACATTGACAAGTTTGGGAGTTGTAGTAAACTCGGTATAGAATCGATGTGAAGTTTTATTTGTATTGTATTTGGATTGATTGTGAAATGGAAGGTATTTGTAGTTGTTGAGTACTCGATATAATAACCCTCAGACCGATATTGTATTTGATTTGTTGTATTAGATTTGGCCATGCTACTCACGTGGGTGACTAACGGCATTGTAATACCCGCCGTTGGTTGTTTGATTTCCGCTGCTTGATGATGGTAATTGACACGGGTTAGGAGTTAATGGTTGGATTAGCGGCAGGGGTGTTACAAAAGTGGTATCAGAGTGAAGTATCGCTCTGATGGTCTATATACCGAGTTTAGGATAATGCTGAGTTAGGAATTTGAGACTTAGGGCTAAGGGTTGAGTGTTAGCGTGTGAGGTACGCTAGTTAGGAACTTCTAGTGTGATCTGGATACCTACATAACCAATCCCGCCCTTCACATCCCCCGGTATTAAATTGGGATGAGAACGCCAGAGAGATGGAAAGACCTCTTATACTCGGGAAAACCCGATCTGGCAGATGTAAAATAAACCATGCAAGAGAAAGAACCTGTCATACGGTAGATTTTGAGAACCGAAAATCCCGGAGACGGTTCCCGTTGGAACAACTATAACCGCACTTAACGGCAAAAGATTCAAGATCCTGAATATAGGATAATGAAATTTATGGCACCATGGGGCGACGTGCTTCGCAGTCGAGAGAACCATGTGCAGTTGACAAGAAAGGAAGCACAACTACGCAATGAAGTGAAAAGGTGGAGTAACAAAACCCGAGACAGGAGAGACTGCGGACTCCAAGTGTTTGCCAATACCGTCAACAACATACAACCGACTAAGGAATTAGTCAAGGTTGGATTAACTCCAAACCTACAGCGCCAAAGGGCGGTAATACCCGAGTAACATAGTTTAGACAACTATGAAAGGAACCGTACACCAACAGGACCACGATGTAGCTCCAAGGGCTAGTCAAACCTTGGTAACCATAGTAAAGTGAGACACAGAACTAAACAAACCGGGATCCCCAAGAGTGCAGGAGCACCCGGATATTGACAACCATGTCAGGTACACTGAGAAGCGACTCAGGAAATTGATCACTAAGATCAAAGGATCGAAGGAAGACCCAATAAACCATTAAATTTGGATGGGAACAATACCGTAACCGGTAATTGTTAACCTGAAACCCGACCTACCCGTGCACTTGCCAAGGCAAGTGCAGCAACTACAAGGCAAATTGGAAGACGTTTAACAACTAACAAGTACTTACTAAAGTACCACCATGAAGACGGAAGCAATTCTAGGATCACTAATCCTAAGAACTAGTAGAACCAAACCTTGGAAGGGCCCGACGGCCCGACCATCATATAACGAACATATCAGTCAGCGAGAAGCTAGACTTGGTCAATACCCCAGACATGGCAACGCCATGAAGATTTTATTTCAAAATCCAAGATTTTATTTCAAACACAAACCTTTTCTTTCAAACCACAAACTTTTCTTTTAAACCTCAGATTTTTAAAACCAAACCAGAAGAATCACGGTGAGTATCATAGAATGATACAAGAGGAGTCGACAATAGAATACTTCACCTAGGCGTGTGACGAGCACAACGAGTGTACCCAAATACGGGATGTGGGACGGCCGCACTCCGAAGGAGCTTGCGGGCCTGACAGACCCAATTGTGAGTTAGTCAGGTAAGTGGTAACGTACCAATAAGGTACCCCACGTATGTATACATGTAGTGTATGAAACACGGGAAGTAGTCAACTCCGTTCTATGGACCATAAGGTAAATTCAAACTTAAACAGTTGGATACCACGAACAATCGAAGGAACTCAGATTAGCTTACAAGCTAAAGGAGTCAATAACTACTCCAGGAGGATGATTAAGAGTCAAGAAGTACAAAAAGCACTAGCAACTAAATAAAGACATTGGATATGTCTCAAAAATCTTGAAATAAATACATGAAATAACTGGAATGAATGACCGGTCTAAACCCGATAAGGCAAATGCCTAACATGAACACGCCAATTTTCAATGGACAAGATATGATACCCAGAGTGATCA
Organism: Limonium bicolor; assembly: GCA_023374045.1. Taxonomy (NCBI): domain Eukaryota; kingdom Viridiplantae; phylum Streptophyta; class Magnoliopsida; order Caryophyllales; family Plumbaginaceae; genus Limonium; species Limonium bicolor. Next base: position 291,137,997 of record CM041779.1, read on the forward strand.
TCTAAGGTACCGGAGGATACCATTCACCGCCGAAGGAAACACCAATCCGGTTAAAACCATAAGGGAAGTATCCATGGTCTACCCTAAGGACGGGAGACATTACAACCCTAAACGGGACAGTTGGAAATCCAGAACCGCAAGGCGGGTTAATAAACCGAACAATCTCATAAATGTTAGCCAAAGGTAATGGCATAACTTAATAACACCCATGAGCAATCCTTGAAGGGTGTTGGAAGCGTGATAAGAGCACAAGAGTTAGAATGAATACTCAGTTAGAACACCAAAGGGATCCCACTTACCAGGGGATACCCTAGATTAAACAAATGGTACCGATCAATATCAAGATACTTACCTCCAAACCATTTGATGGTATAAGGAGAAGCAAAGCTTGTGAATATCCTGAGATGAGAAGAGCTCTAGGCAACATGGCTAGTGAGCCATGAACCGCTACAATACGTAGATGCAATGGTTGCTGAACCTAATAAGAACCATAAGGAAATGGGTAATAACTAACACGTGTGAATACCACTCGTTACTGTGAGACCGTAAGAGCGGTAAACGTATCCCAAGGAAGAGGATGTCGTCAGTAAATGTCTGAAAATACACCTCTTCCAGAACTACTAATGTAGTGAAGCTTGAGCATGTAGTCATTGCCAAGTAATAACGTGAATAAGATGAAACAGAAGGAAACTTTGAGGACTATTGACAGAAACTGAAGAGTAACCGGTTTAGAAGAAACATTGTATGGGTATAACCTGAAGTGTAAAATCAATAATGCTCAAGGAGCTCAGAGATATAATGGTGAACCATGGTATAAATGGTGGAAATGCATGAGCTGAAGCTAGCAACAGTGGATGCCATGTAAACCAAGACTGTAAAATCAGTAAGAACATGGTGTGCAGCAAGCGACCAATATAGGTGAATAATCACACAATGATATGGAGATGTTAAATGAGAGATGGTAGATAGACCGGGCAATAAGCCAGGAGTCTGCACCAAGTGATGAAGCACCTCACAAAGGAAACAATATTCATTCCTATTGCAATCGCATAAGAGATTTGCTACCAAGGGTTTACGCCTCTGCACTCTGTAGGACTGAGTGTTTTGGTATTGCACTTGTGCAGTAATGATCTACTGGGATAGCTAGGAATATGGGAAATGTCATAAGCCAGTTAAGCGGAAACTTAGAAACAAACCGTGCGGCCTAAGGCCAAAGAAGCACGAAGGGTGTGAAACGCACCAACAATCACAAGATGTGAATTCCATTGGAATAAAAAGCAGAAGAAGACTTACGAAAGTCATAAGGAACGATGTATAGAAAATGCAAGGTCATACAAGTAAAGAAAACTTGTACAGAACCAGTTAGGTGGGCATGGTTCAGAAGCCACTGGTGATAGAGGAAGCAGTACAACTAAGCAGTGGCTTAACCTCAACCGACAATAAGTCGGAGGAACCTAGTGAATAATCGTGGAAGTACGAACAGTGTGTATATAGATTTCCAAAGAGCTGGATAGAAAATCCGAAGCTCATTGAATTTACATACGGTAAGAAATACCACGCTTGATGGATAAACCTTATTCCCAAGATAAAAGGGTGATGAATAACATATTAAGGATAACGAGAAGGGCGAATAAACCCAAGTTATCAGGGTCGTGCAGCAGAAGCTAGTGGGTCCAAAGTCCTAAGGTTTAATATACCTAGTGAATGAAAGGCTAATTATCAATGCCTTGAAGCCTCTAAGGCTATAACCGAACCCGGTTAAGAGTTAAATAACTCCGATGAAAATTCTTGATGCAGGGACTAACCAGTAATACGGTTAAGACCATTTGATCAAGGAACATTGTATAATAGACTGCATGGAAACTGAATTACTCCATGACGGCTGAACGCCTTAGACCAATGTCCAATGTTGACACGTGGTAGATTATGTGGGCGTAATCCAATTTAAAGGGGGGAAGAGCGAAAACCACGAAGTGCATGTTTTACATAACAAGGGCATAAACTACAATGTGCATAGTGCAAAAGAATTTGTTTTGGATTATTGGTACTTATGTTATATAAACATTTGTATCCACTCATTGTGTAAGTTTGATTATTTGTGAGATTTGAAGTGGAAAGGAGTAGAGAAACTCCAGGGGAATGAAAACCCCGATTGGTAATAGTATGAGATGTGAGCCGGTATGAAACCGGTATTGAGAAATGAGTACGTTTGGGAGATTTGATGAGTATAAATCGGTATGAAACCGATGTTGAACCTAGTGGGATTTGAGTCCCCTAAGTGACCTAATTTGAGTACTTGATTTGAGTTGTGAAGGATTTGAGGATAGAAAATTAATTGGATCTATACATGTGAATTTCTTAGGTAGCCATTTGGAGATAAATTGACTAATAATGGATGAAATGATTAGTAAGTGAGTAAATGAATTCTAGAAACTGATAATGTATTGATGGGTGATTATGACTAGAGAGATTAAAAAGATAGAAAATGAAAGAATGTTTGACTATTTGATTGTGTGAATTGAGGTGGGAGGTGGAACTTGATTTGCTAGCGATCAAGGGAAACCGAACACAAATTGGGGTGGATGGATAGTTCAACACCGATGCTGATCACATTGGGGTTGAATGACTCTTGAAGCTCCCTATAAGCTGTCACAGTAATAACACTAGTAATAGGTGTAATTAACATAAGTTGGAATTTGGAGTTGTATTGAGTTTTCAAAATGAATTTCCAAAATGATTTTGTACAAATGGTTTTCTTCAAACTTGAGAATGAGGATCGGTTTTGAAACCGCTCCCACGGGCGCTAGTTGGACCTTATCATGGTTAGGCACCGGTATCAGGTCGAACCCGGGAAGTAAGGCTAGTTGTGAGCCGGTAGAAGTGATGATTAGTTTTGAAGCCATTACTACGGACGAGCAACGGTACTAAGTGACCGGTAGGACGATTGTAGTGTGTGTTTTGTATTTTTCCAAGGGCCGCCGGATATGAGTAGTCCGGTCAGGGAAGAGTACCCACTTTGGAGCCTGAGGATCTCTAGATGTGCAAATGAATTTGATCAGAACCAAAGGACCGTAGGGCCAGAGAGCGTAAGTGCCTGAAGTCATGACGGCCGTGAACCAGACAACGTAAGTGTTCAAACGTGACTGGTACCTGAGGGATCACTTGATATGGGAGAGGACTGTTGTGCCTTCTTTATTTGCGGATGGACCCCATGTAGAGTTTGGAAACAGATATTTTTTATTGCTATGCATGCTGTGACATGTTGTTTGGATGTGTGGTATACATCGAGTCAGACATTGGAGTCTGTCAGGTTATATATAGAGTTTATAACCTTAGTATTGAGTACTTAGGTGACAAACAATCTTAGATTCACCAACTTTGAGGGCAAAGTTCTTTAAAGGGGGTAGATTGAAATACCCTAAACTTAATTAGGGTGATTAAACTACTATAGTATGAAATTTGGTGGCCTATTAGTGCCTAAAGAATTTTGGTAAAGAGAATAAATCCAAAAGAAAAGAGATAACACCTAAAAACGAAAAACGCTAAATTGAGTGTTATATGACCGTAGGAGGAATACGACCTCGACAAGGGTCTTATATGGATTTAAAAGACTTAATAATTCCTAATTAATATACGGGAACAATTCCCGAAGAAAACAGATCCATAAAATGAATTAGAAACGCTAATAAAGCTTTAGCGCATGTTTTTCGAGAAAACCCGAAAAAGTGACTTTGAGTGGTCAAATGAACCCAAAAAAATTATAGTTCATCAAATAACTATAAACAAACATTAATGGAAGCTTAAGAACCATTAAAATTAAAGAAATGAGAAAAATCCGGAAACGGGCCCGGTTAGTGAATAGTGCTAAAACCGGGTAAATTAACGAGCATTTTCTGTAAAAAGACGAAAAACGCTCTAGCTTGTATATATATATATGGGGCCGGTTTTTAAAGGAGAATCAGCTCCCTCACACACACACACACACACACACCTAGCTAGAAAATAAAAGAAGAAGAAAAGTAAAAAGGGGAAAAGTTACAAAAGCAACTTTGCCTCCTCTCCTCCTCATTTTCTTTTTCCCTCTTCTCTTTCCTCCTTTTCCCTTCCCTACGGATTTCTCCCCTCACCCTCTGGCTGGGACGGTTTTGAGCTTTCTCACCAAGCTCTCATGGCTACTCTACCTTCTCCCTCATGCTCTAGCTACATCCATGCTCCAAATGCAAAATAAATCACATATTCTTCTTCCCCTCACCAAGCTCTACATTTCTCACTTTTCAAAATTCAAAAATGATGAACTTCATCTCCATGGGTTTTGCCCGTTTGAAGAGAAAATGGCATCAACTTGAAGCTTGGAGACTCCTCTTTCTTCCAAGGTAAAAAGTTCCCAAGAAAACTCATTTTTTTCTTCCTTCTCTTGCGTGTCCGATTTTTCCCCATCCTCATTCCTTGTTCTTTCCTTGTTTGAGCTTCATTCAAGGCCTTCAATGGTGGTTGGGAGCTTCTCTTTGATTCTTGACCAAAAGCCCATCTTAGGGTTGCAAGTTAATCCTTCATTTTTGTGCTTTAAGCACCTCCTTTTGAATCCTAGCTAGATTAAAATGTATAAGGGTATTAGTTAGAGCCTAATGCCCCATTTGAATGTTGATTTTGAGGTTGGCAAGTGATTGGCCAACATGGTCGATTTTGACCAAGAAAGAAGAAAAGAGGAGGTTGGAAAAGAAAGGAGGGAACTATGAACTTAAGGTAAGAAATCTACCTTAAAGATTGATTTGATCGTTTTAGAATTTGGGATGGGTTAAATTGAATAATGAACCCAAAGTAAGTGAGAGAATGTGATTGGTGGCTAGGAGGGATAATTATGAATTGTTGTTGGAATTAAGGGCCTTTGAGCCAAGTGAATAGAGTATTTATGTTGGTATTGTTGCTTGATGAAAATTTGAGGAATTATGTGTGCTGGTAGGACCCTTGTATGGGTGTGGCTAGTTTAGGATTTCTTTTGGTGATAATTGATGTAATTGGATATGGTAGGATTGTAGGCAAACTATAACAAAATTTGAGTAGAAATTGAATGGTTAAGGTGACTTGGTGGATGGGAGAACCTAGGGGTTTGTTAGGTTGATTTGAGTTGATGAATAGCCTTGGAATGGTAAATGGAGAGTGAATTTGAGAGAGGTAAAAATCTGTAGCAAATAGCATGAGAGGATCTTAGAAATGCTAGGAAAGAGTTAGTGTGCAAAATCTCGGAAATGGAGGATGGACTTGGGCTTAGATAATTCAAATGTCTAGAACGTTGTGGTGATGGTCAATAAATGATTTGGTAAGGTTGTTAGGATGTATGAACTAGCAAAAAGAAGCTAGAAATGCTCAAGTGTGCAAGATGCAAAATGAGAATGGAAAATTTGTTGAATTTGAGCAAGAAATTGAGCAAGGATTAACCCGATAATTTGAAGAGGTTTAGAGCATGTTTTAGGGTGTTTAATTATGTAGAAAACTTGTGGAAATATTAGGGAAAGATTAAGTGTGGATTAAGGGTTGAAATGGAGTTGAAAAATTACCTTAGTAGCAGGTTTTAGCAGGGCCCGGGATCTGGCCCATGTATAACACTAGTACAAAAAACGTCTATTTCGGCGCCCCTATTTCGGCGGTTGTAGATAAAACCGCCGTAATAGGGGCCCGAGATGTATACCGTATGTAAATAGGGGGTCTATTTCGGCGGTTCCTAGATATGAACCGCCGAAATAGGCCCTTTTTAATAATAAAAAAAATTAAAGAGACCTATTTCGGCGGTTCCTTACACGAAACCGCCGAAATAGGTGTTTCTATTTTTCTTTTTTTAAAATTTAATGATCTATTTCGGCGGTTCTTTGTTAGGAACCGCCGAAATAGGTCTCTTTAATTTTTTAATAATTAAAAAGGGCCTATTTCGGCGGTTCTTTGTTAGGAACCGCCGAAATAGGTCCTTTTAATTAAACCCCCAACCCGATTCGAAACAATTACGATTTCATTAGGTCTAATTACCCCTCTTCTCATCTCTCTGTTCCAACGGCGACTGCGAACCCACCACCGCCACCACAGCCGTATTCCGGCCGCCCTCCTCCTCCTCTCGCTGTCGCCGGTGTCGCGCCGTCGGTGGTGGTCTTCGTGTGGCGTCGCCGCCCTCATTCCGCCATTTAACAGAGGCGAACAGAGGTGAGCAACCCTAACTTTGTTTTCGATTTTGTTTATTTAATTGTTAATTTGTTGTTAAAACTGATAGATTGTTGTCACATTATGATTGTGGATGATGATATTTATTGTGTGTGTGAAATTTTTGCAAGATTTGGTTGTTAAACTATTAAATTTATGTATGCACACAAGGTGTTCGACGAAATGTCCGAGTGAATTTTTGTGCTGTTTTTGGCCCTTCTTTTAAGTATAGTTAGGTTAGCTTTTTTGGGCTAGATTATTAGCTTATAAACGTATGAATGAGTGTTGTAATATGTGCAATAAATGAAAACAATCGGTTCTGTAACATCAGTTTTCCAGAGGTTATATGAAATTTGTATTGGCGTGATGATCATCTTGGAAGTGTACTCACACGCTTGACCATGCATAAACAAAGTCAATAACCAGAACAAAGCTAAATGTCAAGTCCAGGGGTAAACACTCGAAACTGTAACTTTCTGCTTCTGTATACTTATGTCTCGGAAGCAGTGTGGGGTTAATGTAGAGTTAAGACTGTATTAAAACATAAGTGAGACACACGCCTAGTTATCAACACATGAGAGTAGTTTTTTTTTAAAGAAAAGAAGAGCTAATCTGCTGCATCGGTGGGCAGGGCAAATAGAAAAGAAACCTGTAACAGATCATGGCCCAAATGTTACAGATTTGAGTTTTTGGGTGAGAGTTCTTTAGAGAGTTGTTTATGTGTTCCTGAGTCTGTTTCGAAGTTTAAAAAAAAACCTGATAACATACTTAGCTAGGTAATTAATCAGGTTGAGGGAAAGTTGTAAGTCAGATTCGGGAACAGAAAGAAAGTAATTGGAGGAAATGCAGCAGCTCACATTTTCTATTTCCTGTTGCAGTTTCAGATTTTCGTAAAGGGGTGTGAGAGAGGTTGTCTTGGTTGTTTCTGGCTAGATTAGAGTTTAAACATATTAAGGCATCTAACTAAGAGGATAAACCACTTGGGGAGGAAAAAAAGAAACTAGACCAGGTAATGAAAAAGAAAACAGATGACAAGAAGGCATCAGTTTCATAGTTTCAATTTCAGATTCTGTAGCTTCTCCCCTTCTGTGTAATCAAATTCAGAAACAGTGTGAATGCTGTGTAGGTCGAAGCTTGAGCTTAAAAGACTTACTAAGATACTTGAATCAATGACTAACCCAGGTTGAGGAAAAAGGAAACTGAAGATAGGTCTGTAAATGAAAGAAAAACAGAGAAGAAGAATAAACCAGTCCATACTTTTAGTTTGTTTTCTTCTGATTTCTGTCTTCTGTATAACTGAGTTACAGGAGTTATATGAGTGTGACATAGGGGTACTTGGGAATCCAGACAACCACCTGAAAAGAATTAGAAACAGATGTAACAGATGTAACAGATTAAGAAAAGAAAAAAAATGAAACAATCGAGGAGTGTATATCAGTTTCTGCTGATCTTTCTGTTCAGGTTATGAATTACACCACTGGGGTTATTGGGATAGTCTAAATAGTTTTTGAGTTTTAACTATGGCTAGAACTCTGAGTTAGATGAGTAAATACTTAGTAATAAATCGAATGACAGAAATGTGAATAAACAGAAACAAACTAATAGAAGTTATCAGTTCTGGTGCCCTTCTTTCTGTTCTGTGTAACTTAGTACAGAGAAGCTTGAAGGGGTTATATTGAGGGTTGTATGAGCCTAAAAGTCTTACTAAGTCATCTAACTAAATGTACTAACATTTTTGAGAAAATCGAAAGTCACACTCAGAGACAAGAAAAGAGAAAGAATGAGGTATACCAGTTTTTCTATCTTGTTTTTTTCTGCAACAAATGCAGTCTCTGTATAATGGCTTTTCAGTAGCTTTACCTGGGCTACCTTGGGTTGTCTTAGTGCTAGAACCGTGTCAAAACATATAAGTAAGTAACTAAGCTAAGTTGGGGAAACTAGGAAAAAGAAAAGAAACGGGTTAAGAAACAGAAAAGAAAGGAAGTAGATAACAGACTTATGCTCCAGTTTTCAGTGCTGATTTCTGAAACCTCTTGTTCAGTAAAGGGAAGTTCCAGTAGCAATAACCGTGCTGTTTTGGGCTTGGGTCTGTTTTTGAGAGTTAAACCTATACCAAGATATGTAACCCAACCGCTGGACACCTAAGGGAAACAGATTAAATACCAGAACAGTAAACAGAAAGAAAGTAGAAAGGAGTTATCAGTTTCCTTATTTCAGTTTTTCTGAAACCAAAAGTTTTGTATAACTATGTTACAGAGGGGTTAGAAGGGGTTGTGTGTGTTGCTAATAAACCTGAAACCTTTCTAACACACTTAGGTCAAACTATGCATATTCAGGGAGAGGTTAAAAGATAGAGTGGGAACCTAATGTAACGATTGAATAGGAGTGCACAGATTGAGTGTGTAGCAGTTTCCTGCAGCTTTCCTGCTTCAGTATGAGAATATACCAGTTGGTTCAACAGGGTGGTTTGGGGTGTGTGAAGTTTGGAATCTTGACAAAATACTTAACTACGTGAATAGATGAAGTGGGAGAAGTGGGAAGTCAGATTTGAGAACAGAGGGAGAATAATAGAAGAGAAGTGATCAGATTCTTGTTGTTCTCAGTTTACAGTTGTTGTTTCAGTAACATTAGCAAAACTGTTTTGGATTCAGTAATGAGCTTAAAACCTTGACTAATCAGGCAACTAAGTGATTACACAATTAAGGGGGAACTAGAAACTCAACCTCGTGGACAACCAGAAAGGAATCTAGGAGAAATTATCAGGAACATGTAACAGTTTTATGGTTTCAGTGTATCAGTTTTTGCTCTCTGTACAACGTATTTCAGAGTAGTTAAGGAGATTGTAGTGGCTTGAAAATGAAATTACAACATTGCTAGTGCGTTGATCTTGGTGGGTATATTTATTGGGAAAACTAGAGGGCAGTTTAACAACACAAAAGAAGTAATGCAGAAGAAACATACCGATGCTGTTTCGGTTTTTGGGATAGTTGATAGGTTCAGTATAATTGTGTTACAGGAATAATATGAGAGTTGTAATGGGTGTAGAATGGACTTAAAACCTTGCTAATCCATCTACCTGAAAGTGTGAATATTGTGGGAGAAATGAGGAGGCAGCTTAATGCATTAAACATTGAGGTTAAATGGAAATTTCACAGGGATGTTGTTACAGTTTTAGATAATCTGTTGCTTCTGTATGACTAATCTACAGGAGTCTAAGAGTGTTGAGTGGGTCTGTAAATGAGCTCAAAGCATCCCTATTACATCTACCTAAGAGGGTAAACAATTTGGGAAGGTTAGACATCAGGTGGATACCTTAAAAGTGAGGTTAGATAAGTGGTAACACCGAAATTATGCGATAGTTTTATAAATCTTAGGACTTCTGTACAAACATGTTTTTGGAGTCTCCTAAATATTATATTACTATGATAATTGGTTTAAAACATTACAAACCTATTTAGCTAGGAGGGAATACACTCTAAGCAAGTTAAAGCTACCTTAGTTAAACTTGTTACAATTTAGCGTTTAAAACCCTCTAGAATAATAGCTAGGGGGAGTACTTATTTAACTCATATAACGATGATGTAAACGTCTTAGGAGTTAGATAATAATCTAAGGTGAGTACTTGGGAAGTTCTAAGGTTTAAAAATAACCGTACATTCAACGACTCACTTATGGAATAACCCCTGGTATGACTAAGATAAACTAGAATAAAATGTCGTCACATGAAATCATGGACTGACACATTGTTTTTAATCAGCGTTAGGGTCGTAACGAATGCCGACCAGGAGTATTGTATAGTCGTTAAGTTTAATATAAAATTATTCTAATTGATCTGAATGTTGTTCAATCTTTATGCGTTGCCTCTGTAGAGATTGGTGTTGCTACACAAGTCTCGCACGCCCGATTGAGAAGAGGGGCTGAAAACAATTCATTTATGAACCGGTATTTTTTTTAATTTAACTCTTCATTCTCTTCATTCTCTTCACTCACTGTAATATAATCTAACTTATCATTTTTCTCTTTTGTGTCTCTACAGATAAATACTTAAGGAGCTTCTTTACCATTTGATGGTAGATTGAAAGCGGAGCGGAGAGCAATTCATTTTCGAACCGGTAATATAATCTAATATCATTTTTCTCTTTTGTACTTTGTATTTGATTTCCACAAATTATTGGAATTTCGTTTGATGAATGAATTTGGTATATATTAGTTTGGTTTATGATTGAAATTTGTGTTGTTGAATAATTGGTGAATGCTTAATAATAGGCATAGTTGTGTCTTTATTTTACTTTGTATTTGATTTCCACAAATTATTAAAATTTGGTTTGATGGATAAAGTTGGTATTAGTTTGATTTGTGATGGAAATTTGTGTTGATGAATGGTTGGTGAATGCTTAATAATAAGCATGGGATAGGTAAAATTATGCAAAAGTCATGCCGTTTTTTTTTAAATCTCTTCGTAATTAATATTGTTTGATGTATGTGTATATGTCTAACAATATCTAATTTTTTTTATCAGGTCCGTGAATCACCTCTCTTGTTTCCCGCCTTCTTCCATTACTGTTCCTCTTTCCTCCTCTGTGCACAAGTAAGTAACTAAACCTTATTTTTTGTTTAATAAATGCAATTATGTATTTAAATATAAGTGCTAGTACATAATTTAGCTTCATTCCCTATTTGTTGATGCATTTTTTTTTAATTTATTTTTTGTTGCTCCCTTGCAGAGACATATCAGAAGTGGTATTGCTGCATCTCTCGCACAGAAGCCTACCTCTCAGGCACCAGTCTCCCCTGTCCATAAATCCTTAAAAACACAGTACGTTATTCTAACTCTCGATTCTTTGTTAATCTGTAAACCGGTTTGAACTTATACAGTGGAGAATTGAAAGCGTTGATTTGATGATCTGAATTTGCAATTGGTTTTCAGTTAGCTAGTAAAGAATTGATTTATTTTAATTGTTGGTTGCTGCCATTGTTGGAATGTTTGTGGTTGTGATGACTTTGGTGAGTGCTGAATAATAAGCACGGGATGTGTACAATTATGCAAAGGTCATGCCAAATTTTTTGTAGAAAAAGTATTCGTAATATTGTTTTAAACACCGGTTTCTGTTTTAGAAGTGCAACAATTTCTTAAATTTAAATGGTAGTTTATTTTGTGTTTGCAACCTTAGAGTTAGGCTAGACTAATTGACAATCATCCCAGTCATGCTCCATTAGGAAATAAACATGTGCAACTTAATACAGGCCATATTCTACAAAGGATCTAACTCACACCTGTGATCTGTTGCACATGTAGTATGGAGCGTGACTGGATGTATGGTGATAGAGGCGAACATTTTGACAAAATGCTGAAAGAGTTTTGCAAAGCTGCAGTGCAACACAAGGACAGGACAAAGGCGGAGAAAATTCCATGTCCTTGTGTTGATTGTGGTGTGGTTAGACATTATTCAAGCATCAACCTCGTACAACTCCATGTGAAGACCCGTGGTTTCATGCCACATTATACAAAATGGATTTTTCATGGAGAACGTGTTGAAGATAATGCTTCATCTTCCTACAGTCACGATCGGTGTAACTCAAGAACCGAGCAGACATTCGATACTACTAACGAGTCAGAACTCCCAAGCGCTTCCGGAGTCAATGTTGACAGTGAGTCGACTTATCATGATGAACAAATTGACGAGATGCTTGGTAACGTTGAGGATAACTTTGTCGACCGGCCGGATGAGTATCAAAGGTTGTTGGACGCATCCAAAACGGCGTTGTATCCTACTTGCACTAAGTACACGAAATTGACAGCTATATTGAATTTGTTCAACCTGAAGGGAAGATATGGATTGAGTGACAAAGGTTTCACGGCATTCCTCGAGCTGATTCATGATATGCTACCGGATGAGAACGGTCTCCCTACGACCACGTATGAGGCAAAGAAATGGGTGTGTCCAATGGGAGTAGAGTACAAAAAAATTCACGCGTGTCCAAACAACTGTGTGTTGTACAGGGGTGAATACGAACATCTGGACAATTGCCCGAAATGTTCGTTGTCCCGGTATAAGCATAAAGATGGTGAGTACTCTCCTTTCAGAAAAAAACCCTCCAGCAAAACTTGTTTGGTATTTGCCGATTATACCCAGATTCAAACGGTTGTTTGCGAATCCGAAAGATGCAAAGAACTTACGATGGCATGCGGAGGGTAGAAAGAGTGATGAGAAACTAAGACATCCAGCAGATGGGCCTCAGTGGAGAAACATCAATAGACGGTTCAAAGAACATTTCGGACATGAAGATAGGAATCTGAGGCTTGGGTTATGTACTGATGGAATGAACCCGTACGGCACATTGAGTAGTCAACACAGTACATGGCCTGTTCTGCTAGTGATCTACAATTTGCCCTCATGGTTGTGTATGAAACGAAAGTACATCATGTTATCGCTCCTGATATCTGGTCCCAAGCAGCCAGGTAATAGCATTGATGTGTACCTTGCCCCTCTGATCGACGATCTGAAGCTATTGTGGAATGAGGGGACCGTGGTATATGATGCTTATGCAAGAGAGAATTTCACGCTCAAGGCTTTGTTGTTCTGTACCGTCAATGACTTCCCTGCGTATGGGAACTTGTCCGGTTACACGGTTAAAGGAACATTTGCATGTCCCATATGCGAGGAAGACACTTGTTCGGACCGTTTAAAACATTGTGGGAAGAATGTTTATATGTGTCATCGACGTCTTCTCCCCGAAGATCACCCTTATCGAGTAACGAAGAGAAAGTTGTTCAATGGTCAAGCCGAAACTCGTGTGGCCCGTCTACCTCTGACCTCTGAGGAAGTGTACGAAAAGGTTAAGGACATTGTAAATGTATTTGGAAACACATCAAAACCGGCGAAAAACATTTGGAAAAAGTGTTCTATCTTTTGGGAACTACCTTATTGGCGTCATCTTTCTGTGAGGCACTGCTTAGACATCATGCACATTGTGAAGAACGTTGGTGAGGCAGTGAGTGGGACTTTACTCAATATACCCGGCAAAACAAAAGACGGATTGAAAATCAGAAAGGACATGCAAACCATGGGTATACGAAAGGAGTTACACCCACAAGAGAATGGGAAACGAATCTACCTACCTCCTGCATGCTACACGCTCTCAAAGGCTGAAAAGATTAGTTTCTGCAAATGTCTGTACTCGGTAAAAGTACCGTCTGGATACTCTTCAAACTGGAAGAACATTGTATCGATGAAGGATTTAAAACTTTTAGGCATGAAATCTCACGATTATCATGTACTGATGTTACATCTTCTTCCGGTCGCAATTCGAGGGATATTGCCATCTGATGTCAGAAATGCTTTAACTCGGTTATGTTTCTTTTTCAACGCTGTGTGCTCCAAGGCAATTGACGTAACCTCTCTAGATGATCTACAACGTGAAATTGTTATCACTTTATGTCAACTTGAGATGTATTTCCCACCATCTTTCTTTGATATAATGGTACATCTAATTGTGCACATCGTTCGAGAGATACAGTTCTGTGGTCCGGTATACTTACGGTACATGTACCCTTTTGAACGGTACATGGGTATTCTGAAAAGTAGAATGAAGAATAGGTATCGACCAGAGGGGAGCATTGTTGAAGCAACAGTGACTGAGGAAGTCACGGAGTTTGTGACCGATTATTTGAGTGAGGCAGAGTCTATTGGTATCCCAAAACCACGACACTATGGCAGGTTTAAGGGTAAAGGTGTTATTGGTAGAAAGATCGTGCAAGTTTCGCGTCTACTTATTCATCAAGCACATTTGTTTGTCTTACAACATCTTGAGGTTGTTGAACCTTATTTGGAAACCCATATGGTTGAGTTAAGGCATCAAAATCCTTTGAAAAACCACATTTGGCTGACAAAAGAACAAAACCGAGTTTTTATCCAATGGTTCAAAGATCATGTGTTGACATTAGCATCATCAGATCCAGAAGCTGTAAGCGAAGAGATCAGATGTTTGGCAATCGGACCTGAAACTAATATTACATCTTTTGAGGGGTATGATATTAGTGGGTATACATACTACACTGCACGCCAAGATGCCAAATCGATAAACCAGAATAGTGGGGTAAAAATTGAAGCTGCTGCCACTGAGTACCACAGCGGTAACCGATCTCAACCAGTTAGTAATTGGTATTATGGTGTCATCGAGGACATCTGGGAACTAGACTATGACATTGATTCCTTTCTGTTGTTCCGGTGCAAGTGGGTGGACAACCGACGCGGGTACCAAAATGATGGAGGGCTTACCATGGTTGATCTTTCACGGTTACACGGTTATAATGATGATCAATTTGTTCTGGGAAAGGATTGCGAGCAAGTGTGGTATGTTGAGGATCCGAAAGACTGCAGATGGTCTGTTGTTCTTCCAGGAAGAAGGCCGGTTGTAATGGAAAATGAAAATGAGGATAACGATGAAAATGGGACTGTAGAGGAAACATCCTTGTTTCCTACTGGATTACCGGATTCGATTGATGATACCGAAAACGATTTGCTCTACGCACGATCAGACCATGATGAGGGTGTTTGGGTAGAAAATATGAAATGATTTATGTTTTTGTACGTGTCAGGTAATGTTGTTAGTAGAATGTAGACTGTAATATCATCTTAACTGTTATTGTTATGCATCATAGTATTTATGTTATGAGTTTAACTGATGAAAATGCTTTATGATTTTTTTTTGCAGTGGATGATCACCCTATGGATGACCCCATTGGACGGCTTATCTCGACTGGAGAACCTGAGCCACAGCCGAATAGACCAAGTAAGCGGGTCACGAGAGGAGGAAAGAAGAAGAAGGACCAGTTAGCAGTACACGAGACTGAGGCTGGCCCTTCACAGCAGACCGAAGAGGAGTCGGTTGTGCCACCAGAGGCGAAGAAGCAGAAGAAAGAGGTGCAACACGTGGGCTGAAGGCTAACAAGGGCCCTCCTACAAAACCGGTCGACTTCAATCAATTCAACCAGCCCCATGGAAATTGGAAGAATGACTTCACCGCTTACGGTAGCCATTTGGTGAAGTCATATTGCGACATAAACCACACCTGGAAGCAAGTGCCTCAATCATTGAAGGATACTATGTTTCAGCGTCTTCAGGTAAATCTCTACATTATTACTATGATCTTTTGTGAAATAATAGAACATTTATGTTTACTTTACTAACTGAATGATCATGTACGTAGTCTCGTTTCTCCGTGGATCCCGCACTTAAAAACGATGTGCTATCAGCGATGTCGAAACAGTTCCGGGACCACAAGAATAAGTTGGCTGACAAGTTCATCTACAAGATGCCTACTCCAGAAGATCCAGATGAGCCAGATCATGGTGGAGACGGTGTGAGACCACCATGGGAGGTTTACGAGGGCATAACAGAAGAGCAATGGCTACAATTTGTTGAGAGGCGTCACACACCGGAGTTCCAGGTGCACTTTATTGTCATACATACATAAATTAATCTTAATTTCTTATGTTTTTTGTGTTCAATTTCACTTAACATGATCCCATTAATTTATGCAGGCTCTCCGTGCGAAACAACAAGCAAATGCTAAGAAGAATCTGTACCCTCACCACTTAGGTGGAAAAAGTATTGCTCAAAGGGTACCAGAATGGGAGCAAAAGGGATATCTGCCCACGGATGGCTCATTGGATGCCAGTGGCAGAAGAATGAAAGTGTGGGAGTTAAGCCACATTCCGAAGAACTCTACTCCCGAAAATCCTCAATATGATGAAGCCACGAGAGCAGTTATTGCTCAAATGGTAAGTGATATCATTTCATTTTCAGTCAAACTGTTCATTTCCTTTGTATATGAACTTATGTTAAACTAATAACTGTATTTGTGTGTTATATTAGGGTGAATTAAGCTCTCAGCTCACCCAGGGCACCTGGACCTCACAGAGGAATGATGATCCTCTTACACGCGCTCTTGGTAAGAAGGATCATCCAGGTCGTGCCATTGGGTTTGGTGGGCACGTTGGTATCCGCCAGGCATTTGGCGCACCCGGGTCCAGAATCAGCCAGGGACAGTCGATTAGCTACGAGGAGCACCTGAGAGCGTTGGCTGAGATGGAGCAGAGGATTACTCAGAACGTCGACGAGAGGATCGCTCAGGCTATATCAAGGATTCAGCCACAGCAGCATGAAAGCCAAGAGGTTTCTCGACCACCAGTTGATCAGTCACCCATTCAGCAGCAGAGTGCACCGGTAGTGAGAAGTAGTGTCCACTCGGCTGATCCGTTTCCCTATGCATCTCTACAGGTTAGACTAACATTTCAATTGAGTACATGACGATTATGATTTTTAACTTGATCACTAATATCATCATAGAAGAATTCTCAATTTTTATCTAAACAAGTTCCACATAACACTCAGGCACCCACTGAGTGCCATCTGTTTTTACAAATTGGAGTAGAAGAGGTCATGGTTGCATGGGGAAAACTTTTCCCCTCTCGTCCAAGTGATATTGTGCACGGTGAACCACTCCGACATTACCATGCACGAGTGCTTCTAGACGAATTTGTTGCAGAGCATGCTGACGTCGGTTTACCGGTGCCGATCCCACAAAGACCTACCGTGCGTTCTGCACAAACTGCGACAGTGCAGTGGCCTGCACGATTGGTCAGACTCCCTGGGCAGGTATTACTCTTAACCGTTGCTATAAAACTATTGGTGTACCACCTTGCATCCATATACTTAATTAGACTAATATCATAGGATATGACCCCACCGAAGACTGATAAGGGCAAAGGAAAAAGAATTGCCACACCTGTGCAATCAAAGGCATCCACAAATTTTGTGCTTAGACCTGCTTTGGTGGAGAAGAGAATATTGGCCGGCTTGTCGACCAATATGCAGATTCTGCATTCCTCGTTGTTGGTGCTACCACCGGATAGTGATTCCCTCATTGTGGAAGATCCCGAGCGGATATTTCACTATATAGTTCAAGGAGAAGATATACATCGATTTGGGATGTATATGTCCGACTTCGAGGAGTGCTTCAGGAGGGATTGGTTGAATGTGTCGATTATCAAGTCGGCCGCCATGTGAGTGACTTCTACCTTTTATATTTTGAATTCATTAATTGGTGATGAATTAGATGTTTGAATAAAAAGTTAATGACTAATGATATTGCCTCATAGGTGGGTGCATGATAAGGCGATCAATGTCTATGAAGATCAAGATTTGGATTCCTGTGTCCTGCTATGTGCAGTGAAGTCCAGATGACAAGTGATCCGCAAGCCTTATGCAATATATGACGAATGCCCTCTATGAATGTTCGAACAAGTCATTTATTATGCTGCCATATCATTCAGGTATGATATTTGACTATTTCTCTTAGTATTATCTAAAACATATAGTTTGTGTTAGTTGCTTAATGATTTCAACACATTGTGTAATTTGTGGACAGTCGACATTGGTCATTGCTTGTGCTGGTGATGGGGAAGCACCCACGAATCTTGCAATTTGACTCACTTGGTGGCTGCCAAGAGACCGAAGATCTCCACCGCAATACTGGGGTAATTATTTTGTTATCGTAAACAACAATTATTTTACTTAACATTAACTGTTTCATAACTTGCTACTGATGCTTAAAACTATATATATTGCTGATGTATATAGTTCCATGAGAGCTGCATTAAGACTCCAGGGTATAACAATGAAGAGTAACATCCCTTGGAACACTGTCAAGGTACTCTATTAATTGATAAATTTGTGTGATAATGTTTAAACTTGTTTATAACTGTCAATATGTGTGTTTGTATAGTGTCCGGTGCAGCCTGGAGGGTCAGAATGTGGATACTATGTCATGAGATTCATGAGTGACATAGTAGGAGCGGCGAACCTTTTACCAGAGCACTCGTTAGACATGGTAACATTCTTTGAAAGTTTCAGTTATGCTCTTTACATGTTGTTAGACTTGTACGTTTAGATTAATGTTCATTTTTTTTCAAGGCTTACGAACAAGTGTTCAAAGATGGTCAGTATGATGATGCTCAAATTGTTGAGATGCTTGAGGAATGGTCGGAGTTCGTCTGCACAAGTTTAATGAATTGATGATCATGAAGATGTTTTGCTAACTTTTCGAGTATGTAAATATAACTCTGTACACTTGTGGATGGTGTAATGGTAGATTTGAATTGTAATGGTGTTTTTTATTTGTATTGAAAGTGTGAAAGTAAGTGTAATTGCATTGGTTTTGTTAACTCTCAAATTGTGGTGCGTCGTTGGTATTAATTGGGAGCTTTTATAACTTTTTAAATGTGTGCTGGAGCTCCCTGTATGGATGAAGCATTATTACAGGTCTGATTGAATCAAATGTGGTGAATATATATATATATAAGCTGGGATGGAAAAAAACAAAAAAAAATATACCTATCTCGGCGGTTCTTAGAGAACAACCGCCGAGATAGGCCCCTGGGATTGACCGTGTGTGAGATTGACCATGAGTCTATCTCGGCGGTTGTTAGAGAACAACCGCCGAGATAGACCCATGGTCAATCTCACACACGGTCAATCCCAGGGGCCTATCTCGGCGGTTGTTCTCTAAGAACCGCCGAGATAGGTACATCTAGTTCGGCGGTGCTCATTTCGGCGGTTCACAACCGCCGAAATAGGCCCATTGGAACCGCCGAAATAGGCCTTTTTTCTACTAGTGTAAGGTCCCGGACCGCATCAAAAAATAGGCCGAGAGTGAAAGCAGGAGGTGGTCCAGACTTAAGTCTAGGACCAAGTCCCGGACCAGTAGAAAAAAATGGCCGAGAGTACGAGCATGTATTGGTCCGGGACTTTGGGTCCGACCAAGTCCCTGGGACCACCCCCAAATCCTCCCGAAGTGTTTTAAAAGGGGCTAAAAGGGGGAATTGATGGTATTGGTTTTAGATGTTGTTTAGGAGTTGTTTGGTGACTTGTAAAGGTCCTAGAAATGTAAACAAGTTGGAGAAGTGATTGAGATAATTGTGAGTTTAGAACACATGAACAAAACTAAAGAATGAATGGATAACGGGGGTTAATTACGGGAGTACTAGTTTACATACCGTAGTACTTTAATTAATGAAGATGTTTGAAATATTATCAGAGGAACAAGTGTGAACCGTGGAACGTGAGGTGAACCGGTAAAGTTAACCCAAGGTGAAAGGTATGATTTTCTCATGCCCCGTATGCTACCTTGGCTACTCTGATTTGTGTGCTTGTTTGATTGTGTCTTGTTTGTATTGCTCCTTGTTGGATTGCTTATTAAATTGAAGTTTGTATAATTCATGAAATGCGTGATTGTGAATGAAGTGCTTTGATGTGAATGTGCACTATAGTTTGACTCATAGTTGAGTCTTGTTTGAGTAGCGACTCGTAGAAAGGGTCATGTTGAGAATTAATGAAAACGTGGTCACACACTAAAACTATCGAACCAAGAAACGATAACGCAAACCTATGAACTCACCAGAACGTGAGAGTATTGTACGGGAATTAGTAAACTCCTGATAACGGTTAGGGAACCAAATTGATTTAATCCACAATATAAATAATAGTGGAAGAATATAATGAACCTCTATTTAGAGGATTGATAAATGTTCAAGATGTGAACCTTGAGAAAAGTAGAGTATGGTATGGGATCTCCAAACCCCTTAGAAAGATAGTTGACCCACAATGAGAGGATCCGACTATATTGAACAATCTCCCGAACATGAGAGTATTCGATAAGTTGGGTAAACCTTAAATCTTAGAATGCTAGACATTGAGAATTCCCTAAGCTAGTGGAGGATATCGAGAGAGATACTTCTAGGCTAATCTATGAGATTGTGAAATGACTCCGAGAGAGGAGTTTTGGGAATTTGAGTAGTCCGGTAGAGAACCGGACATTTGAGAATTTGAGGAGCTAATTGTATAGCCCTGTTTGTATTTGTAAGCCCTGGTGGGTCTTGTGTATGACCCTGCCCGGAGGTCATGGGTAATGACTTAAAACATACCTTTGAGTATTAGTGAAGTTGAGTTGAGAATTTGATTTGAGTATTGAGTATTGAGTTGAAACTTGAGAGAGTTGAGAGTTGAGTTGGTAAATTGAATATTAAGCCTTGGGATTGAGTGTTGTAGAACTCGATTGAGATTTAGAGTAAGAGAACTTGAGTAAGAGTAACCCAAGAGAATGGGTAGATAATGAGTAAGGAACCAAGGCATAGTGAGGTAGAAACCCTCAAGGCCTAAGAGTAAATATATTATGACTAACAAACTTATGTGTTGGTTATTCTTGTATTCCTTGTTTGAATACCTTGTATATGAGCATGTTGTTTGAATTAAAACGAACCGCATGTTCTCGACCAAATTAGTCGGCGTACCCCCGTTAGCACGCGGGGTATGCGAATTTCATATGCAGCAATTTTGCTGAGCCTCTAGGGTCACCGTTTTTATTTTCCAGGTACATGGAAGCTGATCACCGTTCGAGAGTAGGACGGGGTTGTCATTAAGCATGGGTAGTTATTTAAGGATTGTACTTATTGCATTATGGAATTGTAAGATCGATATGACATTGACAAGTTTGGGAGTTGTAGTAAACTCGGTATAGAATCGAAGTGAAGTTGTATTTGTATTGTATTTGGATTGATTAAGAAATGGAAGGTATTTGTAGTTGTTGAGTACTCGGTATAATAAGCCCTCAGACCGATATTGTATTCGATTTGTTGTATTGGATTTGGCCTTGTTAGTCACTTGTGTGACTAACGGCATTGTAATACCCGCCGTTGGTAGTTTGATTTCCGCTGCTTGATGATGGTAATTGAGATGGGTTAGGAGTTAATGGTTGGATTAGCGGCAGGGGTGTTACAGTTACAACTTTAGGGTTCTAAGTTGTCGACTAAATATCTGAGTCTTCATCTAAGATGTCCTCTCTATTTTCATTGAATTTGAACATAGTCTCAGGTATTTCTTGAGCATTTCATCCTCTAAAGTTAAATTCATCGAATTTGACATTTGCCTACTCTTCAATAACAAGAGTATTCTTATTAAACACTCTATAAGCTTTACTTCTCATAGTGTATCCCAAGAAAACTCCCTCATCACTTCGTTAATCAAACTTCCCAAAAGTGTTTTTCTTCTGATTCAGTATGTAGCATTTACAACCGAATACTTGGAGATGGGAAATAGAAGGCCTCCTGCCTTTGAATAACCCTGTTATACCCAAAATTTCAACCCCCCGGAGGAGAGTCTCTACTAATAGGCTAGTAGCAAGGGTTCCCAGTTCGATCGGCACATTTCAGAGTACTAGGGACAGCTTAGTCATCTCCAGGGGCATTTTCGTAATTTTTTTCAAGGCTCCTAAGCCCCCTATAGGCTTTCTCTCTCCTCCAAATAAGGGTCAAATCAACTTGAAATGCTTTGATATTTTAACCCATGATAGAGGATGACATTTTAAGCATAATGGCGTTGGAATTTTTATTTTTCGAATTTCCAATAATTTTCTAGCAATTTCTGATTGAATCTGACGAGAAATTGAATTTAAAAATATTCCAATACCCAAAAAATTCGATCTCACTTTAGAAAAATCAGAATTATCATCCTTTACCCATGTGTGAAATTTCATAATCAAATTCCTTTTGGAAGCCCTTGAGCTAAAACGTCGGTAAATCTCGGTTTTTACCGGATTTTTCTATCTTTAAGGAAGTCTATATAAGGAACCTTATCCCATGATCAAATCAGAACCTGAAGAACCCTAAGCAACCAGAAAACCTAGCCGTCTCATTCTCCTCACGTTTTTACACATCCAAGCACCAAAATCACATCAAAAATCTCTCGAAATCACCACCTAAACACACTTTTCAACTCTTAACACATCAACAATCATCAAACATCAACCAAACCACCTCCAAAACGTGAAGAACATCATCAACAATCAACAACCAGAAGCCCGGGTCGAACTCAATCCGGAACCGGCATCATCGGTGCCTCCGAAGAATCCCAACGTGAAGAATCATCTTGAATTCGAAGGTAAAACAGGTTACAATCCCACTTTTCTGATTCCCCACGACCTTGTTAACTCTCTGTCAAAGTTTGGGTTCAAACCAACCTGTTTACGCTTCTGTATTGACGTTTGTTTAAGCTTCTGTCCAATAACTTGTTTACCAAGTTTCGTGCTTAATTCAAGTTCGAATTGAAAACTTTCAATCACTAACGATTTGTAAATCTTTCAGGCTACACACCCATAAAATTTGAGCTCAAAACACCCTCGGGAACCTTCTGAAAACCCCTGTCCGTGGGTGGTCCGGGACCTCGGACCTATGGTCCGGGACCTCGGACGCGTTGTCCGAGGCCACGGACACCCACGGACGGCGGCGGGATTTTAAGAATTCAAAATTAGGTTTTTCTAATGTCCGGGCCCACGGACAGCCTGTCCGTGGCCCCGGACTTTGCAAATTTTTGTTTTCCTTCAATTTCGACTTTTCTGTATATTTAGGTTAACTGGGGTCCGTGGTCTCGGACTTTGGTCCGTGGCTACGGACGTAAGCAAAATTTGACCTAATTCTGCCTCCGAAACCCTAGTTTAGGTAGCTTTCAATTTCACTTTAATTTCTGTCAAAAAAGCTAAAAAACAAAAAAAAAACAGAAGCTGCGCACTTAGGTTAAACGACTCGTAATAAGCCGTAAATAAACTAAGTAGAGGAAAAACGACCTGGGGTAATGAAAGTAATTGAACCCTAAATAAGTCGAATATCAAGCCCCCGAACCCGAACTCTCCTTTCCTAATTTAATCTAGGTCAAAATTAGGTGGCGACTCATAATAGGTTCCAGTGAGCTAGCTTAGGTTTTAATAATTATTGTTTATGACATAGTTATTAATCTTAGGTTATAAGTGGACCTAAAACCCGTAGATCCCAATCAATTCAATCAACATAGGATAGGGTTTAAAATCGAGGCTCACAGACTGGCGACTCTGCTGGGGACTAACTTCTTAATTTTAACTTGTTTCAATTTTAAGAAAGAGGGCTTAACTTGAAAATGTTTATTTATGGCTTCTACTATGTTGTTTGTTTACTTTTGTGCGCACTTCAATTTTCTGCACCTTTGCATCATATGAGAGCGAGGGTCCACCTAAACCAATTTCACCCCGGGACCCGTTTGAGGGTCCCCTGTCAGGGACTCACACCTTTTAGGTGATGTGAATAAGCGGGGGAAAAGAGGAGGGTGTCGTCTAACCACACCCCTTAATACCTGGGCTTTAGCCCCAAGCGTTTTCCTGGCAGTGTCCTTACCTAGCCCATTGTTTGGTCAGTCAAAGACCTGACCGTAGACGCACACCTTCAGGTGATGTGAAAAAAGTGGGGAAGCCCAAAGAGAATAGCGTGCAAGCCCTATTCCTTTGAGGTGACCTGGGCCCATGCCCCAAGCACCTCTCCGGATCGATCCATACCCGTTTGGATTTAAACGTCTAGTGAGGACATGTTGAATTTGTGTGGGCCTTGTTTGCTTGTATGATTGGCCCATTACCCAGCCTACAGGTTGATAGGAACTTCTCCTACATTAACCTAGCCCAGCCCGAATTGGCGGCTCTATTTGTTTGCGGCCCGGAGGTCCTGTTTGGTTTAATATGTGAGTCATTCGGGCTTCGGCCCAAGAGCTTAGACTTAGGTGATTTCTCTTTCGGCCCAATTTGAATTATCAATTTAGTTCTAGGCCCATGAAAACAAATCCACCTCAAGCAGTTCGTAAAAATCCATCAGGCCTTTCCGTTTCAAGGTTTATTCTAGTCCAGGAAGACTTTCCACCTGGGTTTTGGCCCAAAGTCCTAGATATAGGTATCATCTTCTAGGCCCAATCAGAATTACTTGGCCCAAATTCCAATTCACATCTATGGACATGGTTTTAAAATAATTTCGGCCCATGCGCCCTATTTCTAGCCCGAACACATTCTGGCCCAGGTGCCAAATTCTCAAAACATTCTAAGTACCGCACTCATAACTCACTTCATCTGGGCCCACAGACCAATTCATAGTTTTGGCCCACGAACTTTGCTCTCAATCCAAAATTTTGGCCCATAGCATAAAACATTTGAATCCCAGATAGTTTGTGCAACCCATTCATTCTAGTTTCTGGCCTCAAGGCCCAACAAGATCATCAAACGAATCTTAGGCTTCAAGGTTTCTCTCTCGGCCCAGTGGCACATTCACGGTCCATGTGGCTTCCTTCGGCCCGTTTACTCCACTTCCAGATTAAGGGTATTCAGGCCCGCACATCCGTTCCAGTCTAGAAGTCCCTCTGGCCCATATTTCTTACTTCAATCTGAAATCGTTCTGGCCCAAGTGCCACAATCCCAAATCATTCCGGCTCAAGTGCCATTTTCCTAAACACATTCAGGCCCAAGCGCCACATCCTCAAACACTTTCTGGCCCAAGTGCCACATATTCTAAACATTCCGGCCCTAGTGCCACAGTCTCACAACATGTTCTGGCCCCAGTGCCGCATCCTCATTCCGTCCCGAGTGCCAACCCGCTTATGAATCATTCTGGCATGTGTGCCTCACTTTCAATTCATCCAGGCCTGAGTGCCTATCCACATCCACTACCTTGATCACATACATCCCATGTGTCTCGCCACACTCCCTTCTCCACATGAAACTCATTCTTGCGCAGGGAATATCTCACCACCTTGTCGGCTTCCACCACTTGTCACCTCTCAATAGAAAGTTTCACCGTACACTGAAAGAATCCCACTACCATGTTTTACTTTCATCACTACATCACTCCACCAAAACAGCAAGACTTCATCACCACGTACCACCACACATACAGCCACCTCCAACGGATAACTTGGGTATTCAAAAGGCTTGTCAAAAAACCCCACAACAATACTGGGGGCAATCTGAGTTAAGGAATGATAATGTCTATTTTATTTGTTTAAATGTGCAAGCAAGTCTCCGAGTGTACACTTCGCGAGAGTGCCTTGAGTGGTAAAACCAAGAGCGAAAGAGCGTGTCATTTTTACACGGCTCCAGAGAGGTCACATCCAAAGGTGAGGCAAACGGCATGACTCCGATCGAAGGAGATAATTTGTAAATTTACGCTTAAACCTGTGAAAAGTAGCAAAGAAAGGATACACAACTATTAGGGATGACGAAGCACCTAGGAAACAGCACCACACAGCCAAAAGCTTGTGAACCCTGACATTAAACCCTAGGCACCCCCGCTGAGCTTTTCATATATGACCTCTTTCACAATACTGCAAGCTCCACAAACAAGCTAGCCAATGATGAATAACCGACCCGGTGACCAAAGGAAGCAAGGAGCCCGACTTTTGAACAACAAACTTCACAAGTCCAAAGAAGCAAAACCACTACCAGCATGACAAAGCGATCCGCAAATGGTCCCAAAGTGACACAGGATCCAAATGAGCTAACATCAAAAACAGCTCTCAAAGATCAAAACCGGGAAACACAAGAACCCCGAAGGAAAGGAGATTCAAAGAAAGGCAAACCTGAAAAGCCTTGAAGAAACCCAAAATTGGAAGAAAGGGGAAAGATGCAAGGAACAATCCAAAAGTTCCAAGTCCCAAGTTCATAAGCGAAGTCATCACGAAGTAGCCAAACGTCTTCAAGGCGAAAAAGACAAGTCCGAGAGACGGTGCAAGTTGCAGCTTTGGTCACCCTTATAGCTCCACATATCCTAAACATTCCTCCATTGTCCTATTGTCATTCATCACACCCCATAGCCACGTCATAAGCCCAAAAGACTTCCGACTTAGCAGTTGTGTATCTGATCATGTGAAAGTAACAGGTTGAACACGTAAATCTAACAAATGTCAAATTCAATGGTTGAGAAGTTGTGACTGTAAGTGAGAAACGAGTGCAAACACCAAACACGCCGAGTGTAGGTTAGGAAGCACCACATCAAAGCATAAGCCTCGACCCTGTGAGGATGAGACTTGTTCGCACGATTAATCAAAGAAAATACTGGGGGCAATCGATCGTTCCGATCGATTGCCATAAAATCCTGAAAAACTCAGATTGCCTTAAGGAAAAAATACTGGGGGCAATTGTTGGTCCCAACAATTGCAACAATGACACTGATTGAGTCCCAAAAATCCAAAACCCAAAGCTTGAGCACCTCCATCCCACACAGGCACACATAAGCCCTTACCTCCACACCAAACACCTCGGGCCCACACAAGCCCTTACCCCCACACAAATTCTACTTCACCACACACTCACGTAAGCCCTTACCTTCACATCATACACCACAGGCACACATATGCCCTGATCACCACTCAAAAGATCTCTGCATCAAACACCACACCCCACCGGTAGCATGTTCATCTCCTAGGAGATAAATTACAAGTCTGAAATCTTTAGTCAGGAAATGATAACTTCACTTTCTTTTTCAATAAATAGAATTTTCCTCAAACACTGCCATGTTTGGCACCTTCATCAGCAATTTCTTGCTTTCAACAAATCTGCATTATCGCCATGTTTGGCATATTTCTTGCTTTCAACAAACCTACATCATCGCCATGTTTGGCATATTCCTAGCAATTTCTTGCTTTCAACCAACCTACATCATCGCCATGTTTGGCATATTCCTAGCAATTTCTTGCTTTCAACAAATCTGCATTATCGCCATGTTTGGCATATTTCTTGCTTTCAACAAACCCACATCATCACCATGTTTGGCATATTCCTAGCAATTTCTTGCTTTCAACCAACCTACATCATCGCCATGTTTGGCATGTTCCTAGCAATTTCTTGCTTTCGACAAATTAGCATATCATCCCCATAGCATCATCACCTTTTATACTTCAGGTTCCCGACACCTTATAATGCTCGGCGTACCCCCATTCAATCTCAGGTTCCCGACACCTTATAATGCTCGGCGTATTCCAGGTTCCCGACACCTTATAATGCTCGGCGTATTCCAGGTTCCCGACACCTTATAATGCTCGGCGTATTCCAGGTTCCCGACACCTTATAATGCTCGGCGTATTCCAGGTTCCCGACACCTTATAATGCTCGGCGTATTCCAGGTTCACGACACCTTATAATGCTCGGCGTATTCCAGGTTCCCGACACCTTATAATGCTCGGCGTATTCCAGGTTCCCGACACCTTATAATGCTCGGCGTACTCCAGGTTCCCGACACCTTATAATGCTCGGCGTACTCCAGGTTCCCGGCACCTTATAATGCTCGGCGTGTCCCGTTTAATCTCAGGTTCCCGACACCTTATAATGCTCGGTGTATTCCATTCATCTTTCAGGTAGTCGACGCCTTAGAATCGCTTGACATTACTCCATTTTCATCATTTTAGGTAGTCAACGCCTTAGAATAGCTTGACATCATTTTCATCACTTTAGGTAGTCAACGCCTTAGAATAGCTTGACATCATATCATCATTTTAGGTAGTCAGCGCCTTAGAATAGCTCGACAGCATATCATCATTTTAGGTAGTCAACGCCTTAGAATAGCTTGACATCATATCATCCTTATAGGTAGTCAACGCCTTAGAATAGCTTGACATCACATCATCCTTATAGGTAGTCAACGCCTTAGAATAGCTTGACATCATATCATCCTTATAGGTAGTCAACGCCTTAGAATAGCTTGACATCATATCATCCTTATAGGTAGTCGACGCCTTAGAATAGTCTGACATTACTTCATCATTACCTTAGGGTGGTCGACGCCTTAGAACCACTCAACACCCTTCCACTTTACTCATAGGTAGTCAGCGCCTTAGAATAGCTCGACACAACTTGTCGGATTTCAGTTGCACGAGGGGCCTTTTAAGATCCAAAATTTTGGGGTATCACTCAAGCATCAACTAGCCTTTTCATTTCCACTACAAAGTCTAGTTGACGGGGGGCAATCTGTTATACCCAAAATTTCAACCCCCGGAGGAGAGTCTCTACTAATAGGCTAGTAGCAAGGGTTCCCAGTTCGATCGGCACATTTCAGAGTACTAGGGACAGCTTAGTCATCTCCAGGGGCATTTTCGTAATTTTTTTTTTCAAGGCTCCTAAGCCCCCTATAGGCTTTCTCTCTCCTCCAAATAAGGGTCAAATCAACTTGAAATGCTTTGATATTTTAACCCATGATAGAGGATGACATTTTAAGCATAATGGCGTTGGAATTTTGATTTTTCGAATTTCCAATAATTTTCTAGCAATTTCTGATTGAATCTGACGAGAAATTGAATTTAAAAATATTCCAATACCCAAAAAATTCGATCTCACTTTAGAAAAATCAGAATTATCATCCTTTACCCATGTGTGAAATTTCATAATCAAATTCCTTTTGGAAGCCCTTGAGCTAAAACGTCGGTAAATCTCGGTTTTTACCGGATTTTTCTATCTTTAAGGAAGTCTATATAAGGAACCTTATCCCATGATCAAATCAGAACCGGAAGAACCCTAAGCAACCAGAAACCTAGCCGTCTCATTCTCCTCACGTTTTTACACATCCAAGCACCAAAATCACATCAAAAATCTCTCGAAATCACCACCTAAACACACTTTTCAACTCTTAACACATCAACAATCATCAAACATCAACCAAACCACCTCCAAAACGTGAAGAACATCATCAACAATCAACAACCAGAAGCCCGGGTCGAACTCAATCCGGAACCGGCATCATCGGTGCCTCCGAAGAATCCCAACGTGAAGAATCATCTTGAATTCGAAGGTAAAACAGGTTACAATCCCACTTTTCTGATTCCCCACGACCTTGTTAACTCTCTGTCAAAGTTTGGGTTCAAACCAACCTGTTTACGCTTCTGTATTGACGTTTGTTTAAGCTTCTGTCCAATAACTTGTTTACCAAGTTTCGTGCTTAATTCAAGTTCGAATTGAAAACTTTCAATCACTAACGATTTGTAAATCTTTCAGGCTACACACCCATAAAATTTGAGCTCAAAACACCCTCGGGAACCTTCTGAAAACCCCTGTCCGTGGGTGGTCCGGGACCTCGGACCTATGGTCCGGGACCTCGGACGCGTTGTCCGAGGCCACGGACACCCACGGACGGCGGCGGGATTTTAAGAATTCAAAATTTAGGTTTTTCTAATAATGTCCGGGCCCACGGACATCCTGTCCGTGGCCCCGGACCTTGCAAATTTTTGTTTTCCTTTAACTTCGACTTTTCTGTATATTTAGGTTAACTGGGGTCCGTGGTCTCGGACGTTTGGTCCGTGGCTACGGACGTAATCAAAATTTGACCTAATTCTGCCTCCGGAACCCTAGTTTAGGTAGCTTTTAATTTCACTTTAATTTTCTGTCAAAAAATGCTAAAAAACAAAAAAAAACAGAAGCTCGCGCACTTAGGTTAAAACGACTCGTAATAAGCCGTAAATAAACTAAGTAGAGGAAAAACGACCTAGGAAGGGTGATGAAAGTAATTGAACCCTAATTAAGTCGAATATCAAGCCCCCGAACCCGAACTCTCCTTTCCTAATTTGATCTAGGTTAAAATTAGGTGGCGACTCATAATAGGTTCCAGTGAGCTAGCTTAGGTTTTAATAATTATTGTTTTATGACATAGTTATTAATCTTAGGTTATAAGTGGACCTAAAACCCGTTTAGATCCTAATCAATTCAATCAACATAGGATAGGGTTTAAAATCGAGGCTCACAAACCCATAGGGATTTTTATGAAGAACAGGTCTAACGAGCGCATGATTGAGTATATAGTAAGCTATATTTATAGCTTCGCCCTAGAAACTTTGAGCTAATCTACAATGTTGAGCATTGTGCATTCCATTTCCTGTAAAGTTATGTTCTTCCGTTTCACTACTCCGTTTTGTTGAGGTCTGTAGGGTGCCGAGTAGTTGTGGGCAATCCCTATGTCAGTATAGAACTCGGAAAAGTCTTAATTGAGAAACTCTGAGCCCTGATCCGTATACACTTGACCCTTTTCTCAATCTGTAACTCAAGTTGTGTAATCACAATTTTGAACTTATTAAAGGTTTGATCCTTGGTTTCTAAGAGTCTTATCCATGTGTATCTTGAATCATCGACTACCACTAAGATATATTTCTTTCCTGGTCTGCTCTCAATTCGCATTGGCTCCATTAGATTCATGTGCAGCAACTCAAGTATAGCAGATGTACTGACTAAATCTTTGATGAAAAAGGTACATGAAATATATTTATTTAAGGCACATTCTTCACAAATCAACTTTGATTCGAGATTTCGTGATGGCAAACCCACAACTAATTCCTTTTGCCTCAATCAATTTGTTAGTTTGTGATGTGCATGACCAAGTCACAAATTCCACAGTTTTACGTCATCTTCCTGGACTATAAGATAGGTTATGTCTTGATTTCTAGAATTCACATCAACCATGTAAATGTTTCCCTTACGTGTACCACACAGCAGCACCTCTTGAGTGTACTTATTTCTTACTTGAAATCCTTCTGCGTCAAATATCACTTGGGATGGACCTTTATCACAAGCTTGAGACACGCTCAACAGATCATGACCAAGACCTTCAGCAAGACACACTTGATCAATACAAGAACCATCTCTTATTGTTCCTAAACCAATGACTCTTCCTTTTTTGTTGTTACCAAAAGTTACTCTTCCTCATTTATACTTAGTAAGTGAACTAAATTTAGTTCTATCCCACTCATGTGTCTTGAACACCCACTGTCCATGAGTCACCGGTTTGACTCACGTTTCTCAGTATTTACCTGAGAAATAAAAAAATTAATGATCAGTTTTGGGCACCCAGACTTGCTTGAGCCATTTGTAATGGAATGAACTTTGATTGAAATTGAAATTAAATGAAGGTTTCTTACTGACTGTCTTCTTTTGCAATCTAAAACATTGATTAATTCTATGACCAAAACAATGACAACAGCAACATTCATTCCTTCTTTCATTTCTATGCCCTTTTCTAGCTGACGGTTGGTAAGTGAATTTCTCTTGAGTACCCAGAGCTCTCTAATTCATGCTCTGTCCAAACAGCATATTACTCAGATTGACTCTACCCTTTTACCATGGTGGAATTTCCCGTGACTCCAATTTAATCGCAGGCTTCTTTTTGATCATTGATTCCACTAGTGACTTGTTTTCTCTTTTAAATACATCATTACGAGTGAGAACGGATCTAAATTCATCCTGAGCCCAACTAGGAAGTGTAAGAATTCTAGTTTCCAATGGTTTGGCAAACATAATTTTTCTTTTAATATAATTTCCAATCTTGAACTCATAATTAGCCATAACTTGTAGTTTTAATTCATTAATTTTCTTTCATACTCAACTTTTTGTGTATCAACTTTTGCAATAGCTACAATGAGCATACTAAACATTTATTCTTTAGTTGAATTATGAAAAGCTTCTTTAATATGATGAAGGCTTACCTCTTCTTCATTGAGTATTTCCTTCCAGCTATCCTTAGCCATCATACAGACGTCTGGGTCTAGAATGGGTGTATCTTCCTATGAGAAGGTTGTCATACATACCTGGGCTTCCTCGGTAGGTTCTGTGTCTGAATCAGAAATATCATCACCCCACACCGCAACATCTGTTGATGAAATTTTTTTCATCTTCTCCTGGAAGCTATCCTTTTGAGGAAGAGGACAATTCTTCACCTCATGTCCAGGTTTATTACAGCGCAAACAAATTATAGGTCCTTTCTTTAACTTGTACTTGCTATACCTTTGACCTAATCCTCTTTTTCCACCAAAGATTTTCTTAATCTCATTAGCTATCATAGAGATCTCTTCGTCCTCATCCAGATCCACCTCATCAATTTTAGCCGAAATCTTGTGAGCCTTGAGTGCTAGGTCTTTAACTGATGCGGTAGTAGTAGAGATTTCTCCTTTCATCTTTCCCTCATAGACCATAAGTTCAAAAGTAAGTTTTTCCAATGACATATTAGACAGGTCTTATATAGTTTCTAGTAAAGTAGTATAATTGAGCCAATTATTGCTTAAGCTATCGAGACACTTCTCATTGATTTCAGCGTTTATGAGACTAAATCCAACAGGTTTTTTGAGGTCACCAAGGATTTTTTTTTACTTTTCAATTGTCTGAGTAATAGGCTCACCCTCTTGCATCTTGATGTTGTCAAACTTCCTCTTAAACTGTTTTGCCTTAGCTTTTCTAATACAATCTTTCCCAGCATATGCAGTTTTGAGAAAATCCCAAACTTCTTTTGTTGTGCGTAATACCTTCTACTGATGTGAATCTTACATTGAAGACATGATGACTCTTCGAGCTTATCGATCCTTACAAACCAACTTTTTGTTGTTATCATCCTAACTTGCTCTAGGTTTTTCGTTGGAAACACCTGGCCCCTTCTACAATCTCAGGTTTAAGGTCTCCTTCGGTTACTATATCTCATAGATCTAGATCGATAGAGATCAACTGATCCTCCATTTGTTCGCACCAACTCGAGTAGTTGAACTTGGTGAGTTTTGATGGCTTGACATTGTAGGAATTCATCTTTGATATACTGGAAGATTTCACTTCAGTTACATACCTAGTGGGGAACCTTGCTTTGATACCATTTGAAAGTATCCCTACGGGTAGACTTTCTAAGTCTTGGACTCACAACAGATGGCGTATATGAGTACATGACTAATGAGGAACTCATAAAGAGCTGTGAATCAGATCTAGTGATTAAAATCAATTCTTATATAACTCGTAACGTTACAATCACGTATACCACAGTATACCTCAACACATTTAGAGCACTTTTCTAAACTACAAACACACACAAAATTCAAGCACTCAAATGCGACTCACTTGCATTACAAAACCCAAGAACTAACCTACTCTCAAAGATCTCACTTTTCATGTTTCGGAAAACCATAACCCTATCTGCAGTATGTGGCAGATATAAACATTTGGTTAGTTAGTTGTGTAAGGTTTTGGTTGTTTCTTTCAATATAGCTTATCCTTTATCATAAAAAAACCATAAACATAATGATCATTTTACTTTCTACTTATACTCTTCGTAAAGTAATATATCTCTTCAAGATCTTAATCTTAAAGATTAATATTCTCATAACATAATACAAATTCCAAAGTTAATATAGTAAAGTTTGTTAAACTATTATGTCTGATACATGCACTTCGCTCCTCTTGGTTAGCTCAAGACTCAACGAGTTGTGTCTATAACTCACGGTGTTGTTGTGTCCAATGCGTACATTTCGCTTCTGTCAGTCAATTCAAGAGTCAACAAGTTGTGTCTATGACTCAAAACTTGAGTTTGACAGTTAAAATCAATAGCATTAACAATGATTGTGCTTGGTGATGAACTTTTTTGAGAATTTATATGAGAATGATGGTTCTGACTCTGAGTGTGGTTATTTGTAATTATTTGTTGTTGAATGATGATGATGTTATTATGAATTTTGATTCACTAAGATGTTATGAATACAATTGGGAATGGTTGTGATGAGTTATATGTTTGGGTTGTGTGGAACTGATTAGGGAGATTTTCACTAGATTATTTTTATCACGGTACATATTGGTACTCTGATGTTAAACATAATGCGCTACGACCACTATATCGCAGTTAAGGTCTATTGATCTACTTCTATGTAATCAGAAGTACCCTTAGAGAGGTGTGCACACTTAATGACGTAGAGTGGGATGAAATTCGATTTTACGGTCCCACTTGTTGGGTGTTTGTTGGTGAATTTTACGACCCACTTTGTTGGGTGTTCATTGGTGGATTATTAGTGGAGTATTTTATTGGTTGACAATTGAAAGCTCTCTCATCATTATTGTGTCACTGGATTTTGTAATGGTGGATGGTGCGTTTAAGGTTTATTATGTCTTCTTCCTACTGTGGACCATTGTTGCTTAATGAGTTGTTCTTACTGCGTGATACATCTGTTCCACCAATTTACAAATAAAATGAATTTATAGGGTGAAGCAGTGGTTTACTCAGTTCACTGATATGTGTGGTCCCTTTGTGTACTGTTATTTGGTTCTCTGGCCGCAGGTAATGAAGATGATCTGAATATGAAAGTGTGAGTGTTGGTGTTGGGGATGGTTTGAGACTTCCACTTAGATTCATTTGAAATTTTGAGATAGTTTATAAATTTTGTGTTTGAGGTTTGAAATTAGTTTTGAGATGCTATTGGTTTTGTTGTTTATTATCCGATAAAGGTTGATGTTTTTCTTAGTCTTAGCACTCACTACGTTGGTAAATGTGGCGGTAACATCCACTAGGTTTTGACTTCTACTACTGAGTAGATGATAGGTTTAAATTGATTTTAAGTTCTACTTGGACCTTAATTAAAATACCGGCTAGTTTTTGGGTGTTACATTGTTATTTTAAGGTCTACTTTGACCTTAATTAAAATACCAGCTAATTTTTAGGTGTTACATTGTTATTTTGAGTTACTCAGATTTGGGATAATTTTGGATCACTATGATTTCATGTTATTCGGGTTTGACAGTTTTAAGATGGATCATTTAGGTTCAAGTTAGTTTCAGATTTAGCTCAATCGGATTTTAAAAAAAAACTAAAAAAGTGGTATGTTCAATAAAAAAACCCTCAGATTCTTCATGGACAACTAGAAATCGGGAACGTGGGAGTATCAATGAAAAACCAACTCGTCACGTTAACTGAATCTGCTGACCGACAGCCTTTAAGCATCACCAGTAGTCTCGACAAGAGCATTTCCCATCCTTGAAGTGATGAAACCGATTTGAATCTCTAACTATAATCTCCCGTTCAGTGATCAAGGATATCAATTTCGTTGCAGTGTGACAATCCCCACACACCCTTAAATTCTTGAATATTCTGATAGTGCTTCTTGCAGGGGTGCTAATCAAACCATACGCAATGGCTAATCTCTCACTATGGCTACTCAGAATATGTTCCTTCTCATCGTTCTCCACATCCTGAAGCACAAAGCTGTAGTCTGGAACATAACCGAAGCTCTTCATCTTAGCACTCAGGGTTTCCAACTCCCTGTAGATCTCATCTAACCTCGGATGGGATTTGTTACCCGTATAAAAAATATCAACCTTCTTGTCCACTTCAATTGAGCTCCACCCAGGAGTCTTGTCCAGTCCCCTGTCTTTAGCAACTGATCTCACTTGTCCCATTTCCTCCCATTTCCCCTCCTTGGCGTACATGTTTGAGAGTAACACATAGTAACCAACATTCTCGGAATCAATCTCGAATAACTTACCTGAAGCAAATTTACCCAACTCAATATTGCCATGGATTCTACAAGCACCAAGAAGAGCGCCCCAGACAGAAGCATCTGGTG
Source organism: Limonium bicolor (assembly GCA_023374045.1). Taxonomy (NCBI): domain Eukaryota; kingdom Viridiplantae; phylum Streptophyta; class Magnoliopsida; order Caryophyllales; family Plumbaginaceae; genus Limonium; species Limonium bicolor. The sequence goes on from CM041779.1 coordinate 291,173,417, forward strand.
GAACAGACATATCCTTGATGAATTCATAAGCTCTATCCAACTTCCCTGCTCTTCCAAGCAAATCCACCATACCGCCATAGTGCTTCATGTTCGGTTGAATCTCATAGTCTGTCTGCATCATATGGAAGCACTTGAAACCTTGATCTACCAAACCAGCGTGGCTACAAGCTGATATTAGACACAGAAAAGTGACTTGATCCGGTTTCACCCTTTCCTGAACCATCTTTTCAAACAGTTTCAGAGCTCCCTCCCCATTGCCATGGATTCCTTGGTTAGATATAATGGCATTCCAAGGAACACAACTGTTTCTCGGGGCTTGATCAAACAAGGATGATGCATCTTCCAATCTGCCACACTTTCCATACATGTCAACAAGGCAAGTGCTCACATAGATATCATAGTGCAGAGGAGTTTTCATGATGCGGCCGTGAATTTTTATCCCTTGTTGAAGGGCTCCCATATGCGAGAAGGCTGGGAGGATGCTTACCCAAGTCCCTTGATTTGGCCTTATCCTGGAACAGTTTTCCATCTTGTTAAACATCTCAATGGCTTCACTTGCGTAACCGTTTTGGGAGTAGCCCGTGATCAAGGTGTTCCATGAGATAACGTCTCTAACAGGTACCATGTCAAAAACTTTATAAGCGGCATCGACACAGCCCAATTTTGCATACATGTCCATAATTGCATTGCCAGCAACAACATCTTCCATAAGCCAACCTCTTCTCGTCACAAAACCATGAACAGATTTGCCGCTGCTGCTGTCTTGATCCCCAGCTTGAGCAATAATAGAAGCCAAACTCACCAGTGTAAGTAAATCTGGTTGTGTTCCATCAGTTTGTGCTTTTCTATATAACTCAAATGCAGTGATTGCATCACCGTTCTGTTCATATGCCGATATTATAGAGTTCCATGACACCAGATCCCTCGTTATCATTTGCTTAAAGACCCTCCGAGCATGATCCAGCAGTCCAAATTTTCCATACATGTTAATTAAAGCATTCGAAACGAAAACATCATATTCTAACCCACATTTGACAACATAAACATGTATCATCATCCCACTTGAAAGATCATCAATCTCTGCACACGCAGGAACGATGCTAGCAACAGTGACCGAGTCCAATCTGATCTGTTGTAATCTCATCATCTTGGCTAGGTTTAGAGCCTTTTCCGCCCCATCATTCAGACAAAACCCAGATATCATGGCATTCCATGAGGCTGGATCGCGATATGGCATGCTCTCAAACAGGTCTTGAGCAGCACCCACAAGATCAAACCTAGAATAAAGATGAATCAAGGAAGCTGCGACAAAAACATCCCACAGGAAACCTGTCTTCAACACTTGACAATGCAGTTTCTCACCATCAATAAGACTTCCACAAGCCTTCAAAACAGGTGGGAAGGTATAACCATCTGGCCGAATCACCTGTGTACATACCAACCCATTGAAGCAATTCTGAGCATCATTGAAACGCCCAGAACGCACATATGCTGAGATCATAGAGTTCCATGTATAAGTATCCTTCGAGGGCATTTGATTGAATGTTTGGCGAGCAGAGGAGATGTCACCCAGATGGGCATAGACATTGACAAGTCTAGTGTTAACATAAGCACTATGGGTTTTTCCCGACACCAAAAGGAGAGTGTGGGCTCTCTTAACACCATGAACATCAGAGCAGGAACCAAACAGGGATTCAATATCAACCACTTTGATCCCGTCGTCAGCCCCATATGATGAAGTTGAAAATGAAATTGATAAGGTTGATAAAGGCAAATGACTTGTTGGAAACGGCTTGCGCACTTTACAAGCATTTGATGCCAATCTGAGAGTACGAATAATTTATTCGAATCAATCGCTATAAGATGCAAGAGGCAAGCTTCCATTCAGGCAAAAGAGTAAACAGGTAAAGTGCATACATGAACCATCAAGGTTTTAGTTATCATTACCAAATAACCGAAGAGAAAATGCACAACACCCTTACACAAATGGGAATGCAAGACATCGTAAACCAGTAAAAAACTAAAATGTCTCTTCGAGCAAAAGCGTCAGAAATCATCATAGTTCATGACCTTATAACCCAGGAGTTAACGGAGCCGATAGTTCACAAATTACCTGATCATACATAGACTCTTCACAGTTTCACCGCAGGCAAGTAGCTGGACCAATTATAGTACTAGGTGTAGCAACCACGAAACATTGGTCGAGAATAAAGTTAAGCGACCTGAGTTGCTATACTGACCATATTTCTTTCTGAAAGAATCTATAAGGGACAGGAAAAGAACCAAAACGGTGCCGTTTTCCTGCCCTTCATGTGATCGAGGTGAGATTCGACTTGGGACCGACAACGAGTCGCGCGATAGCTTGGACTGAGAAAGGTAAGTGAAACAAAATGAAGGGTCGGAAGACGAGGGATAGACTTCCGCGTCAGCCACGCCCAGAATTCTCATTTTGTTTTACCTTTGGGGATGACTTCTCTTTTTATTTTTTTTTTTTTTTTTTGAAGAAAGATGACTTCTCTTTTTATAATATGGATAATCACGAATTAAGAGGAACCAGAAACGGATAGACTTCCCGCGTCAGCCAGCGGAGAACACAAGTTAAAGAGCCACGCCCAGAACTCTCTGCGACAGTTGGAAAAAGATGTTCAGAACAATGATCGGAATTGCTCGCGCGAGAGAAGGTTCGGCCAGGGCGGTCCGCCTTGCGTGGCAGCGAAAGAAGCAAGTCGCGGTTGCAGAGAAGGCATTGATTCCTTCTCTACTCCAGCACCAACTGCAGCAAGCGAGGGAGATGTGTTTGGGAGTTCTTCCGGGCAGCGTTGATCGAAGCACAGATGCATTTGCGCTCAACTCTGCGGCAATGAGTGGATTGATCTCTCAGCTCCATTCTTCTGTGAAGACCGTGCTCGTCGGTGGGGGTCCAGAAGCCGTGAAGAGGAACGCTAGCAGGAACAAACTGCTTCCTAGGGAGAGAATCGACCGCCTTCTTGACCCGGGATCTTCATTCCTCGAACTTTCCCAGGTTTTATAGATCTCTTCTTTGAGTATCCATCGGGACTCCGTTTTTTGTTTTTCTGTCTTTTATGTATCGTTGAGAGCATTGGCTCGGGATTTCCATGTCTTACTTGTTTAGGAGGTCTGGATTGCTTGTTTGAGTGTAAAAAGGAACAATAGGTAGTTATTTCTTGAGTGCTTTGTTTGGATTAGTCTCTACTATTGAATTTATCTACAAGTTCATAATATGTCTGCTGATAGTATTTAGCCAAGGTCTCCAGATAGCTGTATCTAGGCGAATCCCTAACGACGAGATGGAATTTATACTGATCCGTATTCATTGTTTGTGGTTACCAGCTACAAATCATCTCTTTCCGTAACTTCTGTTTTCATTACCTTCCTTGTAATCCCAGTGTCCTGTGTCCTGCTTTGTTTGTTGAAAGTGAACCAAATCAGTTGCTTGTCTCCGCATCTGTTTATGCTGCTATAAACTTTCTGTCTCTAGCCTGCGGACATATTTAGAGGGTAAAGCAATCCAGTCTTTCTTCTAAGGGGCATATGAAAGGAGAGAGATATTCCTCAGCTTGCATGAAAAGTGTACAGGTTCTTGGAACGATCTATAGATATTTTTAGAGCCATATGGGATCTCATGGAAATGAGGTAGAGATAGAGGAAGCAATTCAAACTTGAGACAACCTGATTTATTGTGAAGATCACCCTGCACTTGAGGAGTAGTGTTTTTGGCATTTTTATTCTGCTGAAGCTATTACTTTGAGTTTGAGGTAATTTCCATTAAGTACATGTTGATGAAAGAGAGAGCCACATAACATTTAGTGTTGAACTTAGAACTTTTCAAGGATTTTAATCTCCTAGTTGCTTTTTCCCTATTTGCTGAAGTGCGACTTACTGTCATTCTTTATGATATAAATGCTCCTCTAGCGGACATTGCTTATTGTTTTGCCTTATTATGCCCCAACTTATGTTTCAGCTTGCTGGCCATGAATTATACGATGACTTGCTTCCTTCAGGGGGAATAGTGACTGGAATAGGCCCGATTCATGGAAAGCTATGCATGATTATAGCCAATGATCCAACGGTTAAAGGAGGCACTTATTTTCCAATCACTGTGAAGAAGCACTTGAGAGCACAAGAGATTGCTTCTCACTGCAACTTACCATGCTTATATCTTGTTGATAGTGGAGGTGCTTTTCTTCCCAAGCAAGCTGAGGTTTTTCCTGACAAGGAGAATTTTGGAAGGATCTTTTATAATCAAGCTGTCATGTCATCAAAGGGAATACCTCAAATTGCACTTGTCTTAGGATCTTGTACTGCTGGTGGAGCTTATATACCTGCTATGGCTGATGAGAGTGTCATGGTGAAAGGAAATGGTACCATTTTTCTTGCTGGACCCCCGCTGGTTAAGGTTGGTATTGCACTTCATATCCTCTATGCTGGAAGCTTAGATTCTTTCTTCCCCTCACCTTCAACTATGTTATCCATGCATTAACTTTATGTTTTTGTGAAAGTTGAGAACTTATTTTTCAAACTAATAGAAAACATATCCAGGCTGCTACTGGAGAGGAAATCTCTGCTGAGGATTTAGGAGGTGCATCTGTGCATTGCAAAACATCTGGTGTTTCTGATCATTTTGCCAGAGGTGCTTCTCTCCCCCTTGGTTTAAAAAAGCGTGCATCATGCGCGCATGATGCGGTATTGATGTGAATCGATGAGTACAATGCATTGTGCAATGCGAGTCGTGTCTGCACTCCATTTTCTTCTTTTATTTTAAAAAAAAAATTCTAAATGTATCAAATGATGGCACTTTTGAGAAAGTTTTTCTCTTTTTAATTAAAAAAATCAAAAAGCTGCTTTGCTTCGTTCCTCATTTTATTATTTGCCCTCACTTTCCCATCACGATTTATTATTTCCCCTTTCCTCTTCCCCCACTCCCATTCTCCCTTTTTTTTCTTTCCGTGTCTGGCTCCCCGAAACCCAGATCCATGTGCATCATCTCCATTTGAACACATTTCAAATGAATATTTAAAGTTTAATATCAATATGTATTTGTATGTCATATAATATGTTAAATATTGCTTATATATACAAAATGTAGTATCACAATATACTATAAGTGATATTATATAATTGATCGCATCAATGACGAGATGCGACCGCCTCGTCGCATCACGCATCACTTCAAAAACCAAAACGCCTCGTCACGCATCACGCAATTTAAAACCAAGCTCTCCCCTTATTTTTCTGTATTAATTGTTATTTGAGTTTTCCTACTATAGGTTCCTGCTGTGCATCTAGCTGTAACCTATCAAGAAAAATGCTGTATAAGTCCTCTCCTCTCCAGGTTTATTGGAAGCAGATTAAATGGTTCCTTCTGCCTGTTTGTCTTTGTGCTTGTTTTGTGTAGTCATGGTCATCACTGGGAAACAGCTTCCCTTTCGCTTTATTCATTCTGCAAGGGACAGTTGCCACATTCTATTATGACCTGTGGGATGTAATTGATTGATTGTTTGAAGTATATTTTGCCTCGCAGATGAATTGCATGCTCTCGCAATAGGGAGGAAAATAATCAAAAATCTGTATATGGCTGGGAGAAGAGGAATTCCTGTTGGGCTTAAACCGGAGGTCTCTGAATGGAAGAATCCACTATATGATGTAGATGAACTTAGGTCTATAGCCCCAGCAGACCTCAGGCAGCAGTTTGATATCAGATCTGTCATTGCTCGTATAGTTGATGGGAGTGAATTTGATGAATTCAAGAAACTGTATGGAACTGTGAGGGCCTCAATCTCATAACCTAATTGGTCATACCTTTGTTATATATGCTCTCATGACTCACAGCGTATCAGTGCCTTGGCAGACTCTTGTGACAGGTTTTGCTAAAATTTTCGGGCAGCCTGTTGGCATTATCGGTAACAACGGAATATTACATCATGAATCAGCTCTCAAAGGGGCCCACTTCATCGAATTATGCAGCCAGCGTAATATTCCGTTAGTCTTTCTCCAAAACATCACGGGATTCATGGTACGCTATTTTATATGTGAATGTGATGGTAAAAACATCTCAGTGTTAAACAAATATACTTCTTGTTACGAGATGAACAGTGATTGAGAACAAAACACGTTCCCCCTGTGTAACCATGCGTATGATTGATAATTGAAGCATTTACTTCTTTGTTGTGCTCTTGCCTCTTTATTAACTCAGTAGAAGGAACTATACGACTGTTGGGGTTTCAGCTATGCACTATGTTTAAAATGTGTATTTTTGTGGTGATATCCATGGTAGTTGTTGTTGTAGTTAATGGTAACTGCAGAGAAATAAACGCTTTTACACATTTCCAATTGGGTTATCCATAGGTTGGCTCAAGAGCTGAGGCAAATGGAATTGCTAAAGCTGGAGCAAAGATGGTCATGGCTGTGTCTTGCACAAAGGTAAAGATCTTAGAGGAACTGTTCGTTTTTGTGGACAACCTTTCTCATTATTCTCGAGCTTTCAAAATGATCCGAGGAATGCTTGTGGTGGTCTTTACATATGCAATTAAACTGCACTTTCATCTGAGTTGCTTTTACGGGTAACAAATGGGAAGGTATTATAAGGCGGCATGTGGAAATTATTGATAGAAACTCAAATAAGAGCCATGTGGTGGTAATTATATGAAGGATCTATAGATGTCGGTACTCATCTTTCCTGTGAAGGCGAATGGATGATAGTTGACCACTGTAATGATTCATTCATCTGAATCTGATCTATTTAGAGATTATGTGCTGGGGACTCTGGTCATTACTGAAACTAGTTCTTTCATGTATAATACTTTGATTGGGTTCTTGCTTACTCATCTGGCTATTATGTAGTTTTTATATATTTAGTTAACATCCAGTAACCACTGTCTTTGCATCCTTGCAAGTCAAAGACCTTAAGCTAATGCACGTTAATAATCGACATACGTCACGTATCTTTATTTGATGATTGTACAGGTTCCCAAAATAACTGTCGTTATTGGTGGAAGTTTTGGCGCTGGGAATTATGCTATGTGTGGGCGTGCTTACAGCCCAAATTTCATGTTCTTCTGGCCAAATGCCCGCATATCAGTCATGGGAGGACCCCAGGTACGTTAACTTTAAGCTTCCGAAGATTCAACGTACTTGTTTGATTTTAGAGGCTTGATTTTAAAATAATCTTGCTTATTTCCTTCGACAAACGTCTGATCCCACTCATTGCTTGAATTTCTGAGGAATTTACTGAATTATACCGGACTAGTTTTAGCAACTATTGATACTAGATACTGTATGATGAGTTTTGGACACATAAGCTTCGGTGTCAAGGTACCTCATCACTTCTTCCACTATTGACTAGGCTGCGGACTTGGTTGTTATATCTGTGAATTGCATGACTTATTATTTCTCTCCTCACATATATTTTCAACATCCGGAGTGATGTGCACTGATGTGTGGTAAATCTGACACAACAAGCTATTGTCATTTTATTATTTTTCCTACGTTTGCTTTTCTCTTTGGTTGATTACAGGCTGCTGGAGTTCTAGCTCAAGTGGAAGGGGCAAACAAAAAGAGAAAAGGAATCAAGGTGATGAGAGCACCTTTTTTGTTTGTCATTCTTGTTTTTTCTTGGGGATTTCTAACCTAGCATTTTTGAACGAAACTTAACTGATCAGTGGTCATCTGAAGAAGAAGAAGAATTCAAGCAGAAGGTTGTGGAGGCTTATGATAAAGAAGGCAGCCCATATTACTCGACAGCTAGGCTCTGGGATGACGGGGTTATTGACCCAGCAGATACTAGGAAAGTCCTAGGGCTAAGCATTTCTGCTTCTATGAATCGGCCTCCCGAAGAGACCAAATACGGTGTTTTCAGAATGTAAACTCGCCGATAAAGATGAAACGTATTGAACAGAGAAATAATTCAGGAGCAAAGAGAAAGGAATGTAATGCTCTCATTCATTCATACGCTAAGGAATTGGGTGCATGATAACAACACCTAAGAAAGTAAGTGATGTAAATTTATGGGAAATTTCTTGAAATGCCACTATTTTTGGCTGTCACTAAAAATAAGAAAGCCATTCGGGGACATCTAATAAAATTAGAACGATACAGAGAAGATTAGTATGGTCCCTGCGCAAGAATGACACGCACAAATCGAGAAATGTCACCATATTTTTGTAAAAATCAATGAAATATCATTATGTGATTAAGTAGAAGCAAAAATGACAAAAATACCTCTATTAGTTAATAAAATACTTTTAAATATCACAGTATGTCCCTAAGTATTAAAAAAATTACTAAAATTCATAAAAAATTTAAAATACAATAAAATAATGGATAATTATAAAAAATTATTAAAAAAAATTATAAAAATAAATAAAAAAATATATTAAAATATCATAAAAGATTATAAAAAGTGAATTTAAGGTTTATTTAAAATTATTTAGTACCATATAAAATAATATAGAGTTTTGAACATATAATATATATTCATTTTTTTTCAAAATTAGACCAATATAGTACCACAATTTATACCTATTAATTACCATAATTTTTACCATACATTTTAACTTATTTTTTTCTATCAATTTAAATTATTTATTCAAAAAAATCATTTTTTAAAATAAATATTTGGAAATCATTTTTAAAAATTTATATTCTATTTCGTAGATGACTTTATGACGTAATATAATTTATTTTGAATAAATAACTTTAAATTGACAAAAAAAGATAATTTGAAAATGTATGATAATTAATTGGTACTAGTTATGATGTTTATTTGGTAGAAAAATGGGTATAAATTATGCACCATAATTTGTACCAATTAATTACTATAATTTGTATCACATTTTTAAATTCTTTTTTATCAATTTAAATTATTTATTTAAAATAAATTGAAAATATTTCATAATATCAGCTATAAAATAGAATATAAATTTTAAAAATTAATTTTCTAGATATTAATTAAAAAGTAAAATAATGTTTTTGAATAAATAATTTAAATTAGTAGAAAAAATAATTTAAAATGTATGGTTATTAATTGGTATAAATTATGGTAATTAATTGATATAATTATAGTACTATATTGATCTACATCTGTAGAAAAATTAGTTTAAATTATGTGTTTAATATACTATATTATTTTTTATGGTACTAAATAATTTTTTTTTAATCTAAGAAATATTTACTTTTTTCAATGTTTTATAATACTTCAATATATACTTTTATAATATTATACTCCCTCCGTTCATTAATATCTGTCGTTTTAGGATGTGATTCTTGTTCAAAAATATGTCATTCTAGCTTTTTGACACACTTCTTTCCACTTTTACCCCTACTATTCAATATAAAAGTAATTATTATCTAAATGGAAAAGTAAAAAGTAGGGGCACATGCGTCATTGTCCTACTTTTCTTAATAAGTGTGCAAGTTTCTAAAATGACAGTTATTATTGAACGGAGGGAGTAATATTTTGTATAGTTATCTATATTTTTACATTTATTTTGATATTTTTGTGAAATTTAGTGAATGTTTAAACACTTAGGTGTTAACTAGTAGGGGTATTTTTATCTTTTTTACTTCTCTCAATGACATAGTAATATTTCATGGACTTTTACAACAATATAGTAATATTTTACGATTTTCTTTTTTTAGTGTTATTTTATGAATTAGCTAAAAGTATAATGGCCTTTCATAAAATTTCCCTAAATTTAATAAAGCGTTACTTGTGTAAAAAAAAAAAAAAAGCAATATGACGTTACTAACTTTTGTCATTGAGAAAGTACTAGTAACAGTGGTATCTTGTGCAAAGTTCTTTTTGATAGATTTCACTTCGAATATAATATTATTATTATTATTCTTTTCCTCACATTCTCTTTTCTTTTGTAAAACACTTACATTTTAGTATTCTCTGACACGCATGAATACTACTCGGACTTGTCAATTAAATCCCCTAGTACTATGTGGGCAAGGAGTAACAATTTGAACTCACAACTTTACCTTAAAAAATTGAACTTCTGAGCTGAGTTCGGAATGAAAATTTATGGTTTGTTTATTTTCAAATAGAGTCAAAGTAATTTCAACTAGACTCTATTATATCAGTTTAATAAATGAGTTAAATTTGACTCAAGAACTTTCACCTCTTTAGGTTTTGATTTAGGGGCTGATTCATTTATTGGGGTTAGACTCAAGATAACCTATGAAAAATTTTTGGTAGCCTTATTTCCATGCCATTAGATGCTCACCAATCAAAAGCTTACACACACATTGTTAATGTTTATCCTTTAGTTTTTTATTATTACAACTATTATTTGTTGGCTTAATCAATTTTGTAAGTGTATTGTTGGATTTATCTCAATCAGATATGTCACTTGAGCTTGAGATAACAGACTAAGGTAGGGTTTTTGCAAGGACTCAGGGAGATGCGCAAGGAAGCGCAATGCACATGGACAATCAAATATTTTCATGGACAGTCTAAATGATTTTGGGTAACGATTTAATGGCCTCTTTTTGAAATAGACTCTAACTACCAGTGTTTGTTGCATTTTAAGGAAAGGAAAAAAGATAACTTCATCCAATTAGGAAGAAAATGTATTCCACTCTCATCTATATTGGAGACATCACCAAATAAAACTCATTACATTAAGGAAGAAGTCTCCTCCTTCAAAGATTATATAAAGGAAATAACCCTGACATTTTTTGGTCGCCTACTTTAAGTGAAAACATAGATAATACAATTCAAAGGTGCAGTTTTCTTCCACAACCATGGTTATAGAGATTTTAGGCTAATCTACAACCCGAATAATTCGTGACACTTTTCTAAAGGATTTGATTTCTAGCGAGCACTTGTACAGGAAACAATTCAAAGAGATGAACATAGTGGTTTACATGGTTCAATCGCCAGAATCACAGCTTAGTTTACGGGGCTGAAGGGATACCCACGTAAGTTTTCCTATGAACTTGGGAGAAAAATGAGGAGAGAGAGAGAGGGGCATAGTGGAAGTTGAAGTATTCAATTTGTGAAATAAATGAGATACAAGGGGTATTCATTCTTATATAAGGTAGGTACTTTGTTGGCTTGTGATGGCCCACACTTAGCATAGCGGTTTTTAGTTGGCGGTGCTTTTCATTCATCTTTATACTTTCGACAGATGTGTGCCTCGAGACTTGCATTTAACCAATCAAAACCCTTATATCCATTATGACACAACAACTTTGGAGTGATGGGTTTGCTGGTTGTTAATGTAGTAATTCATACTAGGTGATGTCCTATTATCACTTACTTCAAAAGAAATGTCTTAAACACTAAGGAGTGGAAGTTACACTTCAAAACTTTCAATTTTTTCATTTTTGAGCTTCAAGGAGATAAGTTCTACCATTCTCTTCAAATCCTATAAGTTTTGCTGCTTTGAACAAGATGTATAACTTATCAATTAATTGGGGGGAAACTTTTGCTTGGAAACTCATGACTGTGTTGGGTTCCCTTAAGGGTTTTAATGTTTGAGTTTTTTGGTGCCTAGAATTATGGTGGACCTAAGATCCAACAAAAAAGTCTCAGGTTATTGAAGTCCCACTGTACTAAGATTTAATCACTGACTAAAGTTCCACTAATCTAAGGTTCTAACAAATTACCGAAGTTCCAAAGGACTAAGATTCTAATAAATAACCCAAGCGGGCCGATACTTTACAGATGGTTGCAGGAGACCAAGGCTTTTAGGAAGAGAAGGAATAACCTTCTGTGGATATTTGAAGTTTACTAAAGTATTATTTTGTATCTTAATTCTATCTTCAAGAGATATACAACCCAATATTTATAAATGAGCTATCAAGGAGATTGAAAAAGTTCTAAGAGACTTCTGAAGAGTTTTGTCCTGAAAATATAAAACATCTAAACAAATATAAATTAATATCAACTGAATGACACCTAGCAACTATTAATTACCAAGAGAATAATAAAAATTACCTAGATCTATTATGGTTGTTTGATATAGGCACAATAAACCATCACCCCCCCTAAGCTTTTACCTTCCTAGCTTAGTAATGAAGTCATGAAATTTTGGCTTGTGAAGTGGGTTAGTGAAGACATATGTTATTTGGTCGTTTAAAGCAATATAATCAAGCTTGATCTACCCTCATTCTATTTTATTTTTGATTAAGTGTTGACCAACTTCAATATGTTTAGTTTAATCATGTTGCATTGGGTTGTGGGCTATACTTACAGCTGAGTTGTAATCACATCTTAGCTTCTTAAGACCTTCCCTTTTAATCTACATCTTAGAGAGGATGATCCAAACTAATAGCTCACAAAGTCTATAAGCAAGAGCTTTGAATTCAGTTTTTGTAGATGATCAAGTTGCCATACTATGTTCCTTACTCCTCCAAGTGATTATATTTCCTTCCACAAAGATGCAGTAACCTATAGTAGATCGCCTATCTACAAAAGATTAACCTTAATCATAAGTAGTGAAGACTTGGAAGTTAATTTGTTCCTTTTCTCAAAAAGAATTCCTCTTCTTGGTACGCCTTTTATATAATAAGTACTCTATATGCTACTTCAATATATGGTTTTCCTTGATCATGCATGAATTAGCTAGGGACACTCACATCTGAGGAAATGTGAACAAGTATAAGAAAGATAAATCAGTTTACTACATAATTGTTGATACATAGAGACATCAACTTTCAGCTCACCCAAAGTTTCTCCCAGCTTATGATTTAGATTTGTTGGTGAGGTTGTTGGTCAACGCTCACTATTTCCTATTTTAGTTAGAAGATCAGTAATATATTTTTGTTGACTATGAAGATTCCACGAGATGAGTGAGTAACTTCAATGCCTATGAATTATTTTAGGGAGCCAAGTGACTTTATCTCAAAGTGAGCTTGTAGTTGCTTCTCCAATCAGTGATGTTCTTGTTGATCATTTATAGGGACAATAATTTCATAAACATATACCAGCAAGATAGTGACTTCTCTTTATGAGAATGCTTGACAACTAAAGTAAGATTGCTTTGACTTTTCTTATATCCAACAACACTTGCAGCATTAGAAAATCATTAGAACCCCCATGAACATTGCTTGAGGCCACATAGAGCCTTCTTGAGATGACAAACTTCCATGGAATGATTAGCAGTACTAAACCCTGAAGGAACTCACATATATGTATATTTCTTCATGCATATCACTGTGAAGAAAGGCATTTTTGTTATCCAAAGACAATAATATACGAGTTGTGTTCTGCGATGCGGGAGGGGCAAAAGTCTCTTGATAGTCAATCTCATGGATCTTTGTGAACCCCCTAGCTACCAGTTGTGCTTTATAGCATTTAAGTGATGTTGGGTTTGTTAATTACTTGTTTAGAAACATGTATAGTAGTATTTAATGTGCATTAGTAAGGCCCAATTCTGTTATTATGCTCATACTAATTAAGAGGTTTTCCTCCAGAATTAGGGTTTTGTTTCTTTACAAGTAGTGGCTAGACTATGTACTACAACAAATTATTTTACTATGTATCAATACAAGTCTACCTCGTTATTCTAGAATACTACATGGTATCAAAGCCTAATTGACAAAAAATACCTTAATTTTCTCTTTCCTCTATGGTACATGTTGAGCAAAATAATGGTGAGACTACTCTGCTAACTATGGGCAGTGAACCCAATCATTGTAGTACAACAAGGTTGTATCCACAGGGACTTCGTAACTATCTAGTTAATTATAAGCTTAGTAAATGTGCAAGAGGATATATACAAAAGTGCATAAATGTAAACTAGGGGTTTTGGTGTTTTTAGGTTGTAATTGAAGAAATAAAGAAAAGCAATAAACACTAAACTAACTATCTAGGATAGGTGTAGCTCGGGATGGGTATTTGCACCCATCTCCCCTTTACTACCAATGGTCAACCCTCGAACTCATGGCTAAACAACGGGAACACTAAATTGACTAATAGCCTAATCAAGGTCTACTAATCCTAACCAACGGAGTTGGAACCTGGCGGTTCTTCCAAGTACCTAGTCAATTGATAGCATTAAGCATAAATTCCCCTTAAGTTGCAGTGTAGTCTAATCTCGAAATCATCAATATAGAATACAATGATTCAGTCCTTACGGTCTAGATTTCTATCTCATAATCACATGTTAACATAAATCCACGATAATGCACAACTAATCGGTAGGCCAAACCAACCAGTTTAACAAATAGATAACAAATTGGGCAAAACCCTTAACAAATCCCCAAATCATGGGTGACAAGTTCAAGAGCCACAAACACACAATTATTATCAGTATTAAGAACAAGAACTAAAATAAAACCATAAACGAGTTCAAGAATCTACAATGGAGTTTAGGGATTTTGGGACAAAATCCCCAATCCCTAGCTACAAATGATTCTGCACAGCCATAGGAGAGAAAATAAAAGAGCAAGGGATAGGAGAAGCCATTAATGGAGCTTGGAAGGAGGTGAGCTTCCCTTCTCTTCTTCTTCTTCTTCTTCTCTTCTCCTCTTCTTTTCTCCCTTGGAATCGCCTCTTTTCTCTGTTTTTGGGGCGGAACCGAGCTGAATGAAGAATGGGAAAGTTTTCCCCAAAATTCCCCGTTTTAAAACAGATCTGGGCTAATTTTCCCGACCGACCCACCCTGGGTCGGTCCCGTGGGTCGGTCGCGTCCAGAAGCAATTTCGGGGCCGAAAACGCGTTTTTTTAAGTCCGACCGACCCAGACCTATGGGTCGGTCGATTCCAGTAGCTCGGGGATGAAAATCGCGTCTTTTTAAGTCCGACCGACCCACCGACCGACCCAGACTTGGGTCGGTCGATGTCAGTAGGCTAACTTCGAAATGTTGTATCTTCTTCGTTTAAGCTCCGATTTTGGATCCGTTTGCGCCCACGCGTTCCTCTCTTCATCTACTTTACTCCTATATATGTTATTCCTCCTGTTTAAACAATAAATGTGTAAGACACCAATGAAACACAAAACTAGAGGAAAACAAGCCAGAGTGGAGAAATGAGCATGAAACGTGTTGATTAAACATATGAAATACACCCCTAAAACATGCTCATTTAGACACTCATCACACCCCCACACTTACCTTTTTGCTTGTCCTCAAGCAAAACCAAGCCCCCAAGCAAGTAAGGAATGCTTAAGACTAACAAATACTAACATGAATTGTAGGATAAGAGAAGAAGCAAAAAGTGATTAAAACCTTTGAGGAGTGTGAACCATCTCTTATTTGTGGCATGGGTGTGCTTAGGGGAAAAACGAAAACTAGAGTTTCGGGGTATGATCCGAGTGCTTCAAAGTTCTAAAGATTAGGTAACTTGGAGAGCTTTTACCATGGCCAACTTCTCTCAAGAATGGGCATTGAGAAGAAAACAAAAAAAAATAGATTTATGCATTTGTTTCACTTTTGCATAAGAGATGAGAAGATAAAATTTTGGCATAAGCCTTTGCATTTAAGAACACTCAACTCTCATTGTTGGTTACCAATGGCGTCTCACAAGTCCCTTAAAGGATTTTCACAAAGAAGCACCCCTTAGCAATCCCTAAGAAAGAAGACAGAATGAACCCCAAAGCAATAAAAATCCAACCATATAAGATCATTGGCCACACCGCATGTAAAATGCTCCTCAAAAGCAATCAAAAAGAAAAATTTGAGCATTTATCCCACAATTCATAACAGTATTTGTTCTTAATGAGAACAACTCACAACACAAGGGTCCAAGTTTTGATTTTGGACAATCGCAAGATAAGCATGAAGGATTAAGCATTAAGCACACAATTCACCGAAAAGGTCACTCCCCCACACTTAAATTGAACAATGTCCCCATTGTTCACCAATCAAAACCGGGGAAGGTTCCAGAAGACCTTTGCGGGAAGCAGACAAAAGGAAAATCACACGGGACACAAACAAACAGTATAGCACAGAAGCTATCCCCAGATTTGCAGATTCAAAATTAGAGAAGAGAGAACGAAAACTAAAGGAACTAGTACTCCCCTGAGATTGCTATTGCTATCAGTTTGTAGAACTCCCCCACACTTGAGCTTCAGCCTCAAGTAGCGTAGCTTGGTTGCGGTGTGGACTTGAAGTTGCACCCGCATAAAACACTAGAGCAACCAAACTACAACTGGAGTTAAGGGTTAGCAAAAAAAAACCAAAGGAGAACGAAAACAAAAACAGGAAATAAAAATAGTGGAGTCGTTGTGGGCAAATATTAAAGGAAGGGTGAAACGAGTACTCCCGATAAGATGCGATGGAAGATAGGGTGCCCGCACAATTGCTAGTGGGGGGGTCGTTGAGGTGCTACCTTCAATCGTTGGAGATGAAGGTCCTCTTGGTAAATTTCGCCAAAGGTTCCTTTGTAATTGTTCCTAATTCCATCCCTTTTTCAGAGGGGCTTACCTGTTTCCAAAATATTCACAACACATACGCCACCAATTGGGTGTAAAAGGGCAAGTCCAAAGAATGCCAAAATAGCCCATTATTGAAAACAATGCAAAATCTAACTAACGAATTTAAAAGACAAGACACGAAATGAAATCCGGGTTGCCTCCCGGTAAGCGGCCCTTCTTTAAGGTCTTTGGCTAGACCATACCACCGTGAAGTCATCCGGGATCGAATATGAACGTTGAAGTCGGCTTCAACGGGTGGGTTAGGCGGGCATCATCTAGCAATGAAGAACGACCCGGATCAAAAGGAAATGTGGCCTCAACACTTAGGATGTGAAAGTGTAAACTCCACCGATCGTTCATCAGGTGGAAGTGTTGAGGTGGGTGATCCTTGGTACAAGGATCAAACTGTGGTGGAGCCTCCTCTTCAAATTCAAGGATGTAAACATCCTTATCTTCAGTGAGCGGTGCAGGGAGAACTCCGGAGCGGACTTTGTCTTCAATCTTTGGTCCCGGATCAAATGGGAAGGTGGCCTCAACACTTAGTTGGTGTACGTTGAGCTTCCACCCAACTTCATTAGTGCACGGGTAGGGGCCTTGATCCTTCAAATGAAGATCAAAGTTAGTGGGCTCCTCCTCCTCAAATTCGAGGATGTAGACATCCTCGACCTCGGGGTGAGGCTCATAGGAAGAGCCGAGGTGGACATCAACTTCAGAGGGGGATGGCTCCTTGAAGTCGGTGGTGGTACTCTCCTCTGAGGAGTCAGAGGGAGACAGTGTCTCCTCCTTCTCAAAGTTGAGGATGTGAGCATCCTCGTTATCTTGATAGATTACGGAGAAGGTGGGGAAATATTGGTAGCTGACTTCAGAGGGAGAAAGCTCCTTGAAGTCAGAGTGGAGACTCTCTTCTGATGAAGTGTCTTCATAGTCAAGCCGGGGGTGGAGTGGTGCTGGGCTTTCAGATTCACACAGGGGAGGAGTTGGAGAGTAGCTCAAGTCCTCAGCAGGCTGTTCCACATCATGAACTGTTTCGCTCTCAAGTTGTTGCACAATCTGATCAATCTGAGCTTGAACATTCATGTTGAAGGTATCTTGCTTCATGGTAAAAGTATTTTGCATAGTCGAGTTAGGCTTGCAAGAAGAGATAAGATCAGACATGAGCTCCTCCAAACTGGGTGAATCAACCTCTACTGTGATCTCAGGACAGTGAGCGCTCTTGTGGTCTCCTCCACACTCTTGGCACACAAGCCTCCGGTAGACATATGAGTTGAGGTCCTCCATAAGAGCTCTCAATTTTGCCATTGTTGTTGGACATTGGGGGCTCTCATGGTACTCTCCGCACCTTTGGCATACACTTCAATAATCGGTGTTTTGCTCGGTGTAGTCGTCATGCCAACCTTCTGCTGGGGAGTGACAGATGGTTCACAGTTTTCCATAAGAGCTCTCAATTCTGCCATTGTTGTTGGACATTGGGGGCCCTCATGATATTCTCCGCACCTCTGACATACATCCCATTGATTGTAGTTCTCTGCGCCATAGGAGTAATTGTACCAACCTCCTGCTTGATCGTAGTGACCATCCATCAGAATTAGAACCTAAAAAAAAAGAAACAAAAATTTATACACAAAATGGGCAAATAAATAAAATGAAAATATGCACAAAAACTAAACAGATAATAAACTAGATAGTTGGACCGAAGTCCCGGCAACGGCGCCAAAAACTTGTTGAGCAAAATAGTGGTGAGACTACTCTGCTAACTATGGGCAGTGAACCCAATCATTGTAGTAAAACAAGGTCGTATCCACAGGGACTTCGTAACTATCTAGTTAATTATAAGCTTAGTAAATGTGCAAGAGGATATATACAAAAGTGCATAAATGTAAACTAGGGGTTTTGGTGTTTTAGGTTGTAATTGGAGAAATAAAGAAAAGCAATAAACACTAAACTAACTATCTAGATAGGTGTAGCTCGGGATGGGTATTTGCACCCATCTCCCCTTTACTACCAATGGTCAACCCTCGAACTCATGGCTAAACAACGGGAACACTAAATTGACTAATAGCCTAATCAAGGTCTACTAATCCTAACCAACGGAGTTGGAACCTGGCGGTTCTTCCAAGTACCTAGTCAATTGATAGCATTAAGCATAAATTCCCCTTAAGTTGCAGTGTAGTCTAATCTCGAAATCATCAATATTAGAATACAATGATTCAGTCCTCACGGTCTAGATTTCTATCTCAGAATCACATGTTGACATAAATCCACGATAATGCACAACTAATCGGTAGGCCAAACCAACCAGTTTAACAAATAGATAACAAATTGGGCAAAATCCTTAACAAATCCCCAAATCATGGGTGACAAGTTCAAGAGCCACAAACACACAATTATTATCAGTATTAAGAACAAGAACTAAAATAAAACCATAAATGAGTTCAAGAATCTACAATGGAGTTTAGGGATTTTGGGACAAAATCCCAATCCCTAGCTACAAATGATTCTACACAGCCATAGGAGAGAAAATAAAAGAGCAAGGGATAGGAGAAGCCATTAATGGAGCTTGGAAGGAGGTGAGCTTCCCTTCTCTTCTTCTTCTTCTTCTTTCTCTTTCCTCTTCTTTTCTCCCTTGGAATCGCCTCTTTTCTCTGTTTTTGGGGCGGAACCGAGCTGAATGAAGAATGGGGAAGTTTTCCCCAAAATTCCCCGTTTTAAAACACAGATCTGGGCTAATTTTCGACCCGACCGACCCACCCTGGGTCGGTCCCGTGGGTCGGTCGCGTCCAGAAGCAATTTCGGGGCCGAAAACGCGTTTTTTTAAGTCCGACCGACCCACCGACCGACCCAGACCTATGGGTCGGTCGATTCCAGTAGCTCGGGGATGAAAATCGTGTCTTTTTATGTCCGACCGACCGACCAGACCTATGGGTCGGTCGATGCCAGTAGGCTAACTTCGAAATGTTGTATCTTCTTCGTTTAAGCTCCGATTTTGGATCCGTTTGCGCCCACGCGTTCCTCTCTTCATCTACTTTACTCCTATATATGTTATTTCTCATGTTTAAACAATAAATGTGTAAGACACCAATGAAACACAAAACTAGAGGAAAACAAACCAGAGTGGAGAAATGAGCATGAAACGTGTTGATTAAACATATGAAATACACCCCTAAAACATGCTCATTTAGACACTCATCAGTACCATAGGCATTCATCCTTCTCTTCACATCTCTGTCCATGGCTCCTTTCTCGCCTGGTTAGCCATGGAAGATTATGTTTCTTCATACCAATGAACAACTAACCCTAGCCGCCTACATTAAACACTATCCCTAGCCACTTAAGAGGTTGTTGCTACTCTGAGGAATTGCGATAAGAAGCTACTACTGTTGCTTTCTTCACCCTTTCTCTCTCCTCTATCACAAGGGTGTCTCCGCCCTCTCTCCCCATTATCACAAAGATGTCTGCACCCTCTCTCAAGAGAACTTGTTGTTATTGGTGCAGAAGACCAGCCATTTTGCCCAAGTTGCTAGATAGATCTGCATCTTCTTCACTTGTGTGCTAGAAGACAACGATAACAGCCATCGACAGAGGGTATAACAGATCTTTCACCTTCTCTGTTTCAGGAGCAGTCTTGCCAGCGTCTAGCAGACTCTTGGATTAATCTCACTCACTCCTGATTGATATCTCCATTATCAGGATCTTGGTTAATCCCTTTATTATCTAGTAAGCATCTCTGCTGCTGGAATTTTTTGGTAAAATCCACTCTTTTTTATTGGTGTCTCCGCCTCCAAACTTTCTCACGCTTGCATCTTAAACGTCTCTCACTCTTAGTTGGTGTCTCCCCGTCACTTTCTCTTGTTAGGCATCCAACATTTGCCTCAAAGCTTTCATGTTGAAACTACAAGTGATCTGTAACGTTGTACTTGAGATCCACCTGCAACAACATTCTTGCCAATGGAGTTTTCAATAATATCCCAAGTGTTATTTTATTTTATTTTTTCTAATGCCATGATCTCTTCGTGCGCAGCTTGTCTCCTTTGTCATTTTGCTAGTGCGTCAGAGAGTGCGAGGAGTGGGAATTTTACTAAAACTTTCGAGAAACATTGCGTGAGATACGAAAAATTGTCAAAAGAGAGAGAAATTTACCAAGGGATAAAGTGCCGTAACTGGACCACCATCCAAAGCTATTTGGTTTATATTTGTCGGACTGCTTCATGGTCAACACAGCACAACTCAAAGAAGAATGTATGTGATGCACTAGTTCCGCCAAGTTACTGGACAAACACTCAAATATGTATACAATGATCTCTGTAATTAAAACTGTAAGAATGAATGTGAAGGGATGACGGTGCTTCAGACAGGTGGAAAGAGGGAATTTGATGACTCCTCTCCTGTGTGATTCATATTTTTCGAATGAACAGGCTTGAGATTGCACGCACTAATGATACATGAGAATTACTTTTGTGGGGAAGGGCTGGTTAATTTTCTGTAAGATCCTCTATAGCTGTTTCTGAACAAAGATACTTATTTAATATATAAAAGAAGTTCAATATCAGAATCGAGGAGTGGCGACAAAAAAACATTGTAATGGTAAATGAGCTGTTGCATAGAGGATCTGATGGATGAGAAAATATACTTAAATCACTTGTGAGGCCTGGTACAACCCTTTATTATACATCTCTTCTTCCCCAACCTTGTAAACTTACTAGTACACAAACATAGCCCGCACTATCCATCCACAAGTATGATTATTCAGATGCAAATCAATAAATCAGAGGGAACCAAAAATGTGTTGAAAAATAACTAAAGAAGCATCATAACTGCAACATTAGTCAACACTCAGTTTACAACAGGTCTGCTATCAAGTTTCTCTCTGATTTCAAGCATCCTGGGGCAATACCTCTTTGAGAGTACCTCAACTTGCTCTGCAAATGACTTCAATCTATGCTCCCCAATATGCCGCGCCATTTGTTGCCACCTCCTCCTACAAACATCCCCTGGCCTATCTTCAATCAGAAAATCCCACTCCACCTCCTCCTCACAGCTTGCATCAAGATTATACAGCTCGATTAAAAGTCTATAATCATCAGCATCCGCCCATGTACCCTCATTCACCATCGAAGATGAAAGGTTGTGGTACCATTTATTACAACAACTAGCATCATTTCGAGTACCAAGATCAACACTTATTGCCGTCCAGCCAATGTTATCCCTTAACATCCCGTACTTGGAATTCTTCTCTTCATATGCCTTGACTTCTAAATTAACATTGACAAGGTCAAATAATGTCTGGTACTCCTCTTGGGACCAGCGCCCTCGTTTCCGATTCGCCATCCTTGTCCTTCTGTATGCATCCTTCACATGGATCCTAAACTTCCCTAATTCTTTGGCTGCAGTTGTCCAGTCCGAACCATACTTGGCATGCAACTCCTTCAATAAATCATGTTCTTCCTTGCTCCACTCGCGTTTCTCACTTCTATTGAAAATATTATGAGCCCGGAAGGAAATACTCCTGGGAGGTCGGTAAGGGATCGCCTTACCAATTTCTCTCCAACAGCCCCTTACCTGCTTGTGGCTTTTGCTATTCATTACCATGTCAACACCATCCGCTCCTAGTTGATGACGCTTAACATAATCCAAAATAGCTTGTCTAAGAATCTCATCTTCTTCCTTGGTGTACCGTTTACCAAGTACCATGTTTGTCTCGTTAATTTTCTCATCACTGTTGAAAGAGCCATTAACAGGAATATGGAAAACCTCTACCTGACTTGAAAATTTCACTTTTTTACATTGGCTTTTAGGGGTTGCGAGTTTATCACCTTTTTCGTTGTGGGCTGTGTTGGTTGTCCTTTTGGGCTTGGAAGCTACTGCTACTCCAGTTTTCTGCCCTAGAATTTTTGTACTTGCTTTCATCTCGTCTCTCACCTGATCCTCCTTTTTCTGCTTATTCTCCACACTTGGTCCCACCACGTTACCAGCAGCTGTATCACCCTCTGTTCCCTTCTCATTCAAAGGAGCTTTTAAATAATCTTTCATCTTCTTCTTCTCCTTCGTTTCTTCTAAGTCTATATTCCCCTCATTCAAAGCTTTCAAATCAACCTCTCTGTTTTTCTTCCCCACACTTTGCCCCTTGCTGTGACCAACATTAATATCGCCCTTCTTTTCCTTCTCATGCAAAGCTTTTAAATCATCCTTCATCTCCTTTTTTTTCTTCATTTCTTCAGTTTCTTCTGCTACTATATTCTCCTCCCCATGCAAAGCTCTCAATTCATCCTCTCTGTTCTTTTTATTCTTCTTCTTTCTCTTTTCCTCCTTACGTTCTACTGCTTCTATATCTTCCTCACAGCCAGATACCAATTTGTCCTCCTTATTCTTCTTCTTCTTCTTCAGTTTTTCCTTCTTATTCTTATTCCAGTCTTCCTCCTCATTTTCTTCTGCTTCAATATTATCCTCATTCAAAGCTTTCAAATCATCCTCCCTGTTTTTCTTATTCTTCTTCTTTCTTTTATCCTGCTTACTTTCTACTGTTTCTGTATTCTCCTCACAGCAGGGCTCTATTTTGTCCTCTTTTTCCTTCTTCTTCTTTTTCTGTTTTTCCTTCTTATTCTTATTCAAGTCTTCCTCCTCATTTTCTTCTGCTTCAGTATTCTCCTCATTCAAAGCTTTCACATCATCCTCCCTGTTTTTCTTATTCTTCTTGATTATTTTGTCCCGCTTGCTTTCTACTGTTTCTGTATTCTCCTCACAGCTGGGCTCTATTTTGTCCACCTTTTTCTTCTTTTTCAGCTTACAATTTTCTGGATGCTTACCCATCTTCGTAATCTCATTAAGAACTACTTTGTTTTCACAGCTGGGTTCTATTCTGTCCTCCTTTTTCTTCTTTTTCAGCTTACAATTTTCTGGATGCTTTCCCCTCTTCATAATCTCCTCATTAAAAACTACTTTGTATGAGTCACTGATCTGGATGTTTGTGTTGTCATGAGCGAGATCACTTCCTACCTCTTTTGATCTTCTCTTTCTCTTTTTTCCCTTCTGGTAATGAAGTGCATCTTCCTCCATATTAGCAACTCCTTTCTCATTCGCAGCCGAAAAGTTATGATCTTTAGTGATAGAATCAACTTCAGGTTTTCTCATATTGTCATTACTCTGACATATAACAAAGGCATCAGATAGTAATTCAGACTTCAGAAGAATTATAGAGTCAAATAAACATATAAATTAGGATATGAATACAAAAAGGATGGAGGAGAGATACATATGAGTACAATGCATAACGAAATAGGGTGAGATACAATGCACACAGTGTTGCACCTCAGATCACCACCACTATAACACATTATTAAGTTTATTGATATATACGATTCTGGAGAATTTACAACGAAGTCCTCTCCCAAAAATTGACTTCTTTAAAAGTTTTCAAACCCACCAACTAAGACTTTGAAAAAAAAAGTCAACATGTATATTTCACAACCACAACCTTCAAACTTCTACAAGCACCGGATATCTCCTCTCTCCTTTCCCTTTCTAGTCTTCCATTTAGAATAACAGCAGTATATAAATGATCACCCATCACCAGAGAAACGAACTATGCTACAGCATTATGGCACAAACTAAGATAGCTATTTAATAGCAAAAGTTTTTTAAAATGGCAGCCATGGACTCAAGCATAGCAGGCCACAGCTTCACTGCTTCAAACCGAGCAGCCATCCCAATAGCGGTACTGGTGTACAAAAAATGAAGTAGACATGATAAAAGCCAACACCAAGCTAGAACCATGGCGACCCAGTAAACTACTGTAAACATGCTTAAATCCTTGATCTATTCATTCATCAATAAAAAATAAACCTAACCAGAAACCCTCAATGTTCACTAGGGAGATCAAGGATGCAAGGTGCGCACAACTTATGACACCACCGGTGACCATTAGTACAAAACTGCTTTCTTTTCCCACTTCGGTTTACACTTCTAGTATCGATTTGTTTTAGAATTTGTTTTGTCGAGTTCCTTTTCCCTTTCAGCTGTGAAACCCGTCATTGTGCTTGTTATTCATAGGGCTTATATACATTGAGCTGTTTTCCAGCAACTATTCCTCTCTATAACAAGAGTGTAATGGATATTGAACCCAACGACAGCCGTAATAGGAGTAAGACTTTGTTAAACATATTAGGTAAAGTAGCAGGACATACGATAAAAGCTGATGAAATATTGCGCGAGCTAGGAGCAACAAGTTTTGATTTCTGAAGTAAATGTGCAACCGTTTCAATTTAATAGCTAGTATTCATTAATAAAAAAAACTCACAGCACACAAATTACAAAAATATTCAAGAAGATACGACGAACCAGAAACGATGAAAGCTTGAAAACTAATGACCGGCATCGAGGCTGACAGGGAGATACAAAAAGAGGCGGAGACAGCACCAACGGGAAGCAAAAAAAACAGGGATCGAATCTGAAATGTAAGGCAAAGGGAGTCGGAATGAAGTAGGGAATAACTTTGGCTGTAAATTACTGTTCACTATTCGTATAAATATAACCAATTGCCCGGGTTCGAAATGAGAAATTCAGCACTGGCACTGCAGAACAAAAAACAACCAGCAATATCGACATAGAAGCCTAAGGAGAAAGACGACGACGTAGGCTCTGCCTCCGCGGCAATTATTAGGAAGCTTACCTATAGTTGCCTGTCAAGCGGTGGTGGAGAAAGACGTCGACGTAGGCTCTGCCTCCGCCGGGTGGAAGATTTAGGGCTCCTTTGTGCTTTCTTTTTTCAAAAAAAAAAATCAAAATAATCTAATTCCACTTATTAACCTTAGATCTAAACTAGTTCTTAAAATAACACTCACAATGATACAATTTCATTAATTACAAAAATTTAAATCATCTCTTGAAGATACGATTTCACCTTAGGGCCACCTCATATCATCCAATCAGCGTATATGACAAAAACCAAATTGTTTCCTAAAAAATGATTTTTGAAAACGAGGATTTTGGTGAAGAAAGTAACCCACGCATGTGACTAATGAAATCGTCTCTTATACAGACAATTTTATGGGTTCTAATTTTTTACACAACAACTATTATTTCATTGCCAATAGGTACTGATGTGTAATTGTATCAGGAAAATGTTGGCATCTACAAATTGCTTAACTTTAAATGGCCATCGTACTTGTGGATGAGATGGAGCTTGTGTGGGGCCAAGCATATGCAAATGGTGATCTTAGGATAGCCCCCGACGGACAACTACAACAACAACAACCAGAAGATGAGTCGTGTGACGAACTAGACAATGATGACAATGGAGATGGTTACAATGATGTTGATGCAAGTGAGCCTTACATGCCGCCTGTTAATCACATACTCAGACAAACCAAGCTGGTGGTTAGTATATGAATATTTCAAACAACAACAGCCTTCAACATACTCATGGATATAGTGGATCATCTGGACATCAAGTTATGGCCCCATATCAAGGTACAATTGGTGATGGAAATGTTTTGTTTTTTTAACTAATTGATGGCACTGCTAGCAAAGCTAGTTGCCTAGCGAATTTGTTCAGCTTAGTCAATATGCTGGTCTAGTAGCTGGAAGCTCAACTGGATTTATCCTTAACAACTTGAACTAGGATTACAATAATGATACTCAACTACCACAAGGTGTTCCTAATGATGGTAACTGCAATGTTTACAATTATAATTTATCATCTGCTGAGAACGAGAAGCCACCTAAGTGGGATCAGTTAATGGAGACCACAGGACACGGAACAAAGAGAAATAAATTACAGCCTAGGAGAGACATGAGTAAGGGCAGAAGCAAGTCAAGGGATAGCAAAGGGAAGAGTAATGTAATAGTTGAAGAGCTGCAGGACATCAGAGGTGGCTTAAACGACCAGTTATGTTAAACAAACGAGTTGTTGTCTGAAGTTAAGGCAAAAACTGAGATGAACACTAAGATAATATTGCAGGGAGCAAGTCGCCGTGTCAGGAGTGTCTCTGGTTTGACAGCAGCTAAGATAGTTTATGCACTTTATTTGTTGGCAGATATAATCCATAGAGAGGTTCTAATGAGTGTGGAAAATAATGAAAAAGTTGTTGAATGGGTTCGCCTGGTCTTTAGCAAGAGAGACAAGTAGTAATGCATTGGGTAAATTGTAGATGAAGTGTAGTTAATACTTTTTCATGCTGCTACACTGTGGATGAAGGGGTTTTTTGTTAAGTATGTGATATGTATGGGGTAAAAGATAATTTCTAGTATGGGCAGTCTGAGTGGGTATTTTTTGAACTCTTTTTAGTGAAGGTGGCATTGTAATACCCTTTTTGAATTGGTTGAAGCCGTTACTGAAATGATCAATATATCTAAGGTTTATTTGTCTCGTGCAATTTAGTGCCTTCTTCATATCAAATCATCCTACGTAAAATACAACTTCAATCACTTTCTTTTAAAACCACGGCTATGGGAGCCAATATTCAAGTGCTTGATATACTCATAACCAGATTACAGGAGAACATGGTAGAATATTTTAAGTTTATAATACTTGCAGTAGTTGAGGAATATCATGCCAAATTTATTGCCATCCTTGCGAAACATAAGTATAACCACCTGAGGAGGTTCAACAGTTTGAGAATTAGGCAAAAGAAGAGCACACACAGTTGTTATTTTTGCAAACGCAATGGTTACATTGATAAATTGTATTTGATGCTCAAAGAGGCTATGATGACTTACAATTTAATTATCCCTTTCCAATCACGTTGAGGATATGTTATGCAGTAGCGCCAAACCGGATTACGAACTACTGGCCATGAGAGATGAAAGACTACAAAAATAATGGCAATAAATAGACTGCATCAGATTTCATTCTCTACTGAGGATGAGTTTATCGTCGTAGCTAATATGATACAAACATATGATTACAGAGATTTATTTGATTGCTAGGATGATGATGAGATTATACAAGTTGTTAGACTAAAGATGGAAGATGATAAAAAAATGTTGCAGTAAACTAGAATTTTTGTGTTGTTTTTAATCTTTAATTTGATCCTATGTCGAATGTGTAATATAGTACTTTCAAAGAAATGACAAGTTAATAAGTAACAAGTGTTTGTACTACTTTGTGAACCAGGGTTCAAAATATATGTCTTCATCCCACGTAAATGATGTACTGAGTGCTGTTGTCAATGATGAGCATTTGTTGCAGCAGCTAGTTCTTGCAATAGAGTGTGACATTGTGCAAATTGAAGATGAAATTTTGCAGGTAGTTACGTCCTTGGAAACACACTACAGCTTGAGGACAAGGGTACCCCTGGACACATCTACATTAACCGGTAAACATTGGGTGGATGAGTTACTGAACAGACATGAAGTATGGAGTTTTAACGCACATCGTATGGACCGGGATACATTTCTGATGTTGTGCCACGTGCTTGAATTCAAATACTATGTTTATTCAAGGGCAAACACATCGGTGAAAGAACGAGTAGCATGGTTCCTTAGAACATTGAGCCACATGTGCGTAAATAAAGATTCAATGGAGAGATTTCAGCGTTCAGGTTCTACCACAAGTCATCACTTTGGTGACAACTTGGAAGACTTGGAAAGGAAATAGTAAGGCCGTGTGATCCAAGCTTTACCAATGTCCCACAAAAGATTAGTAGTAATTCAAAGTACTATCTAATCTTCAAGGTCTGAGTGAGTAATTACGTCACATGAACATTTTGGTAGCAGCATGTTTATGTCATTGATTTCAAAGCTGCCTTTTTTATGCACTACAGGATTGTGTGGGCGCGTTGGACAGGAGCCATGTGGAGCCCACCGAACCAGAGAAGAACCGGATACGTTTTATAAATAGAAAAGGTGTCACCAGTACTAACGTATTAGCTATCTACAATTTCGACATGTTGTTTGTGTAACACCCATACCGCTAATCATATTATTAACGCCTAATCGCCTCAATCATCACTACATTAGTAGCGGAAAAATTCTAATACAACGGTGGGTGAAACAATGCCGTTAGCCACCCACGTGACTAACAAGGCCTAATTCAATACGGTATCGGTCTGATGGACCAGAATTCCCAAGTACTTATACAATTCAACCATTCCAATTCTAAACCGAGTCATATACACTTATAATCTAACTATACCGAGTTTATTACTTTCTATTGCCGATAACAGTTTTGGACTTACTATACAATAATTACAAATATAATTAAATAACTACCCATGCATTGCTGCAGTCCCCGTCCTACTCTCGAACGGTAATCATCTCTATTGTACCTGAAAAATAATGGGTGGCCCCAAAGGGGCTCAACACCTTTGCTGGTACGGTAGTCGTGCAGCCCGCTACTACCGGGCCACAAACAACTAATTGTCGTCTAAGCATGCGACTGATTTTATTTAAATCAAAGCATGAAATGCTATAAACACAAACATGCTCGCATTCAACACAAGTATTCAACAATGGAATACAATCAACAAAACTAACACATTAAGCTTGTTAGTTTACATTACTTTGTTCTTTAGGCCTTGAGGGTTTCTGTAACACCCCTCTCCATAAACACGTAATAATCCCTCATGTAGCAATAAATAAAACGTCTTACAGCGGAAGAATAATAACAACATTAATACTCACTCGGGTGTCACCTGCCATTACTCGCCCATGCGAGTAACGAAGCATAACTATATCCAACTACCAAAATAAACAAACTTCTAACCGATGTGATAACGAGATATCTCCTATACATCATACTAAGTCCATAAACCATAAACGTCGACAAGTGAGCGTCTACCCAATCCCGAATATACATAACCGTACCATAATACAATCCACAGTCTAACATTGTTATGGAAATAGAATCCACGTGCGGTAATTAAAGTAATCTCTAACTATCCTGATCCCGCACTTCGGCTTTGACAATGATCAACAACCTGCACAATGAGTGTTGTTAAATCTCGCGATAAACGCGGAGTATGCCGGGCCGGACCCTATTGGTCACTTAGTCATTTTAACCATATTATTAGATTGGTTTCATGTTTTACCGTTTTACAGTTATAATCAATACTGTAATAAACATGCATATATTCATAACCATTCATCCAATCCAAACTTTCATTAAATACCACAAACAACAATTGTATAATCGAACATATCGAATAATAGTACTGTAAAATCGCCGTAGCGAACGCTTTCCTTAATTTATTTAATTTGGCCTTCAAGGCCCCATCCATCCAAACCATGTTTAGTTAATACTAGTTGGGCGTCATGTTGGACAACCCGATAACAACCTCACCAATAGACAGTAGTTCTCCCTTACACACAAAGGTGCTCATTTCGCCAGAGGTCCGGAGGCCCCTGACTATTCACTTTGCCTCGTAAGGCGTCCATATAAAGGCCGTAGCCACCTGACCCACGATCCAAATAGGGCTCGTTGGGTAAATACCTAGAGCGGAACCCGATCAGGAACCCCTCAGTGAGCACAAATGCGCAACCAAGTAGTTCGTAAACTAACGGGATTCCTCACCTCAACTCATACCATCTCTCTCTCATAATGTTTAAGATATGCTCTTAGTTTTATGGAGAAAACAATTTATTAATTCGCTGCCCAATGGGTCTCACGCATACCTAGAAGTAATCTAGGTTATATTCATGTTCGAGATCCTTGCTCAAGAGACCGACAATGTCGTGACTCGTACCTAAGTGTTTTACTTAGGTTACCATATACTTAATATTAATACTAAGGTATTATATTAAGTAACCGTCATGTCATCACAATAACCGCATATGTATGTTTATATAAGTCGATGTATAGTCGACGTAGTGTTAGTCCCGTAGGACGCTCGTGCATGAATAATTAATGCAGTAACACACATAATCACATACACGTATCCACACACATAACACACAAGTTATATCAACCAAATCCGAGCCCAAGGAATTCCGCAGGACAACCCGGATCAAACCCCTTTACATACCGTACACCTCGGACCTAGGATGCGCAGTGTAGTCCACTAGCTTTCTCGAGCGCGCACGTCTGATAGGCAATCTAAACAGTAATAAAACTATAAGTTAGTCTCCATGACTAACTAGATCCGGTATTTCCGAATAACAAGTAACCCCGAAAGTTCATCCCCGGATTTCTACAGTTAATTGTTACAGGTTCCTCTAAACCAGTCGGCTTTGTTACTAAAACTCGTAGGTCGTAATGTTTCGACTGTTAAGTTTAATTCATTATATTCCTTTAATCTTGTCCATCATTGAACTTAGGCATATAACCTATTGTTGCATGTATGCATGCATTATTTTATATATTGTATTATTTTCCCACCATCCATTATAATACTTTGTATTATATAATCCATTATCTTTAGCAACTATATTTGCATTCAAAAACTTATAACTTATAGTTTGTAACTATTTTCATATTATAACCTCCACCATTATATTATATGGTTTCAAACCATAATATAATCCACTTATATACATTATTCTCGCATATGTATATATTTACCAATATAGGTAAGTTTCATGAGTTGTAAAACTCTTATATTATATATTACATTTTTATCATCTTATATGAGATGATCATACCCATTAATTGTATTATATTATACAACTTATATTAAGATCCATATCCTAATATTATGTAACATTTTATGTTGCATATATACAACTCCTAAGGTTTATTCAATATATACATTAGTTTATAAATCCCATTTATTTATTGTTTGTCACATTATTTAATGTGAATATCCTTACTTATATTAATTCCATCTAAATCCCATTAATACCATATAATTGTTACAACATTTATAACATTGTAGACCATAGTCTAAAATTCATTTTCCAACCTTTTATTTTCGGTACAGCACTATATTTCATTTAAATTCCATTTTGACCACATAACATTATGTAATGTTATACCATATACTAATATCATATAATATGATATTTTTATTTCCTTTAACTTATAACCTATAGCTTTTATACAAAACTATTTTATATTGCCGAGAAGGCAACTATGTTATAACCTTATTCCCTTCTATAACCCATAGTTTTATTTATTTACAAAATCACCCCAATATTTACACCATTTTATATATATATCATATAATATAACATTAAGGTATAACCTATGGTTATTTTTATTAAATAACTGAACAGACCTTAATCTGTTTTAAATTAATTTTCAACCCCTTTAACTTTACAAATTTACAATTTGACCACATATATAATGTTATGTTATATATATCATATATTATAACATTTTAAACCTTAATATTAATATAACCCATAGTTATATATATTCCACAATTGCAAACAGACCCCTATTCTGTTCTATATTATTTTTCAACCCTTCCACTTTCTATAATTGCAATTTGACCCAATTTATAACATATAGTTTTATAATATCTTTAAAACTATATATTATACATATATCTTTGTAAAATACCTTATATTATTCCAAAAATCACCAAATTCCACCCAAGGGTTATAATTACCATTACTAACCCATATACTTTCGGTATTTACTATTCCACCACATCTATTTACCCAAAGTGTAACAATGACATATATATTATACATATATAGTTTATTTTAATTCCAAAATCAACCCAATAAATTCCTAAAAATTCCTAATAGCCCATGGGTGTTTATAATACCCTTTTACACCCTTAACTTTCCGTAATAACATATATACCCCATATGTTATAAAAATGTTACAATTAAATACTTATCTTATTATAAAAACTTAAATAAGTTATTTAACTTATCTAATTTGGTCCAAACATACCATATGGTCAAGGTTGACCTCCTTAATATTTCCTTGACCATCAATTCCCATTAATTACGGTTTGTACCCATACTTTCCAGAAATTACCATTTAACCCCAAAACTTTATAAAATCTTATAATTTTTATTTTAAATCCTTTTAACACCTAATTTTCGGCTTTATCATTATATAGCCCCCAAATTTAATTTAATTATGATTTAAACCCCTATAGGAATCGGTAATATTTATTTATTACCTAAACTTAATTAAAACCTTAAAAATACATAATTAAAATGGCCTAAAGTACATGGCCTTATTACAAACATTAGCTTATAAAATAAATTACACATAAATGCCCAAACATGCATTAAACTCTCGGCCTCGCCTAGTATTTTCATTAATTACAAAATTTCCACATAAAGTTTAATTTGACCTTTATGTTACTTAATTACTTATATAAATTTACTAAATCATTCCTTAATCACCTAAGGTCAAAATATGACCTTAATAAACCTTATTCACTCACGGTAATACATATACATATGTTTAAACACATATTAATACACCAAGTGAAGGTTTAAGTGATTTATACCTTATATTGCCAAGATTAGCCATGTTTCGCCACGGCTAGCTTGGGATTAATTTTTCCACAGCTTCATTTAACAGTTTGCAAACAGAATTAAGCATGATCAAACTCCAAACAAGAGCTAACCATAAGAGGTGTTTTAATGTATAATTTCAAGGTTAAATTTACCTTAGAATACCAAGGAAACCAAGGTGATCTTCGGCCTAAATTTACAGAATAAAAAGAGCATTCAAAAGAGCTACTAAACCAAGGCTTAAAACTGGTATAACTCAGATTAGAAGATGGCTAATTTTCACCTTGATTAAGATGCCAAAATGGTGTTTTTGGCATGGATTGGCTATTCCTTGAAGCTCTTGATATACCAACTGAACAGCATGTTAAGAAGAAGATAATAACCTAAGGAATCAAGCTTTCCAACCGGAAATGAAAGGAATGAAGAGATAAGTGCTTAAAGCACA
Organism: Limonium bicolor; assembly: GCA_023374045.1. Taxonomy (NCBI): domain Eukaryota; kingdom Viridiplantae; phylum Streptophyta; class Magnoliopsida; order Caryophyllales; family Plumbaginaceae; genus Limonium; species Limonium bicolor. The sequence goes on from CM041779.1 coordinate 291,206,599, forward strand.
TTTTTACCTTAAAAGATCAAGATTAGAATTTCCCTCCTTCCTCCCTTGTTACAGCCAAGAATCACTCCTCTTTTAACCTCCAAAAAAACCTAGATTCATGGATGGAAATGGTTGATATTTAGCTCCATGGGAAAGAGGAAAGAAAAATGAAGAGAATGAACATAATATGGCTTAATAAGATTACCTAGATCAATCGGTGTTCTCCTCTGAGTTTGGTGTGTCCCACGGTTATGGAGGAGAGAAAAAGAGAGATGGAGACTGAATAAATCGGCTGGGAAGGAGGAAGGAGGTAATGAGAGGAAAGAGAAAGAATTAAGCTTATAAGGTAAAGTTACTTACTTTAGTAAATAGTCCTAGATGACTCATCCTTAGATATTTATGTTGGCTTAAAGGATGAGGATGACACATCAAATGGGTGGAAATGGTTGGTTGGTCAAGGGATGACATTTGACCATGGTTTAAGTAATTAATTATATGTATTTTGGGTACTATTCACCCAAAATCACCCATTTGATTTTATTTTTAAACTTTGATTTAGACTTATAATATAGTCTATCATGTCACATTAATGTTATAAAGAATGTAATCTAGGTCTTAAAGTGACAAAAAGTCAATATCTTAGAGCTCATACACAAAACGTGCTTTAAAGGTGTTTAGCGCACATTTTGTGTCCCAAGGTTTTTGAGCTTGGTTTTCTTTGAGAACGTTTTGTTGTGTTCCTTACATGATAATTGAACTTAGGAATCCAATTTATATCAAATGGGGTCATAAGACCTTTAAGGTTTCTTAGAGCACAATTTTTGCCCTAAGTGACTTTTAAGCATGTTAATGCTTTTTATTTGTGTTGGAGTGTTGTCCAATAATATTATATGTTTATTTAGGTGTTAATATGCTTAGGACAAAATTTTAGGTCCTAAGAAGTTCATTTGGGTATTTATTTACCCAAACGGTCAAAGGGTGCAATTCTTGCTTTGTGTTGACCATTGTTGTTCTCAATTGACTTTTAAGGCATTTTTAGGCCTTAATTAATTTGATTAGAGTTTAATCCATGTTTTATTAGTTTGGGGGTAGATTAAAAAGACTTCGTCCTGAAGTCGCTTCATCCAAATAGGTGTTTTAATAACTACCCATATATACCCATAATGTATATCTATGTGATATATCATTTACACACATAGTATTGTGCTTATACAGCACATAGCCCCCACTTTGTGGTGTTAGTTCAATCATATATGGATATAGGCGATCCATCAGCACCATTATTTCCTATAATTCTACAACCCTGACAACCTCCCCGAGGTGTCCATAATATACCCATCCTTCCACATTCCATATCAATGATTCATTTCGTATCTAGGCGATACCATATGTAATCAATCTACAAGGTAATATAAATATATATATATATCACAAGTATCATAAGAAAGGTACTACACACATGGGTGTATACACATCATTCAAACAGGTATCTCATAAGATACATACATACCAGTGCACATCACACACAAACAAATCAACAACATACTCCTCACGTACAAATAAAACCAACAAAACATCACATGCCCCGCATACCACCAATTCATTGTATGCCCCGCATACGAAACAACAAACAAAACATCGTATGCCCCGCATACCACAAAACTACTGTATGCCTCGCATACGAAACAACAAAACTTAGTGCACACACGTGCACAGCCAAGAGGCTCTACTCTACCCCCTTAAAAAGGGTTACGACCCCGTACACAAGTATACAACAACCACTCAACAATGAGCGTTGGATACTTGGCTCTCATAGAGTTCTCCAACTCGTGGATTATCCTCATATCAGAGAGACGGGTATGACTCTAGCCTTCCGGGCTTCACAATACCTAAAGGGTGAGGCACTGAACTATTTGTGCTCTCTCCCGAATTCATTCTAATGGGCCCACTCACTCCGTATTGAGGTGCAGACCCATGAACATAGGCTCAGTTTACCTCTATTCATTGCTGTGTATCATCTCGTTGGATTACTAGCGTACATGCGTGTGTCTTCTCTCACTGATATTCAGCTTGAGGTGCAATATGACATTGGCTATGTTAGTACTTAGTGCTCTTTGCACTTGTCTTAGTAATACTGAGACGTACCAGCCTACATTTCCACGGAGATAATGATAGTCATCCGTGTCTCCTGGTGGTCTTGTTCCAGAGTAACACACTATTGTAGTTCTTTGATACTCACTTCGTGTTGGTATCCATTACATCTTCCCGTATTCCCACTCGATTAATAACTGCACAAGTGCAATACCAAAACACTCAGTCCTACAGAGTGCAGAGGCGTAAATCCTCAGCAGTTAATATCTAATGAGTCAAACAGATAAGATGAACCAATTATCATGTGAGTTGTACATTTCAAGTCCCTTAGTTATCATAACGGTGTTCCTTGCTTAAGGTATCTGCTAGTATATTAGCTTTGTCTCTCATCATTGCGTAGTCACGCGTTTATGTCCACATCATCTGGTAGGTTCCTCTGGATTGCAAGAATTTGCTCGATCCTTACGAGGGTTCTACATATGATTCGCCCAAGTAATGGGTTTCATGTTTCTATCCTTAGTGTTCACGTCTTCATTGTATACTATCTGCTACTCTGTGTTGAAGGTTCTTGATTTCTCTAGCCCGTGGTTTAACTGCGTCTCTTCTCATCCATCTTCGAGGTAATCTGTATTACTGTCCTTGACACGGAGTTGACTACTTCGTGTTCCTAAACTACTTGTCTACATACATGGGGTACCGTACTGATACATTACTACTTACCCGACTAACTCGTAAATAAGTCTGTCAGGCCCACATGCTCCTATCGGAGTGCGGTCATCCCATGTCTCGTTTAGTAAACTAGTAATGTCCGTCACACGGTTATTGTGAAGTATTATGTTGTCAATCTCCCCTTTGATGGATGTCCTTTTAGTTGTTTATTAGTTCGTGTTATCGATTATCCTGTTGTAAGTGCTATTGCCCTAATGGCATGGTGTAAGTAAAATTTGTGCTATATTTAGCCAAATTGGTTCTCCTATCTCGATCTCATTGAGTACAACACATTTCCTTTTCTCCCTGTTTAATCATGATCACATCTTATCCATAGTTCGTATTCGTTCCCTCATCCGTTTAATTGGATATATGCAGATTGCATAATAGCTTGAGCAACTTGGCTCTTCACTTCCCACCATCCTCACTGATTGTGGTGCATCTACAAAGGGTATTATATTTTGCACAAGGTTATGCTTGTCCATAAGACCTAAACATTCATCACTATTAGTGATTACCATTAAATGCGGGTATACACTTATGGTATTTGGCTAATAAGCCATGTCTGAAAATTCTTGAACAATTAAACTGGTGTGGTTTACAATTACAGTGGATGTATATATTTCTCCAGTGTAGTGGTTGGACTAACGGTCTTCTCGAAGTTTTGTAGGTTTCTAATCTTAAAGGTTGTATGAAAAGTTGATATGAAAATTTTGGTATATAATAAGAGATTAAAAATTTAGTGGTAGTTGCAGTTGCAGCACTTGCTGTGGCAAGTGCGCAAAGCAGATGGAAATTTCAGTGGTTTGCTTGTCATAGCGCTTGCAATAGCAAGTGCGCCATGCAGGTGGAAATATTGGTTCAGTAATTACCGGTCTCATTGACTCTTCCGTCGTTGAGTATGGGCTACATGATAATGTAAGCATTAACATTTGTTCATATATACATGATCCGTCAAGGTTCAAGGTCACTCGCATCGAGTACACATAATTAGTCTCAAAAGTCATACACAAAAAGACGAGTGGTCACTGACACACTCCCACATATTTATAGCATATATCTGTCCAATATCCAGGCTAAGTACATAACAAGGTAAGCAAAAGTCTTCCACTAGCGGTCACGGAGTTCAGGGTACTCATGCCCTATCAACTCCCTTCCCTCTCTGGGCTCCAGCATCAGTAAATGTCTGGTCTGGCCCTCCTGACCGCCTCGCGGTACTCCAGATCCTCCAGCTGAGGTCTTCTGAGTATTCTTTGGTGGTCTGTAGTTACGGCTCTCAGTGTTCATCCAACACTCGAAACTCCCGGTGGCCCTCTTTCTTGCAGCACCGACACTACTTTGCGGCCACTATAGTCGGCCCCAGGATGATCCTTCCCACAACGCTTGCAATAGAAATGGCGCTGGGGCTGTCCGGTGCCTGATGGTGATATTTAGTTTAAGTTAATAGCTGTAGGTACAAAGGCTAAGGTTACAATTTAATTTAAGAGGAAGGTGTTCTCACCCTTAGGAGGCGCATATCTCAAAGGCTGAGCATCTATAACTGGGCCGGTCAACCGAGGGACGGGCTCTTTCCCCTTCGCTCCCTGGTGACTTTGCTGCCCTTTCTTCTGGAAGAATTTCCTGTTTAATGTTTCGGGTCAGCATTCATAAAGGTGTTTAATATGGTAAGTAATTTAGAATGGGATAAGTCCTTACTTTCCCTTCTTCTGGCTATCGCCTGGAGATGCTCCTCCACCCTCAGACTCTCCCTCAGGGTTCTTTCTCTTCTTCATCCCGAGAGTCTCTTCCCGAGTCTGGAGCATAAGCTCCGTCCTCGAGGCAGCGTCATACACTCCTGGAATCTCATTGGTAAGTTCTCACAAAGTTAATCAGTAATGTAGTAAGTAAAGAATTACTGGCATTTATGTTAATACCTGTATGGTAGTATAGAGGGTAGCACCCATCGCCATCTGGATGCGAAAAACAATCCCCTCGGAACTTCTCGACCTTCACGGTCTCTGAGTAATCGACTCCGGGGATGAAGTCTAGCAGACCAATGAATCGAGCGTAGTACTCATCCATGGTCAGACCTCCCTGGGAGAGTGTCTCGAACTCTCGGCGCTTCTTCTGCTTGAGATGTGGGGTAGTAATTCCCCCTCAGCAACTCAACAAAGGCAGCCCACGCAAAGTCCGGCGTAGCCAGGCGATGGTCCTTGACCAACCTCCACCAAGTGCTGGCTGCATCCTTCAGATGGAAAGCAGCAATGACGACTCTCTTGTCGGCAGGTACTTGCAAAGCTTCGTAGGCCTTCTCATGTTCTACTAAAAAACGCTCCAAGGCTACGGAGTCTGGCTCCCCTGAATAAGTAGGTGGTCGGGTCTCGGTAACTGACTTCAGCCAGTTCGTCTCCCGGTGCTGTGGCGGGTGGGCTGGTGTTCCTCCAATTTGAGTACCAAGCTGTGCGAGAACGGCAGCGATCGTCTCTACAACTCCTGGAATCACCGGGTCACCGCCTCCACCTCTACCGGTACCACGCCCTCTAGTTCTCCGAGACATCTGTAGTACAGTATGTCATATGAATACTCGGTAATTTACCGTACAAACCAGTGGATATTGAATTGCCTTTAAGGCTAATATATCATGCAATTTGCGTTATTAAACAAACATCTTTTAAGACGAGTCGTCTCGTACCTCACAAACGTTTACCGTAATTTCCCAAGTCCAAAGCTCACTGTCTTAACCTAGTATCTCGTTACCGCTCTGATACCACTTTTGTAACACCCCTCTCCATAAACACGTAATAATCCCTCACGTAGCAATAAATAAAACGTCTTACAGCGGAAGAATAATAACAACATTAATACTCACTCGGGTGTCACCTGCCATTACTCGCCCATGCGAGTAATGAAGCATAACTATATCCAACTACCAAATAAACAAAAAACTGCTAACCGCTGTGATAACAAGATAAACTCCTATACATCATACTAAGTCCATAAACCATAAACGTCGACAAGTGAGCGTCTACCCAAGCCCAAATATACAAAACCGTACCATAATACAATCCACAGTCTAACATTGTTTACAAATAGAATCCAGGTGCGGTAATTAAAGTAATCTCTAACTATCCTGATCCCGCACTTCGGCTTCGACAATGATCAACACCCTGCACAATGAGTGTAGTCTCAGCGATAAACGCTGAGTATGCCGGGCCTGGACCCTATTGGTCACTTAGTCATTTTAACCATCTTATTATTAGATTGGTTTCATGCTTTACCGTTTTACAGTTATAATCAATACTGTAATAAAAATGCATAAATTCATAACCATTCATCCAATCCAAACATTCATTAAATACCACAAACAACAATTGTATAATCGAGCATATCGAATAATAGTACTGTAAAATCGCCGTAGCGAACGCTTTCCATAATTTATTTAATTTGGCCTTCAAGTCCCCATCCATCCAAACCATGTTTAGTTAATACCAGTTGAGCGTCAAGTTGGGACAACCCGATAACAGCCTCACCAATGGACAGTAGTCCTCCGTACACACAAAGGTACTCATTTCGCCAGAGGTCCGGAGGCCCCTGACTATTCACTTTGCCTCGTAAGGCGTCCATATAAAGGCCGTAGCCACCTGACCCACGATCCGAATAGGGCTCGATGGATAAATACCTAAAGCGGAACCCGATCGGGAACCCCCCAGTGATCACATCTGTTAGCACCAAGTAGTTCGTAAACTACCGGATTCCTCACCTCAACTCATACCATCTCTCTCATAATGTTTAAGATATGCTCTTAGGTTTATGGAGAATACAATTTATTAATTCGCTGCCCAATGGGTCTCATGCATACCTAGAAGTAATCTAGGTTATATTCATGTTCGAGACCCTTGCTCTAGAGACCGACAATGTCGTGACTCGTACCTAAGTGTTTTACTTAGGTTAGCATATACTTAATATTAATACTAGGGTATTATATTAAGTAACCGTCATGTCATCACAATAAACGCATATGTATGTTTATATAAGTCGATCTATAGCCGACGTAGTGTTAGTCCCGTAGGACGCTCGTGCATAAATAATTAATGCAGTAACACACATAATCACATACACGTATCCACATACATAACACACAAGTTATATCAACCAAATCCGAGCCCAAGGAATTCTGCAGGACAACCCGGATCAAACCCCTTTACATACCGGACACCTCAGACCTAGGATGCGCAGTGTAGTCCACTAGCTTTCTCGAGCGCGCACGTCTGACAGGCGGTCTAAACAGTAATAAAATTATAAGTCAGTCTCCATGACTAAATAGATCCGGTATTTCCGAATAACAAGTAACCCCGACAGTTCATCCCCGAATTTCTACAGTTAATTGTTACGGGTTCCTCTAAACCAGTCGGCTTTGTTTCTAAAACTCGTAGGTCGTAAAGTTTTGACTGTTAAGTTTAATTCATTATATTCCTTTAATCTTGTCCATCATTGAACTTAGGCATATAACCTATAGTTGCATGTATGCATGCATTATTTTATATATTGTATTATTTTCCCATCATCCATTATAATACTTTGTATTATATAATCCATTATCTTTAGCAACTATATTTGCATTCAAAAACTTATAACTTATAGTTTGTAACTATTTTCATATTATAACTTCCACCATTATATTATATGGTTTAAAACCATAATATATATCCATCCTTATATACATTATTCTCGTATATGTATATATTTACCAATATAGGTAAGTTTCATGAGTTGTAAAACTCTTATATTATATGTTACATTTTTATCATCTTATATGAGATGATCATACCCATTAATTGTATTATATTGTACAACTTATATTAAGATCCATATCCTAATATTATGTAACATTTTATGTTGCATATATACAACTCCTAAGGTTTATTCAATATATATCTTAGTTTATAAATCCCATTTATTTATTGTTTGTCACATTATTTAATGCGAATATCTTTACTTATATTAATTCCATCTAAATCCCATTAATACCATATAATTGTTATAACATTTATAACATTGTAGACCATAGTCTAAAATTCATTTTCCAACCTTTTATTTTCGGTACAGCACTATATTTCATTTAAATTCCATTTTGACCACATAACATTATGTAATGTTATACCATATACTAATATCATATAATATGATATTTTTATTTCCTTTAATTTATAACCTATAGTTTTTATACAAAACTATTTTATGTTGCCGAGAAGGCAACTATGTTATAACCTTATTCCTTTCCATAACCCATAGTTTTATTTATTTACAAAATCACCCCAATATTTATACCATGTTATATATATAATATAATATAACATTTTTAACTTATAAAAAGGTATAACCTATGGTTATTTTTGTTAAATAACCGAACAGACCTTAATCTGTTTTAAATTGATTTTCAACCCCTTTAACTTTACAAATTTACAATTTGACCACATATATAATGTTATGTTATATATATATATCATATATTATAACATTTTAAACCTTAATATTAATATAACCCATAGTTATATATATTCCACAATTACAAACAGACCCCTATTCTGTTCTATATTATTTTTCAACCCTTCCACTTTCTATGAGGGTCACTACGCTCAGTCGGGTTTTCACTTCGCTCAGTCGGAAAAAGACTATTTTGCCCCTACTATAATAATTTTCAATTATTTTTATATTTACCCACAATTTTTGATATATTACAAGGTGACCCCAAATTTCATTATATAAAGGGATTGAATATGATATGAAATCATATTCAAATTCAGAAATCCTAAAGTTAGAGAGATAAAGTTAGAGAGATAAAGAGAGGAAATGGTTTCTTTCGGAAGTTTGAAGAAAAAACTGTTCGGTAAGAGTAAAAAAGATGGAAATGCTGAAGGTGGTGTTCCAGAAATACAAGACGAGAATGCAGATGATGTTAGGAGCGAGGAGTATTCACGAGGAGCTCAATCTGAGGTACTTTCTGTTGTTATTTAGCAATTTATGTACAAATGTAGCTAGAATATATACAAAACTGAACGAAAAAAGCAAAAAAAGACGCCGGGAAACTGGGCGCCCGCGCCCACGTCATTAAGCGCGGCCAGCGCCGTTCCAGTCAACCGGGCGCCCGCGCCCACGCCTCCAACCGCGCGCCCGCGCCCGTATCCAACCGCGCGCCCGCGCCCCTGTTTCCAACCGCGCGCCAGCGCCCGGCCTTTCAAACGCGCGCCTGCGTGCCTCCCTTGCTGCGGACGCCGGCGCCGGCGTCTTTAGGTCGGCGCCTGCGCCGGTGCCCGTTTTTCAAATCGCTGTATCTTCTTCGTTATTGCTCCGTTTTTCGATCCGTTTGCGCCGTTGCGTTTGTCTTTTCGTGTACTTTACGATGATATACTTTGTTGATTATTTTGATGGCTTATGTGTGATTTATTCTAAAGTACGTAGTATTAGGGTTTACGAGTAGCACTTGATGAATAACGACATTTTTCTGCTTAGGGTGATAACGATGATGAATTCGATGATCCGAACGTAGACACAAGTCATGTATTTAATAGTAGCCTAGTCTTTGGCGATGCAGAGGAGGCGGTTGGTTATGCGTAGGGGTGATCATTTGGATAATTCGGTTAACTGAAATCCAAATTGTAAAAAATAAATTGGATTTCGGTTATTTCGGTTAAAAACCGAATTATCCAAATTAAGACCAAAACCAAATTAACCATTATCCAAATTATCCGAAATCCAAATTTTTTTAAAAGTGAAATCCGAAATCCAAACTGAAATCCAAATTTTAGCTAGTTTGGATTTCAACTTACCAAAATTTAGGGTTTGTGTTTGACGATTTGTCTCTAAAGACTAGAATTAGAAAATAGGATATTCTTTTGTAAAGAAAATTTGGATAATTCGGTTAACCGAATTAGACAAAGTCAAAACCAAATCCAAACCAAATTATAATTAGGATAATTCGGTTAACCGAAATTTTCAATTCGGTTAGAAAATTCGGTTAAAAATCCAAAAAATAAAATCGGTTAATTCAGTTTTTGGATAAATCCTAAATATCCAAACTGAATGCTCACCCCTAGTTATGCGTTGCGCACCGGAGAGGCTAATAATATTTATCTAATCAGACAGACTAAGAGAGACGACGGTGAAGTAATACTAACGTGTGAGAGGTACGGCAAGCATAGGCCACGGGTTAGCACAGGAGAATCGTCATCGTCGAGTCAAAGGCCACGGCGTGCCACGAAGAAATGCAACTGCCCTTTCCGCCTAAGCATCGGGGGTGGGGTTAAGACGGGCTGGTCTGTCTTGGTAATGGTCTCGACGCACAACCACGCGTTAGCGAGGAACCCGCAATCTCACTTCGTCCGGCCTCGCTTTAGCGTCGACGAAAGGGCAAGCATGAAAAGTTTGTACAGGAGTGGTGTTGCGCCTAGGCAGATGTGGGCCCATTTACATGACAAGAACCCTGAAAGTACTGCAGACAAGACATCGATTCATAACCTAGTTTCGAAATTCAGAAAAGAAGATCGTGGCGGACGTACAGATGTAGCGTCCTTCATGCACTCGCTAGATGAACGTAATTATAGTTGGTGGTCCGAGAAAGATGCAAGTAAGTGTCGGCACATCTGTTCAGTGTTGGTTTATTTGTCTGTTAATCACTTTAAATGTTAGTTCTAATTAAATGTCCATTTTGCAGGGAATCCATCTAGGCTGGGTCTTGTCTTGTTTGCGCACCCTTTTTCGCTGACGCTCGTTAAGATGTTTCCTTATGTAGTGCTCATTGATAGCACTTACAAGACGAACATGTACAAGGTGCCTCTAGTGGAGTTCGTCGGAGTCACGTCGTGCGGCAAGAACTTCTGCATAGCGTTCTGTTTTGCGGTCAGAGAGGATGAGTCTGCATACACGTGGATGCTTAATCAGCTGACGAAGGTGTTGATCTATCCTCCAAATGTGTTTGTCACTGACAATGAAAAGGCGCTAGTGAAAGCACTTTCAGTGGTATATCCTTCTGTACCACATCTTCTATGTCGTTGGCATATATGCAAGAATGTGGCTGCCAATGCGCTTAAGATAATGCATATTGACCGTGACAGAGTCAATTTAGTAGTGCATCGGTGGAAGCGACTAGTTTACGCCTCAACTATTGCGAAGTACGATGAACAGTACGGGAAATTAGTACACTCCTACGGCGCCAACAATCCTTTCGTTGTGTACTTGAACAACACATGGCTATGTCAGCGTGAGAAATTTTGTGAGGTATGGGTTAAGAGATTCAGGCATTTCGGCAACACATCTACCAACAGGTTAGCTTAACTTTAATTGTCAACATGTTCTGTTGTTTGTATTGGTATGTTTCCCATTTATCTGATACTAATTGACTTCCAATGTGTAGGGCGGAGAGCGCCCACTCAGCTCTAAAGTGTTGGCTTCATACATCCACCGGATCTCTAGACACATGCTTCGACAGCATACATAGATTCGTCGAAGGGCAACATTTTCACATTAAACAAGACTTCGAGTTCTCCATTGACAGAAGGGTTTCGGAAGACCAGCAAGTCCCATTTTTATTTCTGGTCAATCAAGTGAGCCTCAAATGTTTGGAAATACTCCAGGATCAGCTGAGAAGCGGGAGGTGCGATATTGACCACACAACATCGTACGAAGATGTTTGTGCGTTTACTTCGACCATGGGATTACCGTGCGCGTTTCGTATGTTTCAGTACATTCAAGCCGGTCTGAATATACCAGTTGAAGAAGTGCATATCTTCTGGCGAACACTCAGATACGACGCACAACAAGAATTTGAAGCACAACGCCAAACATACGATGAGTCGTATAGCACAGAGGAACAACTCTCATGTGTAGGTTTATGGTATGATGATCTGTCTCAGCGGTATGATCCTACGACGATTGAACAAGCGTTCAACGCGTGGAAGCCAATATGGGAGCCCGAGGATGATCACACTGGTTTACAGCCACCAGAGGTGAAGGTGCCTAAGGGAAGGCCCACTACCAAAAAAAAGAAGAGGCCAAACACTAGGGACAAGTCCGAGCACGAGCATTTAGGTCTTGGAAACCGTGGTCCGCCCCTACGACGTTCGCAGTCTCAGCGACGCTCGACAGCACCCCAAAGTACAAGTGATCATGGGCCGTCAATGCAACACAGTCAATCACAGCGTTGGTCATCTGAGCGAATGAGTCAAACTGGAGAAGGACCGACAATGCAACACAATCCACCTCAACAACATGCACCATATCCGACATACTGGAGCCCCTGGAAATACTCCGTATTGGACTGACCTCGATCCGCAATTAGGTAATTATATTATAGGTTACAGGGAGATAGTGGGTGATGGAAACTGTGGGTTTCGAGCCATTGCTGATGCCGTGTACAACGATGAAAGCCTATGGAAACAGGTTAGACGTGCATGCTTGGATGAGCTGGAGGATAGAAGAGATTGGTGGTTAAATAAAGTTGAACGAGTTTGGTACGATAGACAGTACCGTCGACTGAATTGGTTTGAAGACACATTTGCACCATCACAATACTGGATTGAAATTCTAGATATTGGTGTCATCTTGTGCACTGTATACCACATTGCGCTTATCAGTTTTTCAAAAGGATACGATGGTAAGGCTACTGGGTTGGTCGCACTGCCGCTACGTGATGATCGGGGGTTAGGTCGTCCAACAGCAGAGGTCACTCTTGCATGTGTCGCTGAGCAGTCTCATTTCATTAGACTCCAAACAGTCGAAAATTGTCCAGTCCCAATCTTGAATCCGATGTGGCGACGTTGGCATGAGCCCTCAGTTACAGCTTATATTGATCCGTACTTACCGCGCAATGCAGAGTGGTACAGATTGTTTCCCCCAATTGGTGAACCAGGACGCTTGATTATAGAAGATTAGAATTTGTAAAATTTTGTTGAATTCTTTGTATGCCATTAGTATATTCAAGAAGCATTGTGATGTTTTGCAAGATTAATGTATTGAAGAAGGACATTGAAAATTTTGAGTGTTTTAGTGTCTCATGTTGATACAGTGGATTATACTTTATCTAATAAAAGCAAATTCATCGTAGATACAATGCGTTCTAACACTACTGCTGTTAGCGACTCAACGTCCTACAAAGAATTTAGACCACCCAGATTGGCATTGATCTTAAGAAGCACATATGACACCTAATTTACCAAAAAAAAAGTTGTACAATATTTCATCTGTTGCTAATGATCGAATTTTGGCCCATCTGTGTTTCTAACCGCTGGACAAGATGCTGATCCTTACTTGGTCAACCAAGGGTAACTTTTCAAGTATACCTTCGATCACAACATCAGCAAGGTTACTGGTAATGAATGCTTTTTGGCCATCAGTAATCGTAGGTTGAATACCATACTAATAGTGAATACGTATAGTGACTTCATGTTGAGTGGATGCTTTTATCCCGTTAGTGAACAACTTTGTGATGTTTTGCAAGATTAATGTATTGAAGAAGGACATTGAAAATTTTGAGTGTTTTAGTGTCTCATGTTGATACAGTGGATTATACTTTATCTAATAAAAGCAAATTCATCGTAGATACAATGCGTTCTAACACTACTGCTGTTAGCGACTCAACGTCCTACAAAGAATTTAGACCACCCAGATTGGCATTGATCTTAAGAAGCACATATGACACCTAATTTACCAAAAAAAAAGTTGTACAATATTTCATCTGTTGCTAATGATCGAATTTTGGCCCATCTGTGTTTCTAACCGCTGGACAAGATGCTGAAAAAAATGTTTTTTTTACTAATTAATTGTACACATATTTGAAACATATTTTTAAGACTTCAAAAGCGATTATATTTTAGAGTTTCATTTTCAATCAACATTGTTCACACATCATTTCTCATAATGTTACAACTTATTCCACACACACATCATTTTAAACCTTTAAACAAAAAACGGTTGTGATGACTACTAGTACATGAAAGCCAAATATGGATGCACTGATCAAGCGGGAGGAGGTCGTCTCCTCGTACTAGCCCTGTACCGTGAATTGTGTTCCCTACGGTCCGCCTCAGCCCTGCTTCGTATTACATCTGGGTCTTCGAAGTCTGAATCATCTTCATACTTCACAAGAATCCTAACTCTTTCCATTATTTCTCCAAGGTCTAAGAAGTTCTGCAACATCATGCATACGTCCGCATCGGTTAGTAAATCGACGATAGAGTCGTTGTACAGATCTTGGTCCATCCTAAGGTAGACAATGGAAAAGACGTTGAGTTGCTGATTATCAAAATGTGATCTGACAATTTGATTTAATGAAGCTGTTAGGTGGTTAACACTTCTCGGAGTTCTAATTTCTGTATTGATCACTGCCCATCCCGGAGCACGTTGGAACCGTGCCCCGTATTCATTGAGTGCGGTGTAATGGTTCACGTGAATTGCAAAGGGAATTGACATCCTAATGACATAAACAAGAATGAATTATTTAAAAATGAAATAAACATAAATTAAAATTACAATAACCACATCAGTTTAAGCATCAATACAGAATGTTCAAAAACAACATAAACTAATAAGTCTACTAATATCCAAACCCACCACCACTATACCCACCCCTACCATACTCACCACCACCATACCCACCGCCCCAGAACCACTACCAGCATGTCGTCCCCTGCCATCACCACGCCCACCCCTCCCATCACCATGTCCTCCCCTCCCATCACCCGGTCCCCTCGCATCATCACCGCGCCCACCATCACCCCCACCACGACGCGCCTGCTCCATGTGCCTACGGTACATACCCTCCCCTCTAGGCCTAAGGCCTCTGGTGCGATGCCCCGCGATGTACCACTCCATGCCAGCACGAGGCTGGTTAGGGTTCCTGTGACGTGTGGCGAATCAGGGGTGGTCGGGACATTAAGCCGGCAGTACTCAAAGGCCATCTCCAGCGTATCAGCCGCCCAGGCGGGGAAGCCGGTGGGCCAGCCCGGGTTGTTCTCCGGGGCGAGTCTCATGATAAGCGGCGCTGTCTCATCCCAATACTGCAGTAAGATATAAATGTGAAGTTAGTATTTAAAAACAATTACAAACAAAAAAAATTAACAAGACTAAGTATTTACCTGGAGCTGATCCTCTCGTCGTGTACTGGGGCCACCGTCCGCTCCCAGGGGACGCACCTGAACATGAGAAACGCGCTGGAACCACCGGATGTAATCCGGGGCCACGGCCCATGGCATATCCGCACGTGCCAGAGGAAACCTCCACCTGCTGGGCCCTGTCGTGTTGTCCCACACGGCTGTCCCGTAGTCGTACGTAGCAAGGTACGTCTTCCCATGTCTGGGACGATAATGGCTGTCGGGTCTGATAGGCTGAGGGGGGATAGTCTGCATGTATCCAAACTGGCGCAGACACCGCTCGGGCATATACGGCTCAGCAATATCCAAGAACTGTATGGTGCCATAATACCGGGAGCGCGCCTGTGATACGAGGGCACCCTCTGCCTCAAATGGCAGCCAAACAACCTACGTTTCATTTAATGGAAAACAATTAACAACTTAAATGAGAAACAATGTTTGACGATACGTTAACCGTCAACTTTTAATTACTACAATCGCTAAGCAACTCGTACCTCAGTAGAGGACATGTCCAGCCGTCCCCTCACGAAACGTAGCCTGTCATCGTCCATCAAATTCCTCGTGTAACGAGGCCACCTCGCCGCCGCCGGGGAGCAACCATCCCAGTCTGAAAGGGGCTCCGGTCTGAACATGGGGAAGTACTCATAGATCCAGCACTGCGGTGATCATCCGAAAACATTAGCCAACATAGTCAATCAACAAGTTTACAATACTTAACTCGTGAGCTCACAATCAAGTTCTCACCTGAAACAACGTCAGGCAACCAGCCAGCTGACGTGTATCCGCCCGGGAAGCGATGCCGAGCTGTCGGTACAGGTATGCCAGTGTCCCGGTCCCCCACGCATACAAGTGGACCCTACTAGGGTCACGGATCGGCCAGTAGGACGAGGGCATAACACGATCCCCGCCCTTGTCGATGATCAATGAGTGGGACACCAGCCACCAGAGGAACGCCGTCGTCTCCTGAAGTGGGGTACAGTATGGACCGCCACAAGTATCATGAAGAGCTCGGTAACGTACCTGGCTCTTCTCCAGGAACCTACAGTCTATCAGCTCCTGCTGGTCCGCCGCGGCAAACAGCCGTAGGAAGTGGGGGATGAGAACATGTAATGGTGGGGCCGCTATGCCGACCCGGGCGCCATCCTCGGGCTGGTACGAAATCGCCATGCCAGTGATGGGGATACCCAAAATGTGGTAGACGTCGTGGAGAGTAATAGTCATCTCTCCGAATGGCATGTGAAAGGAGTTCGTGTCAGGCTGCCATCTCTCCACGAACGCTGAGAGGAGCGCGAGGTCAAAACAACCATGCGCTATGTCGACAAGATGCGCAAGTCCGCTATCCTCGACCGCTGCTAGAGACTCTGGGTGCCTCAATGTACTCGGAGTCCACGCCTCCAAATACTTCGTCTTAGGCTTGAAGCTAAGACATCCCTTCTCCTGTTGAATATTTATGATTGAGTTCACACTATATTAACCATTTCCTAAACAATCTTAAATTTTATGGAATCTATTACCAGACGGGAAACATACCACTCCTCGCCACACGTCAAGCGCGACGTGACCACCGAAACTCGGGATCAAACTCGTATCCTGAGGGCCTCCGGGCACTGGAGTCTGCCCAAGCAACCAAGCATCAGCAGCCGGCATCTGCGCCACCCCCTCTGCCGGACCATGTACTGGGGACCGGCGACGACGGCGCACCCGTGTGGCCACCTCAGCAACCGGCTCATCTATGTCCTCGTCATCAGCGTCAGCCTCGTGATGACGTGCGTCTCCGGCCCCACTCTGTCCAGGAGTAGGCCAATCAGGACTATCAGACCTCACGACCAGCGTCCCATCGCCGATCAATGAGTCCAGATCCACACTATGCATCTGGTCCACCTCCTGCTCCTGCTGCTCCTCCTCCTCCTCCTCCCCCTGCTCCAGCTCAAACTCCGCCCGCATCCTCTCCTCACGGGCTCGTAGAAACTCAATCTCCCTACGCTTCCTGGACGAAGCTGTAGCGTACTGTGTACGCTCCTCTCTGCAGCAGCAGCATCAGGCCCGCTCACACGAGGGTGTGATGAACTCTCGCCTCGGTCGGAAATCGACTTACCCTTACCCAAACCGAACCTACCAAGCAAACCCTTGCCCTTTCCTCCCGCCATCTGTTGTTTACCGTAGAATTTAGTCATACTATTTTTACAGTTAGTCAAGACCGGTCGAGGTTACTCAATACCGGTCATACATGCATCTCAGTAGTTCAACGTCAAAAATAAATTTACTTTCTATCTTAGAACTGATTAAAACACGCATAACTGATTAAAACACGCATAACTGATTAAAACACGCATAATAGAGGTACACAATGTAAAAAACGTAACAAAACAGCAAAAAACGAGCCCGGAGCGGTCCCGACAGCGCGCGCCAGCGCCCACCGAGAATCACCGGCGCCAGCGCCGTCTCCAGCTCCGCCGCGCCCGCGCCGCCTCCATTTCCTCCGCGCCAGCGCCGCCTTGGTCTCCTCCGCGCCAGCGTCCCGCCTTTCTCCGCCGCGCCAGCGCGCTCCCACCCACCCCGGCGCCTGCGCGCACTCACCAACCCGCGCGCCCGCGCGCCCTACATGTTGCCGGCGCCTGCGCCGGCTGTTCTTCCTCCCCGTTTCCGAATTCGTCTACTGTTTTCTGCTAATTTTGCTACTTTTACTGCTATTCTACGCTAAAAAATTATAAATTATGACAGAAAAGAACCTGATTTTGCAGATCGAGCTAACAGAATGATGACTTGAGCACCGGCTTTTCTCCCGTTCCCGCTCCCGCTCCGGTTACCGCTTCTAGAGAGAAGTCAGAGAGAATTCTAGAGAGATAAAGAGTTTTAGAGTTTGAAATTTTGTGGAGAGATAATAGAGGGTAAAGGTGTATATATAGGAGAATTTAAGGGTAAGGGCAAATCGGTAAAGTTTTTTAAATTTCCGACTGAGCGAAGTGAAAACTCGACTGAGCGAACGAGTTCAGCTTTCTATAATTGCAATTTGACCCAATTTATAACATATAGTTTTATAATATCTTTAAAACTATATATTATACATATATCTTTGTAAAATACCTTAAATTAATCCAAAAATCACCAAATTCCACCCAAGGGTTATAATTACCATTACTAACCCATATACTTTCGGTATATACTATTCCACCACATCTATTTACCCAAAGTGTAACAATGACATATATATTATACATATATAGTTTATTTTAATTCCAAAATCAATCCAATAAATTCCTAAAAATTCCTAATAGCCCATGGGTGTTTATAATACCTTTTACACCCTTAACTTTCCGTAATAACATATATACCCCATATGTTATAAAAATGTTACAATTAAATACTTATCTATTATAAAACCTTAAATAAGTATTTAACTTATCTAATTTGGTCCAAACCTACCATATGGTCAAGGTTGACCTCCTTAATATTCCTTGACCATCCATTCCCATTAATTACGGTTTGTACCCATACTTTCCAGAAATGACCATTTAACCCCAAAATTTATAAAATCTTATAATTTTTTTTAAATCCTTTTAACACCTAATTTCAGCTTTATCATTATATAGCCCCCAAATTTAATTTAATTATGATTTAAACCCCTATTGGAATCGGTAATATTTATTTATTACCTAAAATTAATTAAAACCTTAAAAATACATAATTAAAATGGCCTAAAGTACATGGCCTTATTACAAACATTAGCTTATAAAATAAATTACACATAAATGCCCAAAAATGCATTAAAACTCTCGGCCTCACCTAGTATTTTTCATTAATTACAAATTTTCCACAAAAAGTCTTAATTTGACCTTTATGTTACTTAATTACTTATATAATTTACTAAATCATTCCTTAATCACCTAAGGTCAAAATATGACCTTAATAAACCTTATTCACTCACGGTAATACATATACATATGTTTAAACACATATTATACACCAAGTGAAGGTTTAAGTGATTATACCTTATTTTTGCCAAGATTAGGCCTTGTTTGGCCACGGCTAGCTTGGGATAATTTTTCCACAGCTTCATTACATGTTTTCAAACAGCAATTAAGGCATGATCAAACTCCAAACAAGAGCTAACCATAAGAGGTGTTTTAATGTATAATTTCAAGGTTAAATTTACCTTAGAATACAAAGGAAACCAAGGTTGATCTTCGGCCTAAATTTACAGAATAAAAAGAGCATTAAAAGAGCTACTAAACCAAGGCTTAAAACCGGTATAACTCAGATTAGAAGATGGCTAATTTGCACCTTGATTAAGATGCCAAAAATGGTGTTTTTGGCATGGATTTGGCTATTCCTTGAAGCTCTTGATATACCAACTGAACAAGCATGTTAAGAAGAAGATAATAAGCCTAAGGAATCAGGATTTACAACCGGAAATGAAAGGAATGAAGAGATAAGTGCTTAAAGCACATTTTTACCTTAAAAGATCAAGATTAGAATTTCCCTCCTTCCTCCCTTGTTACAGCCAAGAATCACTCCTA
Source organism: Limonium bicolor (assembly GCA_023374045.1). Taxonomy (NCBI): domain Eukaryota; kingdom Viridiplantae; phylum Streptophyta; class Magnoliopsida; order Caryophyllales; family Plumbaginaceae; genus Limonium; species Limonium bicolor. The sequence continues at coordinate 291,226,016 of CM041779.1, forward strand.
TTTTAACCTCCAAAACAGCCTAGATTCAAGGATGGAAATGGCTGATGTTTAGCTCCATGGAAAGAGTAAAAAAAAGTGAAGAGAATGAACATAAAATGGCTTAATAAGCTTACCTAGATCAATTGGTGTTCTCCTCTGAGTTTGGTGTGTTCCCACGGTTATGGAGGAGCAAAAGAGAGAATGGAGACTGAATAAATCGGCTGGGAAGGAGGTAATGAGAGGAAAGAGAAAGAATTAAGCTTATAAGGTAAAGTTACTTACTTAGTAAATAGTCCTAGATGACTCTCTTAGATATTTATGTTGGATTAAAGGATGAGGATGACACATCAAATGGGCGGCAATGGTTGGTTTGGTCAAGGGATGACATTTGACCATGGTTTAAGTTAAGTAATTAAATGTTATTTTGGGTACTATTCACCCAAAATCACCCATTTTGATTTATTTTTAAACTTTGATTTAGACTTTATAATATAGTCTATCATGTCACATTAATGTTATAAAGAATGTAATCTAGGTATTAAAGTGATAAAAAGTCAATATCTTAGCTCATACACAAAAACGTGCTTTAAGGTGTTTTAGCGCACATTTGTGTCCAAGGTGTTTCTGAGCTTGGTTTTCTTTGAGAACGGTGTTTTTGTGTTCTTTACATGATAATTGAACTTATTAATCCAATTTATATCAAATGGAGGTCATAAGACCTTTAAGGTTTCTTAGAGCACATTTTTGCCCTAAGTGACTTTTAAGCATGTTAATGCTTGTTATTTGGTTGGAGTGTTGTCCAATAATCTTGTTTATTTATGTGTTAATATGCTTAGGAAAAAATTTTAGGTCCTAAGGAGTTCATTTGGGTATTTATTTACCTTAAACGGTCAAAGGGTGCAATTCTTGCTTTGGGTTGACCATTGTTGTTCTCAATTGACTTTTAAGGCATGTTAGGCCTTAATTAATTTGATTAGATGTTTAATCCATGTTTTATTAGTTTGGGGTATTTCAGTTCTACCTCAATAATGCATCATACTCATTACTCAAATACTTATCCATCTTACTCGGATACTTTTTACTTGTTCTCTTAATTCTGTAGACACTCTCGGTCTCGATCTTGTTCTCTCGTTTATTCTTCTCTTGAATAATTCTAAGTCAATTCTCTTGACGAATTCTAAGTCAATTCTCTTAACTAATTCTATGTCAATTCTCTTGACCTCTGAGTAGAGACATTCACAATTCTCACCACCGGGCATTTCGGGTTCTAGTATTACTTCCCCGGTTTCGGCCCTATACCGGTCTAGCATAGTGGGAAGATTCAACTAGAAACCGGAACTACTCTCTTAGTTCCTCTTTCTTTCACATACGTCTGAATCTCTATCGGACTTCTCACATTCCTAATCATCCTCTCACCGGAGTTATAATATAACCATGTATATTAGTCTAGAAGAAGCTCTTGATGCCATCTAAAAACTTAGGGAATTTTCTTGAGTTCTTGTATTCTCAAATTTAAGGGTTGCCCCAACATTTCGAATACTTATATGTTCAGGTCATTTCTCATATCGGGTGGGATCCTCATGTAGGAGGTCGACTATCATTAAGGGAGTTAATAGTCCCATGTATCTCTGTTCTCATTTTAGTTGAGTTCATAAGGTTGAACTACAGTAATTCTCTACTTAAGATTTGTTACATGTTTCTCCACATTTTAATTACTTTGCTATCGATTCTTTCTACGAGTCGCTAACCAAACGTTTTTATTGTGAGTTGATCCATGATATTCAGTTAGATCACATACTCAAGCAAGGATGGTTAGCACATACAGCAGGCATCGAGATATATATATCAAATGCAATAAACATTTTCGTGCTTTTATCTTGTTAGGTCGGCACACATAACAAGTAGCACACAAGCTGAGTGTAACTCGATAGGACACAGATTGCAAGGAAACCATTTACGTTCTCCAAGGAATAATCTAGCGCGTCGTTTACGTCCTTAGATAACTATAGAATAATGATAACATTTCAAGTGTTTCTATTAACGTCAAGGTAATATGGAATTTAAACGACTAATGCGCCCATAATTAACCCCGTTATCCTGTTAATCTTAACTTTACTCATGTGATCTTAAGTTCATAACTCTCACATTCAATCTAATATTTGTTTACACTTATAATGACCTTAACATGTCACCAACACAAGTCCTAATCATCATCTAATACCAATACTAATTAATCCCCATCATTTAAATCCATTTTCAAACTCACGGTTGAATTTTGGGAGTGGTCCAGGGCCTTGTCCGGACCTTAACTCTCAGACCAATATAGTCTAGCAACTCTCGAGGCAAATTTCATTGTGCTTCGGGACTTTGTACTTACCCAAGTCCCGGACCAAGTGTAGGAGTCACTCTCGGTTAAATTTTTAGTGTGGTCCGGGACTATGTATGGGACTTAAGTCCTGGACCAAGCTGCAGTACTTACTCTCAGTGTGTTTTTTCATGTGGTTCGGGACTACATCCAAGGAGTAGGTCTCGGACCCTGCTACAAACTGTAAAATTTGACAGTTTTTAATTGTCATTCCAACTTCAATTCTTACCCAATTCTTTTCTATTCTTTCCACATGGTTCTAAACATGTTCTAACAACATAATAACACTTTAAATATCCTCAAACCCTTGGTTAAACCAATCAATCAAATCTTGATCAATCACACAAATTTTTCACTCTAATTTTCTGCACTTTGCAACTTGCATCTCCTAAGTTGCTAAGATGCACATTTGCTCTCCACTTTACTAACTCAATTGTTTCACCTACGATCCTTTTGATCACACCAAGTTCTTCCTAAACATTTTCATCACTATTATCTAAGTCCAACCTTTACTCTCAAGGTCATACAACCTAGTTTCCACCAAGCAAATCCAAGACACTCTATTGGGATTAAACCTAACGGTAAGTGTACCGGTCAATTCTAGCAAGTTTTAATAGAGAGTATTCCCTAAGTATCGAACCAGAGGAGGCGATGTCTAGTTAAAATCTTTACTAACCTGAAAAGAAATAAAAATACTAAATAATAGATTAAAACAGGAAATTGGGGGTTTTGATTTGATGAAAAATAGAAACTATAAACAGAATGTAAAACAGTAAAAAGCAAGAAAATAATTGTTTCGAAACTGATTTGGGGAAGAAATCCCGGTTTACTACTTCTCCCTAAATATGTAATTCCTATCCCTAAGCGATTTCCAAGACAATTCTGAATAAAACCCTAGAACAAAGACAATTTACCTCCGGTCTCCCGCTTAGCAAATTCTAGTTAGTAAAGAACGAATTCTAGCTCTCGTTACGAAGCCACTGTTTACTAACCGCCTTAAGAACAATCTAGATTAACGGTCAATTAGCAATTTAGAGGAATTACCGTCTCTATACTAACCGGTTATTTTCCTGTATTCAATTGAAAGCCGCAGTCGTCACTTATAAGCTAAAAAATACTAATCTTTATAATTGGCCAGATTATAACAATTAAGGAAATTAAGCAAGGAAAATAACTTTATTCAATCGAATTGTAGAAAATCACAAAGGTACAGGAATAATCAATCTAGGGATACATAGCAAACCGGAATTAAAAGAGACTACTCAGACATATCCATAATAACAATGCACAAGTTGAATAGAAAAGACTTAGGAAAGCAAGAACAAGAAGAAACTCTAATGTCGGTAGCCATCGTGAATTCTCTGTTCTTCCTTCAGCCTTCTCTTTCTGTTAGTCTCCAAGATCTTCCCAAAACTCAACATTTCTCTCTCTTCTTTCTCTTCTGTGTAAAACTGAGCTCTGTGGTGTATCCTAGCATGGTTCTCATGTTAGGCAGGCCTCTGCTTTTATAACATTCAAAATTCTATCTTTAATTGGTACGGGACTTGGTCCAAGTATAAAGTCCCGGACCAGTCTCTAAAATCTGCTGAGAATTCATCTTCAAGCATGGTCCGGGACTTAAGATATGTATCAAGTCCCGGACCCGTCCTTAAAACTGGTCGAGAGTAACGCCTTTATATGGTCCGGGACTTAGGGTATGTATCAAGTCCCGGACCAGTCTTCAAAATAGGTCAAGAATAACACTAATGGTTGGTCCGGGACTTAAGGTCTGTGCAAGGTCCCGGACCCAACCTAAAATTGAAGAATACTGCATGTCTTCACTCTGTTCAACATGTTTGACAGTCCAACATAACATTACAATGATCAGGAATGCATTTTCTTGAGATTTTCGCCTGAAATAACACATAAACCCATCATAGAAGACAATTACAGGTAGAGACATAAAAATAACCATAAGGCGGGAATTTAATAACAGATAATAATGAATTAAGCACAAATAAACCCCATAGACATAGATAAATTCCTGACTTATCAACTTTCTCACACTTAACCTTTGCTTGCCCTTAAGCAAATACTGCAATAAGAATATACTGGATTTCAACAGCGGGGAATCATCAGATTAAGATAAGTGTACAAGGAAATCTAATATTGAACAACAACCAAAAGCCACAATGGTTAGTACTGCAAGTTTTCATAAACAGTGAAACGGGAATGTTGTTAAATGCCTGAGAAAATTTTCATAACTATCCAGTCTAGATTTCACCCAGGGCTTTACTTTCCTTTTACTTACCACAATCCATTAGACGACAAGGGGCAAGAAGTAATGTCATATTCCACATTACCTTTCATTGCCACGTACTCATAATCAAAGAAGAATTTGCAATAACTTATTAAAATGAAAGTACTTTCCTTCTGATTTTCTGAACTAGCTTTATTCTTTTTCATCCCCCCAGACTTTTCTCCCCATCCATGTAGCGGTGTTGGGCCTTCTATCCCAGATCAGATGACCTTAGGTAGATGAGTGATGAGGCACTTCAAGGGCTTAATAACCAGATGGGAGAGGCCTGTTCCGTTCAGAATAGATTAGAGGAGTACCTTGCCTTTGTCCTTTCTTTCCTTTCATACCATAACTTTCCAAAGCCCCAAGTTAATCCAAACAAAAATAGTCACAAAAATGGTCTCACCTTTTATTGAAAGAAATAGATAAAAATTCAGCAAAATTTATACATACAAGCAGCATAACCAGAGTGTTTTTGACTTGAAATCCAAATTCGACTTCAGAAAAAGTGTTACTCATACGGTATTCCCAACTGACTCATCTTACCACCAATTAAAACCAAGTAAGTCTCAATCAAAAAATTTTGTTGAGGGTCAGCAAAAGCTAGTGATAGAAAAAACAGATAATGTCAAAAGTCAAAGAAAAAAAGCAAATTGATATCCTCAATAAAACCAAGTGTAAACTCCCCCCTTTCTCACACTTAAAATTAAGAAATGCCCTCATTGCTTCTAAAATAAAAACAAAGTGAAAAGGGTAGAACAGAACTCCCCTGGTTAAGTTGTGAGAAGATCGAACAGATTGAGTTCTGGAAAGAATCGGGCAGAGTCTCCTTTGTAACGTGTATGAAACTTATCAAAATAAGTTCAAACCTGGATAAATAACAAACACAGTGCTACAACACAGTAATAGTTCATTATCCACGGAGAGAAAAGTGCAGAATCAGTAGGGTTATCAGTTACATCCCAAACAGAAACGATGAAAACCAAAGAAATAAGAACTAACAATCTAAAAAGACATCAAAATATCTCAAATGACAAAATATAAAAAAAAAGACATCAAAATAACAATAAAAGATAGGAAGACCGATGAAGGAGAGGGCATAAACCGACACATGTACTACTGATGGGGTAGGCGCCAGGATTCCAACTGTGCAAAGCGCTCATCATAGTCACGGAAACGGGCCTCCTGGCGAGAATGGTACTCAGCAAACCATGCATCCTGCCGAGCCTCGTACTCTGTCTGGCGAGTCTCCAAAGCTGAGAGTTGCACACCATAGTCATAGATAGTCGAACTCATCCCGTCCAGCCGACTATCCATCTGAGTCATATAATATGAAAAACCGTCAAAGCGAGTTGTGGCCGTCCCCCTACAGTCTCTAAACTCACGCAGCAGCTCTTCATAACCCGGGGCCGGTCCAGCAGGTATCGGAATGTCCTGATCCTCATCACCAACGGCATCAGCCTCAGTAGCAACCTCAGCAGCGTCAGCAACTCGGGGTGCTCGTGCAGCGCGTCGACGCTTCACCCACTGACCCTCGATCTTCTCCCACTAGAAGAAGTGCATCATAGTCATGTCGAGACTAGACCGAGGAAACTGAGGCTGCTCATCAGACAAATCCACCCCTTCAGAAGCAAACAAGGACTATTGGAAATGCGGGAATGGCAGTGAAGTAGTGTTGTCCGTCTCAACCACCCGGACCATGGAGTTAAATATAACTCGATGCAGAGAGGGTGGAACCCCTGCCTGGGCAAAGTCGTCGTCCAGGATGTAGCGCATCAGCCAACAGTCATAAGAATTCAGATCGGCGCACTCCCAGGGCCGAACATTATACATCAGCACCCCTAAAATCAGACGCTCAGCCGGTGTTGGTAACTTATCCCCCGTGACTACTTGCTTGTCTCGATTGTTCCTCCGTTGCCGGTTTTGAACCTCAGGATCATTGACAATCAGATTAATGTAATGCTCCTTAGCTTGTCGTTCTAACAAAGGCATATTTGCCCTATTCTCCGGAGTCGGGATCCGAACAGCCACAGGTAAATCCAAAAATTGCCTAATGCGAGAAGCAGTCACCATAATATCCACCCCCTTAACCACAGAGTTAATAGCACTTTTATCGTCATTCACCGTTGCATTCACATAAAATAGTTTCACCAGTCTCGGATAGAACTTTCCACCTCTATTAAGCAGACACAACTAACTACGTGCACGAAAAATTCTCTCCATATCAAATTCAGCAATTAAAGTCGGGCAAACTGACCTTTCAGGTATGATTTTTCTCTTGCGTGCGTGGAACCAGTTTGCAGCGGCTTAGTTGATGAATTCAGAATCAACCGTCTCTCGGACCTGAATTAGAGCGGCTTCGGGGGACGGAGGAGCTGCGGCGGCTGAAGAAGCGACGACTGTGACAGAGCGACGAGCACGTTTGGGAGCCATGAAGAATTCTGTAAATTGGAATTGGTGTGTCGGGTGGTGATAATGGTGGATTGGGGTGATAATGGTGTGGTTGTCGACGGTGGTGGAACTGGTGAAGCGCAGGTGGTGGCGGTAGGTGTCGGACTTGGGTAGCAGTGGCGGGGCGAGAGAGGAAGTGCAACAGTGGAGTGACGGGAGTTGGTGGCGGAAATCGTCGGCGGTGGACTGGGTTGGGCGGCGACGAAGATGGGAAGTGGTGGTGGTGGAGTTGCGCGTTGAACGTCAGGACTGGAATGCCGAAGTGCAGGTGGTGGAGTTGCGCGCTGAACGTCGGGAGAGGCTAGGGTTGTAAGAAGTTAATTTGGGGATAATGTGAATTGAAGACGACGCTGTTTTTTATTTTCGGAAGTGGAGTTGGTCCAGGACCTAAGATATGTATGAGGTCCCGGACCGAAATGTAAAATAGGCCGAAAGTTTCAGTCACTTTGGGTCCGGGACTTAAGTTATGTAGCAGGTCCCGGCCCACCCCATGTTTTCATGTCGAAACTGTCCTCTGTTGCCAGTCCGGGACTTAGGATATGGATAATGTCCCGGACCACCCCATTTAATTCCGCTGAGAGTCTGCTCTTTAGTTGGTCCGGGACTTAGGGTATGGACAATGTCCCGGACCACCCCATGTTTTCCTGCTGAGAGTCTGCTCTTTAGTCGGTCCGGGACTTAGGGTATGGACAATGTCCCGGACCACCCCATATTTTCCTGCCGAGAGTCTGCTCTTTAGTGGGTCCGGGACTTAGGGTATGGACAATGTCCCGGACCACCCCTTTTAATTCCACCGAAAGTCAGCTCCCTGGAACTCTATTTCTCGTCCTTCATCAATCCTATAACCTAATAGAACCAAACATGGGAAAGATAACTAAAAGAAGAATTAGAACAAGTAAAAACATTAATCAAAACTAAAAGGAAGAAGAAAAATGAAAGAATATTGGGTTGCCTCCCAATGAGCTGCCCGTCTTTTCGGTCTTTGGCTAGACCGTGCAACTGTAAGATCAATATGGAGGATCATGCACCGTGATCACCGAATGGACTTCGGTGATATCACCACTTAGATAATGCTTCAGCTGAGACCCGTTGACTTTGAATGTCTCCCCTTCTGTATTGATTAAACCGATGGCTCCATAAGGCGAGACACTTGTCACTGTGAACGGTCCAGACCAACAAGACTTCAACTTTCATGGAAATAATTTCAGACGGGAGTTGAATAGAAGAACCATATCCCCAACGTGAAACTCGTGCTTGACCAACAACTTATCATGCCACCTCTTTGTTTTCTCCTTATAGATCTTGGCATTTTCATAAGCCTCCTCTCTAAACTCCTCCAGATCACACAACTGCAACTTATGCTTCTCACCAGCCTTTTGTAGATCAAAATTCAACGCCTTGATTGCCCAAAAAGACTTATGCTCCAGCTCTACGGGTAAGTGACAGGCCTTGCCATAAACTAACTTGTATGGGGACATACCTAAATGTGTTTTGAAAGCAGTGCGGTATGCCCACAAGGCGTCATCTAACTTAAGTGACCAGTCTCGCCTTGAGGATGTGACAGATTTCTGGAGAATCCACTTAAGTTCCCTGTTGGTGATTTCGGTTTGCCCGTTCGTTTGTGGATGATACGGTAAAGAAACCTTATGTCGTACACCATACTTTTGCAGAAGAGCTTCAAACTGTTTGTTGTAGAAGTGGGTACCTCCGTCACTAATGATCGCGCGTGGGACACCAAAACGGGTAAAGATATTCCTCTTTAAAAACTTAAGCACCCTCTTGCAATTGGTAGTGCTGCTATTGCTTCAGCCCACTTGGTGACATAATCTACTGCGACCAAGATGTAGAGGTTACCTTGAGATGATGGGAACGGTCCCATGAAATCAATGCCCCAAAGATCGAACGGCTCAACCTCCAAGATTGAATTCAATGGCATCTCGTGACGTCTGGATAAATTCCCCTGCCTCTGACATTGATCGCATTAGGAAACAAATTGATAGCAATCCTTATTCAAGTTCTTCCAAAAGAAACCAGCCTCCAAAACTTTCACGGCTGTCCTAGCCGGACCAAAATGACCCCCTGCTTCTCTAGAATGACAGTGTGATAAGATGTCTCTAGCTTCATCCTTAGAAACACACCGACAAATCATACCATCTGCACAAACCTTGAACAAAAACGGGTCATCCCAAAGGTAATACTTGACCGTGGAGAAAAACTTCTTCTTCTGCTGATATGTCAACTCTGGAGGAACGATGCCCTTAGCTAGGAAGTTCCCAATATCAGCATACCAAGGGTCCGTGGAACGACCGATCATGTAGACATACTCATCAGGGAAATACTCATTGATCGGCCTGCCATCATCTGGAACTTCCATACGGGATAAGTGATCCGCCACTCCGTTCTGCGCTCCAGGTTTGTCTCTAATCTCAATGTAAAATTCCTGCAAAAGTAAAATCCATCTGATCAAACGAGGTTTAGCGTCAACCTTTCCAAAGATATACCTGAGAGCGGAATGGTCGGTGTGCACAATGACTTTGCTGCCAATAATGTATGGTCGAAACTTATCACATGCAAAGACAATTGCCAGCAGCTCCTTCTCCGTTGTGGCGTAGTTCTTCTGCGCCTCATTCATAGTCTTACTAGCATAGTAGACTATCCTCAACACCTTGTCATGCCTCTGACCCAAAGTTGCTCCCAATGCGTAATCACTAGCATCACACATAATCTCGAAAGGTAATGACCAATCAGGAGCAACAATAATAGGTGCAGAAACCAATTTAGCTTTAAGCAAATTAAAAGCATCTAAGCACTCTTTCGTTAACTCAAATTTAGCATCCTTAATTAACAAATCACAAAGAAGCTTAGAGATCTTAGAAAAGTCCTTAACAAAACGCCTATAAAAACTTGCGTGACCGAGAAAACTCCGGACATCCTTTATCGATGATGGTGGTGGTAGCTGCTCTATTACTTCAACCCTGGCTTTGTCTACCTCGATCCCTTTCCTAGAAATCTTATGTCCGAGCACGATGCCTTCCTGCACCATGAAGTGGCACTTCTCCCAATTGAGCACCAAGTTAGTTTCCCTGTATCTAGCTAAGATTAAATCCAAATCTTTCAAACATGAATCAAAAGTCGGTCCAAAGACAGAAAAATCATCCATAAAGATTTCGATGCACTTTTCAATAAAATCAGCAAAGATAGCAGTCATGCATCGTTGAAACATAGCTGGTGCATTACATAAACCAAAGGGCATGCGTCGATAAGCATAAGTACCATACGGACATGTAAAAGTGGTTTTCTCCTGATCTTCTTTAGCAATTGGAATCTGAAAATAACCGGAGTAACCATCTAGGAAATAGTAATATTCTTGTCCTGCAAGCCTTTCTAACATCTGGTCAATAAAGGGAAGGGGGAAGTGGTCTTTCCTAGTTGCGGCATTTAATTTCCTATAATCAATACAAACTCTAAGCCCGGTAATAGTACGCTGAGGAATTAATTCACCTTTATCATTAGGTACCACAGTTAAACCTCCCTTCTTAGGTACTACCTGTGTAGGACTTACCCATTCACTGTCAGAAATCGGGTAGATGATACCTGCATCCAAGAGCTTGATAACCTCCTTCTTAACTACCTCTTTCATGTGCGAGTTCAGTTTTCGCTGAGGCTGTCTCATTGGCTTGTAATTATCCTCAAGATAAGTGCGGTGGGTGCAGAACATAGGAGCAATACCTTTGATATCAGCAATGGACCATCCTAACGCCTCTTTGTTCCTGTTTAGAACCTGCAACAAAGCTTCCTCCTGTTCATCGGTTAAACTATTAGAAATAATGACAGGCAAATCAAACGAAGGAACTAAGAAAGCATATTTAAGGTGACTAGAAATAGGTTTAAGTTCAAGAGAAGGTGGTCATTCCACAGAAGGAGCTATCATCTTTGGAACTCGGTCCAGCGGTTCTTCCTCGATCCTGTGGTTCTTCCTATATGGCCTCCCAGCAGAAAGATGAAATGCTGTAGCAGAAACATCAGAGTCATCATGAGCGGTTTCTATGGAATCTACTAAGCACTTCTCCAATGCATCCAGCTCCGTGGGGCTGTAAGAATAGTCCTGCATCAAGGTGTCAATACAATCTAAGCTGAAACAAGCATGAACATCAGAAGGGTGGGTAGCAGCCTTGATCATATCAAATACAAGCTGCTCATCATGTAACCGCAGTATTATCTTCCCCCCTTCAACATCAATGAGAGTCCTTGCTGTTCGCATGAATGGTCGACCTAAAATAAGCGGTACTACCTTGTCTTCCTCCATGTCTAAAATAACAAAGGCAGCAGGGAAAGCAAAAGTACCAACTGAAACAATTAAATCTCTTACCACCCCTCTAGGTAAGATGATTGACTTATCAGCTAATTGTAAAGTAATTCGGGTAGGTTCACATTCTCCTAAACCAAGCTTCAAATACATTGATAAGGGCATTAAATTAATACTCGCACCTAAATCAGGTAAACCCTTACCACAATTCACATTACCTATCGCGCAAGGTATGACCGGAGTACCTGGATCATCTAGCTTAGGTGGAAGATTCTTCGAAAGAACAGCTGAAACGCTTTCGGTAAGCTGCACAATATCCTTCTCCACTAAAGACCGTCTGTTGGACAGGATGTCCTTCATGAACTTCGCATATATCGGCATCTGCTTCAAAGCTTCAGAAAAAGGAATGTTAATGGTTAGTTTCTTAAAGATACTTAAAAACTTACCAAACTGCTCATCCAAGTCTCTCTTCTTCAACCAGTTTGGAAAAGGAACTGACGCTTCAGCAACTGCGCGTCATGGAGGTGTGGAAGTCTTGGGAGTCTTGTTAACTGTCACCTCTTCTTCAGGTGGTTCCTCTTGAGAACCTACTGGTGCAGTTTCTTCATTCTGCTCAACATTAAGAAGAGGATCCTCAGCTTCAGGGACCACCGGGTCAAGTTGTGTACCACTCCTTAACGTGATTGCCTTGGCATGCTCTCTCGGATTCTGCTCTGGTTGACTAGGCAAAGAACCCAAAGGACGCTGAGCTAACTGCTGAGATAACTGAGACAGCTGAGTCTCGATGTTTCTATTGAAAGTCCTTTGATCATTATTGAAGGTCCTCTGCTCCTGATTGAAAGCTTCCAGCTCATTAAATTTCTTGGTGTTAACCGAGATGAAATCATTCATTCTGACCAGAACTTCATCCATACTAGAAGACACACCAATACCCGAATTCTGTGCTTGCTGATTCTGCAGTGGCTGCTTCTAATAAGAGGAATTGTATTGCTGTTGGGGTCTCTGGTTGTAATTGCTGTTACCGCTAGCTTGGTAACGATTCTGCTGCTGAGAATGGTAACCCGAGTTGCCTTGATTCCCGAAATAATTACCGGTCTGTTACCAACATAATTCGCTGCCTCTTCTTGCGGTGGAGCACATTGGCACATGTAGAACCTCTACCACAATATTCACAAGGTGGGTAAACCTCAGGAGCAGCTGCTGCATTTGACTACGGATTCATCACTACACACATACGCTCAAACTGCTTCGACATTGCTTCTATCTTGGCAGCCAGAAAAGTGTTCGAATCTACTTCATAAACTCTAGCAGTTTTCTTCGGTGTAGCTTCTCCGGTTCTCGTAACTCCCCACTGATTAGCTATTGTAGTAATAGTCTCGAACAGCTCTTTGATTCTTGTAATGGGCAGCTCCATTAAACTTCCTCCAGCGCATGTATCAACCAACAACCGGCTAGAAGGATCCAAGTCTTTGTAAAAAGACTGCAGTACAACCTCTTCTCCTAATCCGTGATGTGGTACTTTCCTTACTATCCCCTTAAAACGCTCCCATGCTTCAGATAAGGTCTCACTAGCAAACTGTTTGAAGTTAGTAATTTCACCTCTCATGGTCAGCATCCGAGAGGGTGGGAAATATTTCGCCAGGAACGCATTAGCCAATTCTTCCCAAGTGGTAATGCTGTCAGGCGCCAGTGTATTTAACCATTCAGCTGCTCTCTATCCCTAAGAGAGAATGGAAAAAGAGTGAGCCGAGCAACCTCCTGCGAAGCTAGTGTCGAACATGCTCCTACCAATCTCAAGAATGTAGTGAGGTGGACATTAGGATCTTCAGTAACTGTCCCGCTGAACTGAGGTGCGTTCATCACCATGGTAACGTAGTGGGTCCTGAACTGCCACTGCACCCCTGCTGGTAACGCAGGAATCACTATTGGTGAAACCAAACTGAAATACCCCAAACCTTGATATGTTGTTTAAATATTAAACTATGATATTTAAAGGCTAAAAAGTGCCTTAGAAACATTAGTGAACAATTTAAACCATAGTAAAAACAATAAAGTACCATAAAACAGTTGAGCAAAACATGCTCTAAGCTTGGAGTGAACTTGGTTAGGACCCAAAGAGCCTACCAAGGCTTAATAATATTCAATATGATTTGATAAGGCTAATTAAGTCCTTAGGAAACTTGGTAGACAATTAAACCAAACAAAACACAAGAAAACACCTTAAAGTCAATTTAAGCAAATACTTGCTCTAGACTTGATGTAACCTTGTATAAGACCTAAAGGTCATTCCTAGACCTTATTAACATGCTAATGAACATTTTAAATCAATTACTAAAGGAAACCAAGCTTGAAAACAAGTTAAAACACAAAATGTGCTTTAAGGAGTCTTAAAGTACATTTTTGAAAAATTGTCTTGTAAATGGGTTTTGAGTGGCTAAATGTCCATCATTACTCTTTAATCAACATGTGTACTACTTAGTATCACATTAGGAAGCCTAAATCAATGGAAAATCAAAAATTTCACAAATATGTGCCTTAATTTGTGAATAGTGCTCAAATAGTGCTAGTTTAAGTTATAAGTCAATTAAATGGTCAACAAAGACCAAAAACCAGTCAATGTACAAGAGGGGGGCCGATTTTGTAAGTGGTGAGTCATCACCCTTGTTAGTTTATTAAATGAAGGAATGATAAAGTAAAGTACTATTGCTTTTTAACAAAAAATATCTTAACAAAAGGCTTACTCTCACCTCCTCTCTTCATTTCCTCCATTCACCACTGTATTCATCTTCCTCCTCCCCTCTCAAAACCGTTCTCCTACTGTAGCACCATATTCTCCATCTTCTTTCACTTGTAACTCATGACTCCATGCTCCAAATTCAATTTCAAGAATACCTTTGTCTTAGTTAGAGTGAGCTCTTCATTTCCCTCTTTTCAAATCTCAAGAACTCAATTTTGGTGCCATGGATATTCACCATTGAAGGAGCTTGAGCTCATATTTTCATGCCTTGTCATTCTCTTATGCTTCAAGGTAAGGAAAATCAAAGAAGAACCAAGTTTCCTTTCATTTTCTTGTATAACCGAAAATTCACCTTATAATGGTGCATTACCTTGCTCTCTTCTTAGCTTAATTCAAACTTCAAAGGGCTAGGAGGAGTCCTATCTTGCCACTTATTCAAGCTCTCTTCAAATTCCAAAGGTAATCATCAAATTTAGTTTTAAGACACTTATGTAAACCTGGTTTAACTATGAGTTTGAGTATTAAACTCAATGCTCATTACCCTTATATGTGTATTGGTTAGAAGGTTGACAAGTGAGAAAAGCTCCTTGCGATTTCAATCAAGAAAGAACAGAGAAACAAGTGAGAAAACTTGGAAAACAAAGAGGTAAATGACCTCTCTTAATGGGTTTTTGTACTAGGGAATTGAGCTATATTTGCTTAATAAATAACCTAAAGAGCCAATGGGAAATGAGCTAGAAAACTATCCACAAGGTGGACTAAAAGGGCATGGGAGCATTGTTGTGTGTATTCACAGGTTGAAGGCATTTAAATGTGGAAATTCAGTGTTTAAGTTTAGTGCAATTTAAGGGCCTAAGAGCCAAGCAATTTAAGTTTATACATATTGTGATGTAGTGTAGTTTAAAGTTTAGTTGTGAGTAAAGAGCATTTCTTGTGAAGATGAATGTTTGGATGGTTAAAGGATGAAAAACAATATGTTTGTGTGTAAGGAATGTGTATTAAGTGATTGAGTGTTCTTGGGTTGTATAATGGTGGAAAAACTATGTGTTTTGGTGTAAGGTGATACAAGAGAACCTATGGCGAAATTAGTTGATAAACAAAGAGTTTGTGTAGTAATGAGATTTATGACCTAGAAGGTACTAGGAATGGTTAAGTGTCAAGATGGTGAAAGAGGTGAACTAGTTGTTCTTAAGTGTAAGATGCATTGGGCATAGTCTTGGAGGATTTAGAAATTAAATGAGTATTGATACACACCAAAGTCATGTTATGTGAAGTGTAAGCCTTGTGCAAGTTTGGTAAACAAAGGAAAAGAATATGCCTTGTGAAGGTCTAAGTGTAAACTATGGAAATGGAAGGAGTTTGTGTGAGGAGGTGTTTGTGAGAAATAATGCTTTGGGAGTAGTGGTAATGGTGGGGAGATCATTTTGGTTAGTTGGAGTATAGGCATCAAACTACCACCTAGAGACCTAAGGAAAATATTACAAGTGTAAGAGATGTTGTAAGGAAATTGTAGGAATTGAGTAACAAGTTTTGACAAGTTTAAGGAGGTTCAAAGTGATATTTTGGTATTAGAATATGCCTAAGTTCATGTGTGAAGTTTGGGTAAACAATGGGTGAAGAGAACAAG
Source organism: Limonium bicolor (assembly GCA_023374045.1). NCBI lineage: Eukaryota > Viridiplantae > Streptophyta > Magnoliopsida > Caryophyllales > Plumbaginaceae > Limonium > Limonium bicolor. The sequence continues at coordinate 291,241,759 of CM041779.1, forward strand.
TTGAACAAGGCTTGAAAATGCATAATATGGGATTCTGTAGCTTTGGTCCAGGACTTGGTTCCAGGTTAAGGTCCCGGACCACATACCAACAACTAGCCGAGAGTAGATCGAATACTGGTCCGGGACTTGGGGTCAGTACAAGGTCCGGACCCCCTGTAAAAACCACCCGAGAGTTTCCCTAAGTATGGTTGGACTTAAGGTAAGTACCAAGTCCGGACCACTCTAAAAAAGTGTGTTTAAGGTTGGAAATGATATAAGATGGGGATTGATAGTAATGATGTTATAAGGTTGTTAAGGACATGTTAGGCGAGTTATAATGACAATTTGGTGGGTGAAAAGTGTGGAAAAATGTGAAAGAAAAACAAGTTAAAAATGTGAAGTTATTTAACTAGTTACGGGGAAACTATATATGAGTTTTGATTTCAAACAATCATGTTACCCCGATGTTAATAAAAGTAAATGTAATATTACCAGTTGTTCGAGAATTGTCGAGCAACCTAAGAGGACACGTTAGAGTGGAAGTTGGTGAAGGTAGGGTTTTCTTGCAACCTGTGTCTACCGGATTACACCGGCTGTATGCCAATGTGTTTTTCTGTATGTTTGCCACCTTTTAAGATAAAAAAAACAGGAATGAGTTACATTGTTAAATTGTGGGTGCGTAGTTCCGATACCGGTTTAGCTTTAAAATGCGCTAATATAACTAACCGACTCTAGGATCACATAATAGATCGGTATTCGGATTTAACGACCCAAACCATGGGAACGTTCTAACCACGGCTATGCGTATGTTAGTTATGTGTTGTTTGTGCGTGTTAGCATGTTCACTACCCTTATGTGTGTCTAACTAGACCTAACCACCTATTTGTGAATTAATGTACTAAGTCCAATAATGAGACTTCTAACAAGTGCTAACCGGGGAGTGAGGAGTCCGGTAGTTCCGGCCACGCGTGTGAGTATGGGGGTCGTTGTCATATCAGGTTCGATCCTCTCCGTATGTTATGGTTGTTTTCCATTTTGGTTCTCAACTTTCCCTTTAGCTTAACCAAGGCTATTACTGACTCACGTCGGGCCCAGGGGCATACTATGTTAGTTCGGTGTGCTTGGATTACTATATCTGACGCACCTTGGTGTTAAGTTATCCGTTCATTTAACGAGACGGTAACGAGTTATGTAACGAGCTTATCATGAGTTTGGCAACATTCTCTAGGCTCTACAAGTGAACTAATTATGTTTGGGTCGGTTCCTTTAGAGAACCGTTCCCGTTTTGTTATGTGTTATTGTTGTACTACAATTCTTATTGCGAAGCTATGTAAGTCGTACGTTGAGATGTGAAATGAGTTGTTACGTGGTGTATGTGGATCATGGATATGATTCCCAGGTTATTATATGACGATTTAGAGTATAACCCGACTAGTGGGTAAATGCCGTCTATTCAGGAAATAGCTCCATTAGAGGAGAAACCCTTTAAGGTTAAAGAACACAATGAGTGATTTATCAAGTATAGAAGTGTTGATTGACTTGTTGAACCCCGTTGTTGTGGGTATGCAATGCGTTGTGTGTTTATAGTTTACATGCATGATTTAAATATAATCAACCGCATGCTTAGATGACAATTAGTTGTGCGTAGCCCGGTAGTATGCGGGCTGCGGGATTACCATACCAGCAAAGGTGCTGAGCCCCCTAGGGGGCCACCCTTTCTTTTCTTTCCTATTTCAGGTACGAGGAGCTGGAAGCCGTTCGAGAGTAGGACGGGGTAGTTGTTTGTACATGGGTAGCCGTTTAAATTGTGTATGTATTTTAGGTGTAGTAAGACCGAAATTGTTATCGGCATTAGTTTGTAAATACTCGGTACAGGTGGATTGTATATGTATATTGGTTGTTGTTAATGGAAAGGAATAGTAATGTGTAGTTGCTCGGGAATCTAGTCCATCCGACCGATACAATGTATATGTATTAGCCTTGTTAGCCACGTGGGTGGTTAACGGCGTGTAACACCATTGAGTTAAGTAATGTGATGAGTTAAGTTTTCCGCTGTAGTTTGTTGTTAAGCGTATGGTTGTAGTTGGGGTGTTACAAAAATTGGTATCAGAGCGAAGTATCGCTCTGATGACTGAATTACCGAGCTTAGGAAGTACCGAGTTAGGATTTAGTACTTTGGGTTAAGGGTTGAGTGATAGCGTGAGAGATACGCTAGTTAGGAACTACTAGTGAATACTGGAAACCTACTATATCCATCCCGCCCTCCATAATCCCTGTTTTATAACCTTGGGAGGAACGCCAGAGAGATGAAAGTCCTCTCTTACTCGGGAGAGCCCGATCTGGCTGTTATTAAACATCGCTGCAAGTAAGGAGAACTTGTCATACGGTAGATTCCGAAAGCTGGGAATCCCGGAGACGGTTTCCATCTGAACAATGTTAACCGCATTTAATAGCGAAGAATGAAGAATCTTGTGTGTGGAAGAATGGAATTTCCTGCAACCTGGGTCGACATGCCGAGCAGTTGTGAACAACCAGCTTGCAACGCACCAACCGTGCAATAGGCAAGAAGTGAAGTAATGAAACCCGAGACAAGTGTCTACGGGACCACGAATGTTAAATAATACACCGACGGTATACCAACCGACTAAGGAACTACAACGTAGTACCCAAACAAGAGACAAGTCTCAGTAACCACAACAAATGCGTGGAACGGGCTACGAAGAAGATACAGTACTAAGAAAAAGGGGTCTCCAAGAAAGGGGAAACACCCTAGTTAATGATTGTCATGTGAAGACAGTGAGAAGTTGCCCAGAAGATTCATTGTTAAGACTGTAAGATCAAAGTAAGGGCCAATGAGGCCACTGATTATGGTACGGGTGAAAACAATACCGCAACCGGTGTGTGTGTTGAACCGACAACCAGTTAGCATGGCGCACTTGCCAGGCAAGTGCTGCTATAACAGGGATGTTAGGGAAAATTTTTAACAAATACAAAGTACTTAGTAAAGTACCACGAAGTTAAACGGGATCATCATAACCGTGGAAGGGCTTAACAGCCTAACCTTTGTAATTGAAAATACACGAGTCAACAGGAAGCTAGACTTGGTTAAGGCAAGAAGACATTGTAAAACCGTGAGAATTTTTCTTTCAAACTCAAATTTTCTTTCAAACCAATACTTATTTCTAACCTTCTTTTTTAAAACCAAACTAGAAGACCTACACCGGCCACAGTGCCACACGGTAGGTAAGTTATACCCAGTTTACTTGAATAACCGGATGGAAACCGGTAAACCCAAGGGTAGCAACCCGAGGGAATGGATGGAGTTTATAATGATGTAACGATGGAGAGACTTTCCCTGATTAAGTTCGGGAAGCACGGAATGCATATTGTCACGGGACAATATAAGGGAGTTGACAACAGAATACTTCACCTAGGCGTGTGACGGACACTACGAGTGTACCAACTGAAATGTGGGACGACCGCACTCCGATAGGAGCTTGTGGGCCTGACAGACCTATTTATGGGTTAGTCGGGTAAGTAGCAATGTATCAGTAGGGTACCCCACATATGTATACGAGTAGAGTCCGGAACACGGGAAGTAGTCGACTCCATACTACGGTCCGCAGTAAAAGTCATACAAAAGTGAAGGATTACCACGAATGGTTGAAATAAAGGAACCCAGTTAAGTTAAAGGGACTAAAGGAATTAGTGAGTTTATTTCAAGGGAATGTTCATGAGTCAAGAAGTGCGAGGCACACTGGCTTGTAAGTAAAGACATCACATATGTCTTAAGAAGCCTGAGGGATAAACATGATAGCTGGAACGGTGACCCAGCCTCTACATGGCAAGGCAGGTGCCTGATATGGACACATTAATGTTCAATGAACGGGATGAAACTCCCGGAATGATTACTTAGACTACCAGGGAATAACGATCTTCACAGAAAAGGCTAGTAGACCCAGCTAAGAACGCAAAATGGCATAGTTAACTAAAAGTACCCACATGTGCAAGCCAGATGTAATGGCATAACCTAGCAATACCCAGGAGCAATCCTTGAAGGGTGTTTGCATCAACAGTTGTTGTACGAAATGACATGACAGAAACACAAGAGTTGAAACTTATACTCAGTAAAACATAAGTCGTCAGGAGGAAGTCTGACATCCTTGAAGGGGCATCCCATGAAAGGAAGCGTGATGCAACGACCTTGTCATGGAGCTCAATACAACCTCTAAACCATGTAATGTTGTACAGAGAAGTAAACATGTGTGAACAGCCTATAATGAGCACAGCTCGAGGCAGTAAGGTTTATGAGCCACGGACAAGGTGTGTTATGTAAAATTTAACTAATTATGGAAGTTTATGTTGTATAAGTAAATAGAGCGGAGAACGAACCACTGTTTTAAGAGTGGGGATACCTCTCAATATTGTGAGACCGCGGAAGCGGTAGTTATGTGAACCAAGTTCGAGAAATATGTTAAGGATTGACTATACTGTTATTACCCAAGAATGATGTGAATTAGAATAATACGAAAGGAAGTATTTATAGCAGTTATGGAGACCGGAAGAGTAATAAGTCTAATAGCAACCACCATAGGTGTGTGATGCTAAATGTGTAGTGAACAGCGCTCAAGGAGCATAAGGACTCGAAGAATAGCGTATTCAGCAATCAGCCAAATAAGTGGCGAAACACAGTGTAATGGCGGAAGCTAATATTATAGCGGATGCAGTATAAGTTGATGTTGTATAATGAGTGAGGATACGGTGCGTAATAAGCGACCGTTGTATAAGTATTGTTAAATGATAAAATGGTGAATGAGTAGAGTTATGAGTTAAACCCAATGGAGATACAACGGTAAGTGTTAACAAATGAACCAGGCGGTAAGCCAGTAGCCAGTATTGTGAAATAAGAATCTCAGTGAAACACAGTATGAATTCCTATTGCAATCGCATGAGAGATTTACAGCCAAGAGTTTACACCTCTGCACTCTGTATGACTGAGTGTTTTGGTATTGCACTTGTGCAGTAATGATCGAGTGGGATAGCTAGGATTCGGGGAAATGTTAATTGTGGTGGAAGTAGAAAGAGGCTTATAACGCCATAGTGACCGATGCATAGGAAATGCAAGGTCGTATCAATGAAATGATACTTGTACAAAACCAAATGTGGAGGCATGATTAACAACAAGTGACTACAGTAGCAATAAATACCAAATATCGGTATGGAATATACCTCAAGTGTGGGAAATAACCGAGAGAGCACTACACATTAGGTAGTAGCTCAACCTCAACCGACGGTAAGTCGGAAGGAATCAAGTCAATCATTGTGAAATACATAGCAGTTTACGCAGTAAGTTATTAGAGAAGTGGATGGAAAGTTTTGAAACTCACCAAATTCGCTCACGGTAAGAGATACCACGCGTCAGTTGAGAAACCGTTATTACCAAGATAAAGGTGATAATTGGAGATGTACAATACAGTAAGAATAACGAGTGGAGCAAACTAAGCTCTACAGTTATCAGAGTTGCGCAGCAGAAACTAGTGAGCCAGTGATTCAAGTGTTGAATGTGCATAATGAACATGAGTGAATGGCTAATTATTAATGCCTAGAAGCCTCACAGGCCAGAACCGAAACCAGTTAAGAGTTAAAGCAAACTCCAATGAGAATTCTTGGTTTAGGGACTAAACCGCCAATATGGTTAAGATCCTCTAACCAGAACACATTGTATAACAGACCGCGTGGAAGTTAAAACACTTCACGACGGTAGAACATTTTAACCCAATGTTCCGTGGTTGATTACGTGGGCGTAATCCCTTTTAAGGGGGGTAGAGCACAAAACCGCTTAGTGTGTTTTACCGTACAAGTGTACGTGAACTATGTTGTGCATAGCACAAAATAATTTGTTTGGATGATTGTTGTGTGCGTTACATAAACATACGCATTCATTCATGGTTTAATTGTGGTAATTTTGCACAGAAGATGCGAAATAACATTGTGATAAGTGTGACTACTTTGTTAATTGTTGTGTGGTAGTACAAGTATAAGGGAGTAAAGAAACTCCCGGGGAACAAAACCCCCGACAGTGTATAAATGTAAAACCGTGTGTTGTATTTTGATAAAATATATGTATATATGTAATATAGTGATTCATGAAACGGTATGAAACCGACATAGAACCTAGTGAGAATAAGATTCCCTAGGTAACAAGATTAAAGTGAATGGAGATAACTGATAGACGGAGTTCTATCCTTTGGAGATGTAATGATTATGACTAGAAAGACTAAAAGATAGAAAATTGGAAATGAGTGTATTATTTGATGCTTGAAAATGAAGTGGGAGCTGGAACTTGATTTGCATGTGATCAAGGGAAGCCAAACACAAATTGGGGTGGAAGGATAGTTCAACACTGATGCTGATCACATCAGGGTTGGGTGATTCTTGAAGCTCCCTTAAGTGGTCACAATTAACCACGCTAAGAAAAGAAGCAAAGAGCATAAGTTGGACTTGGAGTTGTGTGTGTTTTCAAAAGGATTGGAATCGGTATTTATAAAACGTCGATAGATACTTTACATAATGAAAGTTTTCTTACTTAACCTCACAAAGAATATTTTTGTAGTACTTGCTCACGAGTCGAGGACGTATGAGCCTTTGTCTTCGGACCGGTGACATGGGAAGTACATATGTTAAAGATTAAGTGATTGTTTTGATCCCCCAGGGAATCTGCGGGATCACAGTGTATATAAAAGATATTTTTGGTTGCCATACATGCTAAGACATGTTGTGTGGTATGTGTAATAAATATTATTTTGACCTTGAGTCCTAATGTGGCTGAGTTCCGAAAGTTGTTATGTTACCTAGACCTATGTGTCTAAATATTGTTATGTTACCCAGACCTGAGAGTCTAAGGGTTGTTATGTAAGTACAAATGTTGTTAAAGTACCCGGACCGTTAGGTCCGAGGTTATCATGTAAGTATGGTATGTTATGTATGGATGTGGATATGATACCCGGACCGTTAAGTCCGAGGTTGTGATGTAAAGTATGTTTGGTTATAGAAGTTTTATTTTGTAAGTAATCCCCGTGTTCTAATCCAAATGCTGCGTGGGAAATGTGAACTTCGAGGACGAAGTTCTTTTAAGGGGGGTAGATTGAAATACCCCAAACCTTGATATGTTGTTTAAATATTAAAATATGATATTTAAAGGCTAAACAGTGCCTTAGAAACATTAGTGAACAATTTAAACCATAGTAAAAACAATAAAGTACCATAAACACAGTTTGAGCAAAAACATGCTCTAAGCTTGGAGTGAACTTGGTTAGGACCCAAAGAGCCTACCAAGACTTAATAATATTCAATTATGATTTTATAAGGCTAATTAAGTCCTTAGGAAACTTTGGTAGACAATTAAACCAAACAAAACACAAGAAAACACCTTAAAGTCAATTTAAGCAAATACTTGCTCTAGACTTGGTGTAACCTTGTATAAGACCTAAAGGTCATTCCTAGACCTTATTAACATGCTAATGAACATTTTAAATCAATTACTAAAGGAAACCAAGCTTGAAAACAAGTTAAAACACAAAATGTGCTTTAAGGAGTCTTAAAGCACATTTTTGAAAAATTGTCTTGTAAATGGGTTTTAAGTGGCTAAATGTCCATCATTACTCTTTAATCAACATGTGTACTACTTAGTATCACATTAGGAAGCCTAAATCAATGGGAAATCAAAAATTTCACAAATATGTGCCATAATTTGTGAATAGTGCTCAAATAGTGCTAGTTTAAGTTATAAGTCAATTAAGTCAATTAAATGGTCAACAAAGACCAAAAACCAGTCAATGTACAAGAGGGGGGCCGATTTTGTGAGTGGTGAGTCATCACCCTTGTTAGTTTATTAAAGGAAGGATAAATGATAAAGTAAAGTACTATTTGCTTTTTAACAAAAATATCTTAACAAAAGGCTTACCTCTCACCTCCTCTCTTCATTTCCTCCATTCACCACCGTATTCATCTTCTTCCTCCCCTCTCAAAACCGTTCTCCTACTGTAGCACCATATTCTCCATCTTCTTTCACTTATAACTCATGACTCCATGCTCTAAATTCAATTTCAAGACTGCCTTTGTCTTAGTTAGAGTGAGCTCTTCATTTCCCTCTTTTCAAATCTTCAAGAACTCAATTTTGGTGCCATGGAGATTCACCATTGAAGGAGCTTGAGCTCATATTTTCATGCCTTGTCATTCTCTTATGCTTCAAGGTAAGGAAAATCAAAGAAGAACCAAGTTTCCTTTCATTTTCTTGTATAACCGAAAATTCACCTTACAATGGTGCATTACCTTGCTCTCTTCTTAGCTTAATTCAAACTTCAAAGTGAAATACCCCTAACCTTAAAAACTTAATTAAATGATCTATTAACGATCTAAGATGGTTAATAAACATCTAAATACCATTGGGGAACAATCTAAAAGATCTCAACAAGGCAAAACATGCCTTAAGATCGGTAAAGCCAAAAATGTGCTTTAAGACACCATAGATATTGTATGACCTCAAATAGGATCCAAAGTGGATTCCTAAGTATTATAATGAAGTAATGAACATTATAAAACCATTCTCAAAGGAAACCAAGCTCTAAAACATGTTCTAACACAAAATGTGCTTTAAAATTCCTTAAAGCACATTTTTGAGAAAATTGACTTTCTGAGTGGGTTTTGAGTGGTGTTAGGCATTGGATTTAGAAGGTCTAAATCCAAGATTTCAAAAAAATCGAAAATATGGCATTCATTTGTGAATAGTAACCCAAATAGTGCATTTTTAAGCAAAATTGACTAAGTATGGTCAATGGTCAATTAATGACCACTCTAACCCTTAGGAAGTCGGCAGCCATGGAGAATGGAAGACAGCACATTCTACTTTAGTGCTAAATATCTTGCTAATTTGGTGAATCACCATTTTACTATTCCATTTTCTACTTTTCATTCATTAAATCACATTTCTTTTCTTTCTCTTGCCTCTTGTCCCATTCCAGCTGAGCCATCAGCCTTCTCTAATCCTCTCAAGCTGTGTTCTTGAGTATGGAAGGCAAATCAATCTCTTTTGCACCTAAGGTAATGGTTTAAGGCTTATTTTAGCTCTTTTTCTTCATCTCTTCATTACCTACACTTGGAGCTCATGATCTATCACTTTCCATGGCTCATTCTCAGTGTTTTAATCCTTGAACGATCATCAATCTCGGCTGAAGCAAGTCTAGGGACCAAGGTTGACAAAATTTACTTTATAAGGTAAAAACATACCTTATGCTTTTCTATTCTCCATCCGGTTTTCTTCATCTAATTTCTATGAGTTTATTCACTCATAATTTTCATATTTACATGTTTATTCAGTTGGTTAACCATTTGGAGCAAGGGTGGCCAAAAATCAAAGGAAATACCATTCTTTAAGGCATTTTGCCAAGGTAAAACCTATTACCATAGCAGCTTGTTGTTGTCTAGCTATTTCCTATGTTTATATGGTGAAATTAACACCATGCGGCGTGTTTGATTCAGGCTGAAACCTTTTGGAAACTTCCTTGCATTTTTAAGGTGATTTGCCTTAAATCTTACATTAATTGTTCTTTATGGTAAGCTCATGCTTGGAGTATAACCATATCTTATTTTGGTGTATTAAACATGTCTAAATGATGTAGTGATTTTTCCTCCAAGCTGCCGAGTTGTTACTAAGGATAAACCAAGGTATAAACACCTTAAACTTATGATTTTATGATTTCTTAGCATATATATATATATTATGTGCCGAGAGTGGAGTTAATTATATGGGTTATTTTAACCTAAGTATGGATAAAATGACTAAGATAAATTAAGCTAGTCATTTAAGTGATTTAATTAGCATAATGGTCAAATTATGACATTATGTGGAAAAATAAATAAACAATAGCAAGGCCGAGAGTTTATAGTATAATTTGAGCTATTTATGTGTAATTTTATGTTATAAAGAAAAGTTGTAATAAGGCCATGTCATTAGGCCATTTTAATTTAAGTTTAAAGCTTATTTAGTTTAATTTATGCTTATATAATTAAGTTTGGGGTCAAATGGTAATTACTAGTAAAATATAAAGCCGTGGGCTTAATTTAGAGGAATCTAGGGTTTTTAAATGAATTTAATAAAAATTATAACATTTTATAAAGTTTTGGGTCAAAATTGTAAAAATAGAAAACTATAGGGTATAATTAGTAATTACCGAAAGTTTGGTTCCAATTTGGTATTAGAAGTCAAAGTTGACTATATAGGAGACTTTGACCAAGTTTGGAGAATTTAAGAAATTAAAATACTACCTTATAATAAGATAGTTATTAAATTGTAAAAGATTTATAAGAGATGGGGTTATATTGTGATTTCCGAAACTTTGGGGTACTAAATAGGATTTAGTACAGACCTTAAGTTATTCGGAATTTTTAGAAGTTTATTTGGTTAAATTTGGAGTTTATATGAATTATATAAGTATAATATATGATATTTCATGACATTGTTACAAATGGGTAACATATGGGTAAAAACCGAGAATTATAGAAAGTATAAGGTTAGGAATGATATTTATAACCTTTTGGCATAGTTTGGTAATTTTTGGAGTTATATATAAGGTTTTATAAAGATATATGTATAATATATAGTTTTAATGACATTAGAAAACTATGTATTATAAATTGGGGTTGGTTTGTAATTTATGGAAGTTTAGTGGGAGATAATAAAAACCGAGAGTTTAATGGGTTGTTTGGTAATTTGTAACAATTTATAACTATAGTTTATAATTGTTTTAATGACATAAATGTCATAATATATGTTATATAACTATAATATAACATTATATTAATTATGTGGTGGATTTTGTAAATATCTAAGAACGATAGTTGCTGTTCGGAAATATGGACATTTTTAAATGATAATTTATAATATGGTTTTTAATGTTATAAGAGTTATAACATTTATAATATAAGGAATATTCATTTAAAAGGGAATGAGTATATTATAAGACTTACCATATAATAAATAGTTCCATAATACATGTATATAAATAAATATATGTTATGGAGTGGAAAAATATAATGTGGTTCAATAACCATATATTATCATAATTAAAATGATATAAGATAAAGAGAAAAGAATTACAAACATTAGATATGGAAATTCTAATGTTAGGAGTATACATGGAATAATAAGGATTTATATATAATCCAAAGTATTTTTACATAAGAATCATACTCCTTTGAACTTGGAAAAAACAAACCTTAGGAAAATAAATACAAAGGTGAAATGTATAATGTATGATAAGAATTATACATGCAATATAGAAACAAACTATATAATATACAAGGGTATACTAAATTACATGCGATAACAAAGTTCAAATTTTAAGTATATTAATATACAAAGATGAGACTACGCATGTAATATAACGTTTTTCCAATCCCGAGTTAAAGCTGAAAACCCGACAAACGTTGACAGTTAATAACGGGGGATTAACCGGGAGGTGTTAGTTACGGTACGGGGTACCGTCGAGTTATGTTGTTATACGAGATTCTAATCAGTAGCGTTATGTTTTATTAGACTATTAGAGACGACACAGGGAGCATCGGATCTAGCTGATTCATACTCCACGGTTATACATTCAGGGTGAACGGTATGTTGTTACGTGTCTCTGATTGTCTCTGAGGGCTTCCTCAGTTCAGACTTATGTGTAATCTGTGATAAGATTGTTTGTCTGAATGTGTGAATAAATATGCATGAACTGTATATTTATGGCTGCTTATTATTTACTGTTGCTGCGTTAACAGTATTGGTTCGTATATATGAACCTATATATATAAAACGAACTAGCGGCTATGGTGCTATCTTATATGCAATATAAGGATCGTCAGAAAAACGTTGTAGCACTAGGATAATAAGATATACATATTATCCGAGACTTTAATACGGAGCACTGGCCTTTCTAAACGCCGCTCTCGTATCTAACACTGGATCCCGAGTTTACAGACTCCGGATTGGACTAACGACCTTAGTCTACTGTGTTGGAAAAAAAATTGGTAATGCGATGCGATGGTATAATTAATTAACATAACAAAGCCAAGAGGATGTGGCTCTTGGTGCGCGCTGTGATCACAAAAACGATACCAGGATGTCCGCGTACGGGTCCGCAAGTATCAAGAAATTTCCCGTGAGCTAGGATGGCTCGTTGGTCGGAGACTCTACCGCTGGAGTGGCTACTGCCGTGGGTGACCCGCCATAGTATATGGGTAATTTAGAGACACGTCGTTTTTAACGAGACGTTGTCACTAGGTATAACCGAACATTTATTACAGTTGAGACTTGTACATTAGCGAACAGTGTTGGTTTTTATACCAAGGACGGGAGTTAATACTTGTTTATTATTCTTGTTGTTTCGCCTTGATTGTTCATTGGTTATACTGTGTGGTTTAGAATTATGTGTGTTGATGGTTGTGTTATTGTATGGATATTACTGTTAAATGTTTTACAGTTTAAATATTAAAACGGTATTGCATGTAACGAATCTCATGCTCTCGACCAATTAATTGAGGGGTTTGAGGAGGCATGACGGGGCATGTGATAACATACTCAGCAGGGGCTGATTCCATACCACAAACCATTTTTTATTTCAGGAGTCTAGCTGGAGGGTCGACGCGGGGCGCGACAGTTGTGTTTACTTTTGGTTGGACTTGGTACGGTTTGAGACTACTGTTATTTCGGACTCGGGTTTGTAAACCGAGGTGTATGTTTGGTTAGACGCTCACGTGTACGGTTTGTATAAGACGGTTGTTGTTGTTTATGTTTTAGAATGTTTAAGCACTGCTATCTATCTCTTGTGGTCACTGCGGGAATAGGTTTCGTATGTTGATTATCATGTAACTCGTTATCACCCGTATGGGCGAGTGATAACAGTGACACCATTAGAACGACAGTCTGTTATTTACCCCTGTGATTTATTTACTAAGTACGATGTTTATATTATAATTAGGAGCCGGATTAGCAGGGGTGTTACACAAAGGGCTAGGAGGAGTCCTATCTTGCCACTTATTCAAGCTCTCTTTCAAATTCCAAAGGTAATCATCAAATTTAGTGTTTTAAGACACTTATGTAAACCTAGGGTTTAACTATGAGTTTGAGTATTAAACTTAATGCTCATTACCCTTATATGTGTATTGGTTAGAAGGTTGATAAGTGATAAAAGCTCCTTGCCGATTTTCAATCAAGAAAGAACAAGAGAAAACAAGTGAGAAAACTTGGAAAACAAAGAGGTAAATGACCTCTCTTAATGTGGTTTTATGTACTAGGGAATTGAGCTATATTTGCTTAATAAATAACCTAAAGAGCCAATGGGAAATGAGCTAGAAAACTATCCACAAGGTGGACTAAAAGGGCATGGGAGCATTGTTGTGTGTATTCGCAGGTTGAATGCATTTAAATGTGGAAATTCAGTGTTTAAGTTTAGTGCAATTTAAGGGCCTAAGAGCCAAGCAATTTAAGTTTATGCACTATATTGTGATGTAGTGTAGTTTAAAGGTTTAGTTGTGAGTAAAGAGCATTTCTTGTGAAGATGAATGTCTTGGATGGTTAAAGGATGAAAAACAATAGGGAGCATTTTCGTTTTCATGGGTATGGAGCATTTGGAGCTTCAAGACTACCACTAGAACCACCTTCTTCTCCTTGTCATTTTGAGGTAAAAATGTTCTTGAAAACTTACCTTTTTCTAGCCCTTGTGGGCAAAACGAAATTTAGACTAAACTCTTGTTTGGTTCCTTTGTACTCTAGCCGATTTTGACTCTCTTGGAGGGTGAGAAATGTTGTTCTTGAGCTATTCCAAGCATTACCTACACCCTTGCAAGGTAATGAAATTTCTAAACCCTAAAACTTACATTAAGCTTTAAAGGTTGAAAAGGGTTAGTAGTTAATTGCACTTGTTTTATGTGTATTGGGTGATGGGAATGGAGTTTGGCAACTTCATTCCCCCATATGGCCGATTTGGGCAAGGAAGGGAGAAGAGAAGAAGTGGAAAAGAAAAGAGGAAAATGAGAGCTTAAGGTAAGAGCTCTTTCTTGAATGGTAAATTAAATGCATTGGAGTAATGGGGATGGGTAACCAATTTAAAGAACCCAAAACATTGTATTAGAATTGTAGTTGTGGAAGTTTGAGTAATTGTGAGCTTGTATTTGGATTGTAGGCCTTAGAGCCAAGTATTGTGTATTTGTATTAGTATTGTTGTGTAATGGAGCATTGATGTATAGAGATTGCTTTGTATTGCTGGTAGGACCCTTGTATGGGTGTGGCTAGAATAGGAATGATTTTGGTGATAACGGGTGTATGTGGAGAAGTAAGAAAAGTAGGTGAACTATGACGAAATTTCAGTAGGAATTTTGTATTTAAGAACGACTTGGTGAATGGGAGAACCAAGGTATGTATTGGGGATAGTAGAGGTGTTTAATGACCATGGAATGGTACTTGTAGTATGGGGATTCTAGGAGGCAAAATCTGTAGCAAGAGTGTTGAAAGGTGTTGGAGAAACTAGGTGGATTAGTGTGCAAGACTTAATTAAAAGAGGGTTGGACTTGGGTATAGATATTGTAATTGCTTGGAAATGGATTGGGATGGTAAATTGGCATTAAGAGAGGGAACTAGGTATGGAGAAAATAAGAATCAAAATCTGTAGCAAAACACAACTAAGGAAAAGTGGTAAGTGCTGGAATGAAAATGTAGAAAATATGTGTGTGGAATGGTATGAAAAGGAGTAATGGATTTGAGCATGTTTAGAAGCTTAATTAGGTGCTTAAACATGTAGGATTAAGTGTAGGAACATTTAGGAATTAACTAGGCAAAGTGTAGAATGTAATAGTTTTTGGAAAATGCAAAACCTGTTGAATCTGTAGCAGGGTTTGGGACTTAAGTCCAGGACTAAGTCTCGGACCAGGGTGTAAAAACGTACCGAGAGTTACAGCAGGTGGTGGTCCGGGACTTAAGTTCCATATAAGGACCCGGACCACCCCTGTAAAATAGGCCGAGAGTTTCTGTAAGTATGGGTCCGGGACTTGACTTATGTGCAAGGACCCGGACCAAATTAAAATTTCATTCGAGAGTGTGCAAGGCTTTGGGTCCGGGACTTACCTTATGTATAAGGTCCCAGACCATAAATGAAAACAGGCCGAGAGTAGTGACCACATGTTGGTCCGGGACTTAAGACCTGGACAAGGTCCCGAACCAACACAGAATTTTAAAAATAAGTTGTCTAAATGGTTTATAAAGTAAGGAAGTGAAAGGTAATGATAGTATAAGATAACTAGTACTTGATTAATGATACAGAAGGACCATCAATGGTGCAAACAAGTTGGAGAAGTAGGTAAGAAAGTTATAAGTATATGAACATTAAGTTAAACCGAAACAACGGGATAACGGGGTAAGTTCGGGAGCAGTGATTATGTATGTATTGTGATGCTTAGTATTGATTGAACCATTTGACATGTAGTCATTGGTTCGAGGATAAGAATCAAGGAACAAGAGGGAACCAAAGGAACATGGGAGCACCCGGTAAAGTAAATTCCGGTAAAAAGGTATGATTTCTTCATGCCCTGTATCCTAATCTGGTTACCCCGATTTGTGTGCTTATTTGACCACCTAATAAGATAAATGCATGAATCGGATTATATTGCACTTACTTGTGCTTGTTTACATTGTTCTCGATATTTGTCTTGAACAATAGTTTGTATAATTCATGAAATATATGAATGATGATGATGTGTAATTGTACCTTGTAGTGTACTTGTATATTGTATTGTATTTGTATGGATGTGCATATGAATAATGTATTTGTGTATGTGGTTGGATGTTGACTTCTACTAATTCCTAACTACCTAACTCCTAACCTAAGTGAGTAAATTGGAATGAGTAGAAGTCCGATATAGCTTCGGCCACGCGTGAGGATGCGGAGTCACAAGAGGTTGGCTGCAATTCCTGACTCTTAAACTAGTCCGCGGCCCAAATCCCTTAAGTGGGTAGCATCCCGGATTGGTGAGTCAAGTAAATCCCGGTGGTGGGACGGAGTAGTCCCCGGGCCGGAGGTCCCGACGACTTAACATGAGTAAGAGTACGAGTAAGTAAGTATGTATGAGTATGAGAATGAGTATGTATGCGTATGTATGGAATAACGAGTAAAAGAGTAATCTCCACCCGATTAACCCGGGTGGACCAATGAAGCTAACAAGTATTGTATATTGTGTATGCAGTGAGTATGTGCACTTCGGAAGAAGGTAAGTATGGGTTGGATGGTTTATATTGTATTCCTTGTATGTAATGAAGTGTGTGTATGTATGGATGCCTTGCGTAAGTCTTGTAGTATTGTGTATGAAGGCATGTATGCATGATGTGTGAATTAATGAACTGCATGTATACGACCAAGTGGTCGGCGTACCCTCACTAGTACGCGGGGTATGCGGTTATCATGCTCAGCGAAAGCTGACCCCTTCGGGGGAACGTTTTTAGTGTGCAGGTACCCGAAGAGGATATGGACATGGCCCGAGACCGGCGACTACATTTGGATAGTAGCAGTAGAACGTAGAGGTGTACTAAACGGCACACCGTTGTACTTAGGAAGTAAGTAGTTGTGAGAAATGGGTAGATGTAGACACTAATGAGTACATAGGAACTTGGAAGAGTCATTGTATTTGTATTTGGAACTTAGTAAACTCGGTCAAGCATATTGTATTGTATGGAATATGAAGGAGTAAAGTATTGAATGGTGTTTTGTTGTATTTGATTGGTAAATGGAGTATGAAATGTAGATGTGTAGCACTCGGGATTCCGGTCCATCAGACCGATGCTGTATGTAGAAGTAGTAGTCTTGTTAGTCACGTGGGTGACTAACGGCATTGTATCACCCGCTGTACGTAAGTATGTATCCGCTGCGTGTATCTGATGTGTAAGGAGATTGGACGGTAAGCATTGTATTAATGGTAGGGGTGTTACAAAAAGTGGTATCAGAGCGAAGTGTCGCTCTGATGACTGGAAATACCGAGTCTAGGAAATACCAAGTTAGGAATTAGAAGCTTAGGGCTAAGGGCTGAGTGTTAGCATTAGAGAGATGCTAGCTAGGAACTACCGGTGAGTACCGGATACCTACAACACCAGACCCGCCCTCCACAAACCCCTTGTATGATTTAGGAAAAGACGCCAAGGAGAAGGAAGGACCTCTCATATTAGGGAAAACCCGATCTGGCAGTTGTGAAGCAATCACACGGTAAACAAGAACCGACACGTAGTAGATTCCAAGAACTGGAAGTCCCGGAGATGGATCCCGGTTGAACCATAACACCCGCACTTAATAGCGGTAGGATGAGCACTCCAACCACGAGGAGGCTGCAACTTACAACAACATGGGGCGACGTGCTTAGCAGTCGCGAAACCTAGCTAGTCAACCAACAACAGGGAAGAAGCACTAACCGTGCAACGGAATGAAAAAGGGAGCAGTAACGGAACCCGAGACACATGTCTACGGGATAGTAATACTTGAATAATACCACCAACGGTATGCTAGCTGACTAAGGACATAGTCGGAAGCGGTTAACTACAAAACTACGACGCCATTAAGGTTGCAATACCTGGCCAATATAGCTCAGACAACTACAAGAACAACCATGGGATATAATCCAATAGGACTACAAGAGTAGTGCCTAAACAAGGAAGGCTCAGTAATCGCCACAGATGTGTGGGAACGAGCCACAAGGAACGACACTAAACCAAATAGATTGGGAATCTACAAGGATTGGAGAAGTACCCAGATCTACGACAGCCATGTCTAGACCATCAAGGAGCTACCTAAGGGAGCGAGTATACCAATTATAGATCAATAAGATCGAGGGAAGAGTCAACAAGACTAACAAATACGAGTGGAAACTATACCGTGATCGGTATAGGATTATTCAAAAACCACCAGTACCACGCACTTACCACGGCAAGTGCAGTAATAACGGGAGCATTCAGGAGGACTTCTAACATACCACAGGTACATAGTAATGTACCGTGACAGCGATGAAGCGACTACAGGGATAAAACATCCAAAAACTAGAGGAATGAAACCATGGAAAGGCCTGACGGCCTGACCACTACATTTAGAACATACCAGTCAGTGGGAAGCTGGACTTGGTCAAGATTTCGAACATGGCTATGCCATGAAGAACTTCTTTTAACACCGTACCATGATTTTAGAAAACCAAATTTTTCGTTCAAAACCACAACTTTTCTTTTAAAACTTGGATTTTAAAAACCAAACCAACATAATTACGGTGAGTATCATAGAATGATACAAGAGGAGTTGACAATAGAATACTTCACCTAGGCGTGTGACGAGCACTACGAGTGTACCCAATTACGGGATGTGGGACGACCGCACTCCGAAGGAGCTTGCGGGCCTGACAAGTAGTCAGGTAAGTGGTAACGTATCAACAAGGTACCCCACATATGTATACATGTAGTGTACGACACACGGGATGTAGTCAACTCCGTTCTACGGACCAAGAGTAAATACAAGCAGTACAACTGGACACCACAGACAATCAAGGAGAAGGAAACTCAGTTAAGGAACAAGTATAAGGAACTCAGAGAATCCATCTGAAGATAAGGAATGAAGATTGGGAAGTGCAAAAAGCATAGACTAATAAGTATAGACATTGGATATGTCTCAAATAATCCAAGCAATTACCTGACAGCTGGGTGGGATACCCAGCCTAAACACAGGAAGGCGAATGCCTAACGTGAACCTAACAATGCTCAACAAACGGGGCGGAGTTCCCAAGAGCAACCTCAAGATTACCACAAGTATAATCCATCATTGAAGGGAATATCAAACCTAGTATTAAGCACTAGGAGCAAGTGTAAACAGTCTACCCAAGAACGGGAGACGTTAAAACCCTAAAAGGGACAACTCGAGTACGATACCACAAGACGGTACAGTGGACAACATATCATACACATTAGCCGGATGTAACGGCATAATTTAACAACACCCAGGAGCAATCCTGGAAGGGTGACGGGATTAAAAATAGTCAAACAAAGCGTCAAGATAAGAATACAGGAGCTGGAACGAACACTCGGTTAAGACACCGAAGGGATTTCGCTTAACAGGAAATACCCTAAATTACCAGAAGGCCCGAATTAACACCAGACTGCCTAAAGGGTCTCCTATGAACGGAAGCGTGATGTCACGACCTACCACGGAGCCCAGCAATACCTCCAACCTATGGGGTATACCTGAAGTGGAAACATGTACAAGCAGCTTGCAAAGAGCATAGCTTGCAGCAATAAGGCTTAAAAGCCATCAATCAACTATGTTATTTAAACCTTAACGGTTGCATAACCCACACCATTCGGTAACAAGACTTTCAAGAGATATTGTCTCATACGACAAGAAATCAACAACTGGACCATCAACTCAAACCCAACATCCTAAGTGGCTTGGAGTAGTGGTCAACTCAGCGTCACTGTCACTAGAGCATCAGTCTAGTATACAGTTGACAAGCTTTTAACTACCCTCGTGCCTTCTGTAGCGATGATAACACAGAGGCATAGGAATTGTAATAGTGCCAACATTGGCCTAGTCCACACTTGGACCCTACGGGAAACTCGAGGAAAGCTTCCTCTCAATAACCGAAGACCACCAATGTGGTGAAG
Organism: Limonium bicolor; assembly: GCA_023374045.1. Lineage (NCBI taxonomy): Eukaryota > Viridiplantae > Streptophyta > Magnoliopsida > Caryophyllales > Plumbaginaceae > Limonium > Limonium bicolor. Next base: position 291,261,452 of record CM041779.1, read on the forward strand.
ATGTGAACCCTTAGAAAGGTCTCATCTATTATAACAGTAAAGCCTACGTTTATGGACATTGCCAAGGGGCGACTGAATAAGTAAATGAGATTTCCAAACCATTACGACTCAAAGGAGTAGGTATACTCCATGTGCACCCAAGCATGTGGTGAACAATTATATAAATACTAACATAGTAACCTTGCTATGAGACGTATGAGTGGCGACAAACCACTCAACAAGAACTTTCACCCATCAGTGATAAAATACTCTTCAATTAGAGAACGGGACCAGAAAACCCCTAAAGTTTCTTGGGACGTCCCGGTGATATGCATACAAGTGAAACTGCACGGCTAGAACCTATAACCAATGCTCAACACTGGGAGACAGTAATTGCCAAAAATAATCAATGTGAATACACATTGAACACCACCAATGACTAACACTCAAGAGAGCTTATAACCCGATGAGTTACCTCATCCCTGGTCAACCAAGTTATTTGGCAAGCTATATCATGAATGAGGAAGTAATGTGAGGTAAACTAACCTACACATGAAACCTAAATTGAAATAAAACATCCCCACAATGGGAAGATGGTAGCATTGCGGTATGCTACAACAACCGTTATACATATGAACTAGGAACCTCCTAGCGTATTTACACCATAAGGAAATGGTGCCGATGACAACGTCGCTAAGTAAAAAGGAACTACCACAGTAACAGAAACGATAAAAACAATGTTGTACAATGAGTAAGAATACGGTGCACAACAAGCGACCGCTATGAGGAAGTAGCAGATAATGACACGGAGTATAAGTATGAGATGACAGGCATAAATATTCTTTCCTATCACATAAGTGACTTACTGTCAAGAGTTTACGCCTCTGCACTCTGTGTGACTGAGTGTTTTGGTATTGCACTTGTGCAGCTAATGATCTAATGGGATGGCTAAGGATATGGAGAATGTAAACCGTAGTAAACCCTTCTCTTCACCAACAAACATGGCATAAGCCAGTTAAGCAAGCTTAGCAACAAACCGTGCGGCCTAAGGCCAAAGAAGCACGAAGAGTGTACAACACACTAACAATCACAAAATGTGAATTCCAATGGAATAAAGAGTGAAAAGAGACTTAAGAAAGTCACTAGGACCAACGCATAGAAAATGCAAGGTCATACAAGTAAAGAACACTTGTACTGAACCAGAAGAACGGGTATAATTCAGAAGCTATTGACAACAAAGGAAGTACTACAACTAAGTAGTGGCTTAACCTCGCCCGACAATAAGTTGGAGGAGCTTAGCGAATGATCGTGGAAGTACAAATAGTATGTATACTAGATTGCCAGAGAGCTGGTTATAAACCTTAAACTCATTGAGTTCAAACACGGTAAAAGAATACCACATTTGTTTAGTAAACCCTATTCCCATAATAGATGGATAAGAAGGCGACGTATAGCACATTAAGGATAACAAGAAGGGTGAATAACCCGAGTTATCAAGGTCGCGCAGCAGAAGCTAGTGGGCCCTAGCTAGGAGATAATATACCTAGTAAGTATAGCAGAATGGCTATTAATGCCTTGAAGCCAATTAGGCTAGAACCGAATTAAATATGAGTTAAATAAACTCATATAGGAACTCTTGGTGCAAAGACTAAACCATTGGTATGGTTAAGACCCTTTGACCAGAGCATATTCTATAGTATACCGTAGTGAAGCTAAATGTTTCAGTTTGCCCAAACTGATTAAACCAATGTTTAATAATAATAACATAAGGTAGATTACGTGGGCGTAATCCCTTTTAAGGGGGGTAGAGCGAAAACCGCTTAGTGTAAGTTTTGTGAATAAAACACATAAACCATAATGTGCACAGCACAAATGAGAACCAAATTGATGATTGATACTATGTTAAATAAACATAAGTACTCATTCATATTGTAATTATGGTAACTGGGCATTAGACATGCAAATACCATAGGACGAATATACCTACCTTGTAACATCATGTAAGAGTATTAGTAAAAGAAAAGTAACGAGTAGTGGACGGATCTCCACAAGTATTGTAGCCTTTGAAGAAGTAGTACGAAATGAATGAGAATAGTAGATGAGTGAAGTCTAAGAGTAGTGTATACCTATGTAAGTCATTGGAAGTAAATTGAGGACAACTAAAATTTACAAGTATGGTAACCCCTAGTTAGAATATTTGAAACAATGGAGAGTAATGGATGGAAGTAGTGAAGGTTGATGAGATGAGCACTTAGGTATTGAACCTCGAAGTAAAGCATTTGGGAAATAGATTGAGAATGACTGATGGATCGAATTCCATCCTTTGGAGATGTATGAATGACTAGGAAGAGTAAAAAGATAAACATGAAAAAATTGAAGTAATTGCTTGTTTGAAACTGATGTGGGAAGTCGAACTTGATCCTGTTCAGATCAAGGGAAACCGAACACAAATTGGGGTGGAAAGATAGTTCAACACTGATGCTGATCACATCAGGGTCGAATGACTCTTGAAGCTCCCCTCAAGTGGTCACAAGAATCACACACAGGATAGAAGTAATGAATATAAATTGGAATTTGGAGTTGTGTGTTTTAGAAAAAAAATTTCTAATTAGTAGTTGTAAAGGAATCTTACTTAGACTGGAGATGGAGGACTTGTTGGAAGTTAAACGAGAGAAGATAGTGGTATATCATATTGTATTATTCCAAGGGCAGCGGGACATAGAGGAGTCCTGTGTCTAGATGACCTGAGTGCCTGCGGGACTGTATGTGTATTGTATTGCTTTGGGGATAGCTTTGCATCGTATATATGTGAAAACCCGGTAATGTGGAACCAATGGTTGATAGTAATATGGATTGGAGTAATTATTGTACATTGGTAGGATGTGGAAAGGAGAAACCTCGAGTAACGAATTTGGGAATGGTAAGGAGGATGAATGTGTGACTTTTGGTATTGGACGTGTAAGAATGAGTAAGCATTGTAAACCTATAATCTCGAACAACTTTGAGGACAAAGTTCTTAAGGGGGGTAGATTGAAATACCCCGAACTTAATTATAGCGATTAAAATAATTTTAATATGTATTTAAGAGCCTAATAATGCTTACGTAATAGTGGTAAGGAAAAATAAATTCAAAAGAAATAAAGAAACGCTTAAAAAGCGTAAAACGCTAAATAAGCGTTAAATAACCATATGAGGTATGAGACCTCGGTTGGCGTATTATATGGATTCTAAAGGCTTAATTAAGCCTAAATAAATATTAGGGAACAAATCCTGAAGAAAATGGATTCTTAAAATGGATTAAAAACACTAATGAACATTAAAGCGCGTTTTTCGAGGTAACCGGGAAAACGTGACTTTAAGCGGGTCAAATAGACTCGTAACAATTTTGGTCAACTAAATAATCATTAATAAATATTAGTGAAGCTTTAGAACCAATAAAATCAATAAAACGAGAAATTAGTAAAAACTGTCAAAAACGGGAAGTTGTGGGGTAAAAGCACAAATAACTCAAACTAGTGTGTCCAAGATTGTAAATAAAATCTTAAAACCCACATGGGCTGTGTGAGTGTGTCCGATTTTGAGCCCCATTCACACCCCTTAATTCCCTTCTTATGAGCAAAAGGACAAAACAAACAAAAATCAAAAAGTAACTACTTTTACTACCTCACATACTCTCTCTCCTACCCTCTCATTTCTCCACTCACGTACAGACCCCCACCCCCTTCACTCTCTTTTCTTCTCTGGTTGCTTCCTTCCTCAACCGACCAGCTATGGAGTTTTGAGCAAACACACACAAACTTCCTCTTCTCTTCTCTTGTTACTCCATCAAACCTTCTCCAAAAATTATAAAAAGTATACCATTGTGTTCCTCTCTTCAAGGAGAACATTTCCCTCTTTTCAAAATCCGAAAAGGAGCATTTTCGTTTTAATGGGTATGGAGCATTTGGAGCTTCAAGACTACCTAGAACCACCTTCTTCTCCTTGTCATTTTGAGGTAAAAATGTTCTTGAAAACTTACCTTTTTCTAGCCCTTGTGGGCAAAACGAAATTTAGACTAAACTCTTGTTTGGTTCCTTTGTACTCTAGCCGATTTTGGCTCTCTTGGAGGGTGAGAAATGTTGTTCTTGAGCTATTCCAAGCATTACTTACACCCTTGCAAGGTAATGAAATTTCTAAACCCTAAAACTTACATTAAGCTTTAAAGGTTGAAAAGGGTTAGTAGTTAATTGCACCTGTTTTATGTGTATTGGGTGATGGGAATGGAGTTTGGCAACTCCATTCCCCCATATGGCCGATTTGGGCAAGGAAGGGAGAAGAGAAGAAGTGGAAAAGAAAAGAGGAAAATGAGAGCTTAAGGTAAGAGCTCTTTCTTGAATGGTAAATTTAATGCATTGGAGTAATGGGGATGGGTAACCAATTTAAAGAACCCAAAACATTGTATTAGAATTGTAGTTGTGGAAGTTTGAGTAATTGTGAGCTTGTATTTGGATTGTTGGCCTTAGAGCCAAGTATTGTGTATTTGTATTAGTATTGTTGTGTAATGGAGCATTGATGTATAAATATTGCTTTGTATTGTTGGTAGGACCCTTGTATGGGTGTGGCTAGAATAGGAATGATTTTGGTGATAACGGGTGTATGTGGAGAAGTAAGAAAAGTAGGTGAACTATGGCGAAATTTCAGTAGGAATTTTGTATTTAAGAACGACTTGGTGAATGGGAGAACCAAGGTATGTATTGGGGATAGTAGAGGTGTTTAATGACCATGGAATGGTACTTGTAGTATGGGGATTCTAGGAGGCAAAATCTGTAGCAAGAGTGTTGAAAGGTGTTGGAGAAACTAGGTGGATTAGTGTGCAAGACTTAATTAAAAGAGGGTTGGACTTGGGTATAGATATTGTAATTGCTTGGAAATGGATTGGGATGGTAAATTGGCATTAAGAGGGGAACTAGGTATGGAGAAAATAAGAATCAAAATCTGTAGCAAAACACAACTAAGGAAAAGTGGTAAGTGCTGGAATGAAAATGTAGAAAATATGTGTGTGGAATGGTATGAAAAGGAGTAATGGATTAGCAGTGTTTAGAAGCTTAATTAGGTGCTTAAACATGTAGGATAAGTGTAGGAACATTTAGGAATTAACTAGGCAAAGTGTAGAATGTAACAGTTTTTGGAAAATGCAAAACCTGTTGAATCTGTAGCAGGGTCCGGAACTTAAGTCCAGGACTAAGTCCCGGACCAGGGTGTAAAAATGTACCGAGAGTTACAGCAGGTGGTGGTCCAGGACTTAAGTCCCATACAAGGACCCGGACCACCCCTGTAAAATAGGCCGAGAGTTTCTGTAAGTATGGGTCCGGGACTTGACTTATGTGCAAGGACCCGGACCGGAAGACCAAATTAAAATTTCATTCGAGAGTGTGCAAGGCTTTGGTCCGGGACTTACCTTATGTATAAGGTCCCGGACCATAAATGAAAACAGGCCGAGAGTAGTGACCACATGTTGGTCCGGGACTTAAGACCTGGACAAGGTCCCGGACCAACACAAAATTTTAAAAATAAGTTGTCTAAATGGTTTATAAAGTAAGGAAGTGAAAGGTAATGATAGTATAAGATAACTAGTACTTGATTAATGATACAGAAGGACCATCAATGGTGCAAACAAGTTGGAGAAGTAGGTAAGAAAGTTATAAGTATATGAACATTAAGTTAAACCGAAACAACGGGATAACGGGGTAAGTTCGGGAGCAGTGATTATGTATGTATTGTGATGCTTAGTATTGATTGAACCATTTGACATGTAGTCATTGGTTCGAGGATAAGAATCAAGGAACAAGAGGGAACCAAAGGAACAAGGGAGCACCCGGTAAAGTAAATTCCGGTAAAAAGGTATGATTTCTTCATGCCCTGTATCCTAATCTGGTTACCCCGATTTGTATGCTTATTTGACCACCTAATAAGATAAATGCATGAATCGGATTATATTGCACTTACTTGTGCTTGTTTACATTGTTCTCGATATTTGTCTTGAACAATAGTTTGTATAATTCATGAAATATATGAATGATGATGATGTGTAATTGTACCTTGTTGTACTTGTATATTGTATTGTATTTGTATGGATGTGCATATGAATAATGTATTTGTGTATGTGGTTGGATGTTGACTTCTACTAATTCCTAACTACCTAACTCCTAACCTAAGTGAGTAAATTGGAATGAGTAGAAGTCCGATATAGCTTCGGCCACGCGTGAGGATGCGGAGTCATAAGAGATTGGCTGCAATTCCTGACTCTTAAACTGGTCCGCGGCCCAAATCCTTTAAGTGGGTAGCATCCCGGATTGGTGAGTCAAGTAAATCCCGGTGGTGGGACGGAGTAGTCCCCGGGCCGGAGGTCCCGACGACTTAACATGAGTAAGAGTACGAGTAAGTAAGTATGTATGAGTATGAGAATGAGTATGTATGCGTATGTATGGAATAACGAGTAAAAGAGTAATCTCCACCTGATTAACCCGGGTGGACCAATGAAGCTAACAAGTATTGTATATTGTGTATGTAGTGAGTATGTGCAGTTCGGAAGAAGGTAAGTATGGGTTGGATGGTTTATATTGTATTCCTTGTATGTAATGAAGTGTGTGTATGTATGGATGCCTTGCGTAAGTCTTGTAGTATTGTGTATGAAGGCATGTATGCATGATGTGTGAATAAATGAACTGCATGTATACGACCAAGTGGTCGGCGTACCCTCACTAGTACGCGGGGTATGCGGTTATCATGCTCAGCGAAAGCTGACCCCTTCGGGGGAACGTTTTTAGTGTGCAGGTACCCGAAGAGGATATGGACAAGGCCCGAGACCGGCGACTACATTTGGATAGTAGCAGTAGAACGTAGAGGTGTACTAAACGGCACACCGTTTTACTTAGGAAGTAAGTAGTTGTGAGAAATGGGTAGATGTAGACACTAATGAGTACATAGGAACTTGGAAGAGTCATTGTATTTGTATTTGGAACTTATTAAACTCGGTCAAGCATATTGTATTGTATGGAATATGAAGGAGTAAAGTATTGAATGGCGTTTTGTTGTATTTGATTGGTAAATGGAGTATGAAATGTAGATGTGTAGCACTCAGGATTCCGGTCCATCAGACCGATGCTGTATGTAGAAGTAGTAGCCTTGTTAGTCACGTGGGTGACTAACGGCATTGTATCACCCGCTGTACGTAAGTATGTATCCGCTGTGTGTTTTTGATGTTTATGGAGATTGGACGGTAAGCATTGTATTAATGGTAGGGGTGTTACAGAAGATGAATGTCTTGGATGGTTAAAGGATGAAAAACAATATGTTTGTGTGTAAGGAATGTGTATTAAGTGATTGAGTGTTCTTGGGTTGTATAATGGTTGAAAAACTATGTGTTTTGGTGTAAGGTGATACAAGAGAACCTATGGCGAAATTTAGTTGATAAACAAAGGAGTTTATGTGTAGTAATGAGATTTTATGACCTAGAAGGTACTAGGAATGGTTAAGTGTCAAGATGGTGAAAGAAGGTGAACTAAGTTGTTCTTAAGTGTTAAGATGCATTGGGCATAGTCTTGGAGGATTTAGAAATTAAATGAGTGTTGTATACACACCAAAGTCATGTTATGTGAAGTGTAAAGCATTTTGCAAGTTTTGGTAAACAAAGGAAAAGAATAATGCCTTGTGAAGGTCTAAGTGTAAACTTGTGGAAATGGAAGGAGTTTGTGTGAGGAGGTGTTTGTGAGAAATAATGCTTTTGGGAGTAGTGGTAATGGTGGGGAGATAACATTTTGGTTAGTTGGAGTATAGGCATGAAACTACCACCTAGAGACCTAAGGAAAATATTACAAGTGTTAAGAGATGCTGTAAGGAAATTGAGTAACAAGTTTGGACAATGTTTTAAGGAGGTTCAAAGTGATATTTTGGTATTAGAATATGCCTAAGTTCATGTGTGAAGTTTGGGTAAACAATGGGTGAAGAGAACAAGTTGAACAAGGCTTGAAAATGCATAATATGGGATTCTGTAGCTTTGGTCCGGGACTTGGTTCCAGGTTAAGGTCCCGGACCACATACCAAAAACTAGCCGAGAGTAGATCAGACATACTGGTCCGGGACTTGGGGTCAGTTAAGGTCCCAGACCACCCTGTAAAAACCACCCGAGAGTTTCCTTAAGTACTGGTCCGGGACTTAAGGTAAGTACCAAGTCCCGGACCACTCTAAAAATGTTGTTTATGGTTGGAAAATGATATCTAATGATGGGGATTGATAAGTAATGATGTTATAAGGTTGTTAAGGACATGTTAGGCGAGTTATAATGACAATTTGGTGGGTGAAAAGTTGTGGAAAAATGTGAAAGAAAAACTAGTTAAAAATGTGAAGTTATTTAACTAGTTAACGGGGTTAACTATATATGAGTTTTGATTTCAAACAATCATGTTACCCCGATGTTAATAAAAGTAAATGTAATATTACCAGTTGTTCGAGAATTGTTCGAGCAACCTAAGAGGACACGTTAGAGTGGACGTTGGTGACAGGTATGGTTTTCTTGCAACTTGTGTCCTACCGGATTACACCGGCTTGTATGCCAATGTGTTTTTCTGTATGTTTGCCACCTTTTAAGATAAAAAAACATGTAATGAGTTTACAGTTGTTTAAATTGTGGCGTGCGTAGTTCCGATACCGTTTAGCTTTAAATATGCGCTAATATTAACTAACCGACTCTAGGATCACATAATAGATCGGTATTCGGATTTAACAACCCAAACCATGGGAACGTTCTAACCACGGCTATGCGTATGTTAGTTATGTGTTGTTTGTGCGTGTTAGCATGTTCACTACCCTTATGTGTGTCTAACTAGACCTAACCACCTATTTGTGAATTAATGTACTAAGTCCAATAATGAGACTTCTAACAAGTGCTAACCGGGGAGTGAGGAGTCCGGTAGTTCCGGCCACGCGTGTGAGTATGGGGGTCGTTGTCATATCAGGTTCGATCCTCTCCGTATGTTATGGTTGTTTTCCATTTTGGTTCTCAACTTTCCCTTTAGCTTAACCAAGGCTATTACTGACTCACGTCGGTCCCAGGGGCATACTATGTTAGTTCGGTGTGCTTGGATTACTATATCTGACGCACCTTGGTGTTAAGTTATCCGTTCATTTAACGAGATGGTAACGAGTTATGTAACGAGCTTATCATGAGTTTGGCAACATTCTCTAGGCTCTACAAGTGAACTAATTATGTTTGGGTCGGTTCCTTTAGAGAACCGTTCCCGTTATGTTATGTGTTATTGTTGTACTACAATTCTTATTGCGAAGCTATGTAAGTCGTACGTTGAGATGTGAAATGAGTTGTTACGTGGTGTATGTGGATCATGGATATGATTCCCAGGTTATTATATGACGATTTAGAGTATAACCCGACTAGTGGGTAAATGCCGTCTATTCAGGAAATAGCTCCATTAGAGGAGAAACCCTTTAAGGTTAAAGAACACAATGAGTGATTTATCAAGTATAGAAGTGTTGATTGACTTGTTGAACCCCGTTGTTGTGGGTATGCAATGTGTTGTGTGTTTATAGTTTACATGCATGATTTAAATATAATCAACCGCATGCTTAGACGACAATTAGTTGTGTGTGGCCCGGTAGTATGCGGGCTGCGGGATTACCATACCAGCAAAGGTGCTGAGCCCCCTGGGGGGGCACCCTTTCTTTTCTTTCCTATTTCAGGTACGAGGAGCTGGAAGCTGTTCGAGAGTAGGACGGGGTAGTTGTTTGTACATGGGTAGCCGTTTAAATTGTGTATGTATTGTAGGTGTAGTAAGACCGAAATTGTTATCGGCATTAGTTTGTAAATACTCGGTACAATTGGATTGTATATGTATATCGATTTTTGTTAATGGAAAGGAATAGTAATGTGTAGTTGCTCGGGAATCTAGTCCATCAGACCGATACAATGTATATGTATTAGCCTTGTTAGCCACATGGGTGGTTAACGGCGTGTAACACCATTGAGTTAAGTAATGTGATGAGTTAAGTTTTCCGCTGCAGTTTGTTGTTAAGCGTATGGTTGTAGTTGGGGTGTTACACAAACCTTCTACGCTTGGACGAGTGTAGTCCCTCATCTGCCTCTGGTTGTTTGCCATATTTACTGCTGGTTGGACGTCTGGAACCTCTTCGACAACAGGTGGTTCAGAGGCCTTCTCCTCAACCGGTGGATCTAGATTCAAACCCTTAAAAAAATGCCTTGCTAATCTTTTGATCTTGAGGTTGAGTTCGAATTCTGGTTCCCCTGCAGAACGGGTTTTAACCATAAACCGAAAGTTAGTAAACTGAAGCTGTAATAGCGTAAATTAAAAGAACAGAAGCAATTAAATTAAAACAACAAAAAAACAGAAAGAGTTAAAAGAAAATTAACTCACACAATATGCAGATAAAAATCCTAATGACTAAGCACAGAATATTCAGAATAAGGAAATAAAATCAGGAAGATAAAACAAAATTTAAAACAAAATCAAACTAGGAATAAAAACAGATTAAAAATAAAATAAAACAAAAACCAACCGAATTCAAAAACGTGAACTGAATATCCACTGGTCGCTAAGTACTGCTAACAACTAAATATTAAACAAACTAACCTAATGACTACACTAAGCGAACCAGAAACAAAAGTAACAGTAATTAAAGAAAATAAAACTCAGAAAATCTGAACAGAATACGTTGATTCAAAATCAAATAAAAGAAAATAATAAAAGAACAAAATAAATAAGATAAAGATAAACTAAATAACCGTGCCTCCCCGGCAACGGCGCCAAAAACTTGTTGGGATTAAACCTAACGACAAGTGTACCGGTCAATTCTAGCAAGTTTTAATAGAGAGTATTCCCTAAGTATCGAACCAGAGGAGACGATGTCTAGTTAAAATCTTTACTAACCGGAAAAGAAATAAAAATACTAAATAACAGATTAAGACAGGAAATTGGGGGTTTTGATTTGATGAAAAATAGAAACTGTAAACAGAATGTAAAACAGTAAAAAGCAAGAAAATAATTGTTTTGAAACTGATTTGGGGAAGAAATCCCGGTTTACTACTTCTCCCTTAATCTGTAATTCCTATCCCTAAGCGATTTCCAAGACAATTCTGAATAAAACCCTAGAACAAAGACAGTTTACCTCCGGTCTCCCGCTTAGCAAATTCTAGTTAGTAAAGAACGAATTCTAACTCTCGTTACGAAGCCACTGTTTACTAACCGCCTTAAGAACAATCTAGATTAACGGTCAATTAGCAATTTAGAGGAATTACCGTCTCTATACTAACTGGTTATTTTCCTGTATTAAATTGAAAGTCGCAGTCGTCACTTATAAGCTAACAAAATACTAATCTTTATAATTGGCCAGATTATAATGATTATGGAAATTAAGCAAGGAAAATAACTTTATTCAATCAAATTGCAGAAAATCACAAAGGTACAGGAATAATCAATCTAGGGATACATAGCAAACCAGAATTAAAAGAGACTACTCAGACATATCCATAATAACAATGCACAAGTTGAATAGAAAAGACTAAGGAAAGCAAGAACAAGAAGAAACTCTAATGTCGGTAGCCATCGTGAATTCTCTGTTCTTCCTTCAGCCTTCTCTTTCTGTTAGTCTCCAAGATCTTCCCAAAACTCAACCTTTCTCTCTCTCCTTTCTCTTCTGTGTAAAACTAAGCTCTGTGGTGTATCCAATCATGGTTCTCACGTTAGGCAGGCCTCTGCTTTTATAACATTCAAAATTCTATCTTTAATTCTTCCTTCCACGCAGGTTCTGGCTGCGTTTTATCTAATTGGTCCGGGACTTGGTCCAAGTATAAAGTCCCTAACCAGTCTCTAAAATCCGCCGAGAATTCATCTTCAAGCATGGTCCGGGACTTAAGATATGTATCAAGTCCCGGACCCGTCCTTAAAACTGGTCGTGAATAACGCCTTTATATGGTCCGGGAGTTAGGGTATGTATCAAGTCCCGGACCAGTCTTCAAAACAGGTGAAGAATAAAACCAATGGTTGGTCCGGGACTTAAGGTCTGTGCAAGGTCCCGGACCCAACTTAAAATTGAAGAATACTGCATGTCTTCACTCTGTTCAACATGTTTGACAGTCCAGAATAACATTACAATGATCGGTAATGCGTTTTCTTGAGATTTTCGCCTGAAATAACACATAAACCCATCATAGAAGACAATTGCAGGTAGAGACATAACAATAACCATAAGGCGGGAATTTAATAACACATAATAATGAATTAAGCACAAATAAACCCCATAGACATAGATAAATTCCCGACTTATCACACTCCTACACCATTCTTGCTACAAATTTTTACACAAATCTATTCAATTCTTTTAATCTAGTTTTGGTGCGTTTTGTTCACCCATTTACACTCTACTTTCCTCCTAATCAACCTTAGGTTCTTCAACTACTAATATCACCTACAACACTTGATTTCTACAGAAATTTCGCCGTAGTTTCTTTACTATTCTATCATGCCGAAATGCATTATTTTTTTGTACCTAAGCACAATCGACTAGCCATATCCTCAATGGATTCTACCAGCACACAATCTCATCCAAAATTCATCAATCACAATATAATGGATAAACCTAATTTGCATGGCACTTAGGCCCTTAAATCAACCAATACTTCACCATTGCATTAAGCATAAATCACAATTCTCTCTCATCTCAACCAAGCACATTTCCAGCACAATTTTGGTTCATTCATTTAAATTTCCCAACCCAAAATTCTCAAAGCATTTAGGTTAGTCATTAAGGTATATTCTTTACCTTAAGCTTCCAAGTCTTCTTTTTCACTTCTCCTCTACTCTTTTTCTCTTGATTTTCGGTCATGGGGCAATACCGTTGCCAAAACTCTTGACCAATACCCACATAAGGCTAATGAGAATTAATTAAGGTACTTAGGCTCATGAAATAATTCTAGAACACTAGAGAAGGTGCTTAAAGCACAAAAATGGAGAATTACCTTTGGAACCCTATAATGGGAGTTTGGTCATGAATCAAAGGAGAGCTCCAACTACACTCTTGAAGCATGAATAAATGCTCATACAAAGAAAGAACTAGGTACCTTTAGGAGCCAAAATCGGCTGGGTAAGGGATGGAGAAAAATATGAGCTTTTAGAGTTTTATCTTACCTTAAATGAGAGAGGAGACAATCTAGCTCCAGAAAATGTGCTTTTCTCCTCAAATGGAGCTCCACCCATGGAATTCAATTTCAATATTTGGGGATTTTAGAAGGTGGAGAAGAAATCCCTTGATGAGACTAAGAAGAATATGTAATTTATTTTTGATTTGGAGCCTTGTGAAAGCTTGGGCAAGTAAAAGAAAGGAGGGAAGCCATGGGAGCTGCTCAAATCACATAGGAAGGAGAAGGGGAGGAAGCTTCCGGCTTGGAGGAAGAAGAAAATGTGAGAGACGAGGGAAAATGAGAGGGGGGAGAGAGAGAAAAGTAGTATATGTACTTTTCCCTTTTTATTTCTTCTTTTCTCTTCTAACTAATAATGTAGTTTATTATTTGAGAGAGGGGTGCTAAGTTACTCATAAAAATTGGCCCCACTGTAGTATTTAAGCAGGGGCGTTTTTGTCTTTTTGCAAGAAATGCTCCTAGTTTTCCCGGTTTGGCACTATTCATCAACTGGACCCGTTTTCCGGATTTTTCCCGTTTTGTTAATTTCCACGGTTCTTAGACCTTCATTATTTTTAATTATAGTTATATGATCAAATATAATTTTTACAAGTCCATTAAACTGCTTAAAGTCACGTTTCCGGGTTTTCTCGAAAAATGTGCTTTAGGACTTCATTTACGTTTTTTATCCACTATATGGATTCGTTTCCTGCGGGAATTTTTCCCAAATGTTCTTAGTGTGTAACTAAGTCTTAAGAATCCATCTAAGATCCTATTCGAGGTTATATGCCTCCTATGGTTGCTTACGCACGTTTTTGTGTTTTGTGCTTTTTAAGCGTTTTCTTCTTTCTGTTGGTTTTACTTTCTTCACCAACATTATTTAGGCATCCTTAGGCCTCTAAATCTCATATTAGAATAATTTAATCACCATATTTAAGTCCATGGTATTTAAATCTACCCCCTTAAAGAACTTTGCCCTCAAAGTTGGTGAATCTAATATTGTTAGTCACATAGGCATCCTATGCTAAGGTCATAATATCTATATAACCTTACAGAATTAATAGGTTCTGTAGTGATGTAAACTACACATCCACCTAAAATGTCACTACATTTATAGCAATAAAAAATACTCTTTTGTATTCTCTCCATGGGGTCGGTTTGAAGACAGAAGGCACTACAGTCCTTGAATCCCATATCAAGTAATACACATTGCGATCCCGTAGGTACCGGTCACACTGGACACGTACGCTCTCTGGTCCATGACTGATTCATGACTAATGGGCACTTACGCTCTCTGGCCCACGGTTCCTTTGGTTACTTGATCAAAACGTTCGCACATATAGATATCCTCAGGCACTTTAGGTCAATCTACACACAGGACTTCTATACGTCCCGCTGCCCTTGGAAAAAAAATAAAACACACACCCACCGTTCTACTGGTCACTCCAGACTTAAGGCCGCAGCCATCGGCCGGTGATAGTGGTTTCAAAACTAGTCCTCACTCCCACCAATCTCTCGGTCATCAAGACAAAGAACCGCAACCCTCAGTTAGGTGGTAGTGGTTTCAAAACTAGTCCTCATTCTCAGGTTTGAAGGAAAATTCTTTTTGCAAATACCAGTTGGAAATTCTTTTTGAAAACTCAATACAACTCCAATTCCAATTATGCTAACTGCATCTATTCTTAGAGTGATTACTTGTGACCACTTATAGGGAGCTTCAAGAATCATTCAACCCTGATGTGATCAGCATCAGTGATGAACTATCCTTCCACCCCAATTTGTGTTCAGTTTCCTTTGATCGCTAGCAAATCAAGTTCAACTTCCCACGTCAATTTTAACCAACAAATAATTCAAGCATTTGTTCATTTTCTATCTTTTAATCTTTCTAGTCACAATCACAAAGCAATACATTTTCAAATTGTGGAATTCAGTCCATTATTCATTCTCAATTTACCTCAAAGCAAATTACCTATAGAATTTAATTCCTACTAGGTTCCACGTCGGTTTCATACCGACTCATACATCATAATACCATGTCTAATCTCAAATAGACATATACTATCGGGGTTTTAATTCCCCAGGAGTTTCTCTACTCCTTTCCACTTGTATTCTCACACAAGAGTTACAAGGTACTCATGTTTATATCAATGGTATTCGCATCTTCTGTGCGCAATGACCATAATTATACTATGAATGAATACATATGTTTATGTAACATACATACCAATCATCAAAACAAGTTTTTTTGTGCAATGCACACCGTAGTTTACGTACTTAATATGTGAAACATACACTAAGCGGCTTTTCACTCTACCCCCTTAAAAGGGATTACGCCCATATAATCTATCATATGTCATTATTGAACATTGGTTCACTAAATTCAGGTGTCATGAAGCATTTTAGCTTTCATGTGGTCTATTATACAATGTGTTCTGGGCAAAGGGTCTTAACCATATTGACGGTTAGTCTCTGCACCAAAAATTCTCATTGGATTTTGTTTAACTCATAACCGGGTTGGGTTCTAGCCTCTCAGGCTTCATGGCATTGATAATTAGCCATTCGCTAGTATTCACTAGATATATTAAACCTTGGAATTATGGCCCACTAGCTTCTGTTGCGTGACCTAATGACTTTAGAGCTTTATTCGCCCTTCTCATTATTCTTAATGTATTGTACATCTCCCTTTTATCCCCTTTCTCTTGGGAATAAGGTCTCTCAATCGGCGCGTGGTACTTCTTATTGTACGCGAACTCGATGAGTTATAGGTTTTCTATCCAGTTCTCTGGAAATCTATTGTGCACTATTGTGCACTTCCGTGATCACTAACTTTGTTCTTCTGACTTACTATCGTTTGAGGTCGAGCTACTACTTAGTGTGTAGTGCTTCCTCTATTGTTGGTGGCTTCTGAATTATGCTCACTTATCTGGTTCTATATAAGTATCCTTTTATTTGCACAACCTTGTATTTTCTATGCATCGGTCCTTACAACGTTCACAAATTTCTTACCACTTTATTCCGGTGGAACTCATTTGTTGTGATTGTTGGTATGTACAACACTCTTCGTGCCTCTTTAGCCCAAGGCCGCACGGTTTTGTTTCTATGCTTTCGCTTAATTGACTTGTGCCATATCTGTTGGTGTGTTTGCAAGTCTTCCATATCTAGTACGGGTTGGTTATTTAGCAATCAGGTACTCTTGTCCCAAAGCTTATTGATTCACTTATCAAGTTGATCCACTAGGTATACGCTTTCAGTTTCCTATGTGATTGCTATAGGAGTGAATAATGTGTTCCCTATGAGATCCTTCAACATCTGGTACAGACTATAGGCTTACTGCCTAATCTATCTACCATCTCTTATTTTTCCATCTCCACTGGGTCTAGCTCGTAATTCCACTTTATTCTCCATATCATTGACAAACTATATTCATATAATGGTCGCTTGTTGCGCACCATGTTCTCATTGATTCTACAGCATTGATTCACATGGCATCCGCTACTACATTAGGTTCCGTTCATGTACTTCCACCATTCATACTATGGTTCACCATTATTGGTTGATTACAACATGATATTCTTTAAGTCTCTGTGCTCTTTGAGCGTTGTTTATTCCACAGTTCGTGTTGAACACATACAATGTTTGCTTCAAAACCAACTACTTTTCCAGTTTTTGACAATTGCTATAAAAGCTTCTTTCTTCCTACTTATCTTGGAAATCACTCTTTCTTATTCAAATTATTCCTTGGCAATAACCACATGCTCAAGCTTCAATACATTTATAGGTGAAAGCCTCTTTCTGGAGGATCCACCTAACCACCACTCCAGCGGTCTCACCATAATGAGAGGTATCCCCACTCCTATAATGAGTGGTTCATTCTCCTCTCTCTTTATTTGATATCAATCAATCTCTCTTCTTTTACTGGTGCCATTCCTGGCAATCCTGCTTATGATTCAGTATAGGTTTTGCAACCGTTTAAGTCTACTCATTGCAGTTAGTTCACGGCTTATAAGCAACGTTGCCTCGAGCTCTACTCATTGTAGGCTGTTCACACAAGTTTCTACTTCTCGGTACACTATCAGGTGAATTGGAGGTGGTACTAGGTTTCACGGCAAGGTCGTTGCGTCACGCTTCCGTTCATGGGAGGCCCTTTAGGTAATATCAGGTTGCCCTTAGCGATTTAGGGTACCTCCTACTCAGTGGATTCCCTTCGGTGTTTAGATCGAGTGTTCGTTTTAGCTCCTGTTCTCCTATCATGATATTTCGTTCAACTGTTGTTAGTCCAGACACCTTTCATGGATTGTTCCTAGGTGTTACTGAGTTACACCATTTCATCCGGCTTATACCTTAGGCATGCTGCATCAACTACACCGCCTTGCGGCACCATATTCCAAGCTTTCTTGTTCAGAATTGTAAAGTATCCCGTCTCGGGTAGACCATTAACGCTTCCTTCCTTGCGTTGTTGGCTGATCTTAATGTTCTCTTGAATGAAGAATAATATCCCCGGTAGCTGTGGTGATTGTTCTGGGATTTCTATCCCGTTCATTGAACAATAACGTGTCCATGTTAGGCATCTACCTTACTGTGTTTAAACTGGATATTCATTCCAGCTATCATGTGTTTCCTTCAAGGTTCTTGAGATATGCCCAATGTTTGCACTTATTTATCAGTGATCCTTGTACTTCCTAGCTCTTATTCATTCTCTTTAGATGAATTCTCTGATTCCTTTAGACTTGTTAACTTAATTGAGTTCTTTCTCTTCAATCGTTTGAGGTAGTCAGCTGCTCTGGTTTGAATTGCATCGGTGACAGTGGTGTGGAGTCGACTACTTCTCGTGTTCTGTACACTACTCGCATACTTATATGGGGTACCTTACTGATACATTACTACTTACCTGACTAACTTATAAATAAGTCTGTCAGGCCCGTAAGCTCCTGTGGAGTGCGGTCGTCCCACATCTCATTTTTGTATACTCATAGTTTCCGTTACACGCCTATGTGAAGTATTTTGTTGTCGACTCCTCTTGTATCGTCCTATGATAACTTACTGTGGTTCTTCTAGGTTTGGTTTTAAAAATCTGAGGTTTTGAAAGAATTCCGAGTTTGAAAGAAAATTTTGAGTTTGAAGAGAATTTTCATACTACCTCCGTCCCAGTTTCAGTGTCTTGTTTGCTTTTTGGCACGTTTTTCCACTTCAATATTAAACATGTAAGATAAAATAATTTTATAAAATAAATTTCTACAACATATAGTATTTCATATAAGCTTTCTATTGTAAAACTTAGATTTGTAAAATTATGCTATCTTATATGTTAAATATTGAAGTCAAACGACATGTCCAAATAGTAAAGGAGACAGTCAAAGCGGGACGGAGGGAGTAGTATTTAAATGTCTGCTGATCTTGACCGAGTCTATCTTCTCACTGACTGGTATACTCTTTAGTACAGTGGTTAAACCGTTAGGTCCTTCCAAGGTTTCGTTGTTCGGGTTTTTAGGATTTGTGATCCTATTATTGCTTCACTCGCCATCATGATACTTTACTAAGTACCTCCTAGTCTAAAAAATTTTCTATGAATAGCCCTGTTATTACAGCACTTGCTATGGCAAGTGCGCCATGCAGGCTGGCTATCTGTTTAACATATACTGGTTACACTATTGCTTTCATCCATACCGTATTCGGTAGCCTTATTGGCTCTTTTCTTGATTATCAATCTCCTGAGTAGCTTCTCAATGGTCTTGACGTGGTAGTCATTAATCAGGGTGCTTCTCCATTCTCAGAGATCCCTAGACACTTAGTTATGTGTCTTTCCTTATTGCTCGTTCCCACACATTTACCGTGGTTACCGAGGTTTGACTCCTCTCTGGGAACTGCATCTGTAGTCCTACCGGAGTGCATTCTGTAGATGTTTTCATGGTTGTCCGAGCTTCCGTTAATCAGGTATCATAACTTCTTTGGGTGAGTAGGTTTGGAGTTACCCACTCTTGACTAGTTCCTTAGTCATCCAGTATACTGTTGATGGTATAATCTCACTATTGCGGTCCTATAGACATGTGTCTCGGGTTTTGTTGCTTCTCCTTTTTCCGTTTCGTTGCATGGTTAGCGCTTCCCTTCTTGATGGCCAAACATGGTTCTCTTGACTACTAAGCATGTCGACCCATGCTGCCGGAAATTTCATTTTCCAATAGGTAGGATTCTTGGTTATCCTCTATTAAGTGCGGTTATTGTCGTTCCAACGGGAACCGTCTCCGGGATTTCTAGTTCTTGGAATCTACCGTATGACAGGTCCTTTTTCTTACACGGTTACTTCATAACTGCCAGATCAGGTTTTCCTGAGTAAGAGAGGGCTTTCCATCTCTCTGACGTTCTTTTCTAAGTTATAAAACGGGGGATGTGGAAGGAGGGTTGGATATTATAGGTATCCAGTACACACTAGGGGTTCCTATCTAGCGTACCTCTCACGCTATCACTCAACCCTTAACCCCAAGTCTCTAATTCTAACTCGGTACTTCCTAAGCTCGGTAATTCCAGTCATTGGAGCGGTACTCCGCTCTGATACCACTTTTTGTAACACCCCTACCGCTAATCACATCATTAACACCTAATCGCCTCAATAATCATTACATTCGCAGGGAAAAAATTCTAATACAACGGCGGATGAAACAATGTCGTTAGCCACCCACGTGACAAGGCCTAATTCAATACAGTATCGGTCTGATGAACCAGAATTCCCGAGTACTTATACAATTAAACCATTCCAATCTAAACTGAGTCACATACACATACAATCCAACTATACCGAGTTTGTTACATTCTATTGCTGATAACAGTTTCGAACTTACTATACAACATTTACAAATGTAATTAAATAACTACCAATGCATTGCTGCAGTCCCCGTCCTACTCTCGAACGGTAATCATCTCCATTGTACCTGGAAAATAATGGGTGGCTCCAAAGGGGCTCAGCACCTTTGCCGGTATGGTAGTCGTGCAACCCGTTACTACCGGGCCACAAACAACTAATTGCTGTCTAAGCATGTGATTGATTTTATTTAAATCAAAACATGAAATGTTGTAAACACACAACATGCTCGCATTCAACACAAGTATTCAACAATGGAATACAATCAACAAAACTAACACATTAAGCTTGTTAGTTTACATTACCTTTTCTTTAGGCCTTGAGGGTTACTACCTCAATAATGCCTCATACTCATTACTCAAATACTTATCCATCTTACTCGGATACTTTTTACTTGTTCTCTTAGATCTATAGCCACTCTCGGTCTCGATCTTGTTCTCTCGTTTATTCTTTTCTTGAATAATTCTAAGTCAATTCTCTTGACTAATTCTAAGTCAATTCTCTTGACTTCCGGGCAGAGACGTTCACAATTCTCACCACCGGGCTTTTCGGGTTCCAGTCTTACTTCCCCGGTTTCGACCCTATATCGGTCTAGCATAGTGGGAAGATTAAACTAGCAACCGGAACTACTCTCTTAGTTCCTCTTTCTTTCACATACGTCTGAATCTCTATCGGGCTTCTCAAATTCCCAATCACTCCTCTCATCGGAGTTATAATATAACCATGTATATTAGTCTAGAAGCATCACTCTTGATGTCATCTAAAAATGTAGGGAATTTTCTTGAGTTCTTGTATTCTCAGATTTAAGGGATGCCCCAACATTTCGAATACTTATACGTTCGGGTCATTTTCTCATATCGGGTCGGAAGCTCATGTAGGAGGTCGACTATCATTAAGAGGGAGTTCAATAGTCCCATGTATCTCTGTTCACGTTTCAGTTGAGTTCATAAGGTTGAACTACAGTTATTCTCTAGTTGAGATTTCTTACGTGTTTCTCCATGTTTTAATTACTTTGTGTATCGACTCTTTCTATGAGTTGCTAACCAAACGTTATTTTATTATGAGTTGATCTACGATATTCAGTTAGATCACATACTCAAGCAAGGATGGTTAGCACATACAACAAGCATCGATATATATATATATATATATATATCAAATGCAATAAACATTTTCATGCTTTTATCTTGTTAGGTTGGCACACAATAACAAGTAGCACACAAGCCTAGTGTAACTCGATAGGACACAGGTTGCAAAAAAACCATACCGTTCACCAAGGAATAATTCTAGCGCGTCTTCTCAGGCTCCTTGGATAACTCTCGAATAACTGGTAACATTTCAAGTGTTTCTATTAACGTCAAGGTAATGCGGAATTTAAACGACTAATGCGCCCGTAATTAACCCCGTTATCCCGTTAATCTTAACTTTACTCATGTGATCTTAAGTTCACAACTCTAACATTCAATCTAATACTTGTTTACACTTCTAATGACCTTTACATGTCATCAAACAAGTCCCAATCATCATCTAATACCAATACTAATCAATCCCCATCATTTAAATCCATTTTCAAACTCACGATCGAATTCTGGGAGTGGTCCGGGACCTTGTCTAGACCTTAACTCCCGGACCAATATAGTCTAGCAACTCTCGGGGCAAATTTCATTGTGGTCCGGGACATTGTACTTACCCCAAGTCCCAGACCAAGTGTAGGAGTCACTCTCGGTTAAAATTTTAGTGTGGCCCGGGACTATGTATGGGACTTAAGTCCCGGACCAAGCTACAGTACTTACTCTCGGTGTGTTTTCTTGTGGTCCGGGACTACATCCAAGGAGTAGGTCCCAGACCCTACAAACTGTAAAATTTGATAGTTTTTAATTGTCATTCCAACTTCAATTATAAACCCAATTCTTTTCTAATCTTTCCACATGATTCCAAGTCCAACCTTACTCTCAAGGTTATACAACCTAGTTTACCACCATGCAAATCCAAGACACTCCTACACCATTCTTGCTACAGATTTTTACACAAATCTATTCAATTCTTTTACTCTAGTTTTGGTGGGTTTTATTCACCCATTTACACTATACTTTCCCGCTAATCAACCTTAGGTTCTTTAACTACTAACATCACCTACAACACTTGATTTCTACAGAAATTTCGCCGTAGTTTCCTTACTATTCTATCATGCCCAAATGCATTATTTTCCTGTACCTAAACACAATCAACTAGCCATATCCTCAATGGATTCTACCAGCACACAATCTCATCCAAAATTTCATCAATCACAATATAATGCATACACCTTAAATGCATGGCACTTAGGCCCTTAAATCAACCAATACTTCACCATTGCATTAAGCATAAATCACAATTCTCTCTCATCACAACCAAGCACATTTCTAGCACAATTTTGGTTCATTCTTTTAAATTTCCCAACCCAAAATTCTCAAAGCATTTTAGGATAGTCATTAAGGTAGATTCTTTACCTTAAGCTTCCAAGTCATCTTTTTCACTTCTCCTCTTCTCCCTTTCTCTTGATTTTCGGTCATAGGGCAATACCATTGCCAAAACTCTAGACCAACACCCACATAAGGCTAATGAGAATTAATTAAGGTACTTAGACTCATGAAATAATTCTAGAACACTAGAGAAGGTGCTTAAAGCATAATAATGGAGAATTACCTTTGGAGCCCTAGAATGGGATTTTGGTCATGAATCAAAGGAGAGCTCCAACTACACTCTTGAAGCTTGGATAAATGCATCAACAAAGAAATAACAAGGTACCTTTAGGAGCCAAAATTGGCTGGGTAAGGGATGGAGGAAAACATGAGCTTTTAGATTTTTTCTTACCTTAAATGAGAGATGAGACAATCTAGCTCCAGAAAATGTGCTTTTATCCTCAAATGGAGCTCCACCCATGGAAGTCAACCTCAAGCTCTGGGGATTTTGGAAGGTGGAGAAGATAGCCCTTGATGAGGCTAAGAAGAATATATAGTTTATTTTTTATTTGGAGCCTTGTGGAGGCTTGGGCAAGTAAAAGAAAGGAGGGAAGCCATGGGAGCTGCTCAAAATCACATAGGAAGGAGAAGGGGAGGAAGCTTCCGGCTGGGAGGAAGAAGAAAATGTGAGAGAGGAGGGGAAGTGAGAGAGGAGAGAGAGAGAAAAGTAGTATATGTACTTTTTTCCCTTTTTATTTCTTTTTTTTTCTCTTCTAACTAATAAGCTAGTTTATTATTTGAGAGAGGGGTGTTGAGTTACTCATAAAACCGGCCCCACTGTAGTATTTAAGCAGGGGCATTTTCGTCTTTTCGCAAGAAATGCTCCTAATTTTCCCGATTTGGCACTATTTATCAACCGGGCCCGTTTTCTGGATTTTTCCCGTTTTATTATTAATGGTTCTTAGACCTTAACTATTGTTTAATTATAGTTATATGATCAACTATAATATTTACAAGTCCATTAAACTGCTTAAAGTCACGTTTGCGGGTTTAATCTCCAAAAATGTGCTTTAGGACTTCATTTACATTTTTAATCCACTATGTGGATTCGTTTCCTTTGTGAATTTTTCCCACATGTTCTTAGTGCGTAAATAAGTCTTAGGAATCCATCTAGGACCCTAGTAGAGGTCATATGCCTCATATGGTTGCTTACGCACATTTTTGTGTTTTGTGTTTTTTAAGCGTTTTCTTCTTTCTTTTGGTTTTACAATCTTCACCAATATTCTTTAGGCATCATTAGGCCTCTAAATCTCATATTAGAATAATTTAGTCACCATATTTAAGTCCAGGGTATTTCAGTTTGTGTTTGTTTGCGCGGGGTGGGAGGGGTCCGCTCACGACACCTGAGTTTATCTAAACTTCGTCAAAGATTTGTCTTTGAATTTTCTGAGGCCAGCCTCAAGTAATCTGAAATAATATGTATTGCAATGTCACAAAAAAAATTCGTAACCTTCATAGTTCCCAATTGCTTCTTCTGGTTGCAGAATTATGTTGTATTTTGTGTTAGACAGATACTATCTCAGTGATAAAGGTTATCCTGACAGAATCAGTTTGTTGACACCACATACTAAGGTTATGTACCATATTTCTGAATTTAGAGGTGAAAACCAAGGGTTTCAAAGGCATAGTTTAATAAATTACATTCATCACTTAGGTCTACAATCGAACGATCATTTGGGGTTCTGAAAGCAAGATGGCAAATATTGTGTAAGGTGCCTAGTTTTCCAATGTTGAAACAGATCAAGATTATAAACCCTTGCTTTTTGTTACACAATTTTACCAAACTAATTCAGTTCGGTGATCCTTGTTTTAGCCTAGTTGATGTAGCACCTTACTTTATACCATATTGTGATGATGACGACCAACTAAAAACTCAACAACTAGGGATGACAAGAGATGATAACGGTGCACTAAAGATGATCACATTAAAAAAAACAATTTGACAACACAACTTGTTAGTAGGAGACGTGCAGGATGACACAGCTGCAGGAGTATTTTATATAATTCACTAGGATAATGTTAAGGATTATGAGTATTTTTCAATTATGTTGTTCTATGTAACATGTGAACTTGTAGGATCAACTCCCATGCTAGTATGTTTCCATTTTACTGCTTTATGTAACTTGAGAACTTATCGAATCAAAACTAAGTGATTGTTGATGTGTTTTTCTGTAAAGCAATCTAAAATCGTGTACAAACACTCCCACTTTTATATTTCTACTATAGTGGTTTATTCTTTTCACAATGATATGCAATTTGTAACTTGAAAGTGTCAGTAGTCAAAGCCTGTTTAGACAAGTTATATTGTCAAACCTCCTGCTTATATCAGTAATCGGAGAAGTTTCCCAACTTCTATAATGTGTGATTAAATTGCATTTACTGTAGTTTTAGCTATTTTCCTGCTTTATTTTCATCCATTGGGACTATTGTAACTAATCTCCTCGAATTTCCAGCACTATAATCTCATTCACTGATAGCCAGTTCTTTCTGTGTGAATTTTTTTTTAAAAAAATGGCTCAAGCATCTTGGAATGTGTTACCGTATACATTACTAGGCATGTAAGCTAGCAGACCTGAATTATGCCTTAGTTGTTTGAAAATAGTCATGTACATCTCTAACTGTTTTATGAAACCCAGCTTCACGATCCTCTAGGAGTGTTGCCTCTGGACTATTGAAGTTACATTCTTATGATGAGTGAGAATTTGAAGGGACAAATAAAACACAGAGATACGTGTTTCAAGTTTTGGCTCATTGCTATGTTGAACAAAGTATAGGTTGGCAAATTCATTGGATGGAGTAAGTTTGGTGTAGAGCTGATCAAATGGGCGGGCGGGCCGAAGTTCGGGCCGGGCCGACATTGAATTCTAGGCCCGAACGGGCCTATATTTTTGTCCAAGCCCGTTTTTAAATTTTTCGGGCCGGGCCGGGCTAGGGCCGGACTTATTTTAATCTTTGTCATTGGCCGCCCGGCCCGGGTTTTTATAATTTTTTTTATAATATTGTTAGTTTTTTTGAAAAAAACATATAGACTATATGTAATATAAATAAATGAATATATGTTGTTATTAATAGATATTATATATAATTTAAATAAATAATACAAGGTATTATATAAAATTAATTTAAATATGTACTTCCTCCATTTTCAGTACTTTTTTTTTCTAACTCTAGAAATAGAATTAAAGAGGAAAAATTTAGACTATTTTACCCTTATTTTTTGCATTGAGAATTGAAATAATTTGAATAGAGTTGTAAAATAAAAGATGGGAGGGTAGAATTGGAAAGCAGATCACAAAAAAGGCTAGAACATCTTCTATTTTGTGAAACTAGTGAAAGAATTAAACAAATTATATACTGGAAACAAGGAGTATTATATTATATTTATAAATATATATATATAATAATTATAAACCGGGCTGGGCCGGGCCGGGCTTAGTTGCAGGCCTAAATTTTGCCGAAGCCCGGCCCGGTTTTTCATTCGGGCTTGATTTGTTGTCCAAACCCGCCCGGAATGTTTTTTGGACGAACTTTTTGGGCTTTATTTCCGGGCCAGGACGGGTTGGGCCGCCGGGAGGGTCAGTGTTGATCAGCTCTAGTTTGGGTGGTACACAAGTTTTTGCCTTTTTGTATTAACTTTCAACTGAAAATGTTGTAGAAAGCCTAAATATTGACGATAATGCTATGTATTTTGTTTTAAGATATCCAATCAAATGCTCAAAAGGATGACATATTTGATCTCTGCTTATTTGCTTAACTTTTATCTAATCTTCCACGTGAATATATTTTGGAACGTGTTGGAAACTGGCTAGTATGTATATTCCCTTTGACATATAGTTGTTTAGACTCTAGTTTCTATGTCAATAAGACAGAGGGAGAGTTAATAACGCTGTCTTGGCCTTGGATGCCTTCTGTTGCAATAATTCTTGATACCTTGAAATGTTTGATGAAAATCTCAGAATTTATGGTAAATTACAGTTAGTGTGCATTGATTACTTCAGGTGTTATGTGGTTCAACGGCTATTATGAAGCTGTCTTGAGAGCTTTTCATTTAACCTGTTAAATAAGACACCATTAATTATCTTACGATTTGCAAGGAGAGTAGAATCCAGCTTCAACCTCTGTAGTTGTTTCAAGGCAACATTGCAGACATTATTGGTGTAACAGCAATGCGTTCTATGTTTTTGTAGTCTTCTGTGGCAGCTATTGTATTTGACGACAGAGGTTGATAATGGAATAAAAGTACTTGCATTTTCCTTCATTGAAGTAGATAGAAGTTAGGTAGATGGTAACTAAACTTCTTCAAGTTCAAAACACCTCATAATACTACCCCGGAAACATAATCACTAATTGCATATAAAATTAGTACTCCCCTGGTAGATCAGAGAAAACATTCTTTAAAGACTGCTACTACTACTTAACCGGTGTTGTGCTAGGATAGCTTCCATAATTAACACAAAAGTGAAGCATTTTTTAGCTTCCATATTTAATACAAAAGTGCACCAGTAAGTCTCCATGCTGATGATATTGTTAAAGTTTAGATTCAATCAGAAATGATCTTCTTGATTGAATGGTCGGAACTGGTAGACTCACAATCTTCAAACCCTGAAAAAGGGGGAAGATGGAGGTGAAGGTGTTTGTACTCTGTGCTTCTTGTCTGGCCTGCAAGTCACAACAATATTCTGCTGCCAGGTAATCACCCCAGTTTGACCAATAAATGTTGTTCCTTCACGTTGGTCAGCAAGTGGGATTGTTGTGCTTGGATGAGTACTAGGCCCTGCATAGAAAGTGTTTTCACTATATGGGTGTAAGTCAAGAGCATGAATATCAGATATTAAAAAATGATTTTGCTTTTTCTCCATCGGATTGAAAAAAATAGGATTTGTGTTTGGGGAAACCATAGTGTGAACCCTGGTGCTGTTGTTATCAGAGTCACTATTATCATATGACAACAAGATAACGGGAGAGAAAGGAAAAGAGGAGGGTTTCTTCAGATTGGTGCTCATTTTTTAGGGAAGACCTGTATAAGTGGTTGTTTTAACTCTTGAAAATCAATAGACATAGTTAGATGTGGCTTAGCTATACACAAATGCCACAACTTTATAGATGTCAACGATGATATGTCAAAGCAGTTTGGTAGACATTAATTAAAGTTTTACTTGAGTACCAATTAAAGCCTCTTGTTTTGTAAAGTTATAACACCCCTACTGCTATTCCTCTACTTATCGTCTAATCGTCTCGATCACTAGTCTAATTGCAGCGGAAATTCAAGCACAATCGGCGGGTGATACAATGCCGTTAGCCGACCATAAGACTAATAAGGCCAAAACTACATACAGTACGGTTTGATAACTAGAAATACCAAGAACATTATCTACTATAATTGATTACCGAGTACTAAGTGCATAATCCAAAATACATCACTTCCTAAGAGTTTATACAACCTTCTATGTGTTTACTTCATACTCGAGTCTATCAGCATCTACACAATCTCAAAATCCAAAAAAGGTGTACCACATGGTACATCGGCTACTCAAAAGGCTACTAGCCATGTACAACTCGGTACACCGTTCAAAACAATTCTAACTACCAAAAGTAATACAGTCCGATCTCTCACATCAACCATCAACCATCTCGGGTACCTGAAATAAAAACAATTCCCCAAGGGGCTCAACAAAACTTGCTGGCATGAAATTCACATACCCCGCATGCTAACGGGGGTAAGCTGACTACTTGGTCGCCTACATGGAGTTCATTTTAATTTAAACCACGGGCTAGAATGAACATCATCATAAACATACAATAGCACACTCAGGCATAGAGTATTACACAAGCAATGTAAACAATTTATAAGTCATCTATTCATTAGTCAACGAGCCCTTGAGATTCTCTTCTCAAGTTCTAGCCTCATCTTTTGTTAGTTAATTTCTCATCCGGGTTAATCGGATGTTCTTAACTCTATTACTCTTGATCAATGACTCACACTAGTCATGATCTTTACTTTACCAATTATCTTTCTCTTGAATAATCATTAAGTCAAGTCGGGTGACCTCCAGGTAGGGACAAGACTATCCCACCTCCGGGCTTTAGGTTGGCTTACTTCCCCGGGTTGCACCCATAAAGGGTCTAGACCATGGTGGGAAGGTTAGGCCAGAACTCGGATAACAACCTCTCTTGCTTCCTCGTTCTCACGCGTGACCGAAACTTTATCGGGCTTCTCATAAACTCCAAGTTACCATTTTTCACAAAGTTAGGAAGGTCTCATAGTTAGGAAGTTAGTGAGAATTTTTCAATCAATACTACATGATTAGCACACTCATACATCCAAGCATATAAGTACTTCATCCAACCATTTCATCTTTCATGAATTATACAAACTTCATAGTTCAGCCACAACTCAATTAATGGACAATAAATCACAAGACATACGGAAATGTAATAACTCATATTCATGGATTTTTTTTATTAGGTGATTGCATATAAACACACAAACATACAAATCAATGAAACCTCGTTAGCATACAGGGCGTGAGAAAATCATACCGTTCACTGTCGTTGTTTGCTCGTCGACTCTCCTTCAGAGTCCAACTAATCAAATCCTATAACATTCATGGAATCGGGCGGTTAATTCTCTATAATTAACCTAACTCATTTCATCTTTAATATTTTTCAATTTATAATTATTAGCTCATTACATTTCAAACTTATTCACACAAGTTACTTACTTCTCATTATTTCCTAAGCTTTTTTACACCTTTAATGACCATTACATATCATTAATAAACTCCTAACAATCATATATTAGCATTACCAAACAATTCCCCATCTTAAAATTCCATTTATACACTTTCGGGAACATTTTTGGGTTAGTCCGGGACATTGTCCGGGTCCCAAGTCCTAGACCATACCTTAGGTAGACTCTTGAGGCTTTTTTTGAAGTGGTCCAGGACCTTGTACTCACCCAGAGTCCCGGACCAATGTGGATGGTGACTCTCGGCAGTTTTTTTGGATTGGTCCGGGTCCTTAGCAGGGACCCAAGTCCCGGACCATCTGTAATGTTGTATTCTCGGCGCAAATTCAAGGCTGGTCCGGGAGTTCACCATGGACTCAAGTCCCGGTCCAGTTAAAGAGTGAAATCTCAGCCAGTTTTTAAGGGTGGTCTGGGACTTGGTCATGGACCTAAGTCCCGAACCCTGGTACACTTTTGACAGATTTTACATTTCAATATTTGTTCTAGCTTCAATCTTCTGCCCATTTTTTCCTCAATCTTCACACATATATTCTAGCATGTTTTAACACAAATTTGAAACTCTAAACTTTCCTAATTCACTCACTAAACCTGTTACTTAATTCTAGGTCAAATTACACACTTTCTCACTCTTAATTCTCCTAGAAATTCTTAAGTGCAGTTTTTGCTATCTTTGAAATACCCCAAACCTAAGTATGCTAAGTAAACATCAATTTATGATGTAATAAGGCTAAAACATGCCTTAGAAACATTGGTAGATAATTTAAACCAAGGAAAACACAAGAAAACACCAAAAGGGCAATTTAAGCAAAAATGTGCTCTAAGCTTGGAGTGACTTTGATTAGCACCCAAATATCGTTATAAGACCTTATTAACATGCTAATGGACATGTTAAATCAATTACCAAACAAAACCAAGCTCAAAAACAAGCTTAAACACAAAATGTGCTTTAAGACTTCTTAAAGCACCTTTTTGAGAAATTGTCTTAGAAATGGGATTTGAGTGACTAAATGCCCATGATTACAGCTTAATCACCATGTGTACTAATTAGTATCACATTAGGAAGCCTAAATCAATGGGAAACCAAAAATTTCACAAATTTGTGCACTAATTTGTGAATAGTGCCTTGTTTAAGCTTTAGTCAACATAAGTCAATAAGTTGGTCAACCAAGACCATAAGTACCTCATTAATGAGGGGGGGGGACAGTTTTACATGGTGAGTCACCATGAGGGGCAAGCAAATTAAGGGAAAAGAAGAGTAAAAGAGAGAATAGTACTATTTACCTTTTTAAAAGCAAAATATCTTATACTAGCCTACCTCTCTCCTCTCTTCTTCATTTCTCTTCTTCACCAACTTTTTCTTCTTCTTCTTCTCTGTTCTAAAGCCGTCCAAGCAGCACCCATGGCACCACCACCTTCATTTGTCCACCAAATGTTAATCTTAGCTCCAAATCCAAAACTAACCATAGATTTCTCTTAGTTAGACCAAGGCCTTGCTTCCTATCTTTTCAAAATTTGAAAAGCTTCATTTTGGAGCCATGGGAAATCACCATTAGAGGAGGAAAAACTTGCTTGAGGTGTTCATTAGCTTCTCCATTCATTCAAGGTAATGAAAATATAAGAAAAACCAAGTTTCCATCACTTTCCCTTCATAACCAAAATTCATCTCTTCATGGGACCTTGTTTTATCTCTTGTTCTAGCTTGATTCTATTCTCCAAAGACTTGAGGAGGTCTTGCCTTGCTTCATTCTGAAAGCCATTCCAAAATTCAAAGGTAAACATACACTTTTAAGCTTTAAAACACATATTTTAACCTAAGGATGAATTCTATGAGTTTAGGCATATTGCTTAGTGCTCATTAGATTATTTGAATGTAGATTAGAACATTGTCAAGAGGATTGAAGTCCTTGCCGAAATTCAATCAAGAAAACATAAGGAGGAAAGTAAGAGAAGCTTGAGGAAAATAAGGTAAATTGCTTACCTAATGGTGGTCTAAGTTTTAAGGAATGAGTATTAGATGAGTACTAATGTAGCTTAAAGCTTACATTAAGTAATGGGTTGTATAACCTAGGAAAAAGAATTTAAACAAGCTTGTGAACTTGTGACTAAGGAGCCAATGGAAATGAGTTAGTAAGATAAGTATAAGGTGAACTATGACAACACTTATATTGCTATGGGAACATTGTTGTGTGTATTTGCAGGTTGAAAGCTTTTATATTGTGGAAATTCAGTGTTTAAGTTTAAGTCATTTAAGGGCCTAAGAGCCATGTCATTTAAGAGCCTTAGTGCTATGCAATTTAAGATTATTGCACTATATTGAGTTTGTTGTGAATGTGTTGATTTGGGTGAGAAAATATAATGAGGAAGGATTTGATGTGTGTGAGAGGATTAAATGAGAAAAACAATGCATTTGGGCATGATAATATACTAGAAAACAAAGTGTTTAAGTGGTTGTTGTGAATTAAAATGACCTAGGATTTACTAGGAGTCATTAAAGGATATTTGAGTGGAAATGAGTTAACAAAGGTATCCTTGAGGATTAGAATGACCTAGAGTTGTCTAGGAGGAATTAGAGGTTAGGTGGGTGTATTAAACACACCAAAGTCATGGT
This sequence comes from Limonium bicolor, assembly GCA_023374045.1. NCBI lineage: Eukaryota > Viridiplantae > Streptophyta > Magnoliopsida > Caryophyllales > Plumbaginaceae > Limonium > Limonium bicolor. The sequence continues at coordinate 291,293,324 of CM041779.1, forward strand.
ATGAGGAATGATAAGTCTTGTGCAAAATATGGAGGGAATGATGTATAATGTTTTAAGAAGATTTAGGTATGAACTAGAGAATATAACAATGAGAATTTTGGGAAGCTTGTGTAAGTGGTGAAGATGCTAGTGGTGCATTAATAAGGTTATAGTTGGATGGTAATGAGTGGACTTGAGTAATGGAAGAGAAAATTGCAAGAGAATGTTGTGAATTGTCAAGGAAAATGACTAGGAATGTATAAGAGTGTTTAACCATGAGAATGGTGAGTTAATTGAGAAAAGGAGATGAAGATGTCTAAGGAGGATGTAGGATGGTTAAGGTAAAGAAGGACAATGTTAAGGTGTTAAGAGGGTGGAAAGAAGTATAAGTAAGTTCAAGAGTTTAGGAGTGATGAGTAACAAATGGAAAGGAGAGAAATTTGTGCATGGAGATGCAAAGTAACCTTGGAGAGTTTAGCAAAGGAAAGATGGATGAATAATGATGTTTGAGGAGTAGTTATATTGGTTGAAAGGAAACACTAAGGTTAGTTGAAGCTTTAGACGAAATTTGTAAGTTGGAAGTGTAAAGAATTAAGTTATAAGTGTTAAGAATTTAGTAAGAACTTGAATGATGATCAAGGAATTTGGAGATGAGTTGATACTTGAGTTAGAAGGATTTTAAGTGCTAAAATGGTGATAGAACATGTGTTCATACATTGGGAAAGATTAGAAGAAGGTTGGGCAAAAGAACAAGTGTGGAAAGAGGTTCAAAACTGTAAAATTTGACAGTTTAAAGTGTGGTCCGTGACTTGGTCCTTGGATAAAGTCCTGGACCAGCACTAAAAACATGTCGAGAGTACACCCCAGAACTGTTCCGGGACCTTGGGCAAGTACCAAGTCCCGGACCATAGCTAAAATGTAGCCGAGAGTAAAGACACACATTGGTCCAGGACCTTAGGTCCGGACCATGTCCCGGACCAGGCAATTTAACAAAGAAAATGTGTTTTTCTGGTGGTAAATGAAGGGGGCTTGTTGGGTAATGTTATTATAAGGAAGTTAAGAGTTGTTTGGTGGAGTTTTAAGGTCATTGGAGGTGTGAACAAGTGTGAGGTAAAATGAGAAGTAAGTAACATAAGTGATTAAGTTTAAACTACAATGACTTAGTGGTATTAGTTGGAAATCATTAATGAATAAGTAAGTTAGGTTAATTAAAAGTAATTAACCACCCAATTCAATCAATGTTTTAGGGTTTGAGAATTTGGACTCCGGAGGAGAGTAAGCAACCGAACGACCAACGGTGAACGGTACAGTCTTTCTTGTGACCTGCTTGCTAATGAGGTGTCCCTCGGCTTGTGTGCTATTTGTTTATGTGTGCCGACTAAACAAGATAAAGCATACAACCGGTTTATTATATTATTGTGTGAACGTGATGCACTAACACAACTTATCTCTGAGAACTTACTAACAATGTTTAGTAAACACTTGTATGAGAACAAGGAACACTTCCTAATATTAGTTTGTTAATAACCGAAAGAGGTTTAACCAACAAACATTGTCTTGAGACTTCTACTAACTGGAACTTGGGGGGAGTGAGGAATCCGGGACTGACTCCGGTCATGCATGTTAAGGAAAGGGGGTCGGTAACTGATTCAGTTCCGACTTCCTCTTGAAGACTTGTCTTCGGACTTGTTGCCTAGGGTCGAATGTCGGCTCAGCTACATTGGATTTCCAGTCCAAGGTAGGAGGCATTAAGATGGTGTGGTGGGATCTACCTAAATCCCAACTAATTTGAGAATTATTGTTTATTGAACCAGCGCAGTTCTCGGCCACTGGCTAGGGTTACTTTTGACCCGACAAAAATAAACATTGAGATAAGATACAACCATTTCTGATTAAAGAACGGTTGTATTCTAAGACTGAGATAAGCTACGACCATTTTTATTTAAAGATTGGTTTGTTTTCTAAGACTAAAATAAGGATTAAGTTTGAGGTAAGGTAAGGTTGGAATGAGATTAAGAGGGAACATAACTTAAGGAGTTAATTAATTGACTCACTAATTAAGGGAACACATTTAAGCCGTTCGTTGTGTTTGAACTTTGATTGTTCATATTTGGCTTGTTGTTTATTGCACTTTCTATTATGTTGTGCATCTAATCAACCTCCATGTTATCGACAATTAGTCGTCGTAGCCACGTTAGCTTGGGGGCCATGAGAGGATCGTACCAGCAATTTTGCTGACCCCCTTTGGGGGCTGTTTTTATTTCACAGGTGAACGTCAGAAGGCGACCGTCATGAGAGTAAGATGGGGTAGATGTATTACGGGCTTAAGTGCGACCTACGAGTTGTGCATGTACTCTCGTATGGTAATTTGAGTTAGTAAGTTGTATAGGATGTGAGAAGATTGTAAGATTGTTATGTAATTTGGTTAAGGCTTATAAGTACTAATGTTCGGTATATTAGGGTCCATCGGACCGTAGCTAGATCTTGGAGATTGAAGTAAGCCTAGTTGGTCACGTGGGTGACTAACGGCGGTAACACCAATTGTTGTAAGAAATCCGCTGCAAAGTTAATATAAGTGAATGGAGGTTTATGAGTTAAGTACGGCGTTTTGGGTTGGGGTGTTACAATCTTTCTCTTCTACCTCATTGTTTCACCACTCATGCATTCTAGTTAAGCCACATGCATCATTTTCATTCCAAGTTCTACCCCATTACACAATTCTCTTCTAATCCAAACCAAGGTGATTAACTACTCAATTTGAACTCTAAAACACACCTAGGCCATAGATTATTTCTCCTCATTAAACACCTAAGTCATCCAGTTTGCTACAGAAATTTTGACAGAGGTTCCCCACAATTTTAAACATTACCCACATTGTTTATTCAGCTCACCAAAACCAATTCATTCACCACATTATTCTAGACACCAATCAACACACTAAGTTCCAGCACATTGACACTTTATTCACTTGGCTCCAAGGCCTTTGATCATCAACATAAACAATCCTAACATAATCCCATTTCTTTCTCCTCATTGCAGTAGCATTAAACATTCCCAAAACAAGTGAAATCTTTCTGTTTTACAAGGCATACAAAAACAGCTCAAGGTAAGTCAAATTACCTTGGAATTATGGTTTTCTTTCCTTCATTTCCTTCTCCTTTCCTCTTGTTCTTTCTCTCTTCTTGTTATTGTTTCACAACCAGTCAAATGGGTATCTTGCTGATGCTACATCCAACCCAAGAACAACAATACTAACTTAATAACTAACTCTTAGATTAAGCCCTAAAATAGAAGAAGATGTTTAAGGCTTTAATAGGGAATTACCTTGCAACTTCTAAGTGAAGTTTTGGGCAGCAAAATGACAAGACTCAGCTCCTATCTTGAACACCAAAAACCGGCTGGACAAGGAGCAGCAAGGAGGGGTTCAAACGTTGGATTTTTTTTTTTGTAAAGGAAGAGCTAGAAAAGATGGGTTTTCAACTTCCTTTCTTACCTTAAGACAACAAGAAGATGATTTAGCTTCCAATGGTCTCCTTTAGCCCTCAAAAGGAGGTCCATCCATGGGGATAAACTTCAAGCTTTTTGGGTTTTGAAGGATGGAAATGATCCCCAAGATGAGAGGAGTTCAATGGTACAATTTTTGTAGTGTTTGGACTAGATTTAAGCCTTCAAAAATGGAAGAGAAGAGAGGGCTGGGTGGAGCTTGCTCAAATCGCCATTGTTGGCTGGGAGGAAGAAGAGTGATCTGGTGAGGGTGAGAGAGAAATCGTGAGACAAGAGAGAAATGGGGAGGAGAGAGACTAAAAGTAAGTTTTATACTTTATTGGCTTTTTTACTTTATTATTTTGTGTTCTAGTAACTAGGAGAACATAAAGAGTTGGGAGAGGGCTGAAACAAAACATGACACACACAAATAAGGGGTGCCAGCTTTTTATTTATAAATGAAGAGGAGTATTTTGGTTATTGCAATTCACACCCCATAAGTTCCCATTTTGACACTATTCACTCACTGGAGATGTTTTCCGGATTTTCTCGTTTATTTAATTTCAATGGTTCCAGTACCTTCATTAATGTTTAATTTAGTTATATGTGACTTAATTTTTACAAGTCACTTAAACTACTTAAAGTCACGTTTTTCCCGGTTTTTCCGAAAAACGTGCTTTAAGGCTTCTTTTGCGTTTTAACCCATTTTATGGATCCGTTTTCTTCGGGAATTGTTCCCACATGTTTATTTAGGTATAATTAAGCTTTTAAATATCTCATTAGCCTAATTAATCACCCTAGTTAAGTTCGGGGTATTTCAAAAGTATCTGTAATAGATGTGATGGAGAACCAACCAAAATGAATTGCAAGAAATGAGACAATGTTTTTGAATCAGGAGTGTCATTCGGAATACTACTGATAAAAGATAAGGTTTGAGGAGATTATTTGTGCAATGGGCACATTAATGTGTGTACTTTCAAATATTTGCAGATGAATGAACTTCCCTAAAATTAAGAAAGTATTATAATATGTATAATCGATAAGTGTGAGGATACCACCATGTGCCAAAATACTTAATATATTGCCGAATAACAACATCTGAACATGCGGTAGATTACCACCTTCATCCATAATAACAACTACCTAAGATAACTACCACATGCAGTAGATTACCAACTATCATACAACCGTCCCTAACTTGACACCTAGCCACACCAAAAAGTAGAAACTTGTGGCATTTCCCATCTCAAAAAGTTGGTAATTCACATTGTAATTCTTAAAAACTCCTAATAAGACTACGTAGAATACATAAACTAAACAACAATAGTAAATATTACACATAAGTTACATCCATGTTGTCCAAAAGAAGAAGATTCATTACTTTAGTAGATAAACAATATCCAGCAGCAACAGTAGATAAATTCCAACCAGCATGCGAGATAACATCGATTTTATATCCTTGATACCCTGTGCACTCGAATTCTCAGATGGTTCAGTACCGTCCAGTTTGTTGATGATGGACCTCATAGTATGCTTGATTACATCAAGAGATTGGGTGTTGCTTCTCACCATGTTCATTAGTGTCCTCACTTGGTTCGCTGCACTTGTAGACCTACCATCTTGAGTATTAACAACCTCATTATTGGGATCATTGGGTCTGTTCGTAGCATCCCACCATTCGAAGAAACCACATGAATTGCACTTGAAAAAAAGTCTACCAAAGCTCTCGTTTGTGTATGAAATCAGCAACATGCACTTCAACTGGCAGTCGCAGTTGATGCACATGGTGTTTAGTTCATTGACACTTCTCCCACTAGAGCAAGATTGCAAAATCACAATCGAACAAAATTTTGGACTTGCGCATGATAGAAAACAAATGAATTCAAATTAGCAATTATAAACATGGTTTAAGGATGTTTGGAGAGCATTGTGTCAGTAACTCTAGTCTATAATAGCAAACTGATAAACTACAACCTGGGTATGTTTACTTGTTGTGCGTTTGAACAAAGTTACACTATGGAAATTGATAATATAATAGTATGCAACATAGAACATTGTACATTTATATATTAATAATATGGGAAATTAGATGTCAAATGAAGTTCTTTTGAATCAAGAAATGATCTTTGGGAACTTAGAGAACGAGCGGACGACATATGTGTCTTGGTTTCTTGGTAGGCTTTTTCTAGTATACACAACAACCAACACAAATGCAATTAGGAAATGGAGAACAACTGTTAAATGCTAGTGATGGAGAACAAATAACTTATGGAAAAAAAAGGATTCAGAAATTGGAACGACAACCACAATTACTTGACACTAACGGTCAAAATCATAAAAATCATAATCGTGATCAAAAACAAATACACTGGTGCAAACCCTATAATGAACTAGGAAGAAGAGAGAGGAGTATACATGGGAGTACAGCGAGCAACCAAACGAATGTAGAAGAGAGAGGAGTATATAGGGTGTCGGTGGATTTGGAAGGGGTAGTTATGTAAAAGAATATAAAAGTAGAGAAAAATGTTACAGCTCGAAAACGAACGCCCTGTCCGTACATCCCACATAAGATAGGAAAATGAATCAACCCATAGTCTTTGGTAAAGCTAGCTTCATCAACGAGATTAAAGTACAAGCTTGGGACCATTCGGGACCTTAGTATCATTTCATGAATTAGTCAAAAACATAGTTGCATGTAAAAATTTCTCTAAAAAAAAGGTACAATACAAACAAAGAAAGGATGAAAAACTCAAACGCGCCAGGTAGGGGTCGAACCTACGACCTTCTGCTTAGGAAACAGACGCTCTATCCACTGAGCTACAGGCGCTTGGTATTTGTATATCTTTATGTACATTAATACCCCTAACTATCTCATTGTATGAAAAATCCCACCTTCCAACTATTTCAAATTTCAGACTGAAGTAAAGCCAATCGCCAAAGGTCGTGACTCGTGAGTCGGGAGCAGAATGGATGAATCACTGCCGAAATTGAGGCAAAATCTTGCCTCCTTCTGCAACCGGCTGGAGTCAAATTGTGACGCCCTCAAACTCTCCGTCGATCGCCGAGCCATTCCACTTGGTTTAATCTCTCTGTCTCAATTTCCGACCAACACTTGCTATAGCTGAATATCGAAGTTGTCTAAACTTATTTCTTTTTCATATCTGTTGTTTCAGATTCTGCATCGACAATTTTCATCATCCAATCTCTAAACCGACGGGTGACGTCGCTTAGCGGTGACCTCAACCTGCTTGAATCCAGGACGTTGGGCGGGGTCTCCTTCGAGGAGCTTCTGGGTCACTGCAATGAAGTCCTCAAGAAGAACCAATCTGATATCGTTGAAGTTCGAGACCGTCTTCAGCTCCTTGGCTACGATACTTCAGGTTATTGTTGGATCGAGATTTTGAAGTCTTTTTGCTTCCAGACATGACATATTGTTCGCCTGACTATAGAGGTTTGAATTAACGGGCATAAACGAAATAGGTTTTGATATCGATATTAACGAAGAAGGGGGTCTAGCTGGTCCGGACGTTCTGGAGGACGAGGATACGATACCTGGTCAAGGATCTATCATGGAGAAGCATGAAGACGATTCATTGTATCCTTGAACATTTACATTTTGGTTTTGATTTACAATGGTCTCTTGACCTGCTCTTCGTTGCTTTAAGGTTTAAGAGATTTTGTCCATGTAACTGCCGAGAAATTTGTAATTTTGGGCCATATTCCATTCAGTCAAAGCTCGAGTTATGGAGTTTAATATTTCTGACGATCAAAATCACTATTATTGCTTTTTTCACGGTTTTATCTATGTGATTTGTATACATGTATTACTTGACATTTCTCTTTAAGACTGGAAGAGTCGATGATTTTGCAAAAGCTTGGACTATCTGATGCTTGTCTGGCTTCAATTGCATCTGAAGGTATGTTCACTGCTAATGTCCCTCTTGGTGAATGACACTTGCATGAATGGTTAAACATGAATTCTTTGTCAAATCTGGGGTTTAGTTAGTTACACAGTACCGTCTGTATCTACCAAGAATACCTACAACAAAATTCTTAATGATTGTTCATCTATGCAGGTCATATTAAAACAGATGAAATGGACTCCAGTTTGCTTGTTCCACCTAAGTGAGACTTAAAACTCTTATTTGATTTTTAGAATTTATTCTCATTGTGCTTCTTGCCCTTATCTTGAACGGACAGTGGCACGTTGCATTGTTTTGCAGTCGTTTCGGAGAGAAGTCAATAGGTGATTGGGATCAGAATGAAAGAGAAGCAGGTTTAGGCAGTTTTTAGGCTACTCCGCCTTTTTAAAAGGAGCTTAACTTGTACTGTTCGCAATGCGTGATCAGATACATTGTGCATTTATTTATGCAGGAGATGCTGATGAGCCGAAACCGGGTGCAACGTCGAGGCCACTTATCAGGGTTTCTAAGGATGATTATGATACCCTGCCATCATATATGAGGACTATAGCTTCATGGGAGGTATTGTTCCATCTGTTATAGGTACTCAGTTTACCACATTACTTGGCTAACTAGTACTTTTGATGTTGCCTAATATCATAAATTAAAAAATATGACATTAAATTACTAGATTCTGCAACAGTATAAGAGATCTTTACGTGATCTTGCTGCGGTTAATGTTAGTTTGTATATATGCATAGTTGGAGGGAGCAAGATCTATGTGAAAAATGTTGGTGCTGGGTGCTAGCGAATCGGAGCATGATCATATGGGTTCAAGATTTTTGCATTCATAACTGAGAACATTTTTATGCACAGACCGTGCATCTCAATAGGTTTCCAAGTGAGGGAAAACTCATCTATCTTAACTAAGGTTGCTGTGATAGCGGCTTTTTTTTTTTTTTTGCAAAAGAGGGCTTTGGGAACATCTTAATGAGGATCTACCCGGAAGAAGGGTGACCCATAGTTCCTCCTTCATGTGACTGATCTTTTTGTACTCTCCTACCTTGTTTTCTGGATCGAAATCAGTAAAATTCAATCTTTCCTGGAAATAACTGAGCAGGATCTACAGATTGCTACAGAGAAGATGAATGTGTGCATAAGCAAGAAAAGGAAACCTGAAGAAGACACTTTCTTCCACCCCGATGAACTTGAATCGGTGGGGATAGGTATGGCTCAATATTGATCGTAATTTGCTGTCCGCAGTTTTTAATAGCCACCTTGGCTCTTGGGCATTGGGCTTTTTGGGCTAATACTTTAAAGTTGCTCTATTCTTCTGCATATTTACTTGTTTTTCCTATAATAATGCTGTTTGTTCCTTCTCTGCAGGGCCAAAAGTAAGATCCTACGTTTTGTTGCTTGTTCGAATGAAGCGTTTAGTTGTTGAGACAAAGGATGGGTCTATATCATACAGGGTAACGTGACCTTTGGCCAACGGCATTCTGCGTGTTTTAACCGGTGTTAGGTACTGTTTATTTTAAAAACACATCGTGGCTGTAATTTTGGGATGATAATTAAATTATCCAGTATTGCGTCTGGGTATATTATACTAATATATCCCCGGAACTCATTACCCGCGATCGGACTTGATTCGCTTCAATGGCATTCACAGCTGTAGCAAAAACTAGCAGGTTTTAGCAGTGGCGGAGCAAGAATTCAAAACTTGAGGGGGCATTACATTTCTAGTTATGGAAAATATTACGTATAAATGATTATATTTTAGTATTAATATTGATAAATTTTATTGATCATGAGTACTTGTAAAATTGATAAAAATTCTGGTGACTTAAAGGCGTCGTTCTCGAGATGAAGATGAAAAAAAGGAATGTTGCCTCTCACAAGTGTTCGATCAATTAGTTCAATTTATTTGCAGCATTAAAGTAATAGGTCCCACTAACAAATAATATTCATCTTGGTAAAAACGAAGCCTAAGTAAATAATTTTAAATTAATTAATAATATGTAAATATTACTTAGATATCTTATCCACCCGTCTGGATATATTAATTTTAATAAATGTAATTTTTAAAATATAAGTTTAAAAGGAAAAAAATTATCATTGTTAATGATTGTCAACGGGTTTGATTAGAACTGGAACCGGTTTGGAATCGGTTTAGAATTAGAACCGTGGTCAAACGAAACGAATATGAATATAGGATTGGAGATTTGGGACCGAATCGGGTCTGGGCCTGGAACCAGAACCTGAACAATGTGGAACCGTCTAGAACCAGCCTCGAATTCAGAACCGCCAGAACTGGAACTGATGGAACCACCCCAGAACTGCCCCAGAATCGGTCAAACGTCAAAACGACGTTGTTTTGACCCGAAGGCGCGCGCTCTTCTGAAAAAAGAGTCATTGGAACCGGAACCGGCGAGAAATGCCCAACAACACTTTTTTTTCTTGTTTCTATTGGCTATAAACGGCCAGTTTGTCCCAAAGCCCCTATAAATACACCATTTTATGATATTCTCATCACACAACTCATCATACTTCTCTCTCCCTTATTACTACTATTATCTTGTGCAATTAAGTGCTATTAAACATTTTAGCTACTAAAAAGCTCATTTCCTATATTAGCTCTTAATTCCCATTTCCCATATTCTAGCAAAATGTCTAGGAGAGTAGGAAAGGAAGTGATGCCTTCTTCCAACCTCATAATCGATCCAAATTTTCAAGTTGATGATCAAGACCAAATCGATGAGATGCAATTTGGGTATCATCAACAACAACATTATTCGCCTTCATCAATCCTGCAAGGTGGAAGCTATACAATTTCTCAACACGGATCTACTAACATGGGACCAACACAACTAGACCTGGCAAAGTTGACCCGAACCAGAAAAACTGACCCGATCCAACCCGATTCGAATCCGAATTTAAACCAAATGATGTGACCCGAAATATGACCCAAAAATCTCAACCGAACCGAACTAAAACCAAATCAAACCGATATTTGATATACCCGAATCCACTCTAACCGAATTCACCCAAACTGAATTGACCCAAACCGAATTGACCCGAACCTAATTCACCCAAACCACACATGAAACTAGATAAACTTCCATTATCCTTCTGTTTATTATTGGCATGTACGAACGTGTAATTTCCATGAACTGGGACTAAAAGAAGGATGTTTTCATTCCATTTTTCCAATTCTTGCCATCTTTTTCCGTGTCCAAGGAAATTGGTTCAACCTCTTACAAATCAACAACTCACAAAAAGCATAATATTTTATGACCGACTATGTTCATACTACCAAATATAATATATCACCAATTTTATCACCAATAGCTTAGTGTTCATACTACCAACTATAAATGTTTTGTTTTAAAATGTTTTATAATATAAACAAATGTGTATCATTACTATTTTACAATACTCTATTAATTTAGATTTTAAACTTAGGTTTCTTTATATTTAGGAGATGAACTTCGGAATGGTTTAAAAGTTTAATTATAAAACCTAAACTTTTCTACTAAGACATCTACTAACCAAGATCGATGAGTATATACCTAAAGAAAATGACGTAATAAAATGAGAAAAATAAGTATTCTAAATGGTAGATTATTGTGTGTCATTATTCTTTTATAATACTCTATATTTTTAAAAACTTATGTTTCTTCATAACACTCTATATTTTTATAATCAACGTTGATGAAGATTTAATTATAAAACGTATAAAATTTTCAGTTAAGAAATATACCAACCACGATTGATGTGTTGATGTTGAAGAATAAAGATTACAAAACTTACACCTTACTTAAATAAAGATAACAAAACCTAGCTTAGGAATGGTTTGAACGTGTATATGTATATATCATCACATCAGTACTTAGGTTTCTTATTAATATCACAAAAGAATAGAGATTACAAAACTTACATCTCACTTAAATATATTTGTATGTATAATTAAATTAAATTAGGGTTAAAAAATGACAAAATAAGAAGATAAAGGGACAATCTCTGCCTGAGAGCGATAAGCTACTGGAGGATGTTGCACGAGGTGCGCACGCGAGACGACGGTGATAGGCGGCGCACACACAACATGAAGTCACGGGCACGAGGTGATGACAAGTGCATAAGGGCATAGACGCGAGGTGGTGATGGATTGGCATGGGAACGCGACGCTCGCTCGAGATGACGGGTGGGATGACGAGAGGCACAGGCATATCGTCAGGCGGGGGGGGGGGGGGGAGGGGGGCATGATAGACTGGGCGTCGAGTGTCGAATATTGACCACTGATTTACCAAATTTTAAATTTATACTTGGTCAATACAATTAATAAATCTATAGTTAAAAATTAATATTAAAAATATTGTCATCTAATTTGTTATGTATAACCAACCAATACACAATAGCAATCTTCATCAAGAGTAACTCTATATTAAGAGAATTTGGATCCAAATATGAAAATCAATAGAAGTTACAATGGTTGCTTAAATTTGTACTTTAAAATTTGTGTCAATTAAGTATAACCCGTTAAGTCACCTGAATTTGACCCATAACCCAAAAAACTGAAAAATACAAAGGCTAACTCGAACCGAAAGCACATAACCTGAAATCAACCAAACCAAAATCACCCGAATCTAATTTTAACTAGATAACCCGACTCGATCCGAACCGAACCAAATAGTGAATATCTACAAATTGACCTGAACCGAACCGAACCCGAACTGAGTGACCCGAATTTCCAGGTCTAAACATAACTCAATATCATATCCCCATTTGGTAAGTTCTAATGTACTACAATTTATTTTGTGTAAACTTTAATTTTAATTGCATTTTTATCTAATTATAGTCTAAATTGATTTTTTTACAATTAAAGGTACATTCTCTACCCCATCCAATGCCCACAATTTTGATAAAGAAGGAGATGATCAAGATGATGACACCGATAACACCATTCCATCAAGAAAGAAACCAACTTCTTGGATGTGGTCATACTTCACAAAGAAAGAAGATCCGAAGAAGGCCGAGACATGCAAGCAATATTGCAATATTTGTAGTAAAGGACTTGCACGGGTGGCGGGCACCAGAACCGGATCCTTTGCAAAGCATTTGAAAATGTACAAAATCTACAAGGATACGACAACAATGGTGGACACTACTAGCAGTCAAACTATGCTTACTGAGTTTAACGAACGACAACTCGATCGAGGTTTTTTTTGTTATGATAGAGAAAGAATGATAGATCGTATGGCTAGATTTATGATTGCTGAACAACTGCCTTTTACTTTGGTGAAAGCTCTTATTTTGAAAATTTTGTTTACACCACAACATTACAACCACGACAAGTATTCTTCATTTCTTTAGATAATGCTTCAAACAATGTTAAGTGTATAGATTATCTAAAAGCTAATAAGAAGCTCACACTCTTGCTTGAAGGAGATTACTTACATGTTCGATGTTTGTGCACATGTTTTAAATTTGTGTGTACAAGATGGTTTATCTAACTTGACTACTACAGTAGAACCACTAGGCATGTTATGAGAAAATTAGGAAATCACATGTAATAAAGAACACAAAAAATGTGTAAGCAATCCGGTATATGTCCCCGTCTTTTTGCTCCCGACACCCCCACTAGATGGAACTCCACATATGAATTGCTAGTTAAAACTAAGAAACATCAACCTAGATTAACTAATTTATATAGCACTATGGTTGTTCAATCCAATCAGGAATTAATGGGTCCGACATTTTGGTAAAGGGCTAATGGTGTGTGTAATGTTTTAAAATGTTTTGATAGTGCAACTAAGGTATTTTCATTAGATTATGAACCTAATCTGCATCTTGTCCTAAATGAATGCATTAGCATTTCCATGTTTTGCATGAGAACAAGAATGCTGATAGGATCAGTGGGGTTTTTTTGATATGATGTCTAAATGGTTTAACTACTTCAGTGAATTTCCTTTGATTTATTGTAATGAAATTGTTCTTAATCCACAAATGATGGTCTAACAAAATTGCTTAATTATTATTATTTAAAAAGGTCCACCCAATCCAGGTTATGTTAAGGAACATGTAGAAAAGGTTAACAATGCCTTAAAAAAGCTACATGATGAGTATACTTCAAAGTATCATCCAAATGAACTTTATTCTGCTAGTGGTAGTGGTTCATCTTCTAAACCAACATGCCCCGGTAGGAAAAGAAGTTCTTTGATATCTAGTATTTTGAAAAGACCAAAATCTTTTCAATCGGGTTCTGGATTTTGTACTTATGATGATTATATTAACTTTACTTTTAGTTTTGATGATGATGATGGTGATGTTCTTAAGTGGGGACCAGCACATGAAGGCAAGTTTCCCATCCTTGCAAAGATTTCCCAAGATGTGCTAGCAATTCTAGCATCAACCGTTGCTTCTGAGTCCGCGTTTAGTACGGGCAAACAAGTATTTGACGAAAAGAGATCAAGCCTTACACCGGACTCAATCAAGGTTTGTGTTAAGAAGTATGATTGGGACTTAGTCGAGCTAAGATCTCAAGCACGCACATTGCAGTATGAAGGGGAACATGATGATTGGTATGAGATGAATGGGGAAAACACCACTTAAGACTTCTATCTTGTTGAAATACCCCTAAATTAATTTAAATTAATTTAGGGGATTTCTTTTATTAAACCTTTAATAATACTATTAAGTATTAAATTATTATATGGAATTATGAATATTAAATTATTTTATGGAATTATGAATATTAAATTATTATATGGAATTGGGAAATTTATTTAGGGGTTTTCTCCAATTTAACCCTAATTATTATATATTATTATATAGTATTATGAATTTAATAATAAGATTTATAAGTCAATAAATCTTGGAAGAATTTCTAAACACTCTAAATATATTATAAAGATTTTAGGAAGTGTTCGAACATGGTTTTGAAACATAAAAGTCAATATAAAATTCTAGAAACCTTAAAGCTTATTAAGCCTTGCTAGAGTTGACTTTTTGAGAATGGTCAAACTAGCCCATGAAACCTATACCAATAAATAGGTTATGGAAAACCATGAAGAACGATAAAAAGAACGTCAAAAACGGATCGTCCTAGCCAAAGTTATGCTAGTTTGAAGTTTAGAGCCAAAATTTTATAACTGCCACGTGTCAGCCTCTCGTGCGCCCCAACACTTAGTCAATTCCATCTCCTTGTTTTTCTCCAACAATCATCCGATTTTGACCTAACTTGTGACGGCTATATCTCACTCGTTACTTCGAATTTCCCAGTGCCGTCTTCTCTATTCTTTTCTCCTTAATTCCCTCTTTACAACCATAACTCATACAAGCCCTAACTCATTCTACATCGATGGGAAAGTTGATCCAAAGTTGCCAGCTTTCGAGCTCGTAACCCAGATTCCAGTTTCATTCGATTTCAGGTAAAGTTCGTCTTGCCATAACTTCCTCGTCTTTCAACCAAATTTCGATTTCTTTAGCTCGTTGTGTAGCCCTTTAATCCCACTACAACTTCTATGTTGATGACCAAGGCTGATTCATAACCTATTGGGATAGAGAGACGTCTAAAGATCTCGATTCAACCACTGCATAAAATCATACCGAACCCGAAGGTATAAACTCATGACTTTCGACTTTAATTTCTTCCTGTGTGTTGCGAGTTAGGATAAGTTCTTGTTATCAAGGTGTAGATCTACATCTCTTCTTTCGATTGAGACAAATAACAAAGCCTAAATCGATCTGTATTGTAAATCCTAGATCCGCAAAGTTGGTACCGCGAACAGGCCGGTTCGAAAACGTTTCCAGAAAACCGAAATCTCTTTGCCCCGTTCTTGCAATTCCTGGTGAGTTTTCCTAAAATTCTTCCGATGATGCTAAACTAATCTTCATTGTCGACCAAACCCATGTTGCAATTTCCCCTATTATGCATTAGATTAAGAGAATTTGAAAGATTAAAAATCGAAACCGAAAATAAACCTAACTTTCGAACCCAGAATCGAATTGGTTGAATACTGCATTATAATTGGGGAAATTGACATCATTAGAACCGGAATTTGATTACGAATCCATAGAAACAAGAATCACTCGATTTCGTTCTGTGGATTAGGATTTATAAGAGATTTAGTACTCGATCTGTTGAATATCTTCGCTGAAGAACTCGGGGATTTAGGGCCGTCCGATCGTAGTTATAAGATCTGGACGGCCGAGATTAAAACGTTCCAGAATTTAGTTTATAAGGGTTTTAATAAATTCCAGTAAATAGTCTTAACTTGTTGGGTTAATTTAAATATCTTCCCGAATGTATTTTGACTTGAAATTTTAACCATAGGTTCCTTATTTTATCTAGTTTATTTTGATGTAAATTATTATGGTTTTCGAGTTTTTAAACATAAGTTATGATTTTTACAAGTTACGGGTTTTCTGGAATTATTTGGTTAAATTAAAAAGATATTTTTATGAAATAAAAATTTTATAATATGTATAAAATGTTATAGTTACTGTATATTAAGTTTGGGAATTTTTGGGCAACGGTAAAAGGTTTTAAAAATTGTGTTGTGAGTTTTTCATAAGAATAACTTATAATATATCGTTTTTAATGTAATCAAAATTAAAGTATAGTTGATTAATGAACTTTATAGGTTGGGGAAAATATAATAAGACTAATTAACATTTAATACAGTATGTTTATAATATTTTGGGTATTAACTTTAAGTGAAGTAAAAAATTGTTACATTATTTATATATATATTTATATGAGAGATAAATAGAAACTTATTAATCAAGGAATTTAACTAAACTACATTTTATTTTATAATATGGAAGCTAATATGTTTAACTAAAACTAAGGGAAATACTCTATTTTATAAACCATAAATCAGTTGTGGATATGTCTAAAAGATATTAAATATAATTAAATACAATAGAATTTCTTAAAGAATGTTCTGGATAAATCTTGATATATGTGGATATATATATATATATGTATATAAATACAATAAAAATAGATAAAGGATATAACATTCCTTGTGAGAAATGTAATAGGAAGGATATATATATATATATATATACGATAAATAAATAAATAAAAGGAATAAAATACCTTATAGAAAATATAATATGAAGGAATTAATGAGTTAAACTAAGCCTCTACATGATACTAATAAAAGAATATTATATGAGGTGGTATTAATTTATGGTTATAGGTTGAGTTTTTAGTTATCTTTGAGTTTCTAAGATTTATATAAACCGTATTTAAACACACGTATTTATTTAGTCAATGACCACAATGTAAATCTATAATTTGGTTAAGAAATTAATAAGTTGAAATTTAGGAATATTTGTAATTAGTCTACATAAAGGGTTACACAAATAGATCTTATTTATAATTAATAATAAAATAAATGAAATACTTTTACATTTAAATGTTCTTATTATATAAACAATAGTAAAATAAATGAGTTACTTTTACATCTACATGTGAAGAGGATAAATAAGTCTAGATTTAATTATTTCTTAATATTTATAGTATTGAGTAATAACTTAATATTTTAAGATAAAATCATTAAAAGGATTATGATATAAAACTATATTAAACTATGATTAGGAGATTAATCTAAATAATAATCCTTAAGTTTCTTGGAATTAGTTAAGCCATATAAAATACATTCATTATCAATATTCAGGATGTGAGTTTTAAATAAGTGATGTACATAATAGTTAAAGATTTACAAAAAGGTTTGCAAATAGAAATTTGATACTTAAAATCATTGAACCTTTAATTAGATGAAACTAGGTTACATAAGAGATTATATTGATTTACCTTTTGACACTGGAAAAATTAATGTGTCATTTGAATATAAGGTATGGGGATTTCTCAGAATATGTTATCTTATTAAGTAATTGACAATTTCACTTACGAACCAGAATTTAATTCTTTGATAAATTCTACCTCATGCTAAGATATAATGTCCATCCTAAATACAATAAAGGAAATTAATTTATTAAGTTATTCCTTTGAAACTTTAGGTTTGGTAAACAATATAAAATGTATTTAAGACTTGAGTTTAACGAAGTTTAATATAAAAGGATTATACATGGTCTATAGAGAGAATGTGTGTAAAAGTAGAACAGTTAGGGAATTAAATGTAAATAAGGATACATAAAAGGTTATCTTAAAACACCTTATTATAAAGTTATGGTTAAGTAAATAATATACCTTGTGGATACTAAATGTGAGAGTTCGATAAGTTTGAGTTAACTATAATATGGTTATTTCAAGATGAAAAGTAATTTAACAACTTATGACAAGATTAATAGATGGTTGTAATTAAAGGCCATTCTGAACTAAAGATAAGATAATTGAGTTTAGTAGCTCAAATAAGTTATACTAAAATGCATCTACAACACTACGATGTCTGTATACGGGATGTAGATCTTAATTAAGTTAAGGGGGAAAACTTAGTTATAATGGATTATCTAGTAGATATTGATAAAGATACATAGTCAATAAATTGTGAAATAATAGTATAGTATTCTAAGATAAACCCATCATTGGTCATAACACGATGTATGTCCTAAAGTAAGAGTAAAGGTATTGAGCTTAAGAATTGTTATTGAAATTCTAAGATTGATTGAATAACGTATAATGCACTTATGTTATTAAGGTCTTTAATGTGAGAATTATGGTTAGGTATGGGTAAAGTGGATAAGGGTGGAACAATTAACAATGTTAATAAAATATATTCCTTGGTCTTACAACCTTGAGTTATACACATTCTAGGACAAGTCAAAGGTTATTCATAGCATTTAAGTGAGGGCTTAAAAGACAATTGAGATTTTGAAATAAGAGTAAGGAGTTTATTTAAGTGTAGCATAGGCTACAAGTGTTTGATGATAGACTACTTTTAATATTCTTTAGAGTACTGTTGATTGTTTGCGCAAGTGGATTAGAACTGCTACAACGTTACCCAGGTACGATTTCTCGTACTCAGCTTGTTGTGTTTTGGACCTTATGGAATGTTTTGTACGATTTCTCGTACTCGATACTTTTGCTGATGGACTTTATGGAATGTTTTGGAACACCAACTGATCTTGAATGGATTTCAAAAGGGAAACTGTTTGGGTGACTAACTGAGCTTGCTGTGACTAACTGAGCCTGTATGTGAAACTTCCTTGGTTATTGGTTCCTCCTATCTAGTTGTTTCACTAGATATTAACTGCCTAGGGTTTACGCTTCTGCACTCTGTAGGACTGAGTGTTTTGGTATTGCTCTGGTGCAGTTAATGATCTAGTGGGGTAACTAGGAATATAGGAAAGTATCTGGTATTGGTAAATTCTTCCTTTGGACTATGGGTATTGTTTCATCCATGAGTCGAGTTTGATCAGCCTAATTGGGAATGGATTCTTTCTATTGGGTATTAATTGTTGAGGGTTTACGCCTCTGCACTCTGTAGGACTGAGTGTTTTGGTATTGCTCTTGTGCAGTTAATAATCTAATGGGAATATGGGAAATGTTAATCTTGGTACTGAGTATGGATTATTTATACTAAGTGGTGCACACACTTTTCACCGATGACTGAGAACGGGTCGGTGGCGGCGGAGGTCTGCTATACCTCGCCCTTTGTGGCAACTGACAGCGGAGGTCTGTTTACCTCGCCCTTTATGGCAACTGACAGCGGAGGTCTGTTTACCTCGCCCTTGTGGCAACTGACTGGCGGTGGGGGCCATCTCTCCCAATTGGTTTATTCCACTCTTGAGTATATTTTGTCTATGTTAATCATCTTCTGAAATGGTGGAGACATAAACTGTCTACCACGGGTTATGGATATTAATGTCACTCCTAGTCATTTGTGACTACTTAAGTCTTACTCTTCTTAACCAGAATTGGTTCTAACATCAACAATGGATGCTTACTAACTATGTGGTGTGACTACTTAAGTGGACGACTTGGTTTGGAAGTTCTCTATATCTATCTTTGTCTTGTTTTCTTTTCTCTTCAACTTGATTGTTTTGAAGTGCTTTGTCCCTATTTTACTTTTAAGAGTTTGTTTTCATGTTACTGTTTATTTTGAAGAGTTATGTTTTATAAGTTTGTTTTTGGAGAATTGTACCAGTTCCATTCCAGGGAACTGACTCACCCCTCTCTGGGTGGGCTGCTTGGTTTCATCTTGCAGGTACGAATTGATTTACAGGTGGCCACGAAGAGAATGAGCGTTTGGGATGGGACTAGGTTTTGTGGAGAGAGAATATGTTTAATTTCTATTATGTTGTGTTAAGTTTTTCTCGAGTTCAGACCGTAGCTTTTGTGGATTGTAAGTTGTAAATTGGTGAGGTTTGGTGCTGGGTGTTTGGAACCCGATGATCTGTACGCCTTTAGTATTTTATTTCCGCTGTAATTATGTTAAGTAGGGGCGTTACAGAAATTGATATCAGAGCGTAGTTACGCTCTGAACCCGAGAAAACAAGCCGAGTGAAATATTAGATTATAGGTGCACTTAAAACTGGGGAACTGGGGTAGAATTGGGAAGTGAGGACTCCAGTAAGGCACGACTCCTAACCCTTTTGGAATTGTGAACGATTCCTTACACACTTTTCTTTTGTGAATGTCTGTTGAGTGTGATGTGTTGTTATACCGTCCAACAATAAACTACAGAAATATATATATACATATATATAAGTTTGGAACATCCTATATTAAGTACGATAAGATTTTGGTTGAGATAAACCAAATATTAAGCTATTTTTCAAAAGCATACTCATGGAGAATACATTGCTAAAAATGCAATCCTTTAAAGCTAGTACACAAATTCCTAGAATTTAAAGAATACTTTTGGTTGAAAACAGTATACAAATAGAACTTTACATAATAAATTAGTATTGATATTATGTGAAAGTACTTCAACTCCTTTAAAGTTTGAAAATAAATCTCATGAACTACTTGGTATCAATTTATTACCTAAAGATAATGTTTAAGATAAATCTTAAGTCTAGAAATTATTAAGCTAACAAGAACTAGTAGCGTATTAGAAAAGATCAACATCTGAACTTGTAAAACACATTAAAACTCTATGTTAACTTTAGAAAGAAAACACATAAACCTAACACCCTACGGGAAGTGCCTGGTGCGACGAACTCTAGGCTGAAAGTAGTGGGGGTGCACACCCACTTCTGGAAGTTTAGGGGCTAGACAAGCCTTGTCATCTAACCGTATATAATCTTCTACGCAGTGATGGATTGTGTTGAACTTGAGGGGAAGTGGTGGTAAGACGTTACCATCATGAAATCTTGAGCTAGGCATATTTCATTGCTAACCACAATGAACAAATCAAAATTTGTATCTTAAGATCCGGTATTAAAACTCATAAATGTAAAGGGTTTATTGAGTTAAATCTTTGGTGAAAAATACCTATACATGGAGGAAGGGGATTAAGTTTGGGTACTCCAAGATACAACATCTACCCCTGGTTGAATATAAAAAAAAATCAATAAAAGAAGTTACTTAAAGATTGAGTGGAGTAATACTAAACTAAGTATCATTGATCCTTAAATACTTGAGTATTGAGCATCTTAAAAAAAAATAAAATTGAGAGTTACTTAAAGATTGAAAATCCTCATGTTTACTTGGAAGTTTAACATTATACAGGTATAAAATTTTAAAAGACACACTAAGAGTGATATTTACCAAAAGCCACCATTGTCTAAGAGAGTACTAAGATTTAATAATCAGAAGAATACTTACATAGAACAAACCTTAAGGAAAATAATTATCAAGAGTGAGTGAGTTTTCATTAGACTAATGCATTTGACCTAAAATTTTATACAGGGTCCCTACCTTAAAAATATATATATATATAATGTATAAATTTTAAGATAAAGGAATCAGATTTTGGACGAACTTTCTAAAATTCTGCCTTGGGTGAAGTTATATAATAAGTAAATTTTATAAAGTAAACATAGAAACAATTGAAACTTGAAAAGTCACAGAAAATATTTATCTTATAGAGTTTTAACATATGGTTGGCCAATAAACCTTTGAAGATAATTTTGGAAGATTATTGAGGATTATTAAATGATCGGGAATATTATGTTAAACTACTCAAGTACGTTACACCCGAGGTATAGCTTAGTAATATAATTGATATGATAAATGATCATATATGGACATATAATTCGTATCAGTCATTAAATGAATGGATAATAATCATAAGATAAAATTTTATAACCACCAAGGAAATACAAATACATAACAATCAAGAGATACAGATATATATAACGATCATAGATATAATCAACGGTGCAGTAAAATTCAACAAAGCTGGTTAATAAGGTGTTGAATTCTTTGAATGTGCCATTAGTAGCGGTACGAGGGCGTACCTTAGCTCTTTTAAGGGGGATATGCTGGCATACTCCTCCTTCGTTATCTCATCCGGATTATGCCTCGTTGCATTGTTAGCAAAGGGAGAACAGTATTAGCAGAATGAGAGGTGTTTGTATGTGCTTGGTTTTTGCATTATGACTCAGTATGTGACTTTTGATTTTCATCATGTTATATCTTGGTATATCCTGATTCAGTTTGATTTTGAGTAATCTTGAGTGGAATGTTGTTATGGAAATGGATGGAAATAAAGGATTGGTTTGGTATGGAACTTCATTGGAACTTTTATTGTCTCAGCACACCCGAAGCGGTGTGAGTGCTTATTAGTTGATTTTTAAACTTCGAGGCGAAGTTTCTTTTAAGGGGGATATGCTGAAATACCCCTAAATTAATTTAAATTAATTTAGGGGATTTCTTTTATTAAACCTTTAATAATACTATTAAGTATTAAATTATTATATGGAATTATGAATATTAAATTATTATATGGAATTGGAAATTTATTTAGGGGTTTCTCAATTTAACCCTAATTATTATATTATTATATAGTATTATGAATTTAATAATAAGATTTATAAGTCAATAAATCTTGGGAATTATAAACACTCTAAATATATTATAAAGATTTTAGGAAGTGTTGGAACATGTTTTGAAACATAAAAGTCAATATAAAATTCTAGAAACCTTAAAGCTTATTAAGCCTTGCTAGAGTTGACTTTTTGAGAATGGTCAAACTAGCCCATGAAACCTATACCAATAAATAGGTTATGGAAAACCATGAAGATCGATAAAAAGAACGTCAAAAACGGATCGTCCTAGCCAAAGTTATGCTAGTTTGAAGTTTAGAGCCAAAATTTTATAACTGCCACGTGTCAGCCTCTCGTGCGCCCCAACACTTGGTCAATTCCATCTCCTTGTTTTTCTCCAACAATCATCCGATTTTGACCTAACTTGTGACGGCTATATCTCACTCGTTACTTCGAATTTCCCAGTGCCGTCTTCTCTATTCTTTTCTCCTTAATTCCCTCTTTACAACCATAACTCATACAAGCCCTAACTCATTCTACATCGATGGGAAAGTTGATCCAAAGTTGCCAGCTTTCGAGTTCGTAACACAGATTCCAGTTTCATTCGATTTCAGGTAAAGTTCGTCTTGCCATAACTTCCTCGTCTTTCAACCAAATTTCGATTTCTTTAGCTTGTTGTGTAGCCCTTTAATCCCACTACAACTTCTATGTTGATGACCAAGGCTGATTCATAACCTATTGGGATAGAGAGACGTCTAAAGATCTCGATTCAACCACTGCATAAAATCATACCGAACCCGAAGGTATAAACTCATGACTTTCGACTTTAATTTCTTCCTGTGTGTTGCGAGTTAGGATAAGTTCTTGTTATCAAGGTGTAGATCTACATCTCTGATAAGTGTGAAATTGATGTAGTTTTATAGGTGCTAAATCCTTATTTTGTGTAACTTTTTACGCACTTTCTCACACTTATTCCTATGTTTTTCATGACTCTTACTTTGGTTAAGAACTAATGCCAATTTATATGATAAAATCAGGAAATGATGGTGAAAATGCATAGTTCTCCTCACGAGCTTTCCAACGCTGCAAACCGGGAACAAATCGGAGCTCAAACGAAGAATCTAGGCACTGTCGAAGTTAACCCCGATATTAATATTTTTAGTTCTTTTAAAAAAAAATCAAATATAAAAAAATCGATCAGCAACGCGTGATCAAAAAAAAAAAAAATCAAAATCAAAAACAAAAGTGATGAACGATGTGTGTGCAGACAAAGACAAAAAAAATAATAATAAAAAAATCAAAAAGGAAAAGAAGTTTGCTTTTGCAGACTTCTTAAATTGTGGGCGCGTGTAATTTTTACAGATTCCAACACGAGAATCAGAAAATGAAGATTTCTTTTCGGTGCCGCCGTATGACTCAAATCTCCCCCGATTCACTCACCTGCCACCTATTATTATATTCACTACTCCCTCCTTTTTTAGTCTATAAAAACCCACATCTGCTCCAATTTTTGAACACAATCGATCAACAGAGGAGCAGACCACATACTCCCCCACCATCACTTCCTTTTCACTTTCTCCACTTCCATTCCATTTCTCTACGTAACACACTTCTCCATCTTTATTTTATTTTCAATTCCACACACACTTTTACTTTATTCTCCATTCCACCTCACAACTCTCATATATTTACATATCCTCCACAAATATTATCCATCTCATCCAACCCCTAGCCCGGTGTATGAAAAAATAGCAGAATAAATTCAGGAGTCCACTACAGATGATTTCTTCTACTCTTATATCTGTCTATTTATTTAATATGTCAGGCTAGAATATTATACTCTGGGGAATGGTTATTATTAGTTTGTTTTAATTATGCAATTTATTTTACCGGTTTAGATTAATTATAACTTGATACAATTAATGTTATTCTCTCGCGTTTTAATAAATTACATGTGTTTATTAAATTGCCTTACGAAATCTATTTTGATCAGATCCGTGATAAATAGACAGGTCATATTAATTGTTATGTCTGTGGAAAAATTTATTCTGATTGAATAAGTCTAGTATTTCAGATGTAAAAATATATTTCTTTTTAATTAGCCGTTTACATGTGTTTTGCTTGAGTCTAAATCAGACCTTGCATGTTCTGGTAAATGAGGTCATTAGAATTTATGATTTAAATCTAAAGACTTTAAAAGGAATTTTGCCAATTTATTCTTAATTAAACCGGTAAAATAGCATAATTAACCAGACGAGTAAAACCTGAACCCAGAGTCCGTTCTTCCATATTCACAACCACTTTTAATATTCTGTTATTTTAATTCTTAACTGTTATTTATTTTCTGTTGTCTTTATTTTTAGTTACAAATCAAAACAAACAACTTCCCCCCGATTTATAACCTCTGCTAGGATTAGATTATTTTTCACATAGTCCCTCGGTTCGATACCTGGTTTCTCACAAACTCTACTACAATAACCGGGATTTTTGCAACCTGACGGTCTTTTGATTTGTTATTTTCTAGGATTATTTCTTAGTATTTAATATATCAAAAATATCGTTTGCAAATTGGCGCCGTTGCCGGGGACTAGACTCCTGTCTAGTCCTTAGCTTGGGTTAAAAATTTGATTTACTGGATTTATTTAATTTTTACTATTATTATTTCTATCTATTTTTATTTTATTTTACTCTACTTTTAAACTTTTGTGGAATCTATTTTTCTCTTTTGCAGACAGTTGATGGTGTACACCCGTTCTTGGTCAGACACTCATCTCGATTGGGACAAAATCCTTGACCCAGAAATCGAGCGTACCTCTCAGCTAGCCAGACGCCAACAAAGGTTCCAAAGAGAAATACAAATGGCAACTCCTACGAACGGTGGTCAAGCAATGAGGCAATTTAACAGACCAGCGGCCATTCCTAGAAGAAGCCCAGTAGCTCTTCCTACGCTAACACCCGACTTAGTAAAGGAATGGAAGGATCTGAAGCCTTCACATCAGAACAAGGTCATACGGGATATGCCCTCTGGCACATTTGACGGCTCCGACCCCAACGACGCCCTAGATCATGTCAACCGATTTCTAATTAATGTTGATCAAATTGGGTGCTCCGATAGTCTCCTGGAGTATGCTAGAATGAGTTTATTCCCTAGCAGCCTCACTGGTGAAGCGATGAAATGGTTCTACTGTCTTCCTTCTGGTATTATCACTACTTGGGGGAGATGACAACCAGGTTCTATGAAAAGTATTATCCGATTTCTAGAACTATGAATTTGGTTGCTACCTTACTTGCTTTCAAACAGGGAAATGTAGAGACTATTTGTGAAGCATGGGATCGTTTTAAAGAGATGCTCCGACAGTGTCCTCATCACGGACAGGACCTCACTTGTATTGCTATGACATTCTATCATGGATTACAGCATATACATAAGGCCGAGGTTAGATCAGCTTTGGGAGGAAACATCCTCAACCGATCTGGTACTGATTTCATGGCGGCCATGGAGACGTATATTGAAGAGGTTCGTCAGTGGGGCACCGAGGGAGGCAGGACTATGACAATGGGTGCTAAAGGTGCTAAGAATATGGATCCTTGGATGGAGCAAATAGCAGAGTCTCAGGCTCAGCAGTCGACATTGGTAAGCTCACTGGTAAAAAGGTTTGATGATTTTTTAATTAATGGTCAACCTTCTCAGCAGGTAAAGAGGATAGCTTCCTCATCTTCATCTGAGCCTCTTGTTCTCATTGTGGTGGTGACCATCATTTGAAATTGCCCTCATCTGGAGGAAACGGATTGCTGAAGAAGCAAACTTTTTGGGACAAGGGAATTACCAACAACCCTGGAACCGGAATCAACACCAGAATCTCAGGTATGGTAATCCCAACAATGCTTTAAATTCTAACCTTTTACAAAGTAATACAGGGTCCCCCAGGCTTCTCTAGGCAACCATACAACCAAGCCCGTCCTCAGATGCAGATGGGACAAGGCCAGAATTCCTACCAGCCACCCGTTAAGTCAGCTTCTGATGAAAAGATGGAACAACTCCAGGATATAATTTCTTCGATGGCTACCACCCAGAAGGAGCAACAGACTCTTAACCAATCTTGATGAATAGTCAAAGAAATTTAGAGCAGCAGATGAACCAGATACTTACCAACCAACAGCAAAGGCAGCCTGGCTCGTTTCCATCTCAACCTCAGCAGAATCCGAGGGAGACAGCCAAGGCCTTGAAGATCTGCAACTGTGGTGTTTCTTCGGAGGTCCAATCTGAGGGTGAGTTCAGTGCAGCTGTGACGTTAAGAAGTGGGAAGCATTGGGAAACATCATCAAAATCAAGTGGCTGTAGATCAAACTGGTGAAAAGATCACCCCTTCTCTTTCAAACATACCATCAGGGCCTACAGTCCCACCTGTGGTAGTTTCTGAGGAGATACAGCTCCTAATCTTCCACCCTCTTCTCCCTCCCCCTCTACTATTCATGTTGATGTGCCTTCTTCTACTCCTAAGCAAGTAGAACTTCCATTTCCAAATAGGATGAAAAAGAAGCATTTAGACGAACAGTTTACTAAATTTTTAAGTATTTTTAAGAAACTGACTCTTGACATTCCTTATTGATGCTCTACAGGAGATGCCAAATTATGCAAAATTTCTGAAGGATCTCCTCACTCAAAAGAAGAAAAAGAAGGACAAAGAGACTGTCCACCTGACTGAGGAATGCTCTGCCGCTTTACTTCGAGCACTTCCTCCTAAGCAGAAAGATCCGGCAATCCCATTGTTCCTTGCTTTATTGGGGATGTAGACTGCGGCAGTGGTCTGTGTGACCTGGGTGCGAGTATCAACATTATGCCTATGCCACCTTCTTGAAGGTGAGAGGAGGAGAGCTACACCCGGTCCCTTTCAAGCTCCAGCTGGCCGACAGATCCGAGATTAAACCAATGGGGATTGTGCGAGATCTTGTGGTGGGGGTTGACCGCTTCATCTTTCCTGCAGACTTTGTGGTTCTCGACATGGATGACGATGTAGAGGTTCCACTCATTTTGGGACGTCCTTTCCTAAGTACTGCCAAGGCTGTCATTGACGTTCATGATGGTAAAATCACCTTGCGGTATGAGGACGAAAAGATTGAATTCGATATGAAAAAGATGATGAAGTCCAGCTCCACCTCAGCTCATTCGGTTAGGTCGGTAAGTCTCCTAGATGAGGATGGCGAGGTATGTGAACTTTCTGCTGATGAGGAGGTTTATTCTATACCTTCTTCCCCTTTTTCTGATTTTGAGCCCTTGGAGCATGTTCTTGTCTCTTCTGTTGAAAATAAGACTTTTAATATGGATGTTAATACAGCTCTAGCTCATGTCGAAAGGGGAAAGACAGGTTTTCAAGCCTATCGCCCTCCTTTGGAGAAGCTTGATAGAGATATTCAACAACCTATTCCTTCTATAGAGCAGCCTCCAGTACTTGAGCTTAAGGAGCTGCCCTCTAATCTCAAATATGCTTTTCTTGCTGATAACAATTCTTTGCCTGTCATTATCTCTTCTACTTTGACTTCTGGGCAGGAGACTAGGTTGCTAGAGGTGCTCAGGAAGCATAAGAGAGCCATTGGATGGACCTTGGCTGATATCAAAGGGATTGATCCAGCCTTCTGCACTCATCATATCTATATGGAGGAGGATTACAAGCAGGTCAGACAGCCCCAGCGTCGACTGAACCCTAACATGAAGGAAGTTGTCAAGACAGAGGTGTTGAAGCTTTTAGATGCTGGAATCATTTACCCCATATCGGACAGCCCATGGGTGAGTCCTGTACAGGTAGTCCCTAAGAAAGGGGGTTTTGAAGCTGTTCTGAACGACAAAGGTGAGTCTATTCCTCAGAGAAAGATCACTGGATGGCGTATGTGCATAGATTATAGGCGTTTGAATTGTGCTACCAGGAAAGATCATTTCCCCTCCCTTTTATTGATCAAATGCTTGAGAGGTTGGCTGGGCAGGAATATTATTGCTTTTTAGATGGTTTTTCAGGGTACTTTCAAATTCCTATTGCACCTAAGGACCAGGACAAGACTACTTTCACTTGTCCATATGGTACCTTTGCATATAAACGATGCCCTTTGGATTATGCAATGCCCCTGCCACTTTCCAGCGTTGCATGCAGGCTATCTTTGCAGACTTCATTGAGCAGAGTATAGAGGTATTTATGGATGATTTTTCTGTCTATGGTTCTGACTTTGATGTTTGTCTGGCTCAGCTTGACCGTATCCTTGGACGTTGCGAAGAGACCAACCTGGTTCTAAACTGGGAGAAATGTCATTCATGGTAAAGGATGGGATCGTGCTTGGCCACAAGGTGTCTGGCAAGGGATTGAGGTGGATAGAGCTAAAGTAGAAGTTATAGAGAAGCTGCCAGCGCCTACTTGTGTAAAGGATATAAGAGCTTTTCTTGGGCATGCTGGTTTCTATCGACGGTTTATTCAAGACTTCTCTAAAATAGCTAAACCGTTGACTGATTTGCTTATGAAAGATGTCCCTTTTATCTTCTCTGAAAATTGTCTAGACGCTTTCAATTTGATTAAGCAAAAGTTGGTAGTTGCTCCTATTGTTGTTTCTCCTGACTGGTCATTGCCATTTGAATTATGTGTGACGCTAGTGATTTTGCAGTAGGTGCAGCCCTGTGCCAAAAGAAAGATAAGGTGTTAAGAGTTATTGCTTATGCGAGTAAAACTCTTAATGACGCTCAGAGAAACTACACCACCACTGAGAAAGAGCTCCTAGCTGTGGTCTTCTCCTTAGATAGATTCAGATCATATTTATGGGGAAGTAAAGTAATTATCCACACTGACCACTCTGCTCTTAAATATTTGTTTGCCAAGAAAGAGGCCAAGCCTCGCTTGCTACGTTGGATTCTTCTTTTACAGGAATTCGATATAGAAGTGAGGGACAAGAGTGGTAAACTGAATGTTGTTGCTGACCATCTCTCTAGGATGGTAACTCCTGACGACGGTATTCCTATTAATGATTTTTTCCCGATGAAACCGTCTTCAGTTTGAAAAAGGTGCAAGAGCCATGGTATGCTGATATGGCTAATTTTCTTGTTTCTGGAATTGTTCCTCATGATTTTTCATATTCCCAGAAAAAGAAATTCATTTCTGATTCCCGCCATTATATCTGGGAAGATCCTCATTTGTTTAGAGTGTGTGCAGATAGCTTAATTCACAGGTGTCTCCCTGATGATGAGGTACCCAGTGTTCTAGAGTTTTGTCACTCCAAAGAAGCTGGAGGCCATCATGGATCCCATCGGACGGCGGCCAAGGTTTTGGAGTCCGGATTTTATTGGCCCACACTCCATAAAGACTGCCAAACCTTTGTGGCTAGTTGTGATAGCTGTCAGCGCATGGGCAATACTTCAAGGCGACATGAGATGCCTCAGCAAAGCATTTTGGAGGTCGAACTTTTTGACTGCTGGGGTATCGATTTTATGGGGCCATTTCCCTCTTCACAAGGTTATCAATACATTCTGGTGGCAGTGGACTACGTGTCCAAGTGGGTTGAAGCCATACCATGCCAGAATGCTGATTCAAAGACCGTGGTCAAGTTTATCAAAAAGCACATCTTCACTCGCTTCGGAGTTCCACGAGCAATTATCAGTGATGGGGGATCACATTTTTGCAACCGTTCATTCGATGCCTTGCTGGCTAAGTACGGAGTACGTCATAAGGTTGCACTACCGTATCACCCACAAACAAATGGACAAGCTGAAATATCCAATCGAGAGTTGAAGTGGATTCTCCAAAAGACAGTAAACTCTTCAAGGAAGGACTGGTCTCTACGGTTAGATGACGCTCTCTGGGCCTACAGGACAGCATTCAAGACACCCATCGGGATGTCTCCTTTTAGGCTGGTATATGGGAAATCTTGCCATCTACCTGTTGAGTTGGAGCATAAGGCGTACTGGGCACTTAAGGCCCTGAACTTTGACTTACTTGCTGCTGGTGAGAAACGCAAATTTCAGCTTTCAGAGCTTGAAGAACTCAGAGATCAAGCTTACAACAGTGCTCGAATCTACAAGGAGCGCACCAAGAAACTCCACGATCAAATGATCAAGAAACGTGACTTCAAAGTTGGAGATTGGGTGCTCCTCTACAACTCCAGATTGAAGATCTTTCCAGGAAAGCTTAAATCTCACTGGGCAGGACCATTTAAGGTGGTAGGGGTTACTTCATTTGGAGCCTACGAACTGCAGAACAAGAAGGGTGAAACCTTCAAAGTTAATGGGGCCCGTCTGAAAGGTATACTTGTCCTGCTGATGTTTTCTAACTTGCTTGGAGTTTCTTTTGTCCAGGTACATCAGGATCTTTCTTCCCCTGTTTCGGAGCGCCACCTAGAAAGAAGTCTCTCCCATGGCGGTTAAAACATAAGTTCCGAAAGCTGCGCAACTTAGTTCTAGGAAGTTGTGGGACCCCTTCCCACTCCTCTTCCTCTTTCTACTAATCAGACTGATGAGTCTAGCTTGAGACTATAAAACAGAGCAGCTCGGTGGGAGGCAACCCACCACTTATTTTCAATTTACAGGAAGAATTCTCTACCCTATTTCTTGAACTTAATTTCTTTAAGAATTATGTGTGCTTAAATAATATGTTTAGTAAAAAAAAAATGATTTATCTATTTCTATATCTATATTAAGGCGCGGTCGCGCACAAGGTGCAATAACTTGAGTTCTTCTGGCTGTTTAGAATATTCTTTCCAGGCACATCTTGCGCGATTCTATAGCTGAACTCAAGTGTGGGGTAGGCCTTGCTACACACCCTGAGCGGACTCTGGGGAGTATTCTACATCCTTTCACTCTTGAATATTTTATATGCTCCCCTCTGAACTGTTATGTGTAATTTTGTTTCCCCGTTGGATTGCTTGCACAATGTAATTCTTCCTAAGCAATGAGGACATTGCTCACCTCGTGTGGGGTGGGGTAAGCTCCTTCGCCACTTACTTTTTGTGTGCTTTGAGCTCTATTCTCTTGCATTTGTTTAAGTCTTGCTGTGTTGCTCAACTTGGAAGGAAGCCATAGAGGAAGTTAATTGGTTAGCTGATCTTGGGGTGCAAAATTTTTAAATTTTTCTGGTTTTAATTGATTAAAATGAAGTCTATGTTCTGTGAATGCTATAATGATTGAGAATACTCACCATCTGAACCCTGTTTTTAGCCTTGAGCCTTGGAATGTCTGGATTGAAATGGTTGGAAAAAGAACAAGGCAAGGTACTCCGCTGATCCTAAGCATGCTTAATTTTAATTCTGATCCAAAATCGGGCCTCGTCCACTTGGTTATTAAGTCCTTTGGGGTGCCTCATCACCCAGCTACCTAAGGTCCTTGTGATCTGGGATAGTTGACCCAAAGCCGTTACATGGGTGGAGAGAAAAGTCTGTGGTGAAAGAAATTAAAAGCGCTTAAAAAAAAATGTGCAATCGCTGAGCTGAATGAAAATTTAATTCTCTTTATGGATCAAGAGTATGTGGCATTGAAAGGTATGATGGAATAAGATCTTACTTCATGCCCCTTGTCGTTCTAATGGTTTGAATGAAAAGGTGGATTGGCTCATTGCTAAAGGCGAGGTTCTTATGGTTTTGTTTCTCTATTGTTAACTTTGAATGACTTCTTGTTTTAAAAAAAAAATGAATTGCGCTTAATAAATTGAATTGCCCCTTGATTGGTAAAGCTAGTAGTGTCTTTCTTCTGTGCTCTTCCTTTTGAGTTGAGTTTCATTAGCTTGGCTTGGACTTGTGTTTGAGAGTTTTGCTTGAGGACAAGCAAAAAGCTAAGTGTGGGGTGATTTGATAAGTGTGAAATTGATGTAGTTTTTAGGTATTAAATCCTTATTTTGTGTAACTTTTACGCATTTCTCACACTTATCCTATGCTTTTCATGACTCACTTTGGCTAGAACTGATGCCAATTTATTGATTAAATCAGGAAATGATGGTGGAAATGCATAGTTCTCCTCACAGCTTTCAACGCCGCAAACCGGGAACAAATCGGAGCTCAAATGAAGAATCAGGGACAGTTAGAATACAATAAAAATAAGAAAGCATTTCTTTAATTAAAAAAAAAATCAAATTGTGAAGTCTCATTCGCAGACGTTCACAAAAAAAAAAAAAAAAAAATAAAAAAAAAATAATTCAAGTTGAACGCGTGAAGATTGTAAAAAAAAAAAAAAAATCAAAAAGGAAAAGAAGTTTGCTTTTGCAGACTTCTTAATTGTGGGCGCGTGTAATTTTTACAGATTCCAACACGAGAATCAGAAAATGAAGATTTCTTTTCGGTGCCGCCGTATGACTCAAATCTCCCCCGATTCACTCACCTGCCACCTATTATTATATTCACTACTCCCTCCTTTTTTAGTCTATAAAAACCCACATCTGCTCCAATTTTTGAACACAATCGATCAACAGAGGAGCAGACCACATACTCCCCCACCATCACTTCCTTTTCACTTTCTCCACTTCCATTCCATTTCTCTACGTAACACACTTCTCCATCTTTATTTTATTTTCAATCCACACACACTTTTACTTTATTCTCCATTCCACCTCACAACTCTCATATATTTACATATCCTCCACAAATATTATCCATCTCATCCAACCCCTAGCCCGGTGTATGAAAAAATAGCAGAATAAATTCAGGAGTCCACTACAGATGATTTCTTCTACTCTTATATCTGTCTATTTATTTAATATGTCAGGCTAGAATATTATACTCTGGGGAATGGTTATTATTAGTTTGTTTTAATTATGCAATTTATTTTACCGGTTTAGATTAATTATAACTTGATACAATTAATGTTATTCTCTCGCGTTTTAATAAATTACATGTGTTTATTAAATTGCCTTACGAAATCTATTTTGATCAGATCCGTGATAAATAGACAGGTCATATTAATTGTTATGTCTGTGGAAAAATTTATTCTGATTGAATAAGTCTAGTATTTCAGATGCAAAAATATTTTCTTTTTAATTAGCCGTTTACATGTGTTTTGCTTGAGTCTAAATCAGACCTTGCATGTTCTGGTAAATGAGGTCATTAGAATTTATGATTTAAATCTAAAGACTTTAAAAGGAATTTTGCCAATTTATTCTTAATTAAACCGGTAAATAGCATAATTAACCAGACGAGTAAAACCTGAACCCAGAGTCCGTTCTTCCATATTCACAACCACTTTTAATATTCTGTTATTTTAATTCTTAACTGTTATTTATTTTCTGTTGTCTTTATTTTTAGTTACAAATCAAAACAAACAACTTCCCCCCGATTTATAACCTCTGCTAGGATTAGATTATTTTTCACATAGTCCCTCGGTTCGATACCTGGTTTCTCACAAACTCTACTACAATAACCGGGATTTTTGCAACCTGACGGTCTTTTGATTTGTTATTTTCTAGGATTATTTCTTAGTATTTAATATATCAAAAATATCGTTTGCAATCTCTTCTTTCGATTGAGACAAATAACAAAGCCTAAATCGATCTGTATTGTAAATCCTAGATCCGCAAAGTTGGTACCGCGAACAGGCCGGTTCGAAAACGTTTCCAAAACCCGAAATCTCTTTGCCCCGTTCTTGCAATTCCCGTGTGAGTTTTCCTAAAATTCTTCCGATGATGCTAAACTAATCTTCATTGTCGACCAAACCCATGTTGCAATTTCCCCTATTATGCATTAGATTAAGAGAATTTGAAAGATTAAAAATCGAAACCGAAAATAAACCTAACTTTCGAACCCAGAATCGAATTGGTTGAATACTGCATTATAATTGGGGAAATTGACATCATTAGAACCGGAATTTGATTACGAATCCATAGAAACAAGAATCACTCGATTTCGTTCTGTGGATTAGGATTTATAAGAGATTTAGTACTCGATCTGTTGAATATCTTCGCTGAAGAACTCGGGGATTTAGGGCCGTCCGATCGTAGTTATAAGATCTGGACGGCCGAGATTAAAACGTTCCAGAATTTAGTTTATAAGGGTTTTAATAAATTCCAGTAAATAGTCTTAACTTGTTGGGTTAATTTAAATATCTTCCCGAATGTATTTTGACTTGAAATTTTAACCATAGGTTCCTATTTTATCTAGTTTATTTGATGTAAATTATTATGGTTTTCGAGTTTTTAAAATAAGTTATGATTTTTACAAGTTACGGGTTTTCTGGAATTATTTGGTTAAATTAAAAAGATATTTTTATGAAATAAAAATTTTATAATATGTCTAAAATGTTATAGTTACTGTATATAAGTTTGGGAATTTTTGGGCAACGGGAAAAGGTTTTAAAAATTGTGTTTGTGAGTTTTTCATAAGAATAACTTATAATATATAGTTTTTAATGTAATAAAAATTAAAGTATAGTTGATTAATGAACTTTATAGGTTGGGGAAAATATAATAAGACTAATTAACATTTAATACAGTATGTTTATAAATATTTTGGGTATTAATTTAAGTGAAGTAAAAATTGTTACATATATTTATATATATATTTATATGAGAGAAATAAATAGAAACTTATATTAAATCAAGGAATTTAACTAAACTACATTTTATTTATTATATATAATATGGAAGCTAATATGTTTAACTAAAACTAAGGGAAATACTCTATTTTATAAACCATAAATCAGTTGTGGATATGTCTAAAAGATATTAAATATAATTAAATACAATAGAATTTCTTAAAGAATGTTCTGGATAAATCTTGATATATGTGATATATATATATATATATATATATATATATATATATATATATATATATATATATACAATATAATAGATAAATAATAGAAAGTATAACATTCCTTGTAAAATGTAATAGAAGGATATATATATATATATATATATATATATATATATATATATACGATAAATAAATAAATAAAGGAATAAAATACCTTATAGAAAATATAATATGAAGGAATTAATGAGTTAAACTAAGCCTCTACATGATACTAATAAAAGAATATTATATGAGGTGGTATTAATTTATGGTTATAGGTTGAGTTTTTAGTTATCTTTGAGTCTCTAAGATTTATATAAACCGTATTTAAACACACGTATTTATTTAGTCAATGACCACAATGTAAATCTATAATTTGGTTAAGAAATTAATAAGTTGAAATTTAGGAATATTTGTAATTAGTCTACATAAAGGGTTACACAAATAGATCTTATTATATAATTAATAATAAAATAAATGAAATACTTTTACATTTAAATGTTCTTATTATATAAACAATAGTAAAATAAATGAGTTACTTTTACATCTACATGTGAAGAGGATAAATAAGTCTAGATTTAATTATTTCTTAATATTTATAGTATTGAGTAATAACTTAATATTTTAAGATAAAATCATTAAAAGGATTATGATATAAAACTATATTAAACTATGATTAGGAGATTAATCTAAATAATAATCCTTAAGTTTCTTGGAATTAGTTAAGCCATATAAAATACATTCATTATCAATATTCAGGATGTGAGTTTATAAATAAGTGATGTACATAATAGTTAAAGATTTACAAAAAGGTTTGCAAATAGAAATTTGATACTTAAAATCATTGAACCTTTAATTAGATGAAACTAGGTTACATAAGAGATTATATTGATTTACCTTTTGACACTGGAAAAATTAATGTGTCATTTGAATATAAGGTATGGGGATTTCTCAGAATATGTTATCTTATTAAGTAATTGACAATTTCACTTACGAACCAGAATTTAATTCTTTGATAAATTCTACCTCATGCTAAGATATAATGTCCATCCTAAATACAATAAAGGAATTAATTTATTAAGTTATTCCTTTGAAACTTTAGGTTTGGTAAACAATATAAAATGTATTTAAGACTTGAGTTTAACGAAGTTTAATATAAAAGGATTATACATGGTCTATAGAGAGAATGTGTGTAAAAGTAGAACAGTTAGGGAATTAAATGTAAATAAGGAATACATAAAAGGTTATCTTAAACACCTTATTATAAAGTTATGGTTAAGTAAATAATATACCTTGTGGATACTAAATGTGAGAGTTCGATAAGTTTGAGTTAACTATAATATGGTTATTTCAAGATGAAAAGTAATTTAACAACTTATGACAAGATTAATAGATGGTTGTAATTAAAGGCCATTCTGAACTAAAGATAAGATAATTGAGTTTAGTAGCTCAAATAAGTTATACTAAAATGCATCCACAACACTACGATGTCCGTATACGGGATGTAGATCTTAATTAAGTTAAGGGGGAAAACTTAGTTATAATGGATTATCTAGTAGATATTGATAAAGATACATAGTCAATAAATTGTGAAATAATAGTATAGTATTCTAAGATAAACCCATCATTGGTCATAACACGATGTATGTCCTAAAGTAAGAATAAAGGTATTGAGCTTAAGAATTGTTATTGAAATTCTAAGATTGATTGAATAACGTATAATGCACTTATGTTATTAAGGTCTTTAATGTGAGAATTATGGTTAGGTATGGGTAAAGTGGATAGGTGGAACAATTAACAAGTGTTAATAAATATATTCCTTGGTCTTACAACCTTGAGTTTACAACATTCTAGGACAAGTCAAAGGTTATTCATAGCATTTAAGTGAGGGCTTAAAAGACAATTGAGATTTTGAAATAAGAGTAAGGAGTTTATTTAAGTGTAGCATAGGCTACAAGTGTTTGATGATAGACTACTTTTAATATTCTTCAGAGTACTGTTGATTGTTTGCGCAAGTGGATTAGAACTGCTACAACGTTACCCAGGTACGATTTCTCGTACTCAGCTTGTTGTGTTTTGGACCTTATGGAATGTTTTGTACGATTTCTCGTACTCGATACTCTTGCTGATGGACTTTATGGAATGTTTTAGAACACCAACTGATCTTGAATGGATTTCAAAAGGGAAACTGTTTGGGTGACTAACTGAGCTTGCTGTGACTAACTGAGCCTGTATGTGAAACTTCCTTGGTTATTGGTTCCTCCTATCTAGTTGTTTCACTAGATATTAACTGCCTAGGGTTTACGCTTCTGCACTCTGTAGGACTTAGTGTTTTGGTATTGCTCTGGTGCAGTTAATGATCTAGTGGGGTAACTAGGAATATAGGAAAGTATCTGGTATTGGTAAATTCTTCCTTTGGACTATGGGTATTGTTTCATCCATGAGTCGAGTTTGATCAGCCTAATTGGGAATGGATTCTTTCTATTGGGTATTAATTGTTGAGGGTTTACGCCTCTGCACTCTGTAGGACTGAGTGTTTTGGTATTGCTCTTGTGCAGTTAATAATCTAATGGGAATATGGGAAATGTTAATCTTGGTACTGAGTATGGATTATTTATACTAAGTGGTGCACACACTTTTCACCGATGACTGAGAACGGGTCGGTGGCAGCGGAGGTCTGCTATACCTCGCCCTTTGTGGCAACAACTGACAGCGGAGGTCTGTTTACCTCGCCCTTTGTGGCCACTGACAGCGGAGGTCTGTTTACCTCGCCCTTGTGGCAACTGACTGGCGGTGGGGGCCATCTCTCCCAATTGGTTTATTCCACTCTTGAGTATATTTTGTCTATGGGAATCATCTTCTGAAATGGTGGAGACATAAACTGTCTACCACGGGTTATGGATATTAATGTCACTCCTAGTCATTTGTGACTACTTAAGTCTTACTCTTCTTAACCAGAATTGGTTCTAACATCAACAATGGATGCTTACTAACTATGTGGTGTGACTACTTAAGTGGACGACTTGGTTTGGAAGTTCTCTATCTCTATCTTTGTCTTGTTTTCTTTTCTCTTTAACTTGATTGTTTTGAAGTGCTTTGTCCCTATTTTACTTTTAAGAGTTTGTTTTCATGTTACTGTTTATTTTGAAGAGTTATGTTTTATAAGTTTGTTTTTGGAGAATTGTACCAATTCCATTCCAGGGAACTGACTCACCCCTCTCGGGGTGGGCTGCTTGGTTTCATCTTGCAGGTACGAATTGATTTACAGGTGGCCACGAAGAGAATGAGCGTTTGGGATGGGACTAGGTTTTGTGGAGAGAGAATATGTTTAATTTCTATTATGTTGTGTTAAGTTTTTCTCGAGTTCAGACCGTAGCTTTTGTGGATTGTAAGTTGTAAATTGGTGAGGTTTGGTGCCGGGTGTTTGGAACCCGATCATCTGTACGCCTTTAGTATTTTATTTCCACTGTAATTATGTTAAGTAGGGGCGTTACACTTGTAATCTTTTAGAATGTATTAGTATTATTATTTTTCCATGTAATCTTTGCTAAGACTTCCAAATTGAAATCATGTAACCTCTTAGTAGTTGTACTCTTTTTTTATTATTAGGGTTTTCCCAATGGGTTTTACCTAATAAGGTTTTAACGAGGCAGTGAATCATATAATAACATTCTCTTTGCTCCTTAATTTTTGTAAATTCAATTAAAAAATTCTAAGTTTTTGTTTCTTACACATTTAAGATTATAAACTTGAGGAATAGCCTATATAAGAGTAAAGTTGACAAAAAAGAGCAATGTGTGCGCGTAAACCGATCTCAAATCAGAGTTAAACGTAGAAACTAGAGTCAACCGACCCCAAGAGTCAGTCCCCTTGGGTTGGTCGAAGACAGAAAGCTTTGTAATCGACCAACCCAAGGGGACCGACCCACAGTGGGTAAGTCGGCTCCAGTTTCTCGACACCCGAATCTGGAACCGTATGGAATCGATATGGAACCTATTTGGAAACAGAACCGGGACCGGTCCGAAACTGGCCGGAACCAGTTTTATGAGTGAATCCGAAGTGAATATAGTTGTTGGAACCGGAACGGGGACTGCCCCAGAACGGCCCCTGACCTGTTCCGAACCTGAATACACATGTCCCGGAACCAGAATCAGTGCAACCAGAACCGGCGGAACCGGAACCATGGCTACCATTACCATTGTTCGTCTAAATTCAAGCTATTCAAAACAAGACTAATCATATACATGTTTTCAGAAGTTTAGCAATTTATATTAATTACATGTATATATATTCATATACACTAATGTAACTTATGATTTATATCATCATTTTCGTGTATCATTGTAAACACATAACATCATTTGTGTATCATAATATCAATTTTAGTGAATCAAGATATCAAAATTAATGAATCATAGCTTCATTTTAGTGTATCATAGTAAACATATTAAAATAAAAAAAATTGAACAATAATACAATACAGAACAATATTTGGTTTATATGAAAAATACATGATTCACCATATATGGTTTAAAACACACCATACAACAATAATAATACACTAGAAAACAATAATGATTTTTATCCATTTTGAAGTTTTTTTCTTATCTAATTCACCACTAATTATTAGTTAATGAATCATAATATCAAAGTTAATAAATCATATCACCATTTTATTGTATCATCGTAACATATACAAATAAAAAAATTAAACAAAAATACAACACAAAATAATTTTGGTATGTATGAAAAATACTTGATTCACCATATAAGGTTTAAAATACACCATACAACAATAATAATACACTACAAAACAATAATGATTTTTATAGGTTCTCAAGTTGGTTATCTAGTTCCCCACTTTGAATCATAACATCAATCTTAATGAATCATAAATCAAAATTAATGAACCATATTTATTTGGGGGTTGCTATTTGTAGTACAAAATTACTAATCAATTCAGTACAATTTTTTTTAAATCATATTAACATTGTAAACATGTAATGATGTATCTTTGTATTTTTTTCCAGAAAATGATACCTGAAAGTAATTTAACCAAAGAAGTTTGTAGTTGATTAGTAGCGAATTTTGCTAATTACTTCTTTGCTATAATCAATACTGGAAATCATCTTTATTAAAAACAGTATGGGAGACATTTACGCGTTTACGCTGTTAATATGATTTAAAATTAATTTATACTACAGTAAAGTCAAATTTACTATCTGCAGTACAATTTTTTTTCACCAAACTTAGTTGAATAGGTTGGAATGTTGTGGGGAGACCCTTTTTCTGAAACAAATGAGAATTGACATCTGAAACGATTACAACTACTAAGTTAAAACAACAAAGTTAAATAGCATATTGAATGACCAAATTTGAATCAAAATGGTTACAACAACTAAGTTACAAAAACTAAGTTACATTACATACCATATATCTAACCTAGATTGTAAATGATGAATCCAAGTCCCAACAGTGTTTGGATCTCTATAATAAAACCACTACAGATGGACAGGGGGAGTGGAGAGTCATCAACCATACAAACCTTATGAAATGACCCTGGGGGCAAACTCCAATGTGGATCTCTCCTCTTGGTCTATCACGATTGGTATGATTTTCGATTGGAAGGTATATGACACTTATTATACTCCCTTATACAGTACAGTAGAACACTACTATCAAAGTGTACCGTGTCACGATCACGGTCCCCATTTCATTGCTCATTCATTTCTCAGGAGGTGCTGGCCCATCTCCAGTCCAACAAAGCTCTCTTAACATTTGGTTGTACATTGTTTTGTTGAACATGTCCCTATATGCATGGTTCAACGACTTTGTATTCTTCATATCTTGGTACAATCCTTTATGGACTTGTTTTCACCTATCCTCGCCTAAATACAGGTAATCAGCTACCACCCTGAATCCACAATTACCATCTCCATGAACATCAGTATATCCAGTGATATTGTAACACCCCTAATCCTAATCTCGTATTGTCGTAAGTCGTAGCATAATTAAAGACGTAATTCACAACGGAAATTTAAACTAATTGTCGCATTGGTGTTATACACCATCACTCACCCTTGTGAGTAACTAGACAACCACATACCGTCATACTAAACCTAATACATATAGCCGCTGTGACGACCAGATACTGGCCAACCATAATTTACAACACAATCCCAAAAGCCGAACAAGTGAGCTACTAGCCAAATACATCTGAATCTTCATAACATAATACATACCAAGTCTAAACATGCGATACCAAAAATACGCTAACTACCCAGCATCCCGCACTCCGGCTTCACGATCCGATCAGCAACCTGTAATGTGTTGGCCCAAACGGGCTCAAAAAACTATGCTGGTATGCTAAAGTGTAATCTTAGAATCAATTGGATCCCTTTGGTCATTTAGCCATCTTAACATGCGGTTCATTTCATGCTTTCCCAATTTACAATAACAATAATTAGCTATAAATGCTTAAATAAACACACAACAGTTCATCCAATAATATCACCACATAACCAACCAATGAATCAATAAAATAGTACCAAACGAGATACTCGTTCTAACTAACCGTTCTTGTTACTCGGGCTTAAGGCCCTGTTATTCTTTTAACCGACCACTTAACCGTCTTGGTTAATTACCACATCGGGTGTCAAGTTAGTACAACCCTTAATAACTTATTAGTGTTTGAAAACACTCGACGGTAGTCCCTGGGAACCAATAAATGGAACCATTCGCCAGCCGACCCTTTGGTCCTGGACTTATCTCATTTGCCTTTGAAGGCGTCCAATTCGGCCAAAGCCTACACCAATAGCGGTGCCCTCCGACCACCATAACGAATGTGGTTGTATGGATTTCCTTGAGTGAACTCATGATAGTAGTCTCTCGTAGTAATCAACACTGCGTAACCAGTTAGTCGAGACTAACTGGATTTTCTTTCCAAACCTTCATGTGACTAAGTCCCTTAACAACCATTAACCTAAGATCAAATCTTTAGTTTAAGACTATATTACTTGACTGCCATTAGGTTCTCGTGAGATCTAAAAGTCTCTAAGTCATGTTCAAGTTTAGATGTATAAACTTCCAGTCTAAAAGACATTCACGTATAATAAACGCAATGGTTGAGTGATACAATTTACATGATCACATGCATAAATCATTGATATCACTCTTGAACAGGTAAACACACAACGTCTGGACCCAAGGAAACCCTCAGGACGTTCAGACCACACAATTAACATACCGTTCACCGTAGAAATGCTATAGCGTGACGATTCACACCCTCTAGATATCCCTCGAAGTACTGATTTACGTACATGCATATACCGAGTAGCGTTAATATGACTATCACTAACTAAGACAGTATACTTAATGCAGAACTAATACCCCCGGTATCCAATCCCCGTATG
Organism: Limonium bicolor; assembly: GCA_023374045.1. Taxonomy (NCBI): domain Eukaryota; kingdom Viridiplantae; phylum Streptophyta; class Magnoliopsida; order Caryophyllales; family Plumbaginaceae; genus Limonium; species Limonium bicolor. The sequence continues at coordinate 291,335,748 of CM041779.1, forward strand.
TTCTTTAACTTACTCGATTATTAAAACTGTAATTCGAGGTTGTTTGAACAGTTCATTACATTATGTAGTAGTTACGTGTGATAATGAATTTCCATTTATAATATATCTCTAACTCATTGATTATGATTTAATAACCATTTCCACTCATCCCATATTCATATATTTCAAGTGAATTATAATTCTGACTTATACTAATGATATCTCCATCATTTTATGTGAGATACATTAACTCCCAATATGTTAGTATTCACATATTATTTACTCATTATAATCTTAATTTTATATATTACTACATATAATGTCATAAATACATTGTATTATTTCTCTTTAACTTTATAAGGTTCCCAACCTTATCTTATAATCCTTACTTCCATACTATATTATGTCAATTATAGAACTCATTTATTAATGATTTCTTTTTGTTATTTCATGTGTAGGAACTTACAATTCATTTGTGTCATTTATTCACAAGTCTATTACTAAGGATTTACGTTAATATTATACAATGTTTTTATACAATATAATGTTCCTTATTGATAGGATCGGGGTGCTGACTAATGGTGGCCACGGGTCCGGTTCCACCGGTTCCGGTTCCGGTTCCAGAAAATGTGTATTCGTATTCGGAACCGGTCTGGGCGGTTCCGGTTACGGTTCCGGTTCCGGTTCTGAAATCTGGATTCGCTTTGGATTCGGTCAAAAAACCGGTTCCGGCCGGTTCCAGCCGTTTCCGGTTTCGGTTCTGATCGGTTCCGACCGGTTCCGGAAAGATTCGATCGGCTCCAGTTACTTCGTTTTAAGCTCCGATTTGAGATCCGTTTGAGTGCACACATTGCTCTTTTCATCTACTTTAGGTTTTCTTCAAGTTTTATAATCTTAAATGTGTAAGAAACAAAGACTTAGGGATTTTTATTGAATTTACAAAAAATAAGGAACAAAGAGAATTTTATTATATATTCACTGCCTCATTAAAACCTTATTAGGTAAAAATCCATTGGGAAAACCATAATAAGGAAAAAGAGTACAGCTACTAAGAGGTTACATTTTTAAAACCCAACGGTAACTTCAACCGGTTCCGGGGCGGTTCCGGTTCCGAATCCGATGACGGTTCCAGGCGGTTCCAGGCGGTTCCGTTCCGGTTCGGGCCCGAATCTCAAAACATGTATTCGTATTCGGAACCGGCTGAGGCGGTTCGGTTCCGGTCCGATTCCCACCGGTTCCCGGCCGGTTCCGATTCCAATCGGTTCCGGGTAGAACCGCCGGTTCTGGGTAGAACCGGACCCGATGGCCACCATTAGTGCTGACCGAGTAGGTCTAGGTGTTAGTCTCAGACCAACCCTGCTTGGAGAACAAGTATTTTCAGAAAATAATGACGCGGAAGCTTTTTTTTAAAATTGACAAGATAGGATTCTGCTTGTATTGAAATTCAATGTGAATTACAACCTAGCTTCCTATCTTGGGATTTGACATAGGTACTCTGCCTCATCCAACACTCGCTCTACTCTCGGCTTAGATCAATGCGTAACAAGGAGTAAAGGGGAGTGTTCTATGTGTGCTCTCTAGGTAATAAATACCTAAGCTAATTGACAATGTCTCACTAAGATCTCTCAAAATACTTTTCTCTCAAACGGTGTTTTTCTCTCTAAGAATAATAGTCTAGAACGCACACCGGAAGTATGTACAATCCTATGTTTATATACTACTTAACCGTTTCCTAAAACTTCGGAGCTGTCTTCACACGACAGCTACTTAACTTCGGATGCGTAAGTATCGAGGTATTTAGTTGCTTCACGATCACACGTCGTGCACACATCCACGTCTCCGAGATATTCGAGCCACTCGATAGTATCGCGCCTTGGTTGACTAGAGACAGGTGTACAGGTCTTGCTGCAGACTACTCGAACTGGTGAGTCACAACGCCAAGTCTTTTCTGCAGAGCTACTCTGACTGAGGAGGCAATCATCTGCAAAACCAAGTCTCCAACAAAATTCTCCCTTTTCTGATGGATGGCAAACTCAGTGTATCAGGCGCAAACTTTGAAGTCTTTAATGAATGTGCCTGCAAAAAGAACAAGACAAAGCAACTATCTCGGGAGAACAACTCACTGTTTGTTCCCCCTTAAACAAATATTCCCCTTAAGATAATGCAGTTGATAAGAGCAGATAAAACTATAGTACGGAACTACTTCAGAAACTACTTAACAGAATAAAGCCAATCCGAAACAAGGTGAGGCCTTCAGAGGCACTCAGTGTCCACACTTCGCCCGCATAAACTAGCCGCGGGATACACCGCTTCCCCCGTTTGCCAACATCAGGGAAACACACTAACAATATCCAAAAAACACATAATCCAAAGTCACAAAACAATCCACCAGCGTAATTTAAAAAGTATTCAAAAATCAGTCATTCTAGGGTTAGAGGGGTGGGGTAAAGGGTTAGTCATTTACTCGATCCATTCCTATGTCCGCAGCCGGGGCTCCATCTTCCCCTGAAGCCTCAGCATCATCCATCACCTTCGCTGCTGCCAGGGTTTCAGCAAAAGTCTCCCTGAACTCCTCCGCCAGTTTCTGGACTCCTCCTACAAAGATGTTCATCGTCTTCTTGTGGTTGTTGTTGAGACGTCGATGAGCACATCGATCTGTGGATAGAGTGGCGAGGTTGCTCTCGATCGCAGTGACCCTTTCAGTGAGAGTTGTTGTGTCAGGAGTGGGTGTTGTCTTTGGAGAGGCTTGTTTTTTTGGTGGGGGATTTGGCTTAGAGACAGACTTGATCTGAAAGGACAGCGTTTTGTTGTACAAAATTTGACCAAGATGTCGGTTTCGGTGATATGACTGGCTCTGGAGGGATCGAGGTGATTTCACAATGGGTGAGGATTTTTGGTAGCCAAAAGACATACCCCAGAGAGTGTCGGGGTGAAGAGATGGTTGAGGCTATGTGATTGAGAATGATTTGGGGAGGTTTATTTTTTGGTGATGAATCAGGTAGTACATTATTGCAAGATCAAGAGGACGGACAAACTGGTTTCTTTCCTTTCGAGGTACTAGGTTTTTTATCACCAAGGTCTGGAGCATCTGGTGAGTATTTGACAGAGCGGGTCGGTCTAAAGAGTGACCAACTCTGCTATTGCTAGAAAGAAATCATAAACCTCTTTTACAGTTATAAACCCTAGATCAGGAACCAGCCCTATCATAGAATTCTAGTCCGCTAGTTGGGATGGCCAAAGAGTTGTTGCAATAGAGTTGGAATCAAGAATGATGGCTTTTTCATGTACCTCTCGGTCATTATCTTCCCTTTATGAATGACAGTTTTGGTAGAACTGGTAGGCTTCGTTTTCATGGTAGGTTTGAATGTCATGGAACAAATGGATCCAGTTCTGAAATCTGAGCATCTCTTCGAACACATCGAACTCCATTGAGTGTAACCACTCCAGATCAAGTAGCTTTCCTTTCACCAAGTTTCATGACTCTACGGAATCATCTGGTGGTAGGGAGTAAACTGTATAGTGGGTGTCGATAAGGCCTACCTTGGAGCAGGTGATGGTGGGACCGACTCAGCGAGGACGGAGTTAATTTCTAGTTGAAGTTGTTGCTATGTCGGAGTCAGCTTGAGTTGACAAGTTGTGGTGTTTCGCGGCTTTTCTTCAGCAGGTGCTGTGACGACTGGAGGTGAAGATACTGGGATACTGGGACTACAGGAGTGGGTTTTGAAGATGACGGTTGGCATTTAGCCCTTGATCGAAGGGTTCGAGTAGGGGGAGGCCGGGGAACATTGGATTTGGAACGTCAGGTTTTTCTTTGGGGTGGAGAGTGTTCAGGAGCAATAGGTTGGGTTTCAATTCTTGTACTTCTTCTCGTTTTTTGGTAGGGGAGTTGGGTTGTGGGTTTTGATTCTCTTGGTCAGAGGGTGGAATTGAGCCAAACTGGATGTTTGATGGGGATTTGGTTACAGTGTCTGGGGTGGGTATAATCGGGGTTGTTGGTGGTGAGGATTGTTTTGGTGGGAGAGGTGTGTTTTCTGAAGGTTGTGACGCCATAGGGTTGATGATGAGTGTTGGGTCAGTAGAGACATTGGGCAATGGGGTGGTGATGGGGTGGGTGTCGATGGACATGGCGGGTGCAACGGCAGTGGAGTCAGAGGTGGAGGTGGGTGTTTGTTTGGCTTGTAGAAAGGTGAGCTTGTTGATTAGGGCTTGAAGAAGTTGTAGATCGTCGGGTAAGTTGGCATCGGAAAAACATGGAGGTTTGCTAAGGGTTAGGGTTTGAAGCCATGGCAGAGTTGAGTTGACGGTAGTAGGCAGAGGCAGGAGAAGGCGAAGAGAGCAAAAGCTGGGACGGAGAGGATTAGTGATAGAGGGGAAAAAGAAAGTGCTGACGTCGGAATATAAGCGGACACAGTGTGTCAGGGTAAAGTGAGCTGATTGGTTAAGAGAGTTAGTAGTGGATTACATGGCGAAAATTTCACGGTTGTTTTTTCATATGTAAGGACTCTTGTTTTTGATGCGCCGTGTGTTGTTTATATGACAGACAGACTAGGTCATCAGATGTATTCATGCATTTCACCCAAACAAAGGAAAACAGGAGAAGGAGATACAACCTTAGCTAAGTCATACGGTCATACCTAGTTGTGACGCAAAGTTTCAAATGGGCCTCATTGCAACGGTTTGGTGAATATGTCTGAAAGTTGATCGGAAGTAGGAACGTATTCTAGTTGTATCAACCCTTTTTCAACGCAATCCCTTAAGAAGTGGTGACGAATCTCAATGTGTTTTGTCCTGGAATGATGAACAGGATTTTTAGATAGATCAATATTACAATTATTGTCACAGAAAATTGTAGTACAAGTGGGAGGAATGAGATAGTCCTGTAGTTATTATTGTATCCATAGTATCTGTGCACGGCAAGCAGCTACGGAGATGTATTCGGCTTCAACAGATGACAAGGCTACCGTGTTTTGCTTCTCTGAGAAAGCCCTACTACCAGATTTTTGTTTTTGATTTTGTTTAGAATTTTGCCGTGTGCATGACCTAAATGGGAGTGCCATAAGGAAATATTTTTGTCCTGTACACTGAGACAGAGAGTGCCGTCTAGGTTAGGGTGTTCAAGAGATAACTTATAAGATTGTTCACCCTTACACCAGTGGCTTTCAGAAGACCTGTTTGCTCATCAAAGATTTTGCAGTCAGAGGTCGAAAAGAGAACAACGTTAGAAAGATCACATATCTGAGAGATACTTAGAAGACTATGTCCAAGACCATCTACTAAATTGACATTTTCTATCTTAAAGTAGGAGGGATTACCGACGGTTCCAATACCAATGATTTCACCATGAGCATTGTCGCCGAAAGTTACCTTTCCTGGTGTTGAGAGAGAGTCGTGAACTTGTCAGGGTCTCCTGTCATATGTCGTGAGCACCCACTATCTAGAAACCAAGAGTCATAGTCCACGCTCTCCTCTCCCTACAAAACAATTAGAGGTTAGACTTGGGAACCCAGGCGAACTTGGGTTCCCTTTTTGAAGCAAAAGAGCTGTGCAGATGTCTTGCTTTAGGCAGAGTATGTAGACGTTGCATATTGAAAGATAAGTCTCTACCAAGCTTGTGACATGATGATGAATGTGCCCGTCGTAACCACAGTAGCCACAAATTAATAGAGAAGGTAGGTGAACATACTTCCTTTGCCAACGAAATTTGTTTTCAAATTTTCTTTTTCTTTTTGGAATTTTCTTCGTTGAAGTTCGTTGGGTTTTGAAGCCATTTTGGGTAGATTGACTTTGCCTTTGTTTTTCAGCCAGTGAGGGGCATTCGATGATGAGACCAATTCCATTTGTGCCTTTTTAAGAGCGATTGTCAGGGAATCGACCTCTTTCTCGAGTCGAACTTGCCTTTCATTTCATTTGACTCAGTTTTGTTTTCAAAGAATTTTGGTTTTTGCATGGCAGCGACCTCACAAACAAAGGTAATTGGTTTGAAGAATTTTTGAGGGATTTTGGAACAATTTTTCGGTACATGACTTGGGTTCTTAAAGAGTTGATGAGACTGTGAGCATCTCTTAACTCATGTTCAAGTTTTTCGGCCTTTTCTTCAGACTTTTGAAGTTTGAGACGGTCGTTGTTGACATGACCTTTTAACACATGAATTTCTTCGTAAAGAGAAGCTATCCTTTCTTGTTCTTCAGTTAACTCGAATTCAGGATGGTTTGGGTCTATGAAGTGGATAAATCTAAAGAAGAAACAACATATGAGTCTGAGAAATTTTCAGTTACCTCTGAAGAGGGACTCTTGCATACCTGATTTTTGTGAGCCATGAGGCAGATTAGGCTTGATATTCCGATCTCAGGTTCTTCCGAGTCAGAATCTCCCCATGCTGAATTTGCCATCAGTGATGATTTCCCGATCATCTTTTCTTCTTGAGTGGACAGCTGTTGGCGTAGTGCCCCGGTTTCAGGCATTTGAAGCATACTCGGTCTTCGATTCTAGTATTCCCTTGCTGATTACGGTTGTATGATTGAAATGGTCGATTTTGGTTTTGGCTAAACCTGTTTGGACTGTTTCTTTCTGATCGATCTCGCATGAACTTCTTAAAGTTCTTGACCAGCATGGCCATATCTTCAAAGGTATTTGCTGATCCTTCCTCTATTATGCCGTCAATTAGAGTGTCTCGTAGTTGCTGGATTAAGTCTTGATTTGGAGAGGTAGTCTCATAATGGAACGACTCATTCTGGTGGGCTGGTATCTGGCTAGATGTGGTCTTCACCTGCAAAGCTTGATTCACATTAGAATAGGAGACATCGTGGTTTGAGTGAGAAGCATTACCTCCGATTTTGATATTCATTTTGTATTTGTTGATGGACTGAAGATAGGACCCTAGGTCAGTCAAGGTCCATTTTTCTAGGCTTTTGGAAGCCTTCGTGGAGGTAACACTCTGGGCCCATTCTTCACCCAGACTATCCAGAAATTTGTTGTTGATATTTTCGTTTGACTCTCCAATCTGCAGCTCTTCCATGGTAGCAGTGAGTTCAGTGAATCATGCAAGCATGTCACTAAGGGATTCTCCAGGCTTTCCCACGAAGTTTTCGTAGTCCATCTTTAGCTCTTGTATTTTTGATTTCTAAGCTCGGTATTGCCTTCGTGAACACTTGAAGGTGATCCCAAATGTCTTTTCCTACCTTGATGTGATACACTCTTCTTCTTTCGGGTGGAGAGAGACTTGTGTAATGACTCGTACGGCTTGGGCATTTAACTCAACACATCTGCGCTCCTCAGCCGTATAAGAGCTTGGATCTTTCCCTTCAGGTACTGGGAAGTTTCATTTTGTCACTACCGTCCAGATTTGTTGATTAAGTGACTGAAGGTGCGACTCCATCTCGTTTTTCCACATATTGTAGTTTGTGGAGGTTAGCTTTGGGTTCTCCACCTGCATTCTGTTGTTATTGTTGGATTTGAGATTTCCGCCATTGTGAGAGATTTGTCAGCCAACGCAGGCTCTGATACCACTTGATAGGATCGGGTGCTGACTGAGTAGGTCTGAGGTGTTAGTCTCAGACCAACCCTGCTTGGAGAACAAGTATTTTCAGAAAATAATGACGCGGAAGCTTTTGTTTAAAATTGACAAGATAGGATTCTGCTTGTATTGAAATTCAATGTGAATTACAACCTAGCTTCCTATCTTGGGATTCGACAGACGTACTCTGTCTCATCCAACACTCGCTCTACTCTCGGCTTAGATCAATGCGTAACAAGGAGTAAAGGGGAGTCTTCTATGTGTGCTCTCTATGTAATAAATACCTAAGCTAATTGACAATGTCTCACTAAGATCTCTCAAAATACTTTCTCTCTCAAATAGTGTTTTTCTCTCTAAGAATAATAGTCTACACACACCAGAAGTATGTACAATCCTATGTTTATATACTACTTAACCGTTTCCTAAAACTTCGGAGATGTCTTCACGCGGCAGCTACTTAACTTCGGATGCGTAAGTATCGGAGGTATTTAGTTGCTTCACGATCACACGTCGTGCACACATCCACGTCTCCGAGATATTCGGAGCCACTTGATAGTATCGCGCCTTGGTTGACTAGAGACAGTGTACAGTTTTTGCTGCAGAGCTACTCGAACTGGTGAGTCACAACGCCAAGTCTTTCTGCAGAGCTACTGTGACTGAGGAGGCAATCATCTGCAAAACCAAGTCTCCAACACTTATATTGTGAGTTTTCGAACCATATATTATTTTCCTCAAATCTTCATCTTAATCATGTTATTTTATGTGATTCTTTTATAAGGTATGGTTTACACTATTTGATTCCTTATATTACCTCCCTTCACACCTTGACATAATTGTCACATTATTTCATTTTGAACCTTATGTTATAATCATACAGATTTGCTTAATTACCAAACCAACCGGCCCTACACATTCTCGGAAATCATATTCCTTCCCCTTTAACTTTTGATTAATTACAAAACCACCACAACTATCATATTGGTTACAATTTTAATCTTATTTCATTTATAACCTAGGTCTAACAACTTTATAATTCTCTAATCAAACCCTCATTCTATTTGGTTTTACACACATTCACCCATAACTTTTCTTAATTACACTTGGGCCCTCTTTACTTTAAAACTTAAAATTTAATACCTAGAAATTTATATTATACATATTAATTTATTTAATTCTGAAACCAATCCAATAAATTTTCTAAATTCATAACAGACCCTAAGGTCTTTTGATTCTCGGTTTTGACCCCAATGTTTGACTAATTACAAATTAACCCATAAGTTTTGTAACGCTACAATTTAATACTTAAAACTATATGTTATATTCCTTAATTATTTAAATCACAAAATTAACCCAAAATTCACCCAATTTACGAATAGACCCCTAATGGTCATATTAATTTCATTCCAGCACCTAAAGTTTTGAAAATTACCAGTTACCTCACTTAACTTTATATATAATTGTTATGTTTGACCTCAAACTTCATTAAATCGCTAAATTAATTAATCCGTTTATTTTATTTTGGTCAAACCTTAACATTGGTGTAACACCCCTACCATTAATACGGTCATTACTGTCCAATCTCCTCGTGCTTCCAGATTCACGCAGCGGATACATACTTACATACAGTGGGTGATACAATGCCGTTAGTCACCCACGTGACTAACAAGGCTACTACTTCTACATACAGCATCGGTCTGATGGACCGGAATGTCCGAGTACTACACAAACATAATACACTACTCCCCATTACTTACTGAGTACTTCATACTCCATTTAATACAATACTCCATTCAATACAATACTCCATAATTCATTACATGATAATACACTCACATACCGAGTTTACTAAGTTCCAAATACAAATACGATACTTCTTCCAAGTTCATACATACTCCTGAAAAGTCTAATCACTACCCATTTCTCACAACTACATACTTGCAACTTACATAATAGTGTACCCCTTGGTACATCTCTACATTCAAGGCTACAAGCCTTAGACCATTTACGACAATCTACCTTTCATTCCTAGTAGTCTAGGCATGTCCACCGGTCTCTTCTGTGACCAGGTCTGCTTCGGGTACCTGCACACTAAAAACGTTCCCCCTAGGGGGTCAGCTTACGCTGAATATGATAACCGCATACCCCGCGTACTAGCGAGGGTACGCCGACCATTTGGTCCGAATACATGCAATTTGTAACGACCCCAAAACCACCCTGGTTGAGAGACCGTTACACGCCGCGCGCTTATTACCTAAGACACGCAAGGCTACACTAACGAATTCCCAAAACAAACTGAAACTCATATATTGATCAAATAAACGATTACAACATGTCCTTACAATACACAGGCGGAAGCCAACTAAAATACAAAGCATAATCTAAATACAACTGGGCACCAAGGCCAAACAAACTAAATACAAAACCCAAATGCCAAAACGAAAGTAAGAGCTGAATCTCCAAGCACGACTAAAAAACCTGCAAATCAGACGGAGATAGGGGTGAGCAAAACTATTGCTCAGCAGGTGATAAACTTCATCAGCTGAGCACGCTCAAAAACAGTACTGAACATACATACATATACGTATACCAAAGCGCTTATCCAGAGCGAAATCAGAGACAAAGCAGAAGCCTTTCAAATAGACAGAAGTCTAAAGCAGAAGGAGCCAAGCGGTGGTCAAACAGATACTCAATAGCAGAAAAACAGAAGAAGCCGAGGCTCGACGAAATCAGAAGCTAGCAAACTAAAAGCTTAAACATAATCCGAAGCTTAGCAAAATCAGAACTTAGCAGAAGACAGTAAGCACACAGCTGACCGTCCCAAATCAAATACAGATAGAGCAGACGAAGTGGAGCACTTTACAAATCAGAAACCCTCAACAGATAGGAAGCACACAGCAGCCTATCTGAGTTTGTAAATAGACAGAGCAGGTGGAAGCAGTACAAAACAAACAGAGGCGTTCAAGGACAGAAAGCACACAACAGTCTGTCAAATACCAGAGCAGCGAAAACAGACAGAAGCTGAACAGAACACAAACGGAAGTGGGACACTAGCAATCAGAGCATACAGACAGAACGAGCAACCAGCTCGTGAACAGAACGAGGAAACCTCACTCGTAAACAGAACAGGTGTAAACACCCGTGAACAGAACGGGGAACAGCCCTCACCCGTAAACAGAGGATCCTACATAGCGCGCTACGAGACAGCGAGACCAGCCATCCAAAGGTTCAGATACAAGAAGACTAGGTCCCAAAACAGAAGCTTTAAACAGACCAAAGCTGTATACAGAACAGGACAGAAGTCCTGTCAAATCATAACAGAAAGCAGAAGCTTAACGAAATCAGAGCGAAAGCTTACCAACAAAAAGCCTTAGCAAGATAGAAGTCGTAACCCGACTAGTAAATGCGAAAGCAACTGAAGTCAGAGGTTGAAGCACATTTTCAGAGCAAACCAGAGTTCAAAAAGATTATTGGAGATCTTAAAACCAGAAAACACTTAAACACATGCTAAAACACATGAAACAGATAGTACTCAAAAGGAAACCAACGCCGCAGACGCACTCAAAACGGAGCTCAAACGAGCAAGTTACTGTCAAAACAGAGGCATGTCCGAACTTGTGTCCGGACATCAATGTTCGGACACAAGTCGAACCTTCAAACAGAAGCAGACAGAGGTGTCCGAACATCCAAGTTCGGACGGATTCGGACGTCCTTCGAAAACAACTCGAGGGAAGTCCGAACATGTGTCCGAGCTTCAAAGTTCGGACACATGTCGAAGAAAAATCAGAGGCGCAAAACGGGGTGTGTCCGAACTTCCAAGTTCGGACGGAAGTTCGGACACAGCGAAATTCTCAGAAAACCAGACGCAACAGAGCGTGTCCGAACTTCCAAGTTCGGACGGAAGTTCGGACGCGCCGAAAAATGCAGTTTCCAGAACGAAATCAGATGCGAACAGAGTCCTCAAAACAATGTCAAAAATGCAGTACGGAACCAAAGCCTTTAAACCATACCATGACAGTTTTAAAAGGTCAAACAAGACAAATCAACAGAGAGATCACCAAACATAGGGCGATTAACAATCCGAACTCTCAAATCAGAAGCACTCAAAGTTCACAAAACAGAAGGGAACCATAGAGGAGATTCACCATTGTCAAAGCAATACTTTCATAACAAATACGCAAAACAAAACCAATCCCACGGGGTTGCAACGCATCAAAACACAATCCGAACTACACCCAAATTACCACGGATCAGAAACCACACATACATAATACAGAAAACCCGAAACCAAAACCCCCGTGGGTGAACCACCGCACAACCGAATCCATCTACCACCTACCCCTCACTACCACTACCTAATCCTACT